>UELW01000223.1:1200000-2400000 GCA_900490495.1 Danionella dracula
TAAAGGTCCAGTGTTTTATCTATAAATTATTTTTCATTTATACAGCTTTTATCATTTAAAAAAAGTTATGTATTGTAAAAAATATTTATGTTAAAAAATAATAATGTTAGTCATAGCTCTATGAAGCTCAATGTACAGCTATTAAGTCAATTATATTAAGTTTGTTTGTTTTTTGTTTTATTCAGTGCCATTCTGTTGGGAACTGGAAACAATATTAAAGCTCATGTGTGAACACACACCATGTGAACACACACAAAAAAAAATGTAATGAAATTTTTATTTGAAAATTATTTTTCTAGCTGGACCACTACTTCCAATGAAAGTAGTACTTGAACAGAGCATGTACTTGATCCTTAGCATTTGTTGACCCACCAGGCCTGTAAAATCAATTATGGGTACGGAGAATTATTTGATAATAATATTTGTAACAACTATTATACAGATATTTTTGAGGAGCTTAATTATTGGCTGAATGAAGCTTTGCTAACTATATGCAGCACTGTCAACTTTATGTCAACACCAGGTGGATAAAAACTTCTTGTTAGAGACTAAAACAGCTGAAATGTTATTATAGTTTTCAACATATACCACAATATTCTGTCACTCTGTCAACAAGACTTCCTGCCACTCTTGCTTCTGATTGGTTTAGCTCATTGACTGAAGTCTTTATCGGTGTAAGGAGACACAGCTGAGAACAACTAGTGCATATTCCTATGCTATACGTCAGTAAATTCCTAAGAGAGGTTAATTGGAAGTCTAAAGATAGTTTTTGTCAAGCCATCATATTGAGCTTAAAGCTACTTTTCTTTTACATCATGTAAATGCAGAAAAAATTGACAGATGAATATTGACAAATAAAAAAAAAAAAGCATGTTTAGCTAATGTATTCAAATGTATATTTTTATAAACCTGAGGTAGTCCCTTTTAGAAGTACAAGATCAAATTTTAAAATTGAACCAGCAATTCGTCAATGACAAACAAAATAAACTAACATCAAAGTTTGATTTTTGTGCAATCTGTACAAGCCATGTAAATGCATTTTTAGCAACTTATCTGAAATTGTTAGCAAATCTTCTCGTGCACCACTAAAAAGAAGGAATTCTCCTCATGTAAAGCAGTGGATAAACAAAAAACATCAGTTCTTACACGCTGCACCTTTCAGTAGATTGCAAAGCTTATTTTAGAAACTCTTCATTGCCAGAGAGGGGAGGAAAAAAGTGAAAAGGGTACTTGATGTTTTCAAATATGCAGACATTAAGAAAATGAGGGAGAAGAGATCCTCAAGGGAGGAACTGAAAAACGACATGTCAATACGAACAGCTGAAGGAGTGCTAAACTAAAGAGAGAAAGGGTGGGGGAGAACTCTGCTGACTTGACAAAGTGACAAAGACTCCCAGGGGAAGCAGAACGAGCCTGCAGGTCTAAAAGGTACGTAGACCGTATCTACATCTATAAAAAAAGAGCTAAGAACAAGCAGAGACATAGACCTTCTCTTGCTGTACTGATTGGGAGTCTCCAAACTCAAAATCACCCCAATTCAAACTTTTCATTATCACTCCATCTAATGGAATGTGCTACGGTGTAGAAAAACAAGTATGTATATGTTGCTCAAGAGGATGCTGGGAAGCACACTGGAGTCTTGAATATTTGGGTAAAGTAAACATCAGATCACTTCTCTCTTGGCCCTGATTTGTTTTAGACAGATCAAGCGTGAAAACTCATTACTGTAATTGTCAAAATAAACATGAAAAAGTGTAATTGTGTTCGGTGTTAATAGAAACAGAGAATCTATGGAAAAGGTGTTTTCTGAGACATGCAACAATCTCTTGGAACTGACGCTGGTGCAATCCACGATCACTCTTTGAACAGTATTAAAGGGGAACAGTTTACTTTTTTTTTTTACTTTGCCCTGTGAAAGTGCTTACACACGAAACATGGATGATCCAAGAAGAGTGTAAGATTTAGTTGTAAAGTCAATGTGAAGACAAGAGATAAGTGAGAATTTTGAAGTAGAGGAAAAAAGGATTGGAGAGGAAGAGTGAGACAACAGCAGGGTCAGGTAAAAGGTGGAAGTATGTTGCGGTCCTGTCATTCTTTGATATGTTCCCACACCGAAAAGCTCGAGCCTAGATCTGCGGCGTTCTCGTAAGTGAAGGGAGAAGATGTCTTCTTGCAAGAGACGTGAGTAAATATAGATTTTGAAACATTAAGCTATGCGCGGAAGACACGTTCTGTTTGCGTGGTGTGAAGGCTACATTTCACTGTTCAGAAAGTGCATTGCCATGGTGCATCTGGTTCATCATGTATTTGCTGACCACTTGTGAGCAACAATAGATGTGTCTGTTTACCCGCTCTTCTATTGCGTATAAAATCTCATTAATAGCATACTATAATAGAATAACTCTTAACAACAGACACAGCATTAGTAAAACATTACTAAATTAGTATTTTGGAATAAATCCTAAGAGAAAATTGTCCCTTGTTAAAAAAAAAAAAAAGCTTTCAGAAAAAAAAAAATTATACTATACGCTGCAGTAGCACAGGAATTTTCACACACTGCCCAAGCAGTCTGAACTAAAAAAAGACAGAGGTGGTGTATAAATCCTCAAAAAACAAATAAATAAATAACCTGCAAGCATTGTTGTACACAAAAAAAGTTAATATCAATTTTATAGGTGGTCCTGCATCAAGAAAGCACTGGCGATTGTCTTTCAAAGCTCCAAAAAAACCACAAGGACAGTATAAAGCCATTCAAAAAGTTAGTGAAGAAAAATTCTGTACCAGATGCTCATTTGATACAGAGACACGTGTCGACTGGCTGATATACTTCTCTAACAACAAAAGAAATTGATCCATGGTCATTTGTAACAAATGTGGAAATGGAAATGATCAAGATCTCTTCTTTTGTGGTCAGCGGAAGCCCTCTGTAATCACCCCTCGTGTCTGCCTCGGCCTTTGAGAGAGAAGCCACCTCGTCCATCTAAGAAAAATAGTTGATCGATTATCTGTCAGACGCCGAAGAAAGCATTCGTGATTCTGCCAGGATGCTGGTCCTCGTTATTGATTTACAAATTCCAAAATGACAAAGACCTCATACATACAGATGTGAAGAATAGCATTAATATTAAGCGGAATACTAAACTCCACAAATTTCTAATAAAAGCAGTGAGTGATGCATAATGGAAAAATAGGAGGTACTGTAAACTTTGAAGTAATAAATTAAAATCAAGAAAAACACATCTTTAACACCAGGTGGCAGTTCTTTCAAGTATATTGATTGGGCAGTTGTAACCATAACAACCACCCATAGGTTAGGTAAAGCAGAGCACAATTCTTGAAGTCTTGTATAACTGTGAACTAAGAGACCAAATGCTCAAGCACTAGAAGAATAAAGATTACATGCCGCGAGACCGGATCCAATTCTACATTCTACTTCACAATAAAAGGATTGAGCCTTTTTAAACAGCATGAACAAAAAAAAAACACATCTTCCAACGTCCGAGAAAAAGCACAGTTTCTTTTCATTCCTGTATTTAAATTCTTTCACAATCTTCTCTTTCATTTCATAGAGAAGGAAAGTAATGTAGTTGTACTGTTGTATAACTCGTATCATAATTCAGATTGCATGATAATTTAGTCTGAAGGGAAATAAACAGAGAAAATAATTATATCGCAGTAAAGGATTAGAGATGTTGACTGCCTCCTACAAAGACTGAAATAATGCACAGGGTTTCTGCAGGTTTGATGAGATCAAAATTAAGACTTTTTAAGACCATTTAGAATCAAATTGAATATGTATATCATAACATCACAAACACATACAACACTTTTTTGAATAGTAAACAGTAGTACATTGTTTGCAAACCTAACCATAACTTTTATGTTTTGGAGCATTTACAACGGTTTTCTCAAACTCTGGTCATAAACGCTTAACTTTGTAAAAGCCATGTTTAGGGTTGCAATTTTCTCAAACTCAAGAAACCCTCACCGAAGTAAAAAAAAAAAAAACCCACAAACCCTAAAAATTACTTTTAATATTTTGATCATCTATGAGTGTTCACAAGCATGAGACTTTTCTCAAACTGTGGCAACACTAAACATCACTTTTTATAGGATTTTTATAGGATTTAAGAAAGTCTTCTGAAATTCTGGCAATCCTAACTGTGGCTGTTATGTTCTTTAGTATTTTTTGCTAAATTTCAACCCTAACCATATTTTGTTAATAACTTTAGTATTTAGGAGCATTGTCTAAAACTCTGACAACCAAAGCAACAACAAAAACACATATCAAATGATCTAAGACCTGTGAAAAATTATTTAAGACCTAGAACTGTGAATTTAAGATGTTTCAAGGCTTAATATTTGGGCTTAAAAATGTAAGACTTAAAAGAAATAGAAACCTTCAGAACAACTATTCTGCCTCAAAATCTGACCCTTAAATAAAAATATTACATCAAATCTAAACAGCTGATCTATTATAAATCTGATCTATTATATATTACAATATACTACATAATATGATAATAAAATGCATAGACGACCAAAAAAGCATGGTACTATGTACACTCTCTCATCAGTTCATCTAAATAATCCAGACTTTTATTTAATGAAGATATTCTATTACATTTTTCATGCACACTATCATCATCTATGAATTAACTAATTCATGTGCCTGTTTTACAAATGCATATATGCAATACATGCATTTTGGCTTCTTAAGTGCACATTGTTCTTGATTGCTTGAAGATCCCTTTGCTACTCTGTTTATTTGCTTGTTAATCTCAGGCTTAAAACAAAGTAGTGATATCACTCTCAAAATCTAGAACATGCCAAAATCATTTAATGCAAACAGATACAGTTATCCACCCAAGATTGGAAACAGGCTCCTCAGAAATGTAAAAGGTTTTCTATGGAATGTTTTTCTGTGACACTACTGCAGAATCTGAAACAATGACAGAATAGTTATCGCTTTGGCAAAACTAATCATAACAAATCCCCTACTGGCCATATGTCTTTCCTTGATGCAGAGTCAGAGTTCACCATAATATAGCTTTGGGACACTGAGAAACACAAGGTTGCATGCCATGTTCCCGGGATTAGCATATTTTTTTTGTATAGAAGTCTGGGGAAATTGATGTGATTACATAAATCATAACACACAGTGACCGTGAATGCTTGCATAAATTTAAAAAGTTACTTCAGCTATAATGACTCATCTTGTGCGTAAACAATTGACTGAAGCCAACCTTAATTTATAAATCTCTACAAGTTACTCTTGTATATCTATTTGCTAAACAAATTGACTCCCTCTAGCAAAACAGAAACAGCAGCAGAAATGTAAAAATGCTACTGTAATGCAAATCACAGTTGTGATCTCGAAGAGAATAATAATGAATCATTTACATGGACCCTGACTTCTTAAAGAGAGAGGAAAACATGTCTTTGCTCTTTCCCCGATGCTCCTCAACAATTTGCACTTCTATAAATCATTTAAGTTGTTGAGGACAAATCTTTGTCACCCTCCTGTGTTTCCTCCCTGTAGCTATCTAAAGGCTGCATGAATGTTAAGGAAAATGCATTCTTAACAAAACAACTCGGCATCAATCTTTTATCCCAATGTGCTCTCAAACAGTGCATAAACAAACCGGTTATGACAGCCACGAGGTGGCACATTGCTTTAATGAGCATGTCAGGCTCATGGGAAGAGAAGCATGACCCCTGGCATCCCAAAAAAACATTCACGTTCAAGGTATAAGATGCATCTGACAGGGTCAAGGCATTTAGTGGCGTTATGTCAACCTGGGTTGTATTTTTACAGACTTCTAAGAGCTTTTTGTTACCTAGGTAATTGCTAGCTCTTGGTTAGAGGACAGTGCGCTATTACAGAAATGCATCCCTTAGAGCCTTTGGCTCACTTAAGGTTCTTACTGACCTCTTGCAAGTACAAGTTCACTACTCAAAACTACTAATAGAGTCCAGATTATGGCCTCAGGCTACAAAAGAAGAAAGCAGAGATGACGTAAATGCAATGTCTACTTTATATTTAGAACTGAAACACAAATTAGTAAGTGTCTTTAGATGAATTACTTTTAAAGATAAAGGAAAAAAAGATGGGACACAAAAGGCAAACAATTTTCCAGCCTGATGACAGGCTGATAAAGGGCAGGCCCCAAAAGGGAGACAATTACACAAAGTCCCCAGGTTAAAAAGACAAACAAATTAAGTTTTTTTAATTGTTTTGACTCTTCGCATGTCTAAATAATAAATGAAACAGGTGCTTCATGGAGGGAATAAGATTCAATCAACGCAAACTAATTATTGTATTTATATAGCCCTTTTTTGCCACAGCTTCACAAACACCTAATGTGGATTAACAAAGTTAACAAAGTTTGAATTGGCTAAATGTATGGGGTACAAATTAAATTACAATACACTGTTGATTTAGGAACCATATACTTTCTTTTTGAAATTAGGAAATCTAATTATTCTTCTTTGATCAATGGGGGTCAGGTTAATATTAGGGAAAAAGCAAGTTGAAATCATTAACTGGCTTGTTTTTTTAAGCCTGACGAAACCTATTTGGCTAAATTTGTGGAAAAAAAGAGTATTAAATTTTTTTAAAGTGAAAAACTGATGAGCTGTTGTTTGGTATTTAAGTCATTTCAGCATCTTAAGCTATATCATGGCTAGACAGTTGTTTAGCATTAACAGTTATAAAACTTAATACAACAGTTGATATAAAACAATAAAATGCAAGGTATTACTCAACATGCTCAAATGCTTTTCCTATGCTCAAATTAAATGCAAGTGTTCTATTATATGCTAAATTAAAATGTCAACACAGTTTGCTTAAAAATGCAGATATTTATCAGATATCAGTACGTTTTGTTTCGTATTTAACAATTTTTTATTAATTGAGCTTCAATATTTTCTTTAATTTAATAAAAGTTTTTTTTATTCTTTTTTTTTTTACATCCATAATTTTTCTATTCATTTCTAATGCATTTCATGTAGTTCTGCATTTCAATCTCTCTTTTGAATCAGTCAAAAGGTGGGGTACAACTTCAGGTCTCCAGTTCCATAACAGCCAACTCCAATCAAGACAAACAATTAAGAGGTCAGGAGTTTAGTGAAATCATCTAGATTCTAAATAAATCGAGTGTGAGGAAAAATCATTTTGATTTTGGGCTGACACTAAGCACCACTATCTACATAATGCTCAACTTGAATACAGACACTGATAATTTAGTCATTACATCCCAAACAAAATCATAGAGCGATAATGGCTTCGCTGCACAAAGCTATTAAGCAGACAGCTGCTGTGACAGGTGTGTTTCATCAGCTGCAAAAGTCAGTGCTCAAAGGGGGTCTGCACCAAAAGTCTCACTCAAACACGTTCAAATCTTTCATCTCCCAAATGAACTGTCAAAAGATGAAGGTATTCCAAATGAGACCGAGCGAGAGGAGGGCCGGAAGCTTTCCTGCTGAAGTTATGAACAAAAAAGGGGATTTTAAACACAGACCTTGAATACTCTGAGGATATGCATCATGACGCGGCAGATCAGGAGGCCATGTGACAAGGCAGATGGCATCAGTGAGAGGTGTCATGTACAGAGCAGACCTGACGCTGCCAAAGATATGTAGAGTCATCTGGAATAACTGGCAGCTTTCACCACCGTCAGGTTTCCAAAAACAAGTCTCAAAACCACCTGCTTTCCAGTTTCCATCAAGCATGTGACCTCATTACTTACCCCTTCAGTTAAAAATTAACTGTTGGATTTCTTTCCTTTTATTATTACGCATTTTTTTTTCTCTGCTCAAATTAAATTGAAGTGTTATAGGGCTAGAAGGGGTGATGTTGCATCTCATTAAATAACCAATAGAAAGCTTGTCTTATGCTGCTATATTGTTTGGGTAAGACATTTTCTCCTGATAACCATCAGTGTCCAAATTACTGCTCTGCCAGATTAATATGTGGAAAAGCTGCCAAATAAAGCAACGATATGTTTGGAATGAACACATGTATTGTATTATTTTTCTGAAAAAAAAAGCATACAAGACAAGGAAGTTTTTTATGTTTTGAGAGATACCTTTCAGTTACTGGCAGCCACAAAGGCTCATATTATAAACTAAAGTCAATGTGGTTTTTCTAGTTTCCACCAATTACATTTTTTTTGGAAGTTCTCCTTCTCCAAAATATATATTTTTAAAAAGCTTTGTGGTCCACAAAGGTAAATACATATACATATTCCAACCAAACCAGTATTCTTTGTTTGAGTTCCTTGGCAATATTTAGAACTCCAGAAACAAGATGGTCGACTAACTAGCGCAACTCCTCACACCCTACAAATTCCCCTTGGTATTTAAAACAGCACAGAAACCCTTCCCTAACTCTTTATGTCCTTTGTCTAATTCCTCATTCATCTTCGAACAAGCCGCTTTTTGGCAAACCCAATATAAAAACAGAACAGATGATTCTGAATTGAGCCAAGGAGCGGTAGTTCCACCAAATAAAACAATGTTTCAGAGCAGAAAATCAAGTCTCAGATGAATAAGAGTGCGCAAACCAAAGTAACATTTCAGAGAGCATCAAGGCTTGACTGGCAGGAGAGATCTGAAATTATGTGGGAGCATTGTTTGTCTCTGAATTCCATTAGTCACTCCTCTCAGTTCCCGAGTAGCTAAAATCACTGTGTCTTGTTCTCGCTAGGGTCAAGTAAACAAGCCGATAATGGTTGCAACAGGATCAATAGGTTAGAATCTGAAGAGAATGTTCCTGATGAGTTTGACCTGGAAGCCAAGATACTATCTACACAGCATTAGGGAGTTCAAGAGGTCAAGTAACCAACCATCCACAATACTATTATCATATCATAACTAATCAAATGTAACTAAATCTTGGGAATAGCTAAATATTGGCACTTCTCAAAATATTGACTCAATTTTCTAGAAGAGACGGGAGAGTTTAAGTGCTTTTTTAAATCAATAATCACGCAAAAGAGAAAAAAAAATCTATGGCAAAGACATTTGAGAAAATTTCACATTATTAGGTTAGACTAATATATGTGCTTACTTAATACTCAATGTAATAAAAATGTGTCGTATGAAAGAGAAGGGAGTGGAGAGACAGAGAGAGAGAGAGTGAGAGAGAGAAACCCTCTAACTGCCTTAGTAATCCAGTTGTAATGTTATTTGTCAAGCTAATTAAACGCACTAAATAGAAAGTGAAAATCGAATTGAATTAAGAGAAGAGAGAGAAAGGAGAGAAACAGAGTTAAACGTGCTCACTCATTATGACACGAACGTCAGTCTTCATATTGAAATCAATCTCAGCCAATAACCCTGTTCATCATGGTAGACTGAAGACCCTAATCGACCCCGGATTGACAATTGCAAGATGCTGTCATTTTTTGGCCGAGCCAAGTTCAGAAGTTCAGGGAGATCCAGCGCTAATGCAGGTAACACCAATTATGAGGTCTGGGTGAAATCCAAGCTGCGGGTGATATTTGGAGAGGAAATCTCACTTCATGCAGAGATGCAGTGCATAATGATTCAGTTCAACATCTGTTGAGCAAATAAGCTCATTACATCTGCCTGTGTGCCTGAGTACACCAGGCAGACTATGATAGCGGCTTGTGATTTACAAGAATTACTTTACTGTGGCTTTTTTTTTTGTGTGTATAGATCTGTTGAAGATTTTACCCCAAAATAATAGACAATTTATGTGCATCACTAACAAGTTACTGTCATTTTATAAAACATATAAAAAAAAACACAAGCAGCTGAGACAGGGTTTCAAACTTAAGTTTTAAAAGTAGCTGCATAACTAAAGATTACAGTGAGTCACCAATGTGAGCTGGTATAGACACATGCAGCTGAATCAAACTCTACAGGGGAAAATTGCAAATGGAAACACAATAATAAATGTGTGATGTTGTACTGGTCAAATAATAGACCATTTTCATTCTATTCTATACCAGGAAAATGGCCTAAACACAACTTTTTAGAAGTTTTTACTGCAGTAGAGAGACTAGTTTTTTTTTAACCCGTATGCACTGTTGTGAGAATGACTTGAGAAACGTACAGCTTTTTACAATTTTCTGGTAAATTGTATCTACTACGAATGGGAGGTTTAGTGGGACTGTAGTTTTATTGATTGGCTAATGGGCTGGTTGGTTGAAGATTATATTTCACCTCAAAATAAATCAAGTTTTATTTCCTTGAAATTCCATTGGTCTCATTACAAGTTTTGTTCAAACTACAAATGTTGTACACTTTAAACTTTCTTTTGTATCTACAGTAGGGAATGTTGGAATATTTTTGTGTGATGAATAAATTATTGATTTGTAATACAGCACGGGTGTCCAATGTCGGTCCTGGAGAGCCGGAGCCCTGCACATTTTTGGTTCAACCATCATGAAACACACCTGTGGCACTAATTAGGGTCCTCTGATTGGCTGAAGTAGAGTAGTATGCATACTACAGCAGGGTTGCAACTAAAATGTGCAGGGCTCCGGCTCTCCAGGATCGACGTTGGACACCCCTGTAATACAGTAACTGAGAAACAAATAAATGTTTTGCATTATGGCATTAAGCCTCTTGCATATCTTGATTATTTTGCAATGCTGCAGTTCTGTTCATCTAACTTTTTCTGTGCATCTCCTTGAGTAATGATGGGCACTAAAAGTAGTTGACTAAAAATAGGAATTAAAACAATCCTCTTGTTAGCTTTGTGTTGTCAGTATCCTTCTTTTATCAGCACGTTTTTAACACTAGTAGTGAAGTTCAAAGATGGAGTTTATTTTCTTGCCCACTATTCAAACCTACCAACCCATGGGGAGAAAATGGTCATAACTTGTTTCATAAACTCAAAAACAGAACATCTTTTCACAAGGTTGTTTTTTTAAACATCCAAAGGAATAATTTTGAGTATAAACAGGTTGATACGTTTTCCAGACTGGTTAACCTCAAACGATAAATAGATATCATCACTCCTTTTGACTCTCACGTTACTGAAAAGGACAATCCAAGGAGTTTCTTTCATCCTGCAGAACCGTGAGTGTTCTCCATCAGGCCCACAACAGCAGCTCAAAGGCTCTCAACACTAACTGTCCCAGCTGTTCACTGAGAAAGCCTGATAAATCACAAAAGACTCCAACCGCAAGTTTCACCTCCCCTTCCTTCCCTAGACTACACCACTACACAGACAATTATAATCCTTTTAGCTTAATAACCCCGCAATGCAAATCAGCTTAATGAAAAGATATCCACATACTACACTTGTTGAAGAAAGACGGAGTGGTAGAGGAAAAGTAGGGTAAGAGCAGCTATTTTCTCCAGGCACTCTCTCTAATTATCAGATGGTAGTTTGTATTCATTGAAATCGAGAGGAGTTCATGGTCAGTAACCTGGTCACTCGACAATGACAGAAGAGGCTCTAGGGCCCTGAGTGGATCTCTCCAAACGTCCTGTATCCAGAGCTCACTCTAATTAAACAAGCTTCTATCTATATTCGTCCTTTAATCAAGCATCCTGTTTACACAGGGCTCATGGCGCTGAACACCACAAGAGGCTGGAGCTTTGTGCATCTGGGCTTTGTGGAAAGCAGGTGTTTAATTCCCACTTCCCGGGGCCCTCTCATGATGACCTCCATTAAATTATTCCCAGGACATTCATAAACATATATTACAGCAAAGAGCTTTTTGAGAAAAATGAACCGAGCTGAGACTAAATCTGTTAAATAATTGTTGGCCATATGTTGTTATTTAATAATAATAATAATAATAATAATAATGCCTTCAATTTATATAGCGCTTTTCAAGACACTCAAAGACGCTTTACAATTATCAGAGCATTATTCATTCACTCCACGTTCACTCTCTGGTGGTGATAAGCTACCATGGTAGCCCTCAGCTGCCCTGGGGCAGTCTGACAGGACGTGGCTGCCATTCTGCGCCTAGGCCTCCTGCCCACCACCAAACACACCCCACCAGTCACACACATCCATACTGGGCAATGTGGGTGAAGTGGCTTGCCCAGGGCCACAACGGCAGAATGGCCCTAGCGGGGATCGAACCACCAACCTTCCAGTTACAGAACGACCAACTCTACCACTGCGACATCTTTCCGCCCTTTTAATGTAATCTATTAATGTCCAGATTACATGTGCAATACTGAACAAACATTTTAAATGTCACAGATGCATACTGCGTTCCAGAGACTCACACAGCACTCACTTTCAAAGCTAGAGAAAGCCACCCGCGCCTCTCATTTCTGGGAAAGAAAGCCACCTGTACAGCTGCAAAGCACTGGGCTCCAAAGCCTTTTGCGAGACCGTTATTTGGAAAACAACATTAAAAATAGAGTTTTTCACCATCTGGCTGTAGCACCTTCAGGTAGAGAAAAGGTCATTTCTGAGTCCAGCGTGATCGCTGAGAAAACGTTATAGTTTTAGTCCCAGCAAGCAAGCTTCCCTCATTGCCAAGAAGTGCTTTGATCTCTGCCTCATCACAAGCTCAAGCTAGCCCTTAGTTCTTGAACAGGCAACACAAGCAAAAGCTAAAACAAACAGTTCTTGCTTAAAAAAAAAAATCTTGCACACTTGTTTTGAAGAAACTTGTTTTTTACGCTTTGAATTACCAGAGAAAAAGTTAAGATATAGCAGAAAAAGATAAAAACCGAAAAAATACAAAATCAACAAGTTTCTGCCCTCTCTGAAAAGCAGAACTGGTTATTAGAGCTACAAAGATGTAAGATTTTTTTTATGATAATTAAATATAATAAATTTATGTAAAAAGGAAATGCTATATTTTAACTGGACTCAAATGAACAGTAGATGAACTGAATCACTAAAAAAAAAGTGAATCTCCATTTAGCTTAAATTAACAATAGGATTAATACATGACCTATAACAAGTTAAAGGAAATTCAGATCTGATTCAGAACGCCTGCCTGTAAAAAGTTGGACCAAAAAATGTCCCTCTGACCCTCTAGGCAATGGTAGGAAATCAATTTATTCTGTAATGCAATTTATTTATTTATTTCATTTCACTGTGCAATTACAAGTCTGATCTGATGAAGATGTCCAGAGATTTTGTAATTTGTTATGAATAAACCTTAGATTCTAACAGCAGCCATATAGGGACTCATTAATGTGAGACAGTGGCCTTAGCAGCACTAGGGACTCTGATGTGCCCTTTCAAAATGGCAGCTTGTCTTCTCAGAGTGTGACATGCCGAGTAAGACCACCTCCTGACTCAGCCTCAGATAAGAGACACACTGAGAGCACAAAAGACCGAGTGATAAGAGGACCTGCACAGCTCTTATACAGACACAATACACATTTATCTTCTAAGATTGTTTTAAAGGAATTCTTGTACTGCATGTGTCAGATGAGTGAACTTAAAGCTAATCCAGGAAAGAGATGTCTTTATGCACACAAAAAGTCTAAATGGAAATTTTTTATAAACTACAAAACTGTATTTATTTGTTTTCAAAATTCTGACTGACTAAGAACTTGCTTAGTTAAATCTGCTTGAGTTAACATGCTTAGACAAGCAACATTACAAGTACAACTATGGTGTGTTTTTTTTACTACAGCAAAATATTTTTTTTCTTTCTAATGACTGTGATAAAATGTCCTCACCACTAAAAACTTTGACTTGTTTTTTACTTTTTATAGTCAAACATCTTTAGAAAAAGGGTTCTTGCAGCAGTAAAATATAAAGTCTAAAAGCTTGAAATTAGGAACAAAAGTGTTAAAGGAGCTGTCAGAGGAAGAGGGTAGTTTTCCAAGGATTCGATTAAAAGCACAATTAACTGAATAGCACAATTTACTACAATGAGGCAAAATGACAATCTGGCTTGCGATGTTCAGCCAACATTTACCACTGCTTAAACATCATCTAGCAGATAAAAAGGTTTTTGAACGAGCTTATTTGTTTGACCTGTTTGTCTAATTGCATATGTAATTAAATACATAATAAATGATGGTTTTCTGAGAGACATAAAATGAGGGGAATGTAAAAATAGATTTTAACCTATAAAACAGCACTTCATGGGTCAGGTCAAAAAGAACAAGAATGAACAAATAATTAAAGAGAACTCTGTGATCTTTACAAGGAACCTTTCAAGGAAAAAAAAAAGATCTAACAGCATAAAAGATGACCAGTTTTATTTCCTATTGTTAAAAAGCAAAGAATAAAGCTTTAGGATGGGCAGGGGATGCTGGCAGGGAGAGGAATTGAAAGGGATGGAATAAAAAGAACTTCAAAGTGCTATCAATGTGAATAAAAGTCGGAAAGTTGTTTCCATAAAGGATGTGACACTTTCTCAAACGGCTTCTCCTTCAGGTGACTCCATTTCTCCACTTCAGCACTTTTACTTCCCCAAAAAGCACAAAAGGACACGCAAGGGTCAGCTACACCTCTTGAATATTTGTTACACTGATCCCAACAGGAACCATCTATTTTGCATTATTGTCTTAATAAATAAACTCACACATACAAAGAATAAGTGCAGAATTCCGATTCACCTCTATTCCCACACACTGACCTGCCAGACGCATGCATGAGGGATGGTCTCCTCGCGGCTGTTATGAGTAATTAGACCACGGCAGCACAAACCCAGGTAAAATAAACACACAGCTGGGTACTCGTATAACACTCTCCATCGAGTCAAAAACTCATGCTGTGTGTCATCTCTCCATGCACAGGAACTCAAATCATTTTATTGACTCGGGGGGTAAAAAGCTGGAACCAGGTTATGCCAAACTGTGTGTTACTGATAGAGAAGATTAAGTGTCTGATTGTGTCTGTGTGTGCGTGTCTGCGAGTGTGTGTGTGTGTTTGACAGGTGAGAGTTTCTTCTCAGTGGGATGAGTGTGAGCTAAAGAGCAATGTGAAAGGTCACCGCTGCTCAGCTGTCACTCAAAACCAGGGAGGCTAATCGATATCAGAGCCCCTGGAAACCAGAGAAGCGCAATCTTTTCTATCGCGAGTCCTAAAAATACCAAGTACAACTTCACTAAACAATCAAAAGAAGGAAAGAATAAACACCTTCCTAAGAATTAAGTGATAAACCCAGAAATGGCATACGCTTCACTTACAGGTGGAGTGATTGTCAATGTTAGACTATAAAATACTGCCGTTGTAAAATCTATGCAAAATAATAGCAGTGAAAATGGGTTATTGGAGGAAAAACTGAAAACATTGGTTAATTATATTTAACAGAAAAGTGAAAGGATTTCAATTTTCAACAATCATAAAATTACTAAAGCTAGTTTATTCATTATTAAAGCTATTTCAGAAGAAAATGGAGTTGAATTTAAGCAATACTCCTTGTTTTAATAAATAGCCAATTTTACATTAGATTAAAAGTCTGAGATTTTTATGAATTTAATCTATTAAATTGTATATGTGAAGCTATTCAGCTATTAAAAAAAGTTTCAGGAGTTTTTTTATCTAGAATTTCAAGCAATATAACAAAACATCCATAAAAAGTATGTACTTATATGAAATATTTCTTATATAGACTAAAGGAGGTGCTTTAGATGTTATCATTCCATTTCCATTCAATATCATCATCATCATATGGTTCAATAAGTACCTTTTTCCACCTACTGTTAACCTGCATAGATATAAAATGCTTGCATTGTTTATTTCTATATTTCTGTTGAGCATGTTAATCAACTGGAGGACCTGTTAAGTTTATTTGACCGAAGGATTTGTTTCATGGATCAGGAAACAATTTTTTCATTGAATGTTTTCCAATTGCGGTACAAAACTCTATACAAGCCTAACTTATTTGACAAGCACAAACCATGACCTTCAGAATGGTGTGATTGCATCTGAAAATGTTTTTTAAAAATCCTTTAGACGATAACATGAACATACTCTTGATGTTTATCCTGATTTTATTATACATCTATTTCTTATGATAAAATCTCTAAACCCTTTCTGAAGCCTGACATATGTTTGTCATCATGCTGATAAATGCTTTGAAAATTCCCCGGATATAGCTACGATCAAACTGGGGATTTCTTGTTCGAGGAAGGCTATGAAAACGTCTAAGCTGGACAGATGATGGCAGCTGGCCTTCATGCTTGATAACATAAATCATGTAGTTCTACAGCCATACATCAATGTCTAGGAGCGACACTGCTGATACAGCTTCAGCCTCAGCATGTTACTGCATTCAGTCTGTCCTCAGCACATTACCACATGGGGATTCTTTCACTGGACTCCAAGAACTGTATACTTTAGCATATGGCGTGTTCAAATGGAAAGGAAAAAGCAGGAAATCAACTCAAAATACTTTCAATTGCACACTTCTAGCTAATACAAGACTTTGTTGATGTAAAACCTTCATAAGAAGATCCCGGGCTGTTGGGTAACCTCTTAATCACATGGATCAAGTGTGTTTGGGAAGATAAAGTCAAACGATATGTGCAATCGATTGCTACACGATCTCAGACACTCACTCACCTTCCTGTACAGCCTGGAAGGGGTTGTTGGGCTCGATCAGTTTGATAGAATGGGTAATCCTCTCGCTTTGGAGGATGTCGTCGTTCAAACTCAGGTCTGAAATAGCAAGCTGGAAAACCTCATCGTCCCGGACAGCATTTTGTTCAAATATAGCTCCTGTTGAATAAAGCACAGTGCAGTTTAGTAAAGAGAGAATTGTGCTATTAATTGACTAGACAAGCTATACCCACAGCCCTAGTATTTGCTAAACCTGGATATTTTGATACAAAAATAAAAAGCAATGGTGGTAATGACACCAGATTGATGGAAGGATGCCAATGCTGCATAAAAACATGTTATAACCGGGTTAAAGAATTTAACTGTAGAAATTGATCAAAAAGTACCTGCTTGAATAAAGTAATTTTTCACTTGGAACTGGTCATTTTTGTAAATTATATTATTGTTAAGTTTTCTACTATTTTAGTTTATCCAATAGTACATAAATTGCCAGGTTCAGAAGACAATTTTGGATCTTTTATAAACTATTTATTTTTTATACATTACATTTATTTGTTGCAAAGAAACATTTTTGTAATTTAACTTAAAATTCTGCTCATTTCAACAACAACAAAAAATATTTCCCTTACTATATCTTAGACATTTGTCATCAGATACACCATGTACCTTAGAGGCACACACACAAATGTTTTATTGCAAATGTACAAGGAACAAAATATGAAAAAAATGTTCTCCCTTTTGCTGGAAATAAATGCAAGCGTGTTCATTCAAAAGAAAACTACATAGTAATCCTGAATATAAAATTAACTCTACCAAGTAGAACGAAATACACAGAGTACAATTAAACACTCAAACTGGGTTAGAATATCTATCGGTTATCATTTAAACTACCAATTCTTCAACAAAAACTTCTTCTACAAATCATATTCACTATTAAAAAGTTACAGCTATGTGTTCCATAAAATAATTAGTTTAATTGAATATATATTTTGATAGTGAATTTAAGGGGCTCTGAGATAATTTAGCTTTATATTGAAAAGGATCCAATACACTTTTTTTTTACTGTGTCTATAGGTCTAATCGCTATTTGATTTTAGATCTCTACAAACTAACTCATTACTTTCATTGACCAAGTTTCATTGACTTCAGGAGTTTTTGAGACAGACACCACAAGCCAAGCCACGTTAAAAGAAAATCAAGAGAGCAAGAAAGAACAGCTCCTCCTGTTCTCTGCTATTTTTGTTTTCTTGGCACATAAAGCATTTCAGTCACTGCATAAAATTAAGGTTGAGTCACAGGGGACACGCGGGCAAATGTAATGAAGTTTTCACTGGGCTCTCTGGAAATAATGACGGAAAGATGTAAATGGAGGTGTCCACTCTTCCTTGTCCTCAGTGAAGGAATGTATTCAAAATATGTTAGATTACTTTATACAGTTGCAGAGGATTTTTCTGACAAATTATTGAAGCTAAATAAAGACCTTCAGGAAAGCAGGAAAAGGGAAAACATATCCTTTAGACTTGATTGAAAAAGTTCCTCACCAGTTAAATAAAAAAGAGCAGTTCTAGTGATTTCAGCACCATGGAGAGCTCTAGAGAACCAAACTTCTAGAAACATTCCGTACACACACCTAATTTGTCAGGGGCATTATATAGACTGTAAAAGCACTAAGAGCAACACTGATGTTTCTTTCCATCAAATGGCTCTAATATATGAGTAGGTGTGTCTCATTGTGAGTTGCTGTGTATGCTGTGTGCAGTTGTAATGTGGTGGATAAGGAGAATAGACTTGTGATCGAAAGATCGCTGGTTCGATCCTCAGATCCACCAAGTTGAAGGTGGTGTGAGTGATGAAACACTTGCTCTCCATCTTCAACAACCACAGCTGTGGTGCCCTTGACCAAGGCACCAGTTTCCCCAACTGCTCCCCAGGTGATGCAGCCATGGCTTCCCACTGCTCTGGTTGTGTGTCATGGTGTGTTTGTTCACTGCTGTGTGTGTACACTGGGAGGGGTCAAATGCAGAGCAAAACATTTTGGATATGGGTCACTCCATATCTGGCCAGAGTTAATTTTTCCTTGAACACTCAGAGTCTGAGAGTGGGCTGATCTCACTGATAAATGAAATTGGGAATTGAGAGTTGGATAGCAATCATAATGCAAGCCAGCTTCCAAGATAACTAGCTCAATAAAAAGTATTGATTACAGATTTTATCTTAATATGTTATGGTGTATTCATTTAACATTCCACAAATGACTATTTGCTCAGGCAATAAGTAGAACACTAATGCAATACAGTGATTCATAGGCTGAGTGCTAGTCTGTTGTTTTGCTTGATCCTTTTACCAGTCATTGGGAATTTTCTGATCAACATACAGAACATGAAGTTTACTTACAGATTGATTTTGTGTTATTTCCAATGTTTTTGGTTATCAAAAACAGGCTATCATCCAGCAAAGTTTGTGAAAATCTGATAAACTGATAAGTGTAAAACTTTGGTTTCTCATAGGCTGGTGAGATTCTAATGTGGTGGACTGGATAATGTTAATAGGCTGAATTATATTAAACATACTCAGTCTTGTTTTGAAGTTTCGTCTGCTTGCTGCATTGCAAAAGATTCATCCGCACGTCAAACTACAACACTCTCTGCTCACTGCTTTGAACCCAACACCAACCTAACAAGTGTCCTTATTTTGTCATATATCGTTGTTCCCATTCTTTAATTTGTAGGTTAACGCAAATCTGTTGCTGTTCCACGTCATAACTTTTTCTGTCATAACTTTCTCATTAAGAAAATACAAATACATTTAGTAGAGACAACTTAAAAGGCTGTTACTTAAAATAATGCTGTTACTGTACTTAAAAAATGGTCTCCTTTAAACTACTTTTGTGTATTCACTTTTTTTGGCTCTCTTTCTTTTTCATTTTTAATATCTTATGCCATTAATATTGTGTTGCATCCAGAGCTTGCACATATTTAAATATCGCACAAGTATTATACACCATTTCTCCAAGGAAACACCATTTGATTCCAAATAATAAAAATATAGTAGAATATTATTTTGGCAATTTGAAGCGGTGTAGTGAAGCTGAAACTGATTTCATGCCTCAAATAATATTGTGGGGTGTTTTGGTTGAGGCATTCAAAACTTTCAACTTTCATAACTGCTTAATTATGAATGTCATCTGGTATTTACGTTTAGATTTGTTATTAAGAGGAAACACAAAGTGTATGTGTAAATACTCGTCACATTTAGAGCATGTCTGATTGGTTTTCAATGGTATACCTTTTAAATGAAATGTTAGTAAAACAAGTTATTTGCAGCTATTCACATTTCTTCTAGAACCCATTAATGTTTGCCACTTCCAGTCAGCAAAGTTATTATTTACACTTTCTTTTTTAACCTACGGTTCAGTTAACTGTAATAATGACTTGGTTACACAGCGCCTTGGTCTATAGGGAACACTTTTCTGCTTCTTATGGCGATTAATCCCTGACATTATATAACATAAGAGCGATTTAAAGGTTGATTTCTCATGACTAAGTAACCCATAAACTGCTGTTTCCCTAACAAGCCCTTGACACTGAAAATGCACCGCAGTATTAAATCAGAATGTGTCTGGACACAATCAATAAGGCTGATTTGTGCAGGACTATAAACAGTGACCCACAGATGATATGACATATTGTGATCAAGGCGACAGTGATAAAACGCACACAGCAGCCGGCTTGAAGTGCCAAAGGTGTAGGAGAAGTAATGAAGTCTTTTATTTATTTACATGCATAGTTAGGCATTAGCCTAATAGCCACCGAGGCTCCAAACATCCAGCGAGACATCTAAAGTATGCTCATTTCATTCTTTGCATAACCCACGCAGGTCAAAGCCAAATATAGTCATGCAATGATATTTAAGCTAATAAAATGTAGAAAGCTTGTCAAGGTCTAGATTAACTTTGTGCCTTTATAAATTGGCACGTCAAGAGAAAAATCTGAGCTCCTGAAAGATAAAGCTAGAAACATTCAGCAATGTTTGCTTAAGATTGCTTAAAATCAAGATATAGATACTGTACCTAGTAAACATCCAAATGCATAACAAAATATGACCAATGACAATAAACAATGCAGTTAAATCAGCAGCAACTGAATCATTTTTTGGGGGGTGACCCTCGCATTTAAGAAACAAACCCACTCAGATACTGTAGCTGTGCTCATAATACCAACTAATAAACAAAAAACATTGAAATATTTTATTATTTTAAGTCAGCTAAGAGCAAGGCTACCTTCAAACGGCAGGTCTTAATGCTGCATTCAGATTTTTTTTTTATTTATTTATTTTGTTTTTGTGTGCTAGTTCACATTGCACACAATTTGCGACTTTTATACATTCTGTGGATGAAAGCAATCCAGTTTGCTGAAAGACGTGCATGTGCAAGAAAGGGCCATTGATAAAAACGAAAGTAAACATAGACGAGAATGTGATTCAAGGGACTGTGTGGCTTTATTTAAGTTCATTTGTTATTGAAGCTGCCATCATTTCAACCAAATCATATCAAGATGGGATTTATTTTCAGTCATCCTGGTGACCTATGTCACCTTGCAATGAAGTAAAAGTCAGATAAACTTAGCAGTACGACTGAGGCTGCATGCCAAAAAATCAGATACGCATTAGATTCAGGACCACATATGAAAGTGACTTGGGTCGGATTAGAAAAATCAGAATTGAGCTGTTCAGACTGCCAATATCAGATACAGGTCACATATGTGTTTAAAAAAACTGATTTGGGTCACTTGCAGCCTGACCGTAGCCCAACTCCATTTGCTTTGAAGGTTCTCTCCAGGCTCTTCCCTTCCAGTCTATAAACATGATTGTTTGGTAAATTGGCAGCTCCAAATTCCCACAAGTGGGGAGTGAACATGTTTAAGCCTGTTGGATCTTAGATAGACACTAGCAAACCTCCTTGAGCCTTATTACAACTCACAAGCAGTTGCAGAAAATGAGTGAATGAAGAACATTTCAGAACATACACGCTGTATTACAAGTGATTCTCCTGTTTAAAGTATTCCTATTAACCATGTTGAAAATAAAGTTTTGTAGAGCAGATGTGCTTTAGCCAAAGTAAAAAATCCTAACCCACGTTGGTCAAAACATGCAGCCAAGATCACAAATACTGGAAAAAAAATGCTATAGCAAAAGAATCAAGGCCAAAATGGACAAGCTGCAGCAGCTGAGCATTGCAAAACAAAAACTGTACAGATGTAGAAATAACAAACTCATGAAATTCCAAATACTATAAAATGATCTTGTCCTTGCAAATGATAAAACTAATACACATTTTACTATAACTTCTTAACTCCATTAACAGCATTCTAATCCTTTTCAATTATAATCAAAGATACAAGACTATGTGACTTCATCATCACCACAGCAAACCCAAAAGAATCATTTTGATTCTGAGTAGAGTATACATATCACACGTACTCCAGCTGATGCTAATCACCTGTTTGTTGTTTGTGTTACTCTGTTCTCACAACTGATTGTTTATTTATGTTTTGTTTATTCTCAGGTGCTGTCTGTTTGTTGATGGCTCTTCAGATGCTCTTTATGTTGGGGACGTGATTAGCAGCGGTCCCGGTCAGCGAGGCCCCCTGTTTTCTGCATGTGAGTGTGGAAGTTTTACTCCGGGTGCTCTGGGTTTTTTTCTCACATCAGTAAAAACAAGTGTCTTGGTTGCTATATTTTGATAAAAAATTATTTATAATAAATCAATCAGAGCAATTCTGAAAAAAAAAATCTGTTTAAACGAACAATTTTAATCCAATAGGAAATATAATTTAAGACTTAATTCATATCTTTGTGAAGCTGCTCTGAACCAACTGCTAAAAAAGTGCTATCCAAAAACATGTCGATTGATTGATTAATTGATTGATTGATTGATTGAGCACAGCAATACTCTTCACAGACACTGTTTACTGAACCTTCTGATTAATGTAGCCACCTCCAAATTTGGCCAATGTTTGACATTTGCAGATGAGCGTGTGCTCTAAAACAGCTTATAAACCAGATCTAAAACTGCTCTAAAATGCTTCTAACAAGAATTTTGAGAAGACCTTAAGTGAAATTCAGTTTAGAAGTTTTAATAAAAATAAATTCTTAAATCAGCCAAGCAGCATGAAAGACAAGTCTTCAAATCCAATTTTAAGTGTTGGTGGCATTGAGGAGAGCCAAGTGCACCGGATGATACAGAATGGACAGTGCATACAAAACAGCTCCCTGAGCTAACACAAGCTCTCCATATTCTCAATATGAGGAACACACCACAAGACTTTCCATAAAATAGCAAAAACTGTCAAGTAGTGAGCTGTTTTAGGCAAATTATATTTTCTAGAACAGCATTTTCAATTACCCGAGACGACACAATGCAGTAAACTGTAATAAAGCTAACAAATTGGTGAATACAACCGATTTACAAAAAAAAAACAACCTTTAAGATTTATGTGACTCTTAATCTTACTAAATAAGACAGAAGTTGATAAGGAGTTAAGATGGAATAAGAGAGACTTGCGGATTGCTCAGTAGGGCATTTCCACACTGAATGGAATTAACATTTCTGTCACGTTCGCTAGAAAGTTCAGGCTTTAGGCTGGGGAGGGGTGGACCGGAGCTAACCCTGAAACGCACAATGCGCGTCTCCATATTATACAAGGTCCATCAAAATCCATCCATGCACCAAAGGTGTACTTGACTCCTCAAATGTACTTTCTGGGCCCTTGCAAGTTTCAACATTTTATTACACATCAAGATAAAAGCTATTAAATCCAAGCACACAGAGGATCCCAATCCGTGATTCAGCGCTTCTGTCCGGCAAGAGCTTACCGATGTGAATGATGGAGTCCGCGCAAGCTGAGTGGCACTGCAGGATCCATATGGAGAGGCTGATCACGAGCAACTCCATCTCCGGTTCTCACCCCGGTGTCTCATCCACGCGTCCGCGTCGCTTCAAAATCCAGTTCCAGAAAGAAGAGTAGCACTGTGGAGCTCAAAGATGCGAAGTATATCGCGAGGGGAACGCAGCTCTCAGGGGAAGGAGAGCAGAAAAGGAGGGGTAGGAGAGCAAGGGAAACGACGGGGGTACCACGGTCAGCAGCAAAGCAACGGGTCCGCGCGCTCCAGCTCTCGGTGAGGTTTGTAAAGTGCAAACTGCAGCGCAGAGAGACCCCCCTCTCTCTCTTTCACACTCTCACACTCTCTCTCCCTCTCGGAGCTCGCAGGCGTTCACCACGTGACCACCGTGTCGAAAGATTGGAAAGGGTACGGTAAAAAGCACGGAGAAGTGCAATGTGCGCGCGCCGGAGAGAGTCGCCGCAGCGGAGTGACGGCGGGAGGTCTGGCGCGAGCCTGTGACGGGGACGGAGAAACGGAACAAACTGCAAACGAACTCTTCTACTCGTGACAACTTCACTCGGTTTAAACTCGAGACTCCCGGAGGAGACCAACAGTTCATTTCCCCCACAAACAGCGACTCTTGAAGTGAGAGCGAAGAAGGGACATACACGCGGTCACCGGTGGATACCATACCCGGTGCTGTCCAGCATGCTGAAAGCGACCGCAAGGGACCACGAAAAGAGCGGACACGAGTGTCTGGCTGAGAATAAAAAGAGTGTGAATGGTGAACAGGTGAAGAACGTGGAATTTCAAAGGTAAATGTTGTGCGTTGTGTACATTGATCAGATTGAGTCGGTTTTGCGGCTGAGAGAACGAGTTGTTTCTCACTTGTTAAAATAAACTGTTAAACATTTCAAACAGTTTTCCCATTCATTTTATGAACAGCGACGACCTTCGTCTTACAATTAAAGGATATTTCTTGAGACGACACTAGCAGAAATATCTCTTAATTGTTTGGTGAAGGCTGTCAGGTCGTCAGCTGGGATCCGTCAGACGTGGACAGCGCCACAGCGCCCCTCCGGTGACTCGAGTCTCAAGAAGCAGCAGAACCAAAGCTCTAAATGGATTATGAATGCCAGAGTTTTTTTTTTTTTTGCGTGTGTGAGAATGCTGTATTCTGTTGTAAAAACAAACACGGATTTTTAAAGTTACAGCCATTCACCCAGCTTCACAGCTTCGACCTTAATGAGACACTCCTGATCACACTAGCTAAGGTTCTCTTGACTTGTTATGGGGCTCCTATTGTGAGTTTTTAAGAGCAGCAGTATCTAAAACCTGAGTTGTGACGTCAGAAAAAGCGGTTGCCTTCCACTGTTTTGGAGCAAAATTTCTAATAAAATATCAACTGAAAAAGTGTACTTTATTCTTGTAATATTTTTGACATTGAAAGGTTATATTTATTTTAGAAAGTTACTTTGACATCCAAAAATGTATCTGAAGGTTCGTCATGCTTCCAAAACAAAATCTAGATTTTTTTTTAAATATTCCAGTTACCCTGTAATGTGCAGCATTTTCTGTGGAATAATAGAGAAGTGTAACTTGGCTGGCACTGAATCTACATTCTGTGACAGCTTTTTTTTCATTACGATGAAAACGATTGTGAAGCCTTTTGTTAAATCTTTTCAGAAGATAATGGTATTCAAGATGTGGTTGTAGCCACTGAACAAATTAATGAAGAGCTTGCCTGAATTTGCTGAGGCATGGACTGCATCCTGATTCAAATGGTTAATATAAAGCTCCATCCTCAAGCATTGGTTTGAGTAGCATACTATTCCGTGTTTGTGCTTCACAGACTACACAATCCTATTCTGCCCTGAGTGTTAATAAGTCAGAAGAGCACAACCCTTTTTCACCACTTTTCAGAAGGAGTATCCTGTCTTTTCAAGAGTAATAATTTAATTAGATTCAACTCTTATAAGCTAACTAAAAGAGTCATGAACTGAGAAACCAAACAGTACAGAATACAGACAACGAGCTTATGCAAGAATAATACATCAGTAAACTTTTCAGAACCAAAAAGAACTGTTTTTTTAAAGGGGGGTCCCGAACTGAGAATTTAAAAGATACACAATGTTTTTGCACCAAAGAGCTGCTGCCACACAAAGTTTTACGAATTTAAAATGTTTTTGCTTGTTAACGGTTTGTTAGTAGAGCCAGCACAGAAGCTCTTGAGACAGGGTTTAATGATGCCTGAACTTTTTGAACCTCTTCTGGTAGTGGCAATTTATAAACAGCTCTACATTTGGGCAGTTGTGGTCTGGTTGCTAAGGAGATAGACTTGTGATTAGAAGGTCGCAGGTTCGATCCCCAGATTCACCGAGTTGACCATTGTGTGAGTGATGAAACACTTGCTCTCCATCTTCAACAACCAGAGCTGTGGAGCCCTCGAGCAAGGCACCAGTTCCCTGACTGCCCCCTGCTCCGGGTGTGCGTTCGCGGTGTGTTTGTTCACTGCCGTGTGTGTACACTGGGATGGGTTAAACGCAGAGCACAATTCCGGGTATGGCTCACTACATATCTGGCCAACTGGTCACTTTCACTTCAGACTAAGCCACACATTACTATGAATAAAAGAAAGACACTACTAGTATTTAAATGGGAGAAGTGATGGGCCAACCAAGGCAAGCAGAGCAGCCAGGAAAGTGCCATGCAGAAGGAAAGATGGGACACAAGGATGCCAAAAGGCACAAGAAAAAATGAGGTGAAGAAAACAATAGCACTAACACTAACACTAAAAGTCTTGCCAAGTGTCCCAACAACTTTATGGGTGCGAAATGAGATATAGGATGTCCAAATCGTATTGTACATAAAAAAGTATCAGAGTGGACCCCAGATGTGTACTTTTCTGGTTAGATGCTGAAGTGCAGATTGATGAACACTCAACTGGCTGATATTACACACAATCCACTGCACTCGGGCGAAATGACTTTTCTCTGCGACACAAACAAACGAGGTCTCCCAGTAATACTCATTTTTAAAGAAGAAGCACCGACATAAATATCAGCAATATAGTGTGTTATGTCTATCGTTAGATTTTTTTTTTAATGAAGGAATGGTAAAGGAGGAGTTCAATTCTTGGACATTTCGTGCGTATTAACTTGGCACAACTACTTCTGTCAGGTGACATTTTAGTGCATCTTAGATCGTGCAAACTCTCACTTTCATACTACAAAGTATGTACATTTTATTAAGAAAATCTACTTTAAGGGTGTAACATAAGTGTTCATATTGGAACACAGCACAGGTGTCATTTCTACAAAGGCAGAATCCACCACTACTATACGTCACCTTAATTTCAATAATTGTGGTTGGGTTTACGGTCATATCTCACTGTGGAATACCTGTTTAGACACATACTCAGAGGACTGTTTCAGTCTTGATTTGATTTTTTAGGCACATGAATGAATTCAACTGACAGCTTATGGCTATTTCTAAGTAAAATATTTTTGTTAAAGAAAAACTCCCGCCCACTTCGGGAACCAGTGACTAATTTAATTAGACAAAATGTGAATTTATCCAACACATTTTTAATTCAAAAATGTTTTTTGACATTACATTTAATTTCAATCATTAGACACCCATTTTAAATAAAATCCTCTTTAAGCATTCTAGTCACATTGGGTTGCCCAGTAGCACTGGTTTGTGTGAAAGAGACTTTATGATCTCAATACTTCTGACACTGGAGATTTGTTCATCATAAAGCATACTAAGTGTATGTTGTTTCGCAATTTTTTCAAGATAAAAACAATCTACAAACTGTTAAGAGGTGTGTTTAGGTTGACTTATTACCAAACTGCAAACATTAAAAATGTAATCTTAAACTACTGCTACGATTATACATCTCTCCATGTGCTTTAATTAGTAACGTGTCAAGATATGTTGATGATTCAAATATAAGGCAAACTAATAAACTGGACAAATTCCAAAATATTTTTTAAGCATATTAGGAATAAAACAAATTATACAAATCAGTTCCGGGATAAAAAATAAATAAATAACTTAAAGCAAAGGTTCCTTAGGGACAATCCCCACACACTGACAGCCAATCAGAAGCCATCAAAGTTTCAAGAGCCAGTGCGTTTAAAGTGTTCTGAAAGAGAAGCACTCAAGAGAGCCTCAAATATAACTTTTTTTCTAACTGCCTGTTAAATGTGTCAGATATTTCTCTCTCACAGCCGAATTTCCTTTCATGTGAAGACAGTTTAATTTTGAGTTGAGCATTTTCAGTTCTTTTCAGAAGTAAAGTTCCTCAGGGCTTTTCAATGAAAACACTGTGGGCTTTTTAGCACACATCAATAACCAAGAAAGCTGACTAAAATATATTATGGTTTAAAGTTATTTATTTATAATTATATAAATCAACTCCATAACAATGTTTTTAAATAAGTGTGCTTTTTCATCCGTAATGCTCCATTTCTCAACATGCCTTAAAGCTCTCTTTGTATTGT
Organism: Danionella dracula; assembly: GCA_900490495.1. Taxonomy (NCBI): domain Eukaryota; kingdom Metazoa; phylum Chordata; class Actinopteri; order Cypriniformes; family Danionidae; genus Danionella; species Danionella dracula. The sequence goes on from UELW01000223.1 coordinate 1,227,871, forward strand.
GCTAATCTAGCAATTAGTGAAAGATACGCTGTGCACACGAGGACTAAAACCAATAAAATCAAAACAAAATCAACCTTCAAAATATATTACAAATCCCAAACTACCTCAAAGTGCTCATCCACCATCTGCTTCTCTAGCCGTTCTGTAGACGAAACCAGCCCTACTCTTTTCATGGCAACTAAAATCAACCCAAGGGATGAACAAATGTAAAGAGGATCAAACCCAATGGCAATCAAGGAGCATCAAAAAAGAGCATGAAAACAACAAGACTAGCCTTAGATGGAGAGATCAACACAGGCAACGTTAGTATGAGGCACCACTCAGCCAGGATGAAAAGAAATAGAATATGGTGGAGATGAGCAGTGCTAAGCTGCTGTCCAACCACTTGTCAGACATCTCACGAGCCGTGACATGTACATAATTAAAGCCGATCAAAGGGAAGCAGACATGTTTAGTGCCCCCAGCTCCCTTCCAGCTGTAGCCTCATTAGTGGAAAAGCCTTGCAAGAGGATGAAAACATTACTCCGCATATTAACTACAAGCAAAATACAATGGACATTCACAGAAGATGTGTTAGAATAGAGATCTGATTAGGCATTGGCTAGATGTTAATCTCCTTTGGGGCGATGAAACAGGAAATCAAAACAGTAAAAAAAACTCCTTTTAAACTATGAAGAAGCACAGAAAACATCACCACAGTATAATTTAAGACACTCTGGCCACATTAACTAAAAAAAAATCATATGCAAGAGTTTTACAGTCTGTAAAAAGTCTGTCGCACTACAATGAAAACATTTTTATGGCATTTATGGTAGGATCCCAAAAACACATTTATATCTGACTTTTGTGGATTTATTGTAAACCTGTATATGATTCTTTTTAACGAAAGTATAATAACCTTACATTAAAAACATTTAAAAATCGTACAACCATGTGACATTTTTAGCAAAATATCAAAAATAAAAAATAAAAGAAATGACCAATTCTATAAAAATCTGATACATGAATGCAAGGAATTATTAATAGTGGTTATAACTTCAGTGCTTGTCAACATTTGAAAGAAAAAAAGTTTTTTTTTTTCAACAAAATGACAATTTTCTGCCCTTAAATGCTTCAGATTATGGAAAGTGCATATTTTATATATACATTGTATAAAACATTTATATATTTTTAATAAGTTAAGAATAATAAAAAAATAAGATTTAACAGATTTGTGAAACAAGGGGGAAAACAAACAAACAGATATCTGGATTTTTAAAGGTTTAAATTTGTAATAAATCAAATAAATAAATAAAAACATCTAGCTATTAAGACATTACCAAATACAAATAAAATCTACTATATGAATGTAAATAATTATTTACAGCAATTATAATTAGAGTCATAGTATGGTTGTCAACACTTAAAAAAATGCTTCAGATAGTAGAAAGTACTTTTTAACTGGAAACAACGCTGATCGATGTCACGATATAAATGTACAATATACAGTGTACTAAAATACACCTTTAGGTAAAGATCATTAAAGCAACAGCTGGACACAAGGTGAATTAATTAAACACGCTAAGCAATAAAAACAATTTAAATCCCAGTTTACTCATTTATGCAGATGACCATCAGACGAGCATCACAGTCATCCCAAGCAGACAGAAGTTTTCTGGAGTCAGTTTTAGTGAAAGACTGTCAGCTCTTGTTAGGGCTCTCACCGCCCCTGCAGCACAGCGGGTCTTTGAGGATGAGGGAGCTGGTGAGGAAGAGCAGAGATCATGTCACATGTGCTCCTGTCAGAGAGTATTCAGCTCTTGTTTGAGAGAGTACACACAGTTCCTCTGTCTCTTCTTCAGAAGATGGTGTGACGCAAGGACTGTGATGAAGAGAGACTGTCCTGGAAACCTTCAGAGCTGGATTTGACAGAGTAAATATTGCCATTCCGATAGATTAACCGCGTTAAAAGTTACAGGGCCTAAATCGCCTTTCCTTCCATTTCAGATCACAAATACTCATACCTGCAAATAGGCATTTTGAGCATTTAGAAGCTTAATTAATAAAAAGGCTTTGTATGCTTATCACAATGATGGGGTAATTAAAAAAATGATACTAAAATTTCAATTGTTGTTTTTCAGTAATGTTGAACACATATATAATAGACAATTATATTGACACTAAAGTATTTGTGAGATGTGCTAAGGGAAGTGCTGGAATTCTTTCAGCTTTATCATACAGTTCACTTGAATTGAGAATACAGTTGTTATATTTCCTTTAGTTTGATCTGAAGTATTTTAGATTCAACAAACAAACACTGCTTTTAATGGTGGAATGTACGATCAACTGAGACTGATTGCAGCACAGAATATATAGACTGTCTAACACCATCAAAAAAATCTGTAAAGCAATGAACAACTCTTGAATAAAAAATAAAAAACATTCAGCACCGTGGACAGCACAAACCATTAAAGAAGGACAAGAAGGTTCTGGCTTCAGACGCACATCTTAGGTGCACACGTGTAGTTTAATTGCCGGGTCAGCAGCGCATGCTTGCCATGTATATTTCAGTGGTAAATGCGGTCAAAGAAAGTCCACTTGAAAGAAGTCTTTTTGCTGGCACATATATTTATTAGAACCTTAGAACACTCACAATCAAGTAAAGCAATTCTTGGTTTACCCGCTAAATTTCTCATTCTTCCAAGATAGGTAGCGTTACGTACTTTATTATATTTCCGTGACACACACAATTCAGTTGCATAAAGGTTAAATACAAATAGTTTATTCTGTTTCAGTATTTTTTTCTATACTGTTCTTTGTAAGTTTCACATTCGTATTTTACTGCATTTGCAAAGACAGCTAACTTCATACTTTTAAAGAAATCTGTCCATGACTACTTGTAATAGTTCACTTAAAAACAACCGTTTTCACCAATAGAAAACAGAATTTTACCAACTGAAAAAGTCATACACTGTTTTTATTTCATTATGCCATATGTTTTTGATCAGGACATTCTATAATATGTTTTTATTATGTAAACATCCCGACATATTTCTGCTACAGACTGTATGCAGGGTAGCGCATGAATAACATGTGCCTCAGCAGCCAGGTTCTACTGGGAAGTACTCCTGGATGATAAACAAAAAATATTCAAAAACAGATGCAGATACAGACATGAGATGAACAGCTTTCTCCAGCTGATTGAGATAAACCATTTTCCCATGAACAGCAACTAAAAAAAACATGTTCTGTATTTGGGCTGCTTCTACTGATTAGAATGTAATACACAAGCAAACACCTGAAACTAACGCTTCGAAATTTGCCTTTGCAGAGCTGTGAAGTACAAAAATAGCAAACAATGGTAAGAATATATATACAAATTAAATAGAGATAAAAAAAAAAATAATAAAAAAAAAGAGTTTGAAACAGATCCAGTTGTGCCAGACCATTTGGAAGGGGCAGCAGGCGATCTTGTCAGAAACTAAGCGTGTCCAGAGTGAACACAGACGTTTCCCTCATCTGGAATGTCAGAGTCCATAACAAAATCTGACAGAGATGAGATTCAAACAGTCACCTCCAAAGACACACACCAGCACACTGAGGCTGACACCCATCTGTCCTTTAGAGACTGAACATGCTCTCATGTCTTCTATCTTACAGGGACATTCCAGTCTCCAAATACAAAGTATGATGATCATTGGGCTAATCATCATTTATTCTCTCTACCGAAATGACATTTAATGAATTAAAATGAGCTCCTCTAATTGCTCTGTAATGCTTTGAGAGTTTTTTGAAAAATTTCTTTTGTCCAATGTTAGAGACCAATTGCTCATCTCTGGAAAAAAGCCAGGCCTTGATTGAAACGGAAGAGCATCAGAACGTCAAACTGAAATAAATCAGAAACATTAAATATTTTTTAATATTTTAAGCAGGCTCGATTTATCTGCGCAGGTTTCGTTGTTGATCTCAGCTGATTTTAGTAGTACCTTCTCAATGCCACATCTGCTATTCTCCTTTAAAAAGATAGCATTCAATAGAATAACAGAAATAAACATTTTGCTGTACAGGTCCAATGGTAAAAGAAGCTGCGAGGGAGGAGATGATGCTCAAACCATGGTCTGTGCATGTTCTTACACCCCAGTGCATTGATGGGGACACTACTGCACCATTCTTTGATAAGACATTAAACTTGACAACTTGAGAAGAGTACTTGAGGTCCTCACTCTCCATGGCCATGAAATATTCTAGGAAGTCTCTGATTTCACCAACAAACAAACCTCAGGGTGAGGCGTGTTCCTTGATTCTTTTTTGTTTTATTTGGATGTTTATAGCCAAGACAACAGTGCAGGTTATTTCATGGCTGTATGTAGGTCTAAATGTAGGTTTATTTTCTCAACTGTTAAAACAAGCTGGTAAGTCAGTTTTTAAAATAAAATTCAATAGTCTGCTAGGAACTGAGAGGATTTCTTTTAAGCTGTCAGATTTCAGATGTTTCCTCATGGAATCATAAACAGGGCATTCTATAAGTAGAGGTTTGACAGAGAGTTTGCATTTACAGTGTTCACATTTTGGGGCAGTTTCTCCTTTGAGTAAAAAATAGAGCTCAGTCGCATGTGATCTACTCGGCTTCTAGTAAAGATGACTTGTTCCCTTCTGATCTCAGGTTTATGGTGTTGGATTTTTAGGTTGAATTTATTTTTCTTATAACTTATTTCTTTGTTGTTTTTCCTATTCTGATTGTTATTCGGTCTAAGTAAGGAAAGTCATTGTTGGCTTCAGGTCCGATGGAGGAATTGATCGTCGGGTTATCTCTGTGATCTTTTTCTTGGTCACTGAGTCTGCCTTCTCATTTCCCACCAGTCCAATATGGCCAGGGACCCAACAGAAGATGATGTGGTAGTTGTTCAGATAAAGTTGGTTTACCTTAATCAGAATAGAAGTGATAGCCGAGCGGTTTTATCTCATGAATCCCATTGATTGAAGACAGGCCTTTGAATCATAAAACATAATGTAGTTCCTTTAGATAAAGTTCTAAAGTTGTAATACAGTTGTTTTGAAAAAGTTGGGATGTGTCTCATTCTCTCTCAAATTTGCTAATTCAGTGTTGATTGAAATTTCTCCAAGAGTCCAGGGTGAGGTTTTTAGAAATTTCGTTGCTTCTTTTTGCATGTCCGGTCTGGGTTTTTTTTTTTTTTTTTTTTTTTCCAAGTACTCAGACAGCGGGTTTGCAATGGAAATGGCAAGCAGTGGCAGTTGATCTGATTGGTTACTAAGAGGGGGAAGAAAGAAATTAATTTCCCCAGTCTTTTTGACCTCCCCAAAAAAAAGAAAATAGGATTACAAAAACATTCATAAACAACTATAAGTATAACTTGAGTCATGTCTCTGATGGGAGAAGATCACTACAACATGGTAAAAAGCTCCAAAAAGTTGTTTGTGCATGATGCACAAACTGTAAATCAAAATGCTGTATCTAATTAATCAATTAAATGTATTTCTTTCTTTTAGGAGTTTGTCAAATTAAATTTTCAAGTAAAAGCTGAGCAATTCTTCTGTTTTAAGTTACACAACAAAGCTCATTTATTTTTAACTAAAATAAAATACTTTAAATAAAATAGTTTCACACAATTGTTATGCTTTGTGGGTAATCAGAAAGATCTTGTTAAAAAGCAGATCATCTGCTGTTTTTCGCAAATTATCAATGTAAATAGTTAATGCACTGATAGAAGATGTGTTTCTGAAGTTTGACCATTCATTGTGATGCTTTTTGTTTCTGGGGATGTTACTCACCATTGTTGAGAAAGAGGAAAATAGCTCTTGGGGAAATTTGTACAAGATTAAATGCATTGATAATGACTCATGATCTTGTGAAAGCAGGTCTGCTTATAAGGCTGATTTTGAAATTGGTTCTGTCACTTCTTTCAGAATCTCTAGCACTGCAAGTTATAGTCTTTGCTACATTTGACATTTATGATAAGGCTAGTGCCAGGTCACTTCTGTGTGGCATTACCCTAAGTGGAGTTGTAGACCGAAACATTACATTTCTTACTTAATTAAAATTTTTTTGGCAAGACCCATACCAAGAGCAAAGGCTGCGGCGCCTGGGGAACAGTCAGGAAACTGGTGCCTTGCTTGAGGACACCACAGCTGTGGTTATTGAAGATGAGAGAGCAAGTTTTTCATCTCTCACACCACCTTCAACTCAGTGGATCTGGGGATCGAAGCAGCAACCTTCTGATCACAAGTCGACATCCTTATCCACCAAACCACAAGTGCCACCCACCAGATCCCAAATGCCAAAGGTTGGACCGCTAGCCTAGGGATTAAGGATACAGTGGAGCAGCACTTTGGCTGCCCAAGTTCACTCCCCAGCTCAATATGCTGACCCATTTAACAATGTTACCATAAATAAATGCAAAAAGTCAACAACAAAAATAATCTGAATGTGGAATAATGAGTTTAGTGAAATTAATGCAAAATCAACTTTTCCACTACACACATCTTCGGTTCTTTGTTGACGCATGTGAACAAGTTTCTTTTCATTATGTCTAACAATTAAATAATTTGGAGAAACAGGTCGCCACACAAGTTTCAGGTAAAGTCCACAACTTCGTGTTTTGAGTGAACAACCAAGCACACGTGACACAGTGTGACATCCTCCAGTTCATGGCATGCTCCAGGCTACGACTGTTTATGAGCTTATTTACACTTTATGGCATGTCTTTTCACGCATGTTGGAAGTAAAGTGCAGCCTAAAGCACGCCGCCGTCAGTTTGAGTACTGAGCCAGAAAGAAGCCCGCATCATCTATCCTGCACTTCATTAATTCACCATGGAAACTCAGCCAAAGGAAGAAGAAAGTAAAAGGGGTGGTGGGAGAAGAAAGCAAGTCTTTGTTTACAAAACCAAAACTGCTGTTTTATCTCTGTCAAAACTGTTCTGAAGTGAACACTGAGGGAAGACTCGTGTACATTATTGATGATGTTTTTGATGAAAAATAAGCTCTGAGCACTCATTTCAGAGAATTCTCAATTCCTTTTAAATTCATGGGGAGAGAATGTTCTTGCAGGAAATCTGGTTTTGATTTTGTTAAAAATAGAATACATTTGCTTCTCTTTAGATGAGAGCAGAAATCTGTAGAGATGACCTGCTTGAGTGTCCACTTATTGTAATTTGTCAAATCCTGGAAAACAACACTGCAGTTTCGTGGATTCTATAAAGTTGAGGATTTGTGGGGATCTGCTGGTTTTACATTAGCAGAATTGCAGCAGTGCACCACAGGCAGCACCAATCAATCACAGTGGTTCATGCGTGCACTTTTACCAATTCACCTGATAATCATGTTTTTGAAAAGTAAAAAGAAAACTGAAGAAACATGAGTATAAACTACACTCATTCTCCCTACCTCACACTCCCATCCCCAAACATACCTCGTTGCACCATCTGTCCAAGACAGAACATTGCCTTCTAAACCGTTAAAAAATGCATGAGAATGTTGACCACGTTATGTTAGATGCTAAAACACAAACGTGAGCAGAAAACACTATTAAAGAACAATCCATGTGTGCTAAAAAATCAGATTTAAAACAAAAAAGAAATAATTTTTTTTTTTATTGCTATTTGTGGAGATTGTGACAATTTCACTGAAACACAATACATGAGAAACCCTTCTTGTGAAAAAAGTGAATAGTAATCTGTTTCATTAATGGTACTTTTTACAAAACATAGTTTGAGAGCTGTGTAACAGCTCAGCCTCTTGCTTCATATCGATTCCCTCATGACTATATTGCTATTTGTGTAGATTTTTCAGGCACTCCGATAACACTTTAATATACTCATCTGCAATAATCTGGCATTTACATGATGACATTGAGAAGTAATACCGAGGAAGACAAAGGAAGGCAAGGCAAGTTTATTTGTATAGCACATTTTGTAAAGAGGGTAATTCAAAGTGCTTTACATTGGAAACAAGGAATAAAAAGAAAGTTTGTTTAATAAAATTAAGCATTAAACAAATGAAAGCATATTAATTAAAAACTGAACATTAAGACATAGATTAATATAGTGAAGTGCAGATAAAACAGTTGTTTGGTCGTTGGTGCTCAGTCGACAAAAGCGCAACTAAACAAGTGAGTCTTTAGTCTGTCTTTAAACGTGACTGAAGTGTTGGCACCCCTGATCTCCTCTGGAAGCTGGTTCCATCTGTGGCCCACATGGTAACTAAAAGAATATTTACCCTGTTTGAAATTAATTCATGGTAGAACTAATTTATTTGACCGCTGCATTCTGAACAAGCTAATGGTCTTTTTGGGAAGACCGCTGAAAAGACAGCTACAGTAGTACAGTCTGCTGGAGATGAAAAACCTGAAGTTCCTGAAAGACTAACATAATTTCTTTTCCTGAATCGGTGTTTAACCGGATGTCATTGATTATCTTCCGTAGTGCTGTCTCTGTGCTGTGATGAGCTCTGAAACCCAACTGGTAACAATTCATGTGTACATTTATGGTTAGGAACTCGTTCAGTTGGTTTGCCACAATCTTTTCCATAATTTTACCAATGAATGAAAGGGAGATTTAAGATTTGGCCTGTAGTTGCTCAGTACAGTATTATGCAAGTTTGTCCATTTCAGTAGTGGCTTTACCACTGCTGTTTTAAGGGATCTGGGGAAAGAGCCGGAACACAAGGAGGTGTTTATAACTTCTAAGACGCCCTTTTCTAGACACTTAAGAACCAAGAAACCTAGAACCTTAGTAAACCTCATTAATAAACACTATCTGCGGAGATACCTGCCATTGCCAACTAAAACATAATCATGTAAAAAGACTATTCTTTTAAATATTCATTATTAGTTTTGCACTCCAATGATTGTGCTTTTACAAAATGGTATTTTTCAGTTTTCTAAAAACGTTTGGGAAACTATTTCTTTATCTCACCACTCAAAATAATTTTCATCCGTGGAAGAGACAACACCAGTCCATCAATCACAAGTGCTAGCAGTTGAAAGTGGTCTTCATGAGGTCACTAATAATGCTTTTAGGTTAGACTGTTTCCGTTCAGAGTCCAGCTGAGATAAATGGTGTGACTGTGCACAGCATGCAACTAAAACCATAGCAATTTAAAAAGTAATTGCATTAATTTTAGGTTTTCATTTCAGACCCAGAAGCTGTTTATTCATTTCTTGCAAAGTGAAACAGTAAAGTGGTGGACTGTTAACGCAATTAAAATTGCCAATCTCTACTAAATAACTATGGCTTATGGACCGATATAAACTTGCTTTGAGAAGTAAATTGTATCCTTTTAATTAACCTTAAATAGTAATACAACAGAGTTAGAAACAACTTGGGCTTAATTTTTCACAATAACTACACATCTTAATTTAGTCTGAATAATAAACAAGCATAAAAAAGATCAATGCTTTTGGTCAACCTAACAAACCACTATAACGCTTGATGTTAACGTGTTGGGGGTTATTTGTTAAGATGGAATTTCAACCTTATGTTCCCAAAGCATCTCACACAAGAAACACCCCATCACTGCTCACTTGGGTTCAGATCTAGTGACTACCTTCTCTAAACTATTTGAACCAGAAGTCAGAAGGGATCTAGACATGTTTTGGGTCATTAACGTGATGCAGGAAAAACATGGTACAAACTTTTGATTTTTTGTGAACTTTAGTCACCAATACAATACGATCTGTGAAGGTGGATGTTACGGTATATCCATGCAAATCATTTAAGCATTTCCAGCGGATTCCTGTCACTGCCTTTCAAGTTTATATCTATATACACTTGACTGAAATTCAACCATAGCAAAAACATCATGTATTTGTAGTTACTTTCCTTTGTCATTACTTTCTCTGGATCAGCTAAATGACTAGGAATATTCCAATCACCATTTCCCCAAAATGTATTTACATAATAGCAATTTGGTGTAATGGCAGAACAGCTTATTTGCATTACAAAAGACATGATCGTTACGATATTGCAATCAAACTATTCATGCGTAACAGCTTGGTGATGTGTTCAAGTTTCAGATGGAAAATGAACTGGTTTCAAATATGTAATTTTTTCTAGTTGAGTTCCAGTCAGAGACTTCAGAAAGAATATAGCTCTATTGAGCATCTTTTTGATACTGGATGATGAGAATTTACTGAAAAGAATGGTTTGACCCTGGAAAAAAAAAATCATACGACTATCTGTATCAGCAGTCATCAGAGGATCAACCTTGAATCAATGTGCTAAAAACACCATATTCTCTTTCTACCAAATTATATTTTTAAACTGAAAATGTGCAAAGAAAACAAAATACATATTACTAATAATGTTCAAAAGATGTGCAAGGGTCTTCTTTTCTGCTGCAACTTTGTAAATAATTATACGGTAGGAGTAAATGCCAAATTGGACAGATCATATCTTTATATGGAGGATTCTAGAAGGCTCCTGTTTATCCAAAGGTTGGGGGAGGGATTGGTCTCATCGATTAAATGCCACATCGTAGCTATTGTTCCTGGCTATGACTGTAAACTACTGATCCCATGCACTGTAGACATCTATTAACATACTCACCCCAGACAGAGCAACACACATCGCAAGGTATCTCAAATCATCCCAGACAGGTAATTTAAGCCGTCTTGCAAAGGTAAGTAGCTTGCAAATTTATCACACAATCATTAAATTTGAGAAATAATTTTAAATTAAATCAGAACTGGAAATTCCAAAAGAGAAAAGAAATTAATTCTTGAGTATAGACATTATCATCCATCGGTCATAATAACAAATTCAATCAAAGGTGTCAGCTTACAACTAATATACACAACTAAAGTTACCAAATACATTATAAAGTACATTTAAGACTAATGTGAAATTATACTTCTTTTAACTAATCATTAATACAAGTAATCAGTGTATTGGACAAATTGGAAAATTGTTGGATTACATTTTATACTATTAAATAAAAATCCCCTAGAAAATTTTGCGTTCAAAATAAAATGGTACTGTGTACCATTTACCAGCAACAGGTACAGTAGTAACATTGACAATTAAAAAATATCTCAACGTACTAGAACGGGCACATATTTTAAACTATAATCATTTGAATGAATTAGAAAGTGATTTTTAGTTTAATTAATAGGTAATTCAGTACATGGATGGGTCACTGCTCTGCTATCAGCCAGACTATGGATGATTGCTAGTGACGTAGATCTAGAAGAGTCGGGTTTTATGTTGCCAGTGTCTGCAGGCTTGCTTGCATGCTCTCGTCAGTATCCAGATCGATACTGGAAGCCTCATGAGAGGCATTTAATGTCCCAGTGTCGATTGTGTTTGGCTGTGTTCCACAGCTTGAGAGTTGTTTGTCACTATAATGAAATACATAATGCATGGATAGGGAGAAATAAATATGCTATAGTACTTCTGTACAAAAAAGTAATTATTATGAGGGATTGAAAGATGCTGCCTTAATCAGATGGAAATATTTTTTTTCCAATACGATGACAAATGTATTTTGGAACAATAATGAAATAAACGCAATTTTGGTACTAAACAAATTGTATAGTAGATTAACTAGACAAACAATTCTCAATGAGAATTGTGGTGCCTTGACAATACATACAACAATTTCCATTTATCTTATTTAGTTATTTGTTTATCTTATGTAGAGCTTTGAATACAGTTACAACTATTTGGAAGGAGGGATTTGATCTGTTATATACAAATAAATCTAACAAAATAAAGTGACTTATTAAAAATGAAATGACATTTCTACATCTTAAGGAATTAACAAGTAGTTAATTGATTAATTAATTCCTTGTGTTAAACATAAATTGATGTCAGTTTTCTTCAATGGAATTTTATATTCAACAATATCACATTTTGAAAGGAGTTACTACTTCAAAATCATAGAAACATCTTGTCGCATGTCTAAGCCAAATGCTGCACACACACACACACACTGTAATATAATACTGACTTCAGGGGGCTAGATGGTAGAAGAAACCAGAAAAAGAGGTTAAAAGAGTTGAAAAATTTATTCTCTAACAAAGAATAATCAAACTGTGTCTGAACTGTTACCAAAGATGATGAAAAAATTCTGCTGGGATAAGGGTCGAGAGGTCTTGTATTGTTTAGTTAAAGCAAACCTATTAATACATTTTAAAACTCTTAACAGCTACTCCTTATTTACACAATACATATTCGAATGTTAATATGAACATTAGCATTACATTTATGTACAATTGAGTTACAACATTTAAACAAAATAACATTCTAATTTCTTTGAGAATAATAATATTATAAAATAATTCTTTCACAAACTAATAATTGAGTGTGATAAACAAGCTTAAGTGTATTATTAAAAAATCTTAAAGCACTGTTTCAAGACAGAACACATTACCCTTCAGTTCCGTTCGGTAGCTGTTGTTGTGGTAAGCAACGGGACCCTACAATAAACATTTTGTTTTGCATTTTCATAATTATAATTTTTTTTTGATATAATACATATAACCTGCAAGTAAAAAATGGTAGTAAAGATAAAAGTTCAAACAAAAAACAGAGACTTCTTCACAAATGCATTTACTTTTGTGAAACCTCACAAAATCTGACAACTTTAAAGTCTTTAAAACCGTTCACTGTCCTGCAGATCTCACTCACACAACAGCATTGCTGCCAAGTAGAAGTACTAGATTAGTGCAGCTTTTACTGCCAAACGCATCACCCCACTACATAAAATAACTTGAGACAAGAGCAATTTTCTATTTTTATGCACAACATTTAAAGTCACTCCTGAAATCATTTAAAAAATATCTAAATTTCAATGTCATGTTATTCTAATGAAAGCCTGTGCTTGGGTGATATATTTTATGACTGTGCTAATGGGCCTCACTTGTGCAGCATTTCTTCCCTCGTTCCATTAAGGATGAGGTGTAAAATTACACCCAGATGTTTCAGAGAATTAATGATCTAGTTCTGTTTAATGATCAATCAGCATCCGTTGTTCTTAAGAGTGTTAAACTGGTGATCGAGTTTTAGAGAGTTCATCAGTTCATGAAACAGTCTAGGCAGTTCTTTGTGTCTTTTAATGTGTGAAACGCAGACAGAAAAATGCTGTTATTGTTTCACAAAAGACTCAGAATGAATCATGGGGTGGAAGGGTCTAAATAAAAGGTCGGCCTGTATAGAGAGGAAAGAAATGTATACAAGTAATGGACAGCAATTTAAAACATCTACTAAAACCACCTAGCAAGATATTACAACTTACGGATAAAATGTAACCCATTATATACAGCTCTCACTCTCACCCACATACATACCTGCCTGCCCTCGGTCTCCTTCCATTAGCTTGTTTTCTACTTGGACTACTGTTCAACCCAAACCATATCTACATTTGAACATCCTCTATATTCTCATGGCTGTCAATCCAGATGTTATTGTTGATGACAGAGGCGGTCTAACATATACTTACAAATTTTTCAGTAAGATTTTTGCATTAAAACGTGTATAAAAAAAAAGAAAAAAAAGACAAGCAAAGTGAAAAATAAAGTTAAAAAAAAGCATGTTTGTCATTTAAACTATGGGAGAAACAAAAGGCTAAACCAACAAAGGCTGGTGAGAACACTCACGTTTTAAACCCACGAAACATCTTAACTCAATCATCTACAATCAAAATATTTCTTTTTAAAGTTACATTTTCACAATGCTAATTAATTCACTTAATTTAAGAGAACACTTAAATGCATTGACGAGCACACACAAAGATTGCTTATTATTGGCTTTTGATTTAAGGGAAAATCTCTTTGCATTCCTTACTGCAAAAAAGGTGATTTTATTTTCTATTTATTTGCACATTGTAAAGGTAAATTTTATTAGAATGTAGTATGTACTGTATTTTTCTGTATTACAGAAATCAACAACATATCAAATAAAGAAACTATCTGTTAATTTGTTTTTTCTACTTTGTCGGTTAGATTTTGTTTCTGATGCTGATGACCCCAAGTTAGCTAGCCACAACACTTTCATCAAGATATCAATAAATAAACAGCATAAACAAATATCCAGATAAAAAAAAAAGTTGCTAATTTTAGTATTTTTGCTCAACGTCCATTAACTCTTAACAGATAAAACATGTTAGTTCTTCACTCGTCTCAGCACCCATGGAATTCTATACATCTGATTGGCTTGTTACATTTTTATGGCTGCACTTCAAAAATCCTAAAGTTGTAATCAGATTAGCTGAATTTCTCTGGATTTCCAGGAGAAACAAGTGTCCCCTATTTTTTCGTTCAGTTGGGAAACAAAGTTAAACCATACAATCGAGAAAAAGAGCTCGAAAAAGTTATTGGATAACATGTCAGTCAATTTTTGCATGGGCATTTCTAAACCCAGAAACATGACGCTACTGTAAGTTAAAAAGGGTTGATAGACATGTCAGTCAGGTGGCTTTTTGTGCAGATCGTAGGCAAAGAAAGCTGGCAAACAGACCCGACCAGACCTTCCCTGGACAGAGTTTCTGCATGTTTTATAAGCTCAAATTCAAGACCTACATCATAACATCAAAAACACATAGAAACCTTATCATTTTTACATAATCAACAGCATGATTATTACAGATTACAGTTTTAATGGCTGCCCACTCAAAAAACAAAATGTGGAGTATCAGAACCACAAAGCAAGAGTGAGAAGTGTTGCGCAGGTGTTGCATAATTTTTCAAACGCTCACCTAAAACTCAGGTCATCCTTTGTATTCAAGTCTAGAAACCCAAAGAAAAAACATATTTCAGTTTATGAATGTGAAAGCTGTCATTATCATAGAGAGCTCTTCCTCTTCCTTCATCAGAGCTAGAAGCATCTGCATTTGCTTGAAGTAAACAGTCTGGACAGATGAAAGTGCTGTTTAAATCAGAACACCTGCAGCTGTCACATCTGTGTGATTTTCACAGCTGATTTGAAGAGCTGGACGCCGGGGAAGGACAGCTGAGGCCGGTGTGTGTGTGTGCGTGTGCGTGCGTGTGCGTGTGCGTGTGTGTGCGTGTGCATGCATGTGTGTGTGTATGCATGTGTCCAACTAAGTTCAAGTCAGGGGAGTCCAGCCAATTCTCTGTGAATGTCCATTCCCTCGGTGTCATTTAGGGTTGAAAACACCAAAAAAGAAAAATCTTTTTTTTTTCAGCAGATGTAATTTTTTATTATCTACAGAAAAAATGTAAGAAAACAGTCATATAAAAGTTGAGAAAATATAAAATTAGACCGTGATCACGGAAAAAAGGTGGCCTACTGAATGGAAGTGGAAACACTCTAAAGCAAGATTTGAATAAACTGCAATACTTTTTGTGAGCTCCATTGAACAGTTATGACAGGCAACAGTAGGAACATCAAGAGGAGGCTCAAGGTCCATACACAGAGATCTGAATTTTCAGATGCCAAGTTTAGTGCGTAAAACCACCTCAATCACAAACAATGGGCACCAACGACATATCACACATCAGGCGAATCTTTCGCTGCAAATGAGAAAAAGTTTGGCTTTGTCCAATGACCAATGAAAGCTGGCTCTTGATAGCAACATAAGAGTCTCACAACGCTCTTGCAGTGACCTCACGACAGAAAACAGTGATACAGAACAATCGTTTCTTACATACTCCAACATAGAAGTTATTTTTGGTTCGCACACATCTTCAGCAAGATGTGTAATTCATCATTGGCACCCATTGTTTTCACATTCACATAAAACTTGTGATCGAATACTCGGATTGGTGTGGAGAGACCTTTATTGTTGAAGGTCTGCTATAAATGGTAGATAAAAATACTAAACTCTCTGAACAATATACTCTTAAGGCAGCTTCAGTGTAATTATATTTTATAATATATAATTTTAAAAGTTTCCTGGTCAAGAAAATAAGAAACTGATGTCAGTTTTTTTTACAGTATGCCCAAACAAACAGCAGAAGATGCCATAGGCACAGAACTGATTGCTGCCCCTGACCTATGAGTATTAGCCAAGCAAAACACAAAGTTGTAGTCTGCATCGCTGAACGTGTACAGCATTGAAATAGCAAACGTGGTATCACCCATAGGTTTTAAAAGAAAGTGAGGCTCAGTTTGAGTAACCACCCATTTTCTTCTTGGGAATGTATCACTATTGGAGAGTCAAAAGACATGTTAGGAAATAATGAGAAGGAAACAACAGGGCTGGTGAATGGCTGATCCTTGAATAGTTACTTCCCACATTAAGTATAACATGAAATCTTACATTTTAATAGATCTTAAACAAGTTAGTAATAAAAAGGTGCAACAGAAATGGAGGGAGAAAGGGTGCAGAAGGGCTGGACCTTGTCCAATCAATTGGATCAACTCAACACATATTGGACTTAACAAAAAGTTGTGCTTTTTCAAAAGCTCAACCTAAACTGCGTACAATTTTAAGACTAGTCTGAATTTACATTAAGATGTGGGTTTTGGGAAATATTTAAGCAAAAGAGGCACTGTTTGCCTCTGCAATAGAAGTCGTTGAGGTACAAACCAATGCTAAGCTCACAGACATTTGTGTGTATTTCCAGAAAAAGCAAATAACAGGCCTTTGAAATGACTAAACTATTTGATTTCTGTGTGAAATATTATTTCATGTTGAGATTTGACAGAAGCTGAAATTACGTGTCAGTGAATGTTGTGTTTTTTGCTGTTTATATTTAATTCCCTTCTTTGTTTATAAAAAAAACATCCATACATCAAATATTGTGCCAAACACTCATTAGCATGCAAATAGAATGTCCAAGAAAAATGTGGTAAGAATAAATTGTCCACAAATCATAATTGTCCCCACTTCAGTTGATCAAAATGAGCAGATTTGCAACGAGACTGCTTTTATTTTGTGAAAATTGCTGATAGAGTGCAGAACACTTCATATGTTTTGGCTCCTCCAATCACACAGAATCTGTAGCACAGATCAAACAAACAAATGTGATGAGTGAGACCGGGAACCCCGTTAGGCTCAGTAATTTCACAGTGAGCTGAAATTTGTTTAGTGTTGACGTCAGAGAGCAAAATACTGCATTGTTAATTAGAAAACCTCTGGAGCTTTGAATGGCTCTAATGAATATATTATCTTCACTCTGCTCCCTTGCTTTTCATTTTCATCCTTCTCTCTCGTACTCATTCTTAATAACTTTACATTTAGAAATGGAGTAGTTTTAGAAGCAAACATGCAATAATGAAATGATCTCCAAGCAAAAAGTAAGAGGAAAACAAATGGAGGAATATGGAGGTTGTTGAGTAAAAATAAACAGTAAACATTATTTTTGTACTGTCTAAAATTTGTTTGGCAAATTAGAGATTTTATTTGAAACTGTTTGATTTGAGCTTCTAATATTTTTTACAAATCTGATTAAATTTAAGGAAAAATAAACCCTCTTTTGCTTCTTTGCAGCCTTGTGCCTCAGCTCCATTTCTAGATTGCATCGCATGCTTTGCTTTCATTTCTTTAATGGCTTGGTAACTTGCCATCTTGCAGACCTGCTCAGGGCCTGCTAAAAATTTACTTTGCTGGAGGTCTAATTCATTTCTCAATAATTCATCATCATAGTTTATTAAGTTTTCATTAAATTTGTTTAATTATAATTTTGAGGCTGTGTGTGTGGTTAGCATGATTGATTGCATCACTAATTAAAACCTATAAGACCACAAGAGACGTGACTCTGTTTTGAATCCTCTCATTAAAATCACATTCCGTCCTGGACTGTTAGGAGAGTCCTTAAAGTGAATCTGGCCACTTCCTGTTAATGAGCTGTCTCTTCAGCTTTAACCCAGGTTCGGAGCATCTAAAAGTCCCGTTCAAATGTTGGAATAAAATGAAATCAATATGGTGATATTCTCAGTATTCTTTCAGGTGACCTGTAGCTAGACAGTGTTTTCCATTTACATATGAGAAAGCCAATTTTCTCGAGTGAAATTAAGCAGATATGAGATCTCTAACAAGCAGAGAATACATATTGCTTTCTGGTAATGCAATGAGAAAAACATAATAAAAAAAGTTACCCAACATTACCCTATCAGGGTACAAAATTTAAGAATGGATGAAGAGTGGACTTATCGTAACCAACAAACAGGGAATCCCTTCACTTTTCGTAGTACTCTCTGAAAAGCATGAGTGCCATTTATTTGTTTTCTAATATTTTCAGAGCAAGCTAGAAGGGTTTATTGATGCAAGGCAGACTGTAAAACAAGACCATTTAGATCCAAGGCAAAGGGGAAATATAGAACAACAAATACTAATTACACAGATGGTTGATTTAAAAGCGTTACACGTTAATAAGTACATTTTAAAAACAAGCATGAAAATGTATTTTGCAACAATAAAAAATTCTAATAACAAGGCCAAAGCATTATTTATGCTCATGATTTTACAAAACGGTCACATGAATTCAAATTTGTTCAATTTGCACTCACAATTTCTTGTGTGTGCATGCAGTCTTTGAGCCTGCACTCTCAGTTCATCATTCTGTACTTATGTTTCCATATCTTGTGATTCTAATTTTATGTAAACGAAGATTAGCCTAGTGTCACCATTGGTCCATCAGCTCCAATTGTCGTTTCCCAAATAAGAACCTGGAGGGCCGGGGCCCAGCATATTTTTAGTTCCAACCCTTCTCTACAATGTATACGTGTCTAGCTTCGGACAATCACAGACTACCTTAATTAGTGCAACAGGAGTGTTTAATGATGAAAGCCAAAAGTGCAGGCCTCCAGCCCCCCAGGACCGGATTTAGAGACCCCTCATCTAGACAAACATTTTGCTTAGGAACATCAGTGAAGCTGGTGTAAGTTAAAAGATTTGCTCTATAACTTCTGATTTGAAATGCTCAGAGTAAACAAATGATAGTGACCACTTAATGCAGCATTTTGAGGTTAGCACTTTGCAGACAATCCCTTGTTTACCTTGCTCTCCTCACAGCCCTTGAGCACAGAAAGCACTGTGCTTTGGCATAGGCATGTTTAGCTACATACACGGATTAAAACAAGCTCTCATTAGTTTACTCAGAGTGTTTCTATCATAATTTTTTGAGCAAATCTTTGAACCAAATTCCAGATTCACTGAGATTGATTTGCCAGAGGGATAGCTGTCAATCAGAGCTGATGGACCAATGATGATGCTAAACTCAGCCTTCGTTTACATGAAACTAGAGTGCAGAATTTATTTTTTTTGCCCAATAAATTTCCACACCTGTTTTTAAAACTTACAATATATAAGAAAAGAATTTGATCCCATGTATAAGAGATATTATTTCTTAGATAACAGCTTATTCTTTAATAAGTATAATCATATTAAACTGGAAATCAGATGTAAAATATGCATACACTTCCTGACAGATTCTATGGATTATTTGTATACAATCTGAGAAAAACTATGGTTAAAATGGTTCTTGTTTATTTAAAAAGGAAAAAGAAGATGGACGGATTCCAAAATTGTCCAATTAACCTCTCAATTTGGATCCAGAGATGGCTGAACCACAGAAATGTAAAAGGTCTGATAAATTGTTGCTAGGAGTTAATGTGGGAGTTGAAGACAGCACCAGCTTTGTAACCCTATCTTGTTTTAAGTGAATATTGAAAATATTTAATGATGGATGGATTTTAACTAGATTTTTTATAACTTAACTGTTAACAGAATAAATCAATAGTACAGCTTGAATGCAAAAAAATACAACTGGAAAATTAGTCTTAGCATTACTCAAACACAGTCTATTTCCAACTACTAAAAACACGTTAAAATAAACAAGTCACATGCAGGTGTTGCTCTAAGCCAGTTACTTTCCCAAACCCCAAAGAGCGGCACCAATATCCCAGCAGTTTGTGGCATCAGAGTTCAGCTTGACTTCACAGCTCTGTATGTGTGTGATACGCATGAAGCCAGCGGGCATGACTAAAGTGGAGAATGCTGCTGCCTGTGGGAGGTCAGAGGCTGGAATCTGGTGCCATGCCATCAAAGGCTATTAAAGCAGTGAGTCCTGCAGCGAAAGAGTCAATGAGCCTGACACTCCACTGTCTGCCTCTGCTCATCAGTCCAGGACAGAGACACACACCGCTGTTACTAATGCAAACACACACCTGATGTAGGGCATGTGGTAAACACACATGCTCACCGCACATTGTTTATCCCATCAACAAATAAACAAACATCAGTTACAAACCTTTTCATCCCAATACAAATCAAAGTTACCAAAGCTACTGGCGAACAAGGTACTGGCGAACGAAAAACATAAGCATAAAGGACAAAATCAGAGAAAAGCATTAAAAAAACTAACCTGGCTACATTGCTATAGACAAATGGAAACCAGGCCAAACTCATGAATAATTGACTACTACCGCTGTGTCACATTTAGCTCATAAACACTCATTATCTGCCACTTTGGGACAGCAAATACCTCTGTTTGCCTTGGAACCTGCTTCGGAAATTCACAAATGAGGCAAAAATGGCTTTAATTATTATACTGAACTTCCTGTGAAACCTGCTGTCGTGAAGCCTGCAGGTGACGGCAAATTAGGACAGGAACTCTAAATGAACTTTTATTTTACAATTTAGCTGATTCATTCCAAAACACAAACATTCTCTAAACTGTCTTCGGGTTCAAACTGAACTATGTTTTTATAGATAATGCAAAAAATGCAGTTATGAAAATAGCATGCATACACCTTTAGATATAATTTATATATTTGGACTCCTTGAATATTTATTCGATCCCAACTTCTATATATATATAAAAAATCATTTAATTAAATACTGGAATTAAAACCACATTGACCAATCTAAACTACCCCTTCATTCAGCTTTTATCCAAAGCAACTTACACTAGGTCGAGAGACAATATGCAGTTAGGGACTAAGGTTCCAACTCTGTTAGTTCACAAGAGAGGATGTCTCAGCTGATCAACTGAGCACTGTCTCTAACATCATCCCCACTTCACTTGTTCATTTTTGGTAAAATAATATGGGTGGGGTATGGAGCACACTCAGATGGCCAAATATGAGCTACCAATGGGTAATTGAAAAAGGGTTTGACAAGCCATACTGCAGTTATCTCTAAGCCAAATATGTTTACTTTAGAGCTGCACTCATATTTACTTCACATCAAAAAATCAAAATCCTGTATTTCTTTATTTGCCTATTTATCGCAGGTTTAAGCTCAAATTCTATTTTTAAATGCAATTCATCATTTAAGGTAAATAAGAAAACAAAAATAACACCTTCAAGTTATATGAAAATGAAAGTGACCAGTTGGCCAGATATGGAGTGATCCATACCCAAAATTTGAGCTCCACATTTAACCCATCCCAGTGTACACACACAGCAGTGAACAAACACACCGTGAACACACACTCGGAGCAGTGGGCAGCCATGGCTGTGACAACCAGGGAACGGTCAAGAAACAATAGACAGATTGTTACATTTACATCTTCAATAAATTCCATATAGAAGAACAACCAACATATTTCTGTCTAGCATCAATAAAAGGCATTCACAGAATTATACATTGATCCATCTTGCCAATGTTCATTTTATGACTGAAGTCTGCTATAACTAGTTGCATTTTTGCCAGTGCTTCTGGACCTGACACCACATCCACATGCTTCTCTGTCGAGATGTTGCCATTATTCATTTCAACAAGCCAAGCAAGCGAAGAACAAATTAAACATCCTTCAAGTGCATATTTACTTACTTCCACCTTCAGGGTCGCTTTCAGTTCACACACGAGTAAATAATACTCAACTGCTATTGTTCTATGTGAAAAAGCACCAAAAAACATCACTTGATCAAAGACAATAAAACCTGTAGTCTGAATTAATGTACTTTACATAAAAAAACAGACAGCAAAGAGTTTTATGGGCTCAAGGTGAGCATAGACCATTAGCAAATTGTCTGTTCTGCCAGATGGCCAATCCAACTTTGGAGACACCAATGGTTCATAAACATTAGCTATCCAAAGCAAGGTCAAAAACAAGAGCCATAGCAGGAACGGAAACAAAAACTCAAATGTCTGATGGGGCTAGCAAGGCTACACAACAAGCATAATCTCTGTCACAAAAGTACAACCCAAAGCATTAAAGCATTCTAATTCAAGATGGAAAATGCCTACACTGAATATATTATAACAGGTTAGTGGGATTTCAAGAGAACCCCTGCCAACGCAATAATTCAAATTAATTATAGCTTGAATGTGTGTTGAGTCCTGAAATAGGATGAATTTTGTAAAAACCTTTCCATACTCTTGACTGCTAGTGGAAATGCAAAAATATAAAACCTAACTCTGATTATTGTAGACTAACAGCGATAACGGAACTAGATTGAAAAGAACTTCCTGGAACCCCTTCGCTGTGTTCTATGAGAACTATTATGGAATAGAACACAGCTAAAGGCTAGAGGCTTCAAACACCCCTCTTCTTCAAAGAACTGTTAATACTGGCTTCTCTCAGTCCCACAACGGCACACATGCAACTGCACCAAAGCCTGCCTGTGCTCTCAGAGATCACACACTCTTTAAGAACCAAGGAGAAGATTCATCTCTAGCAACTGTTGTTCTCTTCATTACCATGCCTCTGAATCCCAGAGGCCTTAAAGCATTCCTTTTTCCTGCACTTGTGTGCTGTGTGTCGATTTACTCCATTGATGATTCTGTGTAAGCTCTGGACACAAAAAGCCTGTTGTTACTTCTGTCATATAGCTGGCTGTTTACTTCCTGTCCAGCTCCCTCTCTCGACGGGGGTGCCAGCAGCATCCACTGGGACTGTGTGACTCACTGATGAGAAGAGGCTCATAGGGACAGGAAGTAACAAGGAGCTGGCAGGAGCAGCTGATCAAATTAACAAAAGAGAAAAAAATAAGAGCAGGGAGAAAAGATGTGACATGCTGTGTGATGGAATGATTTAGAGTATACTAGAAGCCCTTGGCTCTTCAGCAGCTACTAAATAAGGGGGCCGGCCTGGTTGGCTGCAAAATCAATCAGTCGCTACACTACAATCAGTCAAATCAACCAGTCGCTGCACTAGTCAAAAAAAGGTATTAAAATGAAAATGTTTCTTACGCTTGAGTTTTTTCAACAGCTAAATCTATATTTTAGAACATGAGTCACCTGTAATAATTATATTTACAGAATTTCAAGTCAAAACGGTAAAAAATAAATTGAAATTTGTCCAGCTAACACTACATTTTCAGTATTTGTTAGAGTAAATAATGTGAATCTTTAAACAGACATCTTAGCTAAAAAATAAATCGTAAATAATTAGTAACACATTTAAGAACATTTCCTGAACAGCCTTTTTATGTTGAAACAACAGCTTGTGCTGAACATTGTCCAAAGCCATGAGAAAAGTACCCATCGGACAAGGGAGTTTTGACTGCAGCCTAATATACTGGCGGAAGAAGAGAAGTTATTAATCGGTCTGGAGGATATTGTTATTGTTCACTGGTTTTAATACATGGTAACTAAAAGAGTCCAGCTTTAACCTACATGGTGAGTGGTATAACAGAAATCAATGATACAATCGAGCATGTTTAAAGAGTTGATGTTGTGGTCTCATCGTAAGCAAAGCTTCTCTAAAGTTTCAAACGGGATATTGCATTTCTTCCACTAACAGTTACTGCAAAAGGCCACTTTGAGACACCTGCTATAAATAATCTTGTGATTGTGAAAAACATAAGCTAATGTTATAAATTTTATTCTATTTATCCAGTCAACAGAACACAACAGATTGGTTCAACTTCATATTTTTTGTTGCCATCACTTAAATATATTATTGAACAAAATAAGATAATCATAATTAAGGCAAAAATATAATCAAGGTTAGCCTAACAAATAACTTTCTCACAAAAACTACGAAAGATTTGTTGAGGCCATTAAAAAGTCTTACTGTGATATGGTGCCTTAATTTTTGTGTTTTTACAGCGTAGGGAAAGCAAGAGGTTGTCAATTTACTTTGTCTACAATGTGCAAATATATATATATATATATATATATATATATATATATATATATATATATATATATATATATATATATATATATATATATGAATTTGAGTGAGAGATGGGCTAACTGCCACCAAAATGAAATCAGTGCTATCAAAACAAGCGCCTACCTGATCCATTACAATCTACTTCCATAGATCCAAATAGGTCCACTGCTCCCAAGCAACAAAACCTGAACAGAGGTTTATAATATCGAAGAATAATCAGTTATGGCGAACACTATTAAATACCAGCATGCAAAAAAACTGCATATCTTCCTAATAACTATTTATTGTCAAGACACACAAATAAGGTTTCTTCATTGTCTCGTCAAAGCAAATTCCAAAACAGTGGGAGATAACATGAAGATGGACATCGATGATAGAGGGAGTTATTTATTACAAGCAGAACAGGACCTGGTGAGGTTCTTTTATGTGAGATTTAATGATATAAAATGTTTATTTGATTTCAGAGTGGTTAAGAACTGAATAATGAAGGTAAAGATTTAATCAAACCTCTAAATATAGTGTTTTGCTTGGCAGGAGAGACCAACAGTAGTTTGAGTGTGTAAAAACTGTTGCAGACTAGACTAGAAACTGCAAATTTCAAATTCCCCAGAAGCAATGTGGCACAGACATGCATAGTGACATCACACATAAATATTTCTTAGACTGGTGTCCATTTATTATGAAAAGATGCTTCTGTTAATTATTCATGGTAGAACATCTTGCTATTCTGCCAGACATGCACTGCTGGAGGCTACTTGCATCTCAGTTCAGAGGATGCTCCATTTTTTTTGTCATCGACTTAAAATGTGTGACTTGTAAAGTCCATTTCACAGAAGCTGAAACTTGTGGAGTGGAAACAGATCTAACGCTAACTTTGACGCTGCAGTTGAACTGTTAACTTGGCATTCCATGCGATAAAATTTGCTCAAAAGCTGGTGTAACTATTGTTTTTTTCGTAAAACATGACTCGCTTTATTCTTTAGGGTGAAACAAGCTAACGTTACATCTAACAGAAAACAGTAAATGTTTTTTTAGGAATGGAAAAAGTCGCATTTACCAGAGTCGTTCCTTCTCGTCTCCTTGGAGTAAAACTAGATTTGTTCAAACCAAACAATTTAAGGACACTTGTGAAAAGTTTAATAAAACAGCATTTGTTCAAATAAAAAATGTTTTCATGGCCAAACCGTTCTCGTTCATCAAATTCGAATCACCTGTGATAATTATCAAGGGGCAACCTCCCGCTCTCCCTGCTGCCCCCGAGCAAGAGGACGTGAATGAACTGCAGTACCTCAACCGGCCACAAGGAGGACTGGATCCATTCCAGTTTGTGCCCATTTTTGTTTACCTGAAAGTTATGCACTTCTATGATGGTTGATGTCTGACTACGCCATTTTTTAGCCTGCTTTGCCGTTCATACAAAACATCACGCGAGCTCAAGGGGCAACCTCCTCCTTCCTCGCTTAAAGCTCGACAAAACAGAGCAAGTTCTCATTCACTTTAATTTAACATTGGCCGACTTTGGGGCTGGAAAAAAACATGTTTCTACCCCTGGCTCCATTTGGTTTGCTGATTCAGATCGTTAGTTTTGATCTTCATGAATACTCTGAGGGGGACTTTCATAGAAACAATTTAGGTTACTAGATATCCTAGAATATCTGCAATATATTGGAAAAGGGTGTTTTAAAACATAAACAATAACCCATGTTTCATGAATTGACATTGCTAAATTATGATGTGATCAGAAGGCAGAACAAAAAGAGCCAAAATAAAAAACAATGAACACCATGAATTTAATTTCATTTGGATTTAAATAAATAAGTGTTTCAGTACATATACAGTATGTACAAAACTAACATGCTACTACTATGGACCTATAATGACTGTCCTTTGGTATTTGAGCTGATTCTGATTGGCTACAACTTATTGTGGTTCTGACTTGCTGACCAGAGACTGGTCCCTGGAAAAATAAAGTACCACTAGTTTTATGTAAATACTTTTTTAAAAACGTATTTACTGATCAATTATTTATTTAATGTGGCTAATTACGATGATTGGGTTAGCAAGGATCTTGTTCAAAACAAGTTGCTGGTAAGTTGACTGAGGACACCCTTGAGTTTTCCAGAGTTTGGAATTAATATTTTAGACCAGGGGTCTCAAAATCAATTTTGGAGAGCCACATCCTGTGCTTGTTTTGTCCCAATACTGTTTCAAAACTACACACCATTAGCTTCAAGAGGAGCTTATATAGTAGAAACAGGTGTGTTGCATGAACCTGTGTAAAGCTATACAGCTCTCTAGGAATTGACATCAAGACCTCTGTTTTAGACCTTGTCCTTGGCAATGATTAAATCGGACTGAAGAAAGATGGTAATGATAAGGAGTGAGTCTGTTTCTGTTTCTTCATTAAAGTTTTATCGCCAGGCTGCTCTGATTTATTCCCTCCTGCAGGACAAAAAACAGACAGCTCCATTTCTCTAGTTTTCACCCTCCCAAGCACACAACAGAAAGCAGGGATTACCTGTTAAGTAGCTGCATTCATATTTCAATCCTTCTTTTGGAGACTTAAAAGTCTTCATTAGAAATATTCTGGAAAAACTCAATAAATTAGAGTATCTGTGGTCTTAATGATGATAAACAAGAAGAACGAAAGCCAACCAATACCACTTCTGTTAAAAGGGATTTTTAGGATCCTATGTTGATGTTTGAAATCATTTTTACAATGGAAAAAACAACAACAAATAGGACAAAAGAGCAATATCACATTGTTGATATTTTCATGTCTCCATCTGATTGGTTACAAGTTTGTTCTCATACCCCTTCTTCAAATATTTGGATTTATTTCACCAGTAAAAAGTAGGCTGCAGTGTTATGCAAATATATGGCCACCCCTCTAGCTTTACCTTAATAACATCACAAAAAATAGGCTTGCTTTCTGCCAGGTATGTAAGCATTTGGACATTGATTTGTTACAGTTTTATTATACAACACAATTTTAAAAAGTAATGTGCAAAAGAGGACACCCTTTAAATGAAATTTACCTAACAAAGTTCAGCAGGAGCAAAACAACAATCAAGTAAATGCATCCCAAAGACATCCAATATAGCTCTGCAATAATTCCGTTATTCGTCTATGAGTAGTTTTCTCACTTTCTTTAAACATTTACGACAAAACATCCAAAAACTCATCTCCTCACAATGACCTCTCAATCTTTGGAGGAAGCAGTTCAGAACTTCTGGGTCCCTGAACCCTTCTTCAAATAGCTCACTTATCATTTCATCATGTACACTTGTTATGTGCTAAATTGTATGCAAGAGATAACACTGAAAAACATTCAATTCAAGACCTGTTGGGATTTCTAGGTGACAGATTGCAGAACATAACGGATGTGATTAGGTGGTTATATTTTCAATAGCAAAGACAGGTATAATCTCAATCATGAAAAGAGGCTATTTAAAACACACACTGGCCGTTGTCAAAAAGTAGAATTATGGTTGTCGCCATTGACCTAAAAAACAAGATTATTTCACCTTAACCAGCTGAAGCTATGTTTGGAACATGGTAGCTGGTTTAAGTTAGACTTTTTGATGCTTTGAAAGATAAACATCTGTTTGAGTTGGATGGTTGGAATGTAACCGTACAATTCCCTCCAGGAATTAGGCTACACACCCCTGGTGATGCATCATCCCAAGCATGTCATCATATTCTGCCAGGAAGTAAAGGGTCACCAAATGTTAATGTCTCTGTTACTTCTGCAAGAAGTTCTGGTCTGGTGGAAGGAAAACCAGTAATTCTACGGACTTGTTTCTCAAGCAGAAAGAGGTTTACTTTCTAATTTAAGATGAGATTATATTTAAAGATTGGGTGTTTAAGTAGCCTGAAAAATTGTTTAAAAGTACATATAGTATGCAGTGTATGTCTTCCGATGAACTATGGATATTCTACTTCCCTTTCTCTTCTGTGGTTAGTGGAATAAAACTAGACAGAATGCTTCCTTGAATTGCAAGAATCTGTTTACTAAATAGTATGTATTATAGTGTATAGTTATTAAGCACACCGTAGTGTTGGCCAAGTCCATTTTAACAGTTCTGTGGTTCAGGTTTACATCCTTTTTAAAAATAAATTCAGACATTTGTTACTGCATCCAGTTTCTTTTTTTAGTGAATGCCCATTTTAATTGTCATATTCAATCAAGAACAAAGATATTGACACGTAGCTTAATTTCATTAATAAGTTCACTTACAGAAAATCTGTAGTTTGTACAAATCAATTTCTGGCAACAAATCTTGTACTTGTGGTTTTTATTTATATATTCATTATATGATATTAATAGAACAAGATTATTTCAAAAAGTGATTCATTTTAAATGTATAAACAAGCACTTAATTCATCAATTTAATCAGATTCTGTGTACAAACAACCCAATGGTTATGTTCATTATTGCTTTAGAGTATGTGCATTTGTTTAAATGCAAGTTTAGATGCTTACTTTAAAATCCCTTCATCTTAATTTTGCATACAAGGCACCTTGTTTCTTTTTTTTTTAGCTCCAACTCTTAACTCAAAATATCTTTCTACAATGACAACTATATGAATCTTTTAAAAATGTAATATTTATGTTTTTGTTAGCTGTCAAAAATAGAGATTAAACAAACAAATCTCCTTGTTGCGTTCACATTAGCGAACCGTTCACCAAAAGTTGCTTGTATTAAAAAACAAAAACTGTTTAGGAGATTTAAAGCATAGAACCCGGGAGTAGCTGACCCTCTAGATCCAGGGTCTCCAAATCCGGTCCTGGAGGCCTACACATATTTGGTTCAATCATCATGAAACACACCTTTCCTAATTGAAACACTAATTAAGTTCCTTTCTGGTTGTCTGAAGCTAGAGTAGTATGCATACTAGAGCAAGATTGCAACCAATATGTGCAGGGATCTGGCTCTTCAGGACCAGATTTGGGGAACCCTGCTCCAGATGAACCAAGACAGAACAACCCATCAGCCCTGCAGCTGAATATCTGATCCAAACCACATCCAGATGACACACTGAAGTATCCATGAAGGTTCCATCTACATGCTCATGCTTTGAAGTTTCAAGAAAGCCATCCTCCTTTAACCCTGTTTAGTCACCCATGACTGGAGCATGACACGGTTTAAAACCCAGCAAGTCTACTTTCACAGAACCACTGGACAGAAATGACCTGCAGTTTAATAGACATTAAATTAGATTAAATATACATTTCAACTTTAAAATGCTTTGGAAAAAAATTAACTTTTCAACAAGGCCCGTCAGCCTTAAAGGCTTTGAGAAAATTAATAGAAGCATTTTTCTAGCACTAGAGGCTTGGTATATCTCAACACTGCCGGTTACTGAAATCTTTCAAGTTTTAACTCCAACAAATGACTGAAATTAGACACAGAATGTACAACTAATCTGAGGAGCTGCAATAGTTTAAATCACTATGACCATAGCAGTTAGTAGGACAGCTCATTTAATGTTCTTCACGGTGAGAATGTCGGCCTTCAGCAATTTATAAAAATGCATTAAAAACACACGCTACAGAGTGAAGGGAAGATGGGCCACAGTGCCCTCTACTGGAATGCAGCTGGGCTGTTGGTCGAAAATGGTCCATGTCACTGGGTTAAATGAATGGTAGATTGTGGGATTGTGAGTACAGCTGTGGAAATCACTTTCACACAAGACATTTTCAAGGCACTTTTTGAAGGGTGTCTGGACAATTCTGACCTTAACAATACATACAAAAGGCGCTTTTATAAGAACCTTGAGGACAAGTGCAAGACCCTTATTTCAACAGACTGATTTTTCATTGCAACAAACCTCTTTTTTTTGTTAAACAATAATGACTTTTTAGAGATGCTAAACTGGACCTGTCTGTGGTATAACATGTTTTTTTATTCACAAGTGCATACTTCTACAATTTGTGAAATGAAACTAAATATTGTACATTATAGGCATCTAAGTGTATAGGAAATCTAAGTGTATTCAGTTTTTTGTTCCCATAATAGAGTCAAATAAATGTGAAATTTTCAATCTGTGCATTTCACAGTCCTAGCATACAAACATGCACAATCAAAAAGCAAAAAAAAAAAAAAAAAAAAAAAAAAAAAAAAAATCTGATGTGCAGGTTGAAACCATCAAAATGAAAACCAAGGCAGCAGGAATACTGAAAGTAGCAAGTATTTATTCAAGAACAGATTATTTACATTGTTATTTATTGTAACCAAAGACAACATCCTGGAAAAGGGTACAAATGAAGTTTTTATATATAGAATAATTATAGATCTTATTGGTTTTTAAGCATTAAAAGGGATTTAAAATAAAAACAAGTCAGGTTCGGTGAATGTACCCTACCAATCATACATCAAATATGTACAGAAAATGTACAATTAAAAGAAAAGGAATACTTTAAATTCAAACGTGTAAATTAACTTAGGATAAAGCTTTCTTTAATTTTAGTAAAATCAAGTAAGCTTTACTCTTTATGGCTCTGCTTCAGCAAAGATCTGAGAGGAATAGAGGACACTTGCTTCACTCTAAAATAAAAAATGCGGTGTTCCAGCCATTAAAAAACATACACACACACACACGCTAAATGAAACTCAATCTTCAAAACATAGTTCCTTAAACTCATCAATATGCAAGGAAAACAAATTAATTTAACAAAAATGATCATTCCATTATATTAATATCAGAATTAAATTAACAGATGATGAACATTTTCACTGTTATTCATTGACCACAAAATATAAAAATATTTTTCCAATGCTGTCTTTGTCCCCTTTAGCATTCAAGAGGCCCACACAACACAGACAACCAATTTAGTTGAGATTTTAAAAAAAAACTACAATTTCTTGTAATCTATGGTTTAATCACAGGTAAGCATGATAATGATTCTTCGTTAAGAAAGGAATTAACACTAAAAAAGCCAGCGCATGATTCAAGAAGCAATAGAAAACCTTAGAAATCTCTATAGTCCTTCCCTGATATCAAGCTGAAAGCATCATTTGCAAGGAACAGATCAAGCGACAGCTCATCTTTTGCTTTATTTTATAATTATCCAATCTGGATCTAGTAAGAGAAACTCTACAACAATGGATGCACCCTTCCATGATCTTTGATGCTTTAGGAATCAAAGTCTTTCTTCAGACAGTGAGCATCTTTTTTTAAGTTATTAATTTGGTTAATGTAACAAGTTAAGCTTTAGCGTAATGTAAAATTCCATCAACCTCACAATTCAAAAGATGGATATGTAGATTACCAGAAATGTTTAGGTTAATGTCTTAGTAGTTCAGAGTGATCACAGACACAAGGTAGGGCTGGGCGATACCTTAAGGCAAAAAAAAAAAACCCAAATAAGATCCGAACAGATCTTATTGACCGTGTGCTGGCAGAATGACCATTTCTCCCGTCTTGTGGTTTCCTTTGCACTGGCACAACAACCCAATATGCGAACATTGTTTTTGGGGACAACTCGCGAATGTGGAGGGCATTTCCAATTGTATTTCTAGGATTTTACGTTCAAGAACAAAACGATTTTCGTTCAAGCAAATCGATGTAAAACACACATCTGAATGCAGCAAAGCTATATTTTTATAACTCTGTGTGCGAACAGCTTGAATCTATTATGGACAAAAAATTGCAGCAAAAAAAAAACTTGAACTATGCATGATGTGGAACCTTTCTCGATTATTGTGCTGATCTACTAAACCCATATGAAAAACAGCCAGCCTTTAATATCTTACTTTCATATTTCCTTGTTTAAAAATCCGAGATTAAACATTAAGTTGGTCAATGTAACAAGTTAAGCTTTAGTGTAAGTCTCGTTCATTTTTAAAACCTCAAGATTTGTTTAAACAAGGACCATTGCCTGGAAAACACAACTAAGTGAGTCTGGGTTTGTGTGAGCATGGAAAAGACAGCATTTGAAACAACACGAGTTGAAAGAAATCAGAAAAATAACAGTAAAAGTCTCTCGGGGGGGGGGGTGATGGACCGAGCTTTGCATGACCACCCTTACCAACAAATTTCCTGCTTTTTGTCCTGAAAGGCCTAAGGCACATTGCCAGGTCCAGATTTATCCAAAGGAAGTGGGGGAGAGTGACACCTCTGCTAACAGTGCTCCAAATAATCAATCACCCGTGAGATAGATTTCTGTCCCGTGGTTCCAACAGAACACTGGAGACAGCAGAGAAGAGAGGGAAGTCAAAGGGTGATTTAAATGTCACTGGTTACATTTCAACACCTAGGCACATACACGATAGCTAAAATGGTCTGCTATACAAGGCTTGGATAGTATGCGTGACAACTAATTAGGATTCAACATTTTCTTTGACAAAACTTATTTTACATGAAACCAACAGATTTTATTTTGAACTTGTTAAAGGGGTCTAACACCTTAAAATGCTGATAACGGAAAAGCTGTCAATATTAATTAATTGCTACTGTTTTTAGAACTATTTTTTTCGTAAGCTTTTGAGGAAATTGTTGGAAATTGTATTCCATTGTCTTAGGATTGGGTTTAGTAAACAGATTAATCCATATGAATCAATTGTGCTGAATCAATCTGTGAAGAATGCCTTCATTGAGGAAATGGTTAATGTTATTCTCATACGCTACTCTCAGAGCTTCTTCCTGACAGCTAAGGCTGCTCAAGGACTAGAGTTAAGATTTTTTGGTCTACCTCAAATTCAATCTTTGTTCAGACTAAACTTTGTCTACTAAAGTTTAACAGAGTATGCCCTGAAAGCCAAGCACATTACTGGTCTTACATTACTAATATTTTAGCAAATTGATATGGAATCAAATAATGAATCGATTCAGTTTTTGAAATTGAATCTTTTGAGGAAATTGGAAAAGCCCTACCAAGCATTGTTCGTGTTGAACATCCATTCAGAAGATGTCTAAGAAACTTGCTGTTCATGTTAAGATTCTACCAATAACTTTTCTTTCACTTGCTAAAGTGCAGTCCACATTAAGAGAGCTAACAGCAAGTTGCTGTGGTAATACTCACCGTCAGGTTCATAAAATTGAGGAATTTCTTTAGCATTTCACTCATGATGGAGAAATCTCCTTTCGGAAGGTTTTCTCGAACTGTTTTCACATTCAACTGAGAAAAAAAGACAAAAGAGGATTACTAAAATTAGCCTTTCCATTTTAAAAAAGTACATATCTATCCTGTTACACACAGACTGAATATAACAGATATATAAGAAAGAGCTTATTGAATCAAGAGTTGATGAAAAAAAATGCATCGGAAGGTTACAAGAAGCTTAATACATTGAAAATTATTTCATTAAATATTTCTGGTTGTATTAGAACAATGGAAGACCGAGAGCTTTTTTTTTAACATATCCTAAAATTAAAATGGGGTAAATTAAAAAAATTAAAGTGTTTTACATGAGGCAGGTAGGAAACTTCGAATCCACCTGGAGAACATACTGTCTGAACTAAACACAATGACGGTTGCAGGTTCTGGGCATGATTCTAGATGATGTCCTAACAAAAAAAAAGGTCAAGGCTAATTCAGCTGCAAAACAGGAGTTTCAAAGTCAGCAGACCACCACCTCTACCACCTCTAGTCCAAAGTGAAAGAAAAGAGTAACAGCGGGAGTATTTTACAAAAAGCAAACTGACCGTGCAAAAGAGCAAGCAGCACATGTACTCTAATCCACAAAGCTATTGGGCAATGTAAGCACAATTTTGGAAATGTATAAAATCCTGCTAAAGATTTATCTGTTTATTCTTACTTTTATACAACAAACAGAAGACATATTTGAAACACTTTACAAGCAATTCTTGGCAAACAATCACAGGCATCACAGATCAAAAGTATTCAGAATATATATGTAAGTATTTAAAAGAAAACCGTTGCTGTCCAACCAGCTGTTGAACAGAAATGTTGCTCATTGATGGGCGTGTCTTTCCCAAAATGTAATGCTAGCAGATCCCAAAACGGCTAACTTCTGTTTTCTCAAAATATATCTTGATAATATATAAAGATATTTCTTAAGGCTAAATGTTTTTAATAATGTAACCCTTTTGTTATTAAAGATCCTTACCGGACTCTCCTGGCACAGACAGCCAAGCAGCAGAGCTGTGTAGGATGCCACAATGCTATCTTCCATGTGCTTCCCAGCATGCTGCAAAGCTGAAGATAAACAGAAAAAGTTCAAAGTTTCCATTGCAAAGGTAAGGTTTACAAAGTATGTAAACTCAACTTTTCTTACATTTCCAGTATGTTGTAGTAGTGTGGACTCGTAAAAAACTGCACCAATTTCTATTCAGATTCATTTATGCATGTTTGTGTAATACTAATTAAATTTTATGGGAGTTCAAAATGGCTCGATAATCATAGAATCTACTTATTTACACGCCTGCCGCTCCTCTCAATGTAAAGCGGATGCGCTGAATTCTGACTGACAGGTGAGATTCACACAGCAAGGGGGTGTGCCAGGAACATGACAGTGAGAGGAACAGGGATAAACAGTGCATTTGTCAGAGCCCAACAATCTGAGGCAATTCAAAGACATTTCTTTTAATAAATACTACATTTTATAGGTTCTTAATGGTGCAGGAATAGTATTGAAGGGTCAAATATTAATTCTAAATAAGCTTACCTTTATTGAGGTCAAGTTCTTCATCCTCTTCCTCCTTCTCTTTCTCTTTCTTGTCCTCCGCCTCGTTGGTTTCGGAGGCGACCCACTGGATCTCTCCAGATGTTTCCTGCCACTCTCCACTTTGATCGGCTTGAGCTTTAGGTGCATCACTGATGAGGTCATCAGTCTGCGCCTCCGCAAGCACAGCTGCTTGCTCTCGTTCAAGGAATAGCTACAAATATAGACATTTGCATTAGCTTCACAGCTAACCTTCATTAATTTTAAAGATACAGATTATTGTTAGTCACCTGAACCAGGGCTGCCAGAGCATTTGAAGACTTAGGGATCGTCGCTTCCTTTTGTTCCTCTATCTTAATCTCAGCTGCACTTTCCTTACTACGGTCATTCTCTGATTTCAGGTCTCTAAAACAGCTCAAGTCCACTTCCGTCTCCACCAGACACTGTCTGTTTCTGGCACTGTACTCAACCAGATTTATGAGCAGGCCCAGACCCTGGACAGAGAGGAACACAAGCTGTTATCAAACACATTACTCTTCCAAAAAAAGTGGGCATTCTTTTTGGGTGATTCTGGAGGTTGTAATAAGTGGTAAGAGTACAAAAATCTGCTCAAAACCAGTGTCCCTTTTGAGTAGTATTAGGCATGGGTCTGTTGTCCAGTCATTGTTGGAACTGGTTTATCTTTACATTTACCAGAAGCTGATTTTTTGTAAATTTTTAACCAATTTAACAGAAGTTTGTAAACTTGAAAGCCTACGATACTGAAGAAAACATTTTGACATGATTCAGGGCGCCTTATAAAAAAAGACTGACAAGTTTTTACTCTTGTTCATTTAAAATGATTCATTTATATCGTTCATATCAGGGGAAAAATCTGATCCAACTGCAAAACATTATGACAAAGACCCAAAAATGTTAAATAAAAGAGTAATTAAATGTTCTTACCTGCGTATTCTGATTATCATCAGTGTAATCGGCATACATCAAAGAAAATGATTCACTCTGTGAAGAGTTTATTGCTAACGAGTCAGATTTGTTCTTTTCATGAACGACTCATTAGTACCCACGAGCGCCAACCAATGGCAAGGAGTGTCACTGTATCCACTTCTAACACTAGCTTGTGAAATCCACCAGCAGAGAAGCATTCGACGATTCGTGCGAATCTCAGTTTGGATAGATGTGTAGCGGCCTTTAGTGTTGTCATTTGAAATTAATTAAACACAATTTTGATTGCTCCTGCTAATTGGCTACAGGTTTGTTTTAGTTCTGATAAAACTTAACCTGACTAGCAAATTTGCATGACCACAAAAAGTACCACTCATGCAAGATCATATAATACAGCTGCAACTCAATTTGAAAACATCTAAATGCACAACTAAAGTGCAAGTTTAAAATGGTATTGGAAATAGACAAGATAAAATCATTATTGGTAAATATAACAATAATTAGTTTTACACTTAGGTTAAATAGATAAATTACTCTGTATGTTGATTCATACTGAACCCTTCTTATTATAAACTAAGCCAAGGTTGTACAAAACTAAGGTTGTACTCACCAGAACTCGGATGTCAAACCTCTGCCCCTGAGGCAAATAACGCGGGACCTTCAGAACAGAGTCCAGAGCAGTCGTAATGAACCCGTCCTGCTCTCCAGTTTTAGTGCTTCCCCACTCTAACCGTTTACAAAGAAAAAACAAAGAAGAATCTGAGAATACCTTGTAACACAAAGATAAAATCACAGAGGTAGCGCAAGCAGGGACTTATTCAGCTTTGATGCCTCTAGCAACTCACCGTTGTCATGCGTAAGGTTGAGGAGAACACCTATAACAGCTCTCATACAATCCTCCACGGCCTTGCCCACGTTGCTATGACTACTCTCTGTAAGGGCAGAGCTCGAAGAAGAGACCTCTCTGCTATATCGCTGTATCATCTCCTTACAATGATATAGGGCACTAGAAAAAAACTAAGATGTTAGATAGGCTGAATGGAGTACCTAAGCAGTAGTGTACTTCCTTTATAAACACTCACCTTGCTGAGGACACTATGAGCTGGGAATCTTTGTAGGCAATCAGATAAGCCTGGTTCTCAGGGTTGTGCTGTGTGACCTGCAGCAACATATTTTTTCAGTTACAAAATGATATCTAGTGACTTGTTAATGTTAAAGCTGAATTTATACGTCAGCATCATGAATTGCTCATTGCAGGACACTCCGCTTGCACCCAATTGACCACAAAGCATTTATAACTCTATGCTCCGATCAAGAATGCGAATTGTGCATTAGTTGTACTAGTAATGCAGTTTTTGCAGAGGCCAATTCGTAGAGTTGACGCAGAAGTATGAATCAGGCTTAAGAAGAAGGGTTCTGGGCTAAACACTGCAAGTCATTTATTGTACAGTTCAAAAATGAATTCCGTAAAATACGCAAAAGTAAAAAAGATAATACATAGTTTGTGTGAGACAATGTGAAGGTAATTTCCAATAACAAATTAAAACCAATTATCTCACCATTAGATATGTGCTGTTTTTTAGTAATGTGGTAAATTGTGCTACCCTACCAATCTACTTTACGAGTTTAAGTGAATGTGAGCCTTTTCTCAAACTATAGCACCGCTAAACTTTTTAAGTTTTCTAGGATTAATGAAAGTTTTCTCAAACTCTGGCAACCCTCCTCATTTATGCTCATTTTCTCAGATTATCCTAATCATCATTTTTACATTATTGTTTTAGAATGCAGAAGCATTTTCTTGACAAGGAGATTAGAAAAATAAGGCTTGTGACGTATTCTAGTACAGCGATTAAGACTTTTTAAGAACTAAAATTTAGGCTTTGAAATAGTATTATAATATTAAGACCCTGTGGAAACCCTGACATATAAATACTGTGAATAATTATAGACCAAAACAAATAATTTTTGAAATTATGTTTGCACTTTGATGAAAACAGTTTCACATTTTTCATAGTGGAAAAAAATTGCAAACAGGATGCTCTGCTTGTGCGGAGCAAGTAATAATGCAAAAGTAAACAGAAACATTTGCAAAAAAAGAAGAAAATAACTCAAATGACTGGAAACCTTTGGTTTACAACAGTCTATCACTGCTGGGTGCGCTCTCTTTGTCCTTGTGTCACACTCGCGGACAGGAAGATTCATCGAACAAAACACAAAACTTCACAATAATCAACCAATAAAGCGGACACGTCTAAATCTCATTTCCATGTTCATATAAACAATTTATGATATAAATCATGTCAAGTGTTAGATACTACTCTAGTGGCGAACATAAAATATGATCTGTTATTTATTAAATTTGATAGAAATTTTAAAAAATAA
This sequence comes from Danionella dracula, assembly GCA_900490495.1. NCBI lineage: Eukaryota > Metazoa > Chordata > Actinopteri > Cypriniformes > Danionidae > Danionella > Danionella dracula. The sequence continues at coordinate 1,265,799 of UELW01000223.1, forward strand.
TAATTGGTATTAGTAATAATGAGTAGTAAGTATTCTTATTAGCATTTCGTTAATGATATTGAATGTGCGTTTAAACTCTTTGTTGCCTGTGAGGCAGGTGAGTGGTGGAGTAGGCGGGGTTAAAAACTAGACGGAGATACGGCAACAGTAAAAAATGTGTTGCGAAGTTTGTAATCCCAGTTCTGCAGACTAATGCTGGTTAAAAAAGGTTAATAATTGGCAATGCAAATAATTGCATATTAATATTGTACTGCAAGTCAATAAGAAAAGAACAAGCTCAAGTCAGATAAGCCTGTAAATAAGACAACAAAATAGACTATAATATTATTTTAGCTATTGTGTTAGTTTCTATTTCAAAGCAACAGAGATAATAAGAACTGAGATATTTGACTAAAATAAATACATATTTATTAAGCCAAGTATTAAAAAAACAAATACTTAGGCAATAATATTTGAAGATTCACATCTAATTCACAGCACTAGAAGGTAACTGGAACGGAATTCAGCTGTTGTATACAAAAATAAGAATCTTATTGTAATCAAGAAATTTTGCAAGAAAAATATCTTGCAAAATATTTATGGAATAAACAATGTCACAACAATAACTGAAGAACCATGTATTTTATAACATTTCAAGATACAAGGAACTGAACAGAGTACAAAGTTGTAGTATAGACAGATCATATTTTTACTATAATAATTAATAAATAAACAGTTATTATGCTGAATATTTGTCAAATAAATAGCTACACAATAACATCTGGAGAAGAACATCAGTTTCGCAGCCCTAGATGACGAGAAGCTGAGGATAAAGTGCTGCAAGAGCAAAATGGAAGTTTGAATTCTCGATTTCGAACGCGTTTGGATTTGAAAGTCTGGTCACCGCGGCGACTGGACCATTTATCTGCAGCAGGCCAGCAGCTCCAGCATTCAGCGCTGGACATCGAGGTGAGTGGATGCTCTTCCTTTGCTCTCAGAAACGCCTTCAAGTTGTAACTTTTTCGACTAAATGATAGCAGTAAACATAAAAGATAAAGAATTACTCTGCAGTAATTTCACTAGTTTAAAAGCCTTTTGTTTTTTAGTCACTGTAACTACTCTTCTGTTTCATTACTCAGACTATAACACTAAATATTTTAAATGTTCAGGTACATAAATGAGGATTAATTCATTATATTAATGTTACATTACTATGTGTACAGAAACTGCATAGAATATAATGATTTCTCCAGCTTCAAGTTACTTTTGTTACTGAACCGAGATTCACTGCAGGTATTCATCTTCTTCATTACTCAGGTAAACATCTAAATGAACGAGTGGTTTATTCAGTCATGAAGAAGACGAGAAGCTGCAGTGAATCTAGTTATGGTTTAAATTAAAAAAAGTCTAGAACTGAAGAAATTAGGGAAGTTCATAACAGCCTGAGTTTAACTCTTAAGATACTGTGTTATAATAGTTGTTAGAATGTTAATATAACATCATATATATAACAGATATTAATAAAATGTAATTAGTTAACATTGATTTTAATAAAAATGTATTTATAATTTCTTATTAATTAGTGATCTAAATCAATGTTAACTAATTATATTGTTTTAATATCAATACAAAAACTGCTTACAATATTACAGTGGTTCCCAACATTTTTTCCTGGAGCCCCCCATATACAAATACTAAACATTTTTAACACATCTGACAGCTGCTCCGACTGTGTGTACGGGAGTTTTGACTTTGCAGAAATTCTTACAGTTTTAGAAAGCACACAAGCACTTGCCGCGTTATACCCAGCGCACCTCCGTGTGCAGCGGGAGAGTTGGGTGCGATTCATGCTCACGCAGTTGAGCAAATAATCTCTAGCTAGGACGAGCTTTAAAGTTGATGACTTTTACAACTGTTTCAGTGTGTCACTAAAGTCACCGGACAGTGTTTTGTTGGCGAGTGCAGTGGTGGGTTACACAGTGTGGGCTATATGCGTGTATGAGGGTGTTGGTGCGGGAGTAAACAAGACCGTCTGTCCTCACGCAGAGTTTACACCCAAAATTGATTTTTGTTCGCTCAAAATAAGTTTTTCTACACGAGAAGAACATTTCATTCACAAAAAGCATGCATGTAAATTAACTTTTGGCTTTGTTTGTGTTTCCAGTACGTTTTTGGAGTGATTTGAATAGCGGTAGTGAAAGTCACAATGAGTAGCCTGAGTGTTCCCAGTGACTCCTTCCAGTCAACATGCCGATGCTTCGACATCGCGGAGATCTCTGAGGAACTTCGCGCTGGTGTTGCAGAACGTCAATGGTGGGCGATGGTGGAGATGGAGTATCCCATTGATGAAGAGCACTGCTACCTCTACGTCACCTCTGACCAGTTGGAGAACACCTTCGGAGAGGATGAAACACCAAGCTCCTCAGCCATCACTGGAGCATCCGAGATCCCTGAACCCATCAGTTACTCCTCATGGCCTCAGGGAGAGAGAGCAATTGGCTCTGGCCAAACCGAGAAGAGACGCCAGCAGGCCCCAACCTCTGGGGGTGATTCCTCTTGCTCCTGGTCCTCTGTGGATCATCAGAAGTACTGGAAGTGCTCAGGGAGATCACGCCGGCGCTATTACAGTGCGGAGATCTACGAGGAACTTTGCATTGGTCTTAAAGATCGTCGATGGTGGGCGATGGCGGAGGTCGAGTATCCCATTGATGAAGAGCCTTTATACATCCACTTCACCTCTGGCCAGTGGGAGAACACCATCAGAGAGGATGAAACACCAAGCTCCTCGGCCATCACTGGAGCATCAGAGAGCCCTGAACCCACCAGTTTCTCCTCATGGCCTCAGGGAGAGAGAGCAGTTGCCTCCAGCCAAACCAAGAAGAGACGCCAGCAGGCCCCAACCTCTGGGGATCAGTCCTCTTGCTCCTGGTCCTCCAAGGATCATCAGAGCAACTGGAGGGAGAGAAAACAATCCGGAGGAGTCCAGTCTACCGGGACATCCAAGAAGGAGGCGCTGCTTACTCAAGCAGCGATGGGAAACCTGGCCTTCGTTTCTGACATCCGTAATGTGCCCAAAGTTCAAGTCAATGTCCCAACCAAACCAGGAGATGATTCTGCTCCAATAATCTGGACACGGAAGACACCACAAGACCCGCAAACGTCTTTGACAAAAACTGTAAGTGCATACTTTTTCTCTTACAATATTTAAAGTCTTTAAAAAGAACAACAAATTGTTTTTGGCTCCTTACTTTAAAACAGAACGCACCTTAAAGCAAAACAGCAAAGATCAGAGAAGCTTGTTTAGATTTTCTCAAATGTGTTCATCATGAAATGTTTCCTTATGAATTTAATTTGCTTCTTCAGGGCAAACCAGCGGATGCAGCTAAAGCCATCAGTGACGAACCTGCTCCTTCTCCCTCCGTGCAGAAGAAAGAAGCGCTGCTTGCTCCAGCAGCAATGGGAAACCTGGTCTTAGTTTCTGACATCCGTAATGTGCCCAAAGTTCAAGTCAATGTCCCAACCAAACCAGGAGAAGACTCTGCTCCAATAATCTGGACACGGAAGACACCACAAGACCCCGAAAAGTCTTTGACAAAAACTGTAAGTGAATACGTTTTCTCTTACAATATTTAAAGTACTTGAAAAGAACAACAAATTGTTTTTGGCTCCTTACTTTAAAACAGAAGGCATCCTTAAAGCAAGACAACAAAGAACAGAGAAGCGTGTTTAGATTTTCTCAAATGTGTTCATCATGAAATGTTTCCTTATGAATTTAATTTGCTTCTTCAGGGCAAACCAGCGGATGCAGCTAAAGCCATCAGTGACGAACCTGCTCCTTCTCCCTCCGTGCAGAAGAAAGAAGCGCTGCTTGCTCCAGCAGCAATGGCAAACCTGGTCTTAGTTTCTGACATCCGTAATGTGCCCAAAGTTCAAGTCAATGTCCCAACCAAACCAGGAGATGATTCTGCTCCAATAATCTGGCCAAGGAAGACACCACAAGACCCGCAAACGCCTTTGACAAAAACTGTAAGTGAATATGTTTTCTCTTACAATATTTAAAGTACTTGAAAAGAACAACAAATTGTTTTTGGCTCCTTACTTTAAAACTGAAGGCGCCTTAAAGCAGAACAACAAAGATCAGAGGAGTGTGTTTAGATTTTCTCAAATGTGTTCATCATAAAATGTTGTCTAATAGATTTTATTTTGCTTCTTTAGGCTAACCCAGTGGATGCAGCTAAAATTGTCTGGATGCAGAAGACACCACTGGAGCCGTCTCGTCTTCCTCAATGGTGGGCGAAGAGGGCCACTTGGAAGACTGTAAGGGAGAATCCAAAGGCTGATGACAATCCTTCCTTGGCGGTCAAAAAGGTTTCTTCACCTTTTGAGCGAGCCTCAATGTCTTTTCTGGCTGGAGATGAGGGACATCTATCTGGCCCCTCTTTGTCCAAAGACCCACAAACATCTTTGGCAAAAACTGTAAGTGCATACTTCAACAAGTGCAACAATCTTTAAAGTATTTTTAAAAAGCACCATGAATTGTTCTCGGTTTCTTCCTTTAAAAACGGAAGGAATCTTTAGATTTTCTCAAATGTGTTCATCAAGAAATGTTTTCTGAAAGATTTGATTTTGTTTTTTCAGGGCGGTGTAGACTGCAACGTGTGCAGATGCCAGACCAGAGCAGCAGGCCGAGCGTGCATTTAAACACTAAAAAACGGAGGATTTACGCAACAAATTTGCTCATTTATTTTTAAATTTTTGTGTCCACTTCTTACATGATTTTAATAAAATCATTAAATGAAACTGTTTGATTACTGAAATCTTTTGAAAAGCATGTATTGTATGGATTATATTGTTCACGGGTTTCAAAGATTACAAGATCACACATATAGTCAAAAGGTACATACATACATACAATTGTGTACCTGCTGCCTGTCTATCAGGTCCAAGGGAAGCCTCAGGTTGATGAGGTTGTAGTACGTAAGAATTAATGTATAGATGGTTATTCTCTAATTGGTATTCTGTGGCTTGTATTACAAAAATTGAAATATTTTACCTTTTCACAGCAGGGAATCTGTGCTGTGTAACAACTGCAGATTGTCTAAAAAGACAACGATTCAGTAACAAGCAGCATAAACCCTCAAAATGTGTTGTAGAAAAATAATACTTTTAATATTTACATTTGAATAAGTTGCCATTGGACAAATCGCCCATTACCTGAAAACGCAAGGTATGATGATCAGAAAAAAAGGTGTCGAAGAAGATGCAATTAAATCATTTATATAAGTTATCTTTTATTTTATAGCCCCACACAGGCCACTAAACTGTCCAAGCAGCTGGTTTGGCCCATGCCACACATTTTCTACATGCATACTATAACTACCAGATCATTTTACGTCATGTATAAAGCTATTTTTTTTACTTTTGTCAGACGTCTCAGTCTAAAGCCTTTCACCAATTTCGTTCTTATTTTCAGGAAGCTCCTGCAAAGAGGAAAAAAAGGGGCACCTCCATGACTGGATTGGCAGTAGTATTTTGAAGACATACATTTACAAAAAACAATACTCTTTATAAACATGTTGCAGCTACTATGCAACATAAAGAGAATACAATAGGTTACAAACTTTTTAACAGGTTGCAAGTGTTAAAAGCACTGACTGCCAAGTAGCAATAGGAACTTTGTGATCATGGCGTTTAAACTTTATCTGTGACGCACTTAATACCAACGTAAACTTATCTCACTAATCTAGAGTGGTTATATATGTGCGCGAATCCTCAGTTTTCACTAAGGTATGAACACATGAACACATACTCTTTATCACTTGGAAATTTTGTCAGAAACTAGTGAGAGCGAGTGAAGGAACAAAGGAGGTTATAAAAAAAACTCAAAGCAGCAATCAAAAATGAAGTGAAATTTGGCTTCATTTTATTAAAATAAATAGCACATTAGCTGAGTGTAGACACTGCAAGACCTTGATTCCGTATCGAGCAGGTTCCACAAATTACTTAGTATATTTCCTGATTAAAACACATAACAAGTTATTGCTTTGCTTATATTTTTAACATACGTAACAGTGATTTATGACTAATTTAAACTCTTATTTTCCATTCATTAACTATTATAGCATATCATGGCCATTGTTGTAAAAGCCTGATGAGACACACAAAAAAAACCTTTTAAAATAAATAGCTACACAATAACATATGGAGAAGAACATCAGTTTCGCAGCCCTAGATGACGAGAAGCTGAGGATAAAGTGCTGCAAGAGCAAAATGAAAATTTGAATTCTCGATTTCGAACGCGTTTGGATTTGAAAGTCTGGTCACCGCGGCGACTGGACCATTTATCTGCAGCAGGCCAGCAGCTCCAGCATTCAGCGCTGGACATCGAGGTGAGTGGATGCTCTTCCTTTGCTCTCAGAAACGCCTTCAAGTTGTAACTTTTTCGACTAAATGATAGCAGTAAACATAAAAGATAAAGAATTACTCTGCAGTTTAAATAATTTCACTAGTTTTAAAGCCTTTTGTTTTTTAGTCACTGTAACTACTCTTCTGTTTCATTACTCAGACTATAACACTAAATATTTTAAATGTTCAGGTACATAAATGAGGATTAATTCATTATATTAATGTTACATTACTATGTGTACAGAAACTGCATAGAATATAATGATTTCTCCAGCTTCATGTTACTTTTGTTACTAAACCAAAACTAGATTCACTGCAGGTATTCATCTTCTTCATTACTCAGGTAAACATCTAAATTAATGAGTGGTTTATTCAGTCATGAAGAAGACGAGAAGCTGCAGTCAATCTAGTTATGGTTTAAATTTAAAAAAAAGTCTAGAACTGAAGAAATTAGGGAAGTTCATAACAGCCTGAGTTTAACTCTTAAGATACTGTGGTATAATAGTTGTTAGAATGTTAATATAACATCACATATATAACAGATATTAATAAAATGTAATTAGTTAACATTGATTTTAATAAAAAATGTATTTATAATTTCTTATTAATTAGTGATCTAAATCAATGTTATCTAATTATATTGTTTTAATACCAATACAAAAACATTTTTTCCTGGAGCCCCCCCCATACACAAATACTACAATTTTTTAACACATCTGACAGCTGCTCCGACTGTATGTACGGGAGTTTTGACTTTGCAAAAATTCTTACAGTTTTAGAAAGCACACAAGCATTTGCCGCGTTATACCCAGCGCACCTCCGTGTGCAGCGAGAGAGTTGGGTGCGATTCATGCTCACGCAGTTGAGCAAATAATCTCTTGCTAGGACGAGCTTTAAAGTTGATGACTTTTACAACTGTTTCAGTGTGTCACTAAAGTCACCGGACAGTGTTTTGTTGGCGAGTGCAGTGGTGGGTTAAACAGTGTGGGCTATATGCATGTATGAGGGTGTTGGTGCGGGAGTAAACAAGACCATCTGTCCTCATGCAGAGTTTACACACAAAATTGATTTTTGCTCACTCAAAATAAGTTTTTCTACACGAGAAGAACATTTCATTCACAAAAAGCATGCATGTAAATTAACTTTTGGCTTTGTTTGTGTTTCTAGTACGTTTTTGGAGTGATTTGAATAGCGGTAGTGAAAGTCACAATGAGTAGCCGGAGTGTTCCCAGTGACTCCTTCCAGTCAACATGCCGATGCTTCGACATCGCCGAGATCTCTGAGGAACTTCGCGCTGGTGTTGCAGAACGTCAATGGTGGGCGATGGTGGAGATGGAGTATCCCATTGATGAAGAGCACTGCTACCTCTACGTCACCTCTGACCAGTTGGAGAACACCTTCGGAGAGGATGAAACACCAAGCTCCTCAGTCATCACTGGAGCATCCGAGAGCCCTGAACCAATCAGTTACTCCTCATGGCCTCAGGGAGAGAGAGCAATTGGCTCTGGCCAAACCGAGAAGAGACGCCAGCAGGCCCCAACCTCTGGGGGTGATTCCTCTTGCTCCTGGTCCTCCGTGGATCATCAGAAGTACTGGAAGTGCTCAGGGAGATCACGCCGGCGCTATTACAGTGCGGAGATCTATGAGGAACTTTGCATTGGTCTTAAAGAACGTCGATGGTGGGCGATGGCGGAGGTCGAGAATCCCATTGATGAAGAGCCTTTATACCTCCACTTCACCTCTAGCCAGTGGGAGAACACCATCAGAGAGGATGAAACACCAAGCTCCTCGGCCATCACTGGAGCATCCGAGAGCCCTGAACCCACCAGTTTCTCCTCATGGCTTCAGGGAGAGAGAGCAGTTGGCTCCAGCCAAACCGAGAGGAGACGCCAGCAGGCCCCAACCTCTGGGGATCATTCCTCTTGCTCCTGGTCCTCCAAGGATCATCAGAGCAACTGGAGGGAGAGAAAACAATCCGGAGGAGTCCAGTCTGCCGGGACATCCAAGAAGGAGGCGCTGCTTGCTCAAGCAGCGATGGGAAACCTGGCCTTCGTTTCTGACATCCGTAATGTGCCCAAAGTTCAAGTCAATGTCCCAACCAAACCAGGAGATGATTCTGCTCCAATAATCTGGACACGGAAGACACCACAAGACCCGCAAACGTCTTTGACAAAAACTGTAAGTGCATACTTTTTCTCTTACAATATTTAAAGTCTTTAAAAAGAACAACAAATTGTTTTTGGCTCCTTACTTTAAAACAGAACGCACCTTAAAGCAAAACAGCAAAGATCAGAGAAGCTTGTTTAGATTTTCTCAAATGTGTTCATCATGAAATGTTTCCTTATGAATTTAATTTGCTTCTTCAGGGCAAACCAGCGGATGCAGTTAAAGCCATCAGTGACGAACCTGCTCCTTCTCCCTCCGTGCAGAAGAAAGAAGCGCTGCTTGCTCCAGCAGCGATGGGAAACCTGGTCTTAGTTTCTGACATCCGTAATGTGCCCAAAGTTCAAGTCAATGTCCCAACCAAACCAGGAGAAGACTCTGCTCCAATAATCTGGACACGGAAGACACCACAAGACCCCGAAAAGTCTTTGACAAAAACTGTAAGTGAATACGTTTTCTATTACAATATTTAAAGTACTTGAAAAGAACAACAAATTGTTTTTGGCTCCTTACTTTAAAACAGAAGGCATCCTTAAAGCAAGACAACAAAGAACAGAGAAGCGTGTTTAGATTTTCTCAAATGTGTTCATCATGAAATGTTTCCTTATGAATTTAATTTGCTTCTTCAGGGCAAACCAGCGGATGCAGCTAAAGCCATCAGTGACGAACCTGCTCCTTCTCCCTCCGTGCAGAAGAAAGAAGCGCTGCTTGCTCCAGCAGCGATGGGAAACCTGGTCTTAGTTTCTGACATCCGTAATGTGCCCAAAGTTCAAGTCAATGTCCCAACCAAACCAGGAGAAGACTCTGCTCCAATAATCTGGACACGGAAGACACCACAAGACCCGCAAACGTCTTTGACAAAAACTGTAAGTGAATACGTTTTCTCTTACAATATTTAAAGTACTTGAAAAGAACAACAAATTGTTTTTGGCTCCTTACTTTAAAACGGAAGGCGCCTTAAAGCAAAACCACAAAGATCAGAGGAGTGTGTTTAGCTTTTCTCAAATGTGTTCATCATGAAATGTTTTCTAATTGTTTTAATTTACTTCTTCAGGTCAAACCAGAACATGACGGTGCTAAAGCAATCACTGAAGAACCTGCTCCTTCTCCCTCAGCGCAGAAGAAAGAAGCGCTGCTTGCTCCAGCAAAGAACGGAAACCTGGTCTTAGTTTCTGACATCCGTAATGTGCCCAAAGTTCAAGTCAATGTCCCAACCAAACCAGGAGATGACTCTGCTCCAATAATCTGGCCACGGAAGACACCACAAGACCCGCAAACGTCTTTGACAAAAACTGTAAGTGAATATGTTTTCTCTTACAATATTTAAAGTACTTGAAAAGAACAACAAATTGTTTTTGGCTCCTTACTTTAAAACTGAAGGCGCCTTAAAGCAGAACAACAAAGATCAGACAAGTGTGTTTAGATTTTCTCAAATGTGTTCATCATGAAATGTTGTCTAATAGATTTTATTTTGCTTCTTTAGGCCAACCCAGTGGATGCAGCTAAAATTGTCTGGATGCAGAAGACACCACTGGAGCCGTCTCGTCTTCCTCAATGGTGGGCGAAGAGGGCCACTTGGAAGACTGAAAGGGAGAATTCAAAGGCTGATGACAATCCTTCCTTGGCCTTCAAAAAGGTTTCTTCACCTTTTGAACGAGCCTCAATGTCTTTTCTGGCTGGAGATGAGGGACATCTATCTGGCCCCTCTTTGTCCAAAAACCCACAAACATCTTTGGCAAAAACTGTAAGTGCATACTTTCCAAAAATCTTTAAAGTCTTAAAAAAAAAAAAGCACCATAAATTGTTCTCAGTTCCTTATTTTAAAACTGAAGGAATCTTTAGATTTTCTCAAATGTGTTCATCAAGAAATGTTTTCTGAAAGATTTGATTTTGTTTTTTCAGGGCGGTGTAGACTGCAACGTGTGCAGATGCCAGACAAGAGCAGCAGGCCGAGCGTGCATTTAAACACTAAAAAACGGAGGATTTACGCAACAAATTTGCTCATTTATTTTTAAATTTTTGTGTCCACTTCTTACATGATTTTAATAAAATCATTAAATGAAACTGTTTGATTACTGAAATCTTTTGAAAAGCATGTATTGTATGGATTATATTGTTCACGGGTTTCAAAGATTACAAGATCACACATATAGTCAAAAGGTACATACATACATACAATTGTGTACCTGCTGCCTGTCTATCAGGTCCAAGGGAAGCCTCAGGTTGATGAGGTTGTAGTACGTAAGAATTAATGTATAGATGGTTATTCTCTAATGGGTATTCTGTGGCTTGTATTACAAAAATTGAAATATTTTACCTTTTCACAGCAGGGAATCTGTGCTGTGTAACAACTGCAGATTGTCTAAAAAGACAACGATTCAGTAACAAGCAGCATAAACCCTCAAAATGTGTTGTAGAAAAATAATACTTTTAATATTTACATTTGAATAAGTTGCCATTGGACAAATCGCCCATTACCTGAAAACGCAAGGTATGATGATCAGAAAAAAAGGTGTCGAAGAAGAAGCAATTAAATCATTTATATAAGTTATCTTTTATTTTATAGCCCCACACAGGCCACTAAACTGACCAAGCAGCTGGTTTGGCCCATGCCACAAATTTTCTACATGCATACTATAACTACCAGATCATTTTACGTCAGGTATAAAGCTATTTTTTTTTAAACTTTTGTCAGACGTCTCAGTCTAAAGCCTTTCACCAATTTCGTTCTTATTTTCAGGAAGCTCCTGCAAAGAGGAAAAAAAGGGGCACCTCCATGACTGGATTGGGCAGTAGTATTTTGAAGACATACATTTACAAAAAACAATACTCTTTATAAACATGTTGCAGCTACTATGCAACATAAAGAGAATACAATAGGTTACAAACTTTTTAACAGGTTGCAAGTGCTAAAAGCACTGACTGCCAAGTAGCAATAGGAACTTTGTGATCATGGCGTTTAAACTTTATCTGTGACGCACTTAATACCAACGTAAACTTATCTCACTAATCTAGAGTGGTTATATATGTGCGCGAATCCTCAGTTTTCACTAAGGTATGAACACATGAACACATACTCTTTATCACTTGGAAATTTTGTCAGAAACTAGTGAGAGCGAGTGAAGGAACAAAGGAGGTAAAAAAAAAACCTCAAAGCAGCAATAAAAAATGAAGTGAAATTTGGCTTCATTTTATTAAAATAAATAGCACATTAGCTGAGTGTAGACAATGCAAGACCTTGATTCCGTATCGAGCAGGTTCCACAAATTACTTAGTATATTTCCTGATTAAAACACATATAACAAGTTATTGCTTTGTTTACATTTTTAACATACGTAACAGTGATTTATGACTAATTTAAACTCTTATTTTCCATTCATTAACTATTATAGCATATCATGGCCATTGTTGTAAAAGCCTGATGAGACACATAAAAAAAAACATTTTAAAATAAATAGCTACACAATAACATCTGGAGAAGAACATCAGTTTCGCAGCCCTAGATGACGAGAAGCTGAGGATAAAGTGCTGCAAGAGCAAAATGGAAATTTGAATTCTCGATTTCGAACGCGTTTGGATTTGAAAGTCTGGTCACCGCGGCGACTGGACCATTTATCTGCAGCAGGCCAGCAGCTCCAGCATTCAGCGCTGGACATCGAGGTGAGTGGATGCTCTTCCTTTGCTCTCAGAAACGCCTTCAAGTTGTAACTTTTTCGACTAAATGATAGCAGTAAACATAAAAGATAAAGAATTACTCTGCAGTTTAAATAATTTCACTAGTTTCAAAGCCTTTTGTTTTTTAATCAAACCTAGTCACTGTAACTACTCTTCGGTTTCATTACTCAGACTATAACACTAAATATTTTAAATGTTCAGGTACATAAATGAGGATTAATTCATTATATTAGTGTTACATTACTATGTGTACAGAAACTGCATAGAATATAATGATTTCTCCAGCTTCATGTTACTTTTGTTACTAAACCAAAACTAGATTCACTGCAGGTATTCATCTTCTTAATTACTCAGGTAAACATCTAAATTAATGAGTGGTTTATTCAGTCATGAAGAAGACGAGAAGCTGCAGTGAATCTAGTTATGGTTTAAATAAAAAAAAGTCTAGAACTGAAGAAATTAGGGAAGTTCATAACAGCCTGAGTTTAACTCTTAAGATACTGTGTTATAATAGTTGTTAGAATGTTAATATAACATCATATATATAACAGATATTAATAGTTGTTAGAATGTTAATATAACATCATATATATAACAGATATTAATAAAATGTAATTAGTTAACATTGAACGTTAAATACTACAATTTTTTAACACATCTGACAGCTGCTCCGACTGTGTGTACGGGAGTTTTGACTTTGCAGAAATTCTTACAGTTTTAGAAAGCACACAAGCACTTGCCGCGTTATACCCAGCGCACCTCCGTGTGCAGCGGGAGAGTTGGGTGCGATTCATGCTCACGCAGTTGAGCAAATAATCTCTAGCTAGGACGAGCTTTAAAGTTGATGACTTTTACAACTGTTTCAGTGTGTCACTAAAGTCACCGGACAGTGTTATGTTGGCGAGTGCAGTGGTGGGTTACACAGTGTGGGCCAAATGCGTGTATGAGGGTGTTGGTGCGGGAGTAAACAAGACCATCTGTCCTCACGCAGAGTTTACACCCAAAATTGATTTTTGCTCACTCAAAATAAGTTTTTCTACATGAGAAGAACATTTCATTCACAAAAAGCATGCATGTAAATTAACTTTTGGCTTTGTTTGTGTTTCCAGTACGTTTTTGGAGTGATTTGAATAGCGGTAGTGAAAGTCACAATGAGTAGCCTGAGTGTTCCCAGTGACTCCTTCCAGTCAACATGCCGATGCTTCGACATCGCCGAGATCTCTGAGGAACTTCGCGTTGGTGTTGCAGAACGTCAATGGTGGGCGATGGTGGAGATGGAGTATCCCATTGATGAAGAGCACTGCTACTTCTACTTCACCTCTGACCAGTGGGAGACCACCTTCATAGAGGTTGATCATTCCTCTTGCTCCTGGTCCTCCAAGGATCATCAGTACAACTGGAAGTGCTCAGGGAGATCACGCCGGCGCTATTACATTGCAGAGATCTTTGAGGAACTTTCTGTTGGTCTTGAAGATCGTCGATGGTGGGCGATGGCGGAGGTCGAGTATCCCATTGATGAAGAGCCTTTATACATCCCCTTCACCTCTGACCAGTGGGAGAGCACCTTCATAGAGGATGAAACACCAAGCTCCTCAGCCATCACTGGAGCATCCGAGAGCCCTGAACCCACCAGTTTCTTCTCATGGCCTCAGGGAGAGAGAGCATTTGGCTCCAGCCAAACCGAGAGGAGACGCCAGCAGGCCCCAACCTCTGGGGACCGGTCCTCTTGCTCCTGGTTCTCCAAGGGTCATCAGAGCAACTGGAGGGAGAGAAAACAATCCGGAGGAGTCCAGTCTGCCAGGACATCCAAGAAGGAGGCGCTGCTTGCTCCAGCAGCGAACGGAAATCAGGTGTTTGTTTCTGACATCCGTAATGTGGACAGAGTTCAAATCAAAGTCCCAAACAAACAAGGAGATGATTCTGCTCCAATAATCTGGACGCGGAAGACACCGCAAGATCCCCAAACGTCTTTGACGAAAACTGTAAGTGCATACTTTCTATAATATCCTTTAAAGACTTGTAAAAAGAACTAAAAATAGTTTTCGGCTCCTTACTTTAAAACTGAAGGCGACTTAAAGCAGAACAACAAAGATCAGACAAGTGTGTTTAGATTTTCTCAAATGTGTTCATCATGAAATGTTGTCTAATAGATTTTATTTTGCTTCTTCAGGACAAACCAGAGGTTGCAGCTAAAATTATCTGGACGCGGAAGACACCGCAAGATCCCCAAACGTCTTTGACGAAAACTGTAAGTGCATACTTTCTATAATATCCTTTAAAGACTTGTAAAAAGAACTAAAAAAATAGTTTTCGGCTCCTTACTTTAAAACTGAAGGCGCCTTAAAGCAGAACAACAAAGATCAGACAAGTGTGTTTAGATTTTCTCACATGTGTTCATCATTAAATGTTGTCTAATAGATCTTATTTTGCTTCTTCAGGACAAACCAGAGGTTGGAGCTAAAATTATCTGGACGCGGAAGACACCGCAAGATCCCCAAACGTCTTTGACGAAAACTGTAAGTGCATACTTTCTATAATATCCTTTAAAGACTTGTAAAAAGAACTAAAAAAATAGTTTTCGGCTCCTTACTTTAAAACTGAAGGCGCCTTAAAGCAGAACAACAAAGATCAGACAAGTGTGTTTAGATTTTCTCACATGTGTTCATCATTAAATGTTGTCTAATAGATCTTATTTTGCTTCTTCAGGACAAACCAGAGGTTGCAGCTAAAATTATCTGGACGCGGAAGACACCGCAAGATCCCCAAACGTCTTTGATGAAAACTGTAAGTGCATACTTTCTATATCCTTTAAAGACTTGTAAAAAGAACTAAAAATTGTTTTCGGCTCCTTACTTTAAAACTGAAGGCGCCTTAAAGCAGAACAACAAAGATCAGACAAGTGTGTTTAGATTTTCTCACATGTGTTCATCATTAAATGTTGTCTAATAGATCTTATTTTGCTTCTTCAGGACAAACCAGCGGTTGCAGCTAAAATTATCTGGACGCGGAAGACACCGCAAGATACCCAAACGTCTTTGACGAAAACTGTAAGTGCATACTTTCTATAATATCCTCTTAAGACTTGTAAAAAGAACTAAAAAAATAGTTTTCGGCTCCTTACTTTAAAACTGAAGGCGCCTTTAAGCAGAACAACAAAGATCAGACAAGTGTGTTTAGATTTTCTCACATGTGTTCATCATTAAATGTTGTCTAATAGATCTTATTTTGCTTCTTTAGGACAAACCAGCGGTTGCAGCTAAAATTATCTGGACGCGGAAGACACCACTGGAGCCTGCTCGTCTTCCTCAAGGGTGGGCGAAGAGGGCCATTTGGAAGACTGTAAGGCAGAATCCAAAGGCTGATGACAATCCTTCCTTGGCCTTCAAAAAGGTTTCTTCACCTTTAGAGCGAGCCTCAATGTCTTTTCTGGCTGGAGATGAGGGACATCTATCTGGCCCCTCTTTGTCCAAAGACCCACAAACATCTTTGGCAAAAACTGTAAGTGCATACTTCAACAAGTGCAACAATCTTTAAAGTCTTTTAAAAAGCACCATGAATTGTTCTCGGTTTCTTCCTTTAAAAACGGAAGGAATCTTTAGATTTTCTCAAATGTGTTCATCAAGAAATGTTTTCTGAAAGATTTGATTTTGTTTTTTCAGGGCGGTGTAGACTGCAACGTGTGCAGATGCCAGACCAGAGCAGCAGGCCGAGCGTGCATTTAAACCCAAATGGAGGATTTATGCAACAAATTTGCTCATTTACTTTTTTATTTTTTTAAATAAAATCATCAAATGAAAGTGTTTGATTACTGAAATCTTTTGAAAAGCATGTTTTTTATGGATTATATTGTTCAGGGGTTTCAAAGATTACAAGATCACACATATAGTCAAAAGGTATATATATATATATATACCTTTTGACTATTTGTGTTATCTTTTTATATATATGTAAAAGAGATAAAAAAACTTGTGCGTTACCGCAAGTTAACAGCTTTCCACGAATATGTATATATTATTACCACTAATATGTAAATATTAGTGGTAGAGCATTAACATGCGTTAACGAACAAGTTTATTATCACGCAATAAAAAAAATTTGTAAGTGGGTTTATGGTCACGAAGGAAACGATTCCTCTGAGCTGGCTCTTTGAAGAGAACGAAAGAACTGACCCTCTCTCGCTCTCTCTCTTCATGACTGGTTCGACTCAATCATTCGTTTAGCGATTCTTTGATTAATTTTGAGGAAATCGAAACGTAGCACTATAGATAGAAATGTGAGGCGAAAAATAACTTTATGAAGCATCAATCATCTTTCAGCATCAAAACTTTCATGTTCCAGTGTGGTAAGGACGTTTAATTTTCTTTTCATGTGATAAATTTGGGTTCGTTAGATTTATAAAGATCGTTGTTTTGTGGTAAATTACAGTTACACACTTAACATTAGCTATTAACTGGATTTAAATTCCTGCTTTAGTTTGGATATCATGCAGTGGTGATTGAAGCATGTTATAGCTTTATTTATGTTTAGAAAGCTTTTGTGTGTGTGTGTGTGTGTGTCTGAGTTTAGTGTTAATTAGCAATCGAAAAATAAGTGAAATTTGGCATAATTGGAATCAAATAATTAGCACATTAGCTGAGTGCATACAATGCAAGACCTCGATTCAGTATCGAGCAGGTTCCACAAATAACTTTATACATGTCTTGATTAAACACGTATAACATGTTATTGCCTTTTTGCCATACTTAATAGTTTTTTATGATTAATTTCATCTCTTATTGTCCATTCATTACTTATAGCAGATCGTGGGCATTGTTGTAAAATCCTGACGGGACACATACAATAAAACCTCTTTGCCCATAAAAAATTAAAAACTATTTATACCATTACATTGTTTAAACAAATCAGAACATAAAAATGTAGATCCCTTTACATTTGATATGTTCCCAACAGAATTTGAATATTATAAAAAACACTGAAATGAACGGTACATTCATGAATATCCACATATTGAAAAAGCAACATCTGTTTTAAATGACCAATGTGTATTTTTGTTTGATATCAATAAGACACCATTCATTAATTTTATTTAATTGTGTATTATTGTGCCGCAAGTTACAATGAGTGAAATAACTAATGAACTCTTAATGCAAAACAATGTAATGTATTCATGCATTTTGATATTAAAAAATAATTTTAAGTCAAGTCACTTAAAAAAACTTTTTTATTTAACACTGATATATAAAACATCTCGGGTGAGAAGAATGATTTTAGAGAGTAATTCTAAAATGTTACATAAAGCTTCCTACAGCAAAACAAAAATCTGGTTTGGTTAGGGACTGGGAACTCATTTGAGTTTTGTGACAAACTGATATACTTAAATTCCCCACAAACATCTAAACCAACTGAATGCTGCTACTACTAAAAGCGATTCAGGGCATTTTTGCAAAAACATTATTTAATTGCACTTATAGCAGTGACCAACACAAATCACTTCCATAGTTATCTACCCATAAACTATTAATTAAACAACTACCTCAAGCTGTTAAAAATTGTAAACTCTGCATTCTGTAGAAAAGTTGGGTAAAATGTAACCAGTTTTCATTTAACCAGAGTGATTTGAATCCCAATTACAGTCTTCAACAAAAAAAAACCCATGCTTCAGTTTTTTCTTTAACTATCTGTATAAGTCAATATTTACAGTTTAATCTGGTGTTGTCTCGCTCATCTCTTCCCATCCATCTATTTTTTTCTTGCATAGTCCTGTTTAGGGTCACTGGGTTTTATTAGCTTTGATCCAAAGTCTGAATAAAATTATGGACGAAGAGTCCATGTCCTCTAAAGTTTTTATTTTTCTTCAGTCCACCCCCCGGTTTGTTTTACATAATTTGGTAGATGAGCTATAATAATAATAATTGGGAACTGCTGCAATATATCATGTCTAACACCTAATCAATCATTGGTAGTTTGATACAGCAACAGGACTACAAACCATATAACAGGGTTATTTTATATAAACAAATCTTAAGCATTGAAAAGTTATTACTCAAGCAAAGCAAAAAAGGAGTAATTAGTGCATACAAAACTAATGTAGTTCTACATGTATTTTTTCGAAACTATTAACAAAATTTAGGTCCAAACTATTATTTCTGCAAGCTTTTAAGTAAATCGTGTCAGAAGTCAAGAAGCTATTTGAGAAATCTTTTGCAACTCACACTCTCCAGAACTCGTAAGCAGCGCTCCGCTCCCCAGAGTGATGCCACTAGACTCTCTTTATCGTCTTCTTTTTTTAAGTTCTCCACGCACTCTTTCACTAAAGGGGAGGAAGTAATTTGAGTCCATTCTTTCAACAAACAAACAAACAAACAATCTCATAGACCAAACTAAAAAAGGGTACCTTTATCCACAATGTGGTCTAGTCCCCCAAGCAATCGCAGCTCTTCTTTAAACCAGTCTCCGGCTCGCTTGGATGTCAGAGATAAGAGTGTCTCCATTGCTAAATGGCCAGTCTGCCATTCAAAAAAAGACAAGGAGCATATCAAGTAAGAAAGGTTTTCTTGGTATTTTTCAGTTTAAGATAAGTTCCTGTTGTTAATTAATGAACAAGTATAGTCATTTTTTGGTCAAACAGCAATAAAAAAAAGTTTTTTGGAGGTAGAGGGGGTTCTAACCAAACAGCGGAAAAGGATCAAAGGGTGCGTGGTGTCCTACGAATAGTGACGAGATCAGAGAGACGGGGAGGTGCCAGGTAATTGAATGCTTTGTATGTTAGACAGAGAATCTTGAAGCTTATTCGCTGATTGATTGGTAGCCAGTATATTTCTTGATGTATGGATGTGATATGAGTTGTTCTTGAAGAACGTGTGATCACCCGAGCAGTAGCAATCTTAACTAACTTCAGCCTGTGTAAAGTCTATTCTAAGAGTCCACTAAAGAACACATTCAGCTTGCTCGTGACCAGGGCAAGGGCTGATGTAGCAGTGGAAGAGAGAGTATGGCATAAGCGGTGTATATTTCTAATATTTCTTTTCAAATTATAACAATGATTTTAACATTTCATGATTTAACCTTTAACATATATTATTTATAGAAAATACATTTTTAATGGTAGCCAAATCATGAAAAATGTTACAGTGCCAAGTGCACATACAGCTTCAAAACCAAAACTCACAATCCACTACCTCATCAAAAGAAGTCAATGTAAAATATGCATAAACTTAGAGCTAAAATATTTATAACTTGGAACCTAAAGTTGGAAATAAAATGAAAAAAGCAACAAAGACAACATTTGATTTCGTTTGCTTTCTCTTCAATTCAGACTACAAACAACAGAACTTAAAACAGATTCTGCCGCCTGTCTGAACAAAGGCAAGGTGACTAGAAGGACTTCTCTCTTAGATTTCAGGTTTTCTTGGTTTGTTCTAACACACCCTGAGAAACAGAATCTACTCACATTGATATTCTCCAGGTCTAGATGCTTGTTGTGGACTGTTTCACAGATTTTCCTGATCTTCTCTTTAACTCTACTCATCTCTTTAGCGGTTAGTTGGTCTGCCGCAGAGTCATCATGCTCTAGCTCAAGCAGTCTGATCATCAGTTCCAGACAAGATCGGTCCAGATCCATGTTCAGCCGGTCTCGGCTTAGAATATACATCAGAGATGCCGTACAAAGAGCCAAATTCTAAAACACAAGGAGGAGCGGGATGAGAGGCAGAGAGATGGGCATTCAATATGCTGCCATTCCCAATATTAAAACATAAAAACTCCCTAAGCATGTTTTAATTGCTTGAAAGCATTACTGGTAATAAAGAGACTGGATTTAAGAAACAATCCGTTTGCCTTTTACATCTAAAGGTGTAAGCTCCCTGTGGCTAGTTAAAGCTTTAAAAAAAATGTTGCATAAGTGTCACTAAAAGGAATTGTTATTTAAACAAATCTCTAGAACCGCTAGTTCAGCATATATACCAAAAAAATCCTATTAACCTTCACTCTGCGAGAAATTATCAATTATCTGTGATCACTCAAATGGGTCAATCTTGATCGTATTCACTTCAGTAAAAGCTGTTAGACAGGAGAAAAATGTCACTGTATTGTTTTCTGTGGGTCACATTTGATTGAATGACGTGTACCGCATGGATAGGAAAAAAAAGTCACAATAGACATGGAGTTAACTACCAATATTTTAGCAGTCGGGTATTCTACTGAAAATTTAATCGATTAACCAAGTAATCGGACAAAACATGTGACGTCACACGCATCTTTCTGAACATGCTGCTCCATTCCCCCATACACATTCAATGGTTATTATTTGACTATTATTACGTAAAAAACACTTTCAAAAATCAAAGTGGAACATTATGTGTAGGTTAACAATAACATGTCATAATAAAGGTTAGATTCTTAAAAAAAGATATGTTTTTAAGTGGAATGTGTTTTTCTGGAATGCAAGTAAACCCAATGAGAAACAACGGTGTCTCAGCTTTAACTTTCGTTTCTGAGCAGCAGTTTCCATTTTATAAACATCATCATATTGTCCCGTTGATGTCAAAGTCTTTTGCCAACACTTTGCAGGATTGGCATGGTCTTTTGCATAATTAAATTATTATTAATATCTGGATTAATGAGTGGAACAAAACAGCTGAATATATTCCTTGTCAGTCTACCTCTTGCTTTGACTACATCGACAATAGTGCACAAGTTTAACGTTGTGATGTTTTCATGTTTGTCCAAGATCATGCAGGTTATACCATTATCTTTGGCCAACGTTAACATATTAAAGATAATATTAATATTTGCTCTGCAGACAGAGCATTTAACATTACTTCCATCTGGTGACACCCTACTCATAGTAGGCGCTCGTTGTAATATGAAAGCTAACAAAGTCATGCTTCACATAAATCTCTTCAATGTAGCATTAAGATATTAACATGAATGAAAACAGGCAAATGGCAATTTAAGCTCCTGGTTTAATTGATCATGAAATTATACATAACAAAAAAAAATACATAACATTCAGTCAATACTCTATTTCCTGAATAACTCAGCCCTATCATCTCTCTTCAGGACTGAGTGTTTCTCAGTTTCAGCTCTTGCGAAACTTCACGGTTGGTTTAAAGAAATTAGCTGGATAACTTAAATAATATGGCTGGGGTAGGCACTCGGCGCCTGTGATTAACCCCTTACACACCGCTCAAACATAGACATTTCTCAGATGGTGGTATCGGCCCCTGGTATCGGGGGTTTTAACGAGTACTTTAGAAAATGTGGTATCCAGTATCAGTGCATCCCTATTATTAGTAAACAATATTAGAAAGGAAAAAATTAGAAGGAAAATAACATATATTACAGTTTAGTTCCAGAGGCGGAGTTAATCATGTTCGGATAAACCTAGACTGTTCTTAAGCTTTCGCTTAACCTGTAACTATTTCAGTACAAGAACATCTTCTCCAGTGACTCATGTCTTTCAGAAACTGTGTTTAAATTGAGCTTGATGACGTAAAATGCTAATAAATTCGACATAAGTGTTCATACTGAGGTCAGATAAAAAAAAAATAGCTGTTTTGTATAGTTTTGACTGTGTGGGTGAACAAATTAGTTTACCAATATACAAGACACTCACTGGGTGCTGTTGAGCATCACTGAGCATCTTGAAGACCTGTGCCACCTTCCCTCTGGCCCTCAAATGCATGCGGAAACTTGGCATTGCACAGCGTGTGGCGAGACCGATAATACTTGGGTAAGAAAAGGATGAAAAAAAATTGTGAATGGATTATATTCACTCTATATGCATTAATAAGACAAAACAACAAGAGCCTTGCTATTAGATGAAACTGCAAATGATTCTTAACCTTACATTATAAACTTTAACTAGTTTCTTGCAGTTACAAAATGTTTAATCATATTTAGTAAATCATACCATGGTAAATCATACTTGGGTACCACACAACAGAAAAAATCCAACAAACAATCATGTTGATGCATCTTGTCAAAATTTGCCATGCTGATCAATAAGTAAAAGTACAAGGCTCAATTAAAAGTACAATATATACAAAACTATACATTACTAAACAGTGTCTTTAAATGTGCTACAAAAAGTTTTTAATATCAATATTTAGGAACATTCTCAGCGAGTTAAACTTACAATCTGAGGTTATCTGAAACACTTTTAGTTATAGTGCAGAACATCAGTCTCACCTAAGGCATCGTGTGTTGAGAGCCTGAGTGCTTTTTAGACCCGTCTCAAGATACTCAAAATCATCAGTGAACTCCTGATTCTCCCCAAACTCCACCACGTCGTTAAAGTGCTTCACATGCTGGACCACTGTATACAACTACACATGGACAAACCAAAGGAGTAAGTACTGCGCGACCATGTGTTTATTTAACACATTAGAACACGGGATATGTTCAATAAACAGATTACTTTAGCGAAATGTAATTGAATGAAATCTGGTTTCGATTACTGTCTTATGAGAAATCCAAAAAGGATGGAAGTTTTTCCATAATTAATTTCATTAAGGCTGCAGCCATCATAAATTTTGACAACGATGAAACAACCACTGTTATCAATCAATCATTTATAAGCTCTTACAGTTTTTTATCTGAAATTTTATTTTACAGCCAAGCAAAAAGTTTATGGAATTCAATTTCAGATGTACGTTCCTCCACAATATGCTGATCTTAAAGTCTGGCACAAAATATATGCTTGTTTATGATACGCATATTCTCAGTTTCAGCTCAGCGAATGTCCACAAAGGACAGTTGGTGTAAAGAAAAGGGCTGTATAACTTAAACAATATCGTCGCTAAAATATCTCGGTGTAAACTGAACCGATTTCTTTGAAGAGTTGATGGCAACATGGCCAATTCATTGCCATAACATTTTCCTTTTAATATATATAAAACATTCAAGGTTGGTCAAAACTAATTCTCAACTTAGCTGTTTAGCCAGTTAATCTGGTTTCATGATACAAGCCCCTAGTCAAGACCAATGACTGAATTTTTTTTTCTTTTTTGTGAAACAACACTAGCCAATACTACACATTCTCCCAGCATCATTTAAGGACAAAAGTAGTATTCCATGACTCCGATGCAGGTTGTCATAAAGGTGCGTGACAGATTCGCAACAGTTGATGCATAATCATCAAACAAAATATAGAGCTACATTTACAGGTTAACAAAAACTGCTTTTGGTAGATTAGTATTTTTGATCGGATGTCACTTCCTTGAAGAAGTTGTTTTCTGAAAAAGTTACTGACACATTTAAGCATGCAAAAACTGTTTTTAAAAGTAATGTAGTTTTATAATGCACTAAATGTTATTATCTTTTACGTTAGACTACCTCTTTCGTTTATTAACGTTTTTTCTATTTTCACTATACAAACGAAAGATAAAATGATATTAATGTTGTACAGCTTTTCTAAGACCATCAGCACTCACCTCTTTGTGCTCTGTCCTGCATTTAAGCGCAGTGACTATGTCCTGATTTAGCTCGGTTGGGATGGTGACAGACTTGATGACTTTCGGAGGAGGAGGTGGAGCTTTGAACACGCCATCATCTTCATGGGAATTTGTGTCTTTGGTGCTGCTGGACACACTTGGCTTCTGTTAAAGAATAAAATACAAAATTATTATATCACATGAAAGTAGAGAACATTTTATGAGTGGAAAGCACTAGTGAGGTACTTACAGGTAATGTGACCATCCGAGAAGAAGCAGCAGCTGGCGCCTCCTCAGGCTCAGGCTGATTCCAGTGACGAGCATTATACACAGCTTTAGCAGGACACTGCAGACAGAAAAAAGACTTTTGTTGCTTTAATTGTTCAATACACATTTGTAAAGCTACTAGCTAACCAACATGTGGCTTTAGAATCTCTGTATGATTTTTGATTCAAGGGGGGGGGGGGCTAGGTCAGCTTTTGATTTTTTTTAAACAAAAACAAAAAATAAAGGATTGATTTGAATGTTATGATTCTGTGGTCAAAATAGAAAAAGCAAAAACATATCACAAGCTTGAGACATTTAAGTTTTTTTTTATTAAATTGAAAATCAAATAATCGAATTATACACAGATTCTTTTGTATTAAGGTGACTAAATAAAATAAACCATACTTTTTTGGGCTTGCAAAAGATTTTACGCCCAATGTCCTTTGATTTGTCACTTTGCTTTCCATGTTCCTTCTCGGAAGTTGTGGTGCCCGTCTCATCCATCTCCTGAGAGTCTGAAAACAGGGATGGAAGGGAATGTGGATTAAACACAGATTCTCCACTCATGATGTATTCGTGAAGTGGAAGTGAGGTTGTAAATACCTGTACTTTGGCTGCTTTGACTCTGTTGGCTCTCCTGTGATTCGCTGAACTGTGGACTTCCTTCTTCACTTAAAACGTTTTCTGCTTTTACATGCTTCCTGCTTTCTTTAGTTGCCGATTCATCCTCTTCCTCACTGTCACTCTCACTCAGGTCATCAAAACCAAAGTATTTGATCTTGTAGCTGGTACTGCCCGATGCAGTGGTGTCTCCATCAGCATCCTGGGCCTCATTCTCCTCAAAACCAAAAAACTCCAATTTTGACTCCTTTTTACTTTTACTTTGAGTGGGTCTAAACCTGTGCACAGATTTGGAGATAGAGAGAAATTATGCACACAAAAAATAGTTTAAGTATAATGTGTGTTTGTACAAGAACACATTGAGACACAAAAATAACTTCTCATTTTATTTGAAAAAACGAAAAGCTTTTAAAACAACTTAAACACTACTACCTGAAGTATGATATAATGTTTTAATAAAAAGTGTGTCCAATGAGAAACAAAGAAAAAAAACAAAATCATAAATATAATACATTTACTTAAGTAAAAGTATTTTTGCGACTAAACCGGAAAACAAGAGTTGTTTGCTTCCAGTTGCCACTATTTTCAAAGGGCCATGGCAAAATCTTGGCTGTTTTTTACTGCCAGTATCTGAATTTCATGATTTTCAAACAATAGTATAAATTACAGACGCATTTTCCAAAACTGTAACTTTTTCTGTGTGTATCCACAAAAACAGCACATACCATGCACATGAGTAATTGCCAGATTTAGCTGAAAACAGCACAAAATTGTCTGAGAAAAACCTGCAGCTAGAAGGGATCGACTCTACTCAGCAAAATGCCCATATACCTTAGCATACATTAAACCGTGTTACAAATACACTCCAAAAAAAGGTAAATAATCTATAACCTCTAAAAGGAGTGTAACACATAATAAATTAAATGTAGTAGATGATCGAGCATGCTTAATATCAAAAAGCTAAACTTTCACCTGAAAATGAAACAATCCTAAAATAAAGTATGTTAACCGGTTACCTCGTAGACTTGGCTGCCTGGATGTCTGCTTTCTTTCTAAAAGTCCCAGCTTCTCCAATGTCAGGCAGCACTGCACCAGCCAAATCATCCACGCTCCTTTCCATCGAGTCCTGGATTGTAACATTACACACGGACACACAGGAAGGGTGAAGAACAGTGTAGTCCCTCACTCGACCCCGACCAGCAGCAGACTTGATGGTAGATTTCCCAGCAACCACTGCAGCAGCACTCACCCCTGACACAGGGGCCGCTACTGAACTCGCAACAGGACCTACTGTGTCCTCTACAACAGAGATTTCTGGCTCTTTACACTTCGGCCGCTTATACACTCTGTCGTTTGATGGTTTAAGAAGAGGAAGCTGCTCGAAGTCGACAGGTTCCTCAACCGGAGGATCAGATTCAGTGGGGCACTGATCTAAGCTTTTGATCCCATCTGAAGAGTTGCTAAGCTGGGAGGAACTAGCCTCATCAGACTCCTCACAGAAAGGATCCCAAATACTGGACACATCTGCGCTCGGAGTTTTCAAGCTGGAGACCTGGCCAACTGATTTACTCGCCATGCTGCTAGATCTGCTCCATGTTCCAACTGTGGGAGTGACATGGGCAGTCACTGAAGATGGTTTAGCTGTGAAGACCAATACAAAATATCATGTTAATGTTAATCTGTATTTAATTATAAACATTACTATTATGAGATTCACACAGCAGTCTAGTTTAATTGTAAATAACATTTAGTAAAGTTCAAAATGCATAGCAAAATAACTATTTTCAAAGCAGCAAATTTCAATCTCACAAACTACATTCAACAAAAACAGTTCAAACTAAAACTTCACAAACATTTTAAAATTAATTTTAAAATAAATATGAAACCTTTAAAAAGTACTTGAGTAATTGCAAATCACAGAATCGTCTGAATAAAATCCCTGTTCATTCATACAACTGTTCTGGGTTCCTTAACTGCTATATACTGCGTAAAAATAAGCGATAACAAATATAAATATAATGAATAAACTGTGTAGAAAACATTTTTACAATTATTTTGTTTAAAAATTATACATTTTTAAGGATTAAACCATTACAAAGCTTTTCTACAAAGAAATTTTTTTTAAATAAGTTACACAGATAAAAGTGTCACGTTTGATCGAATGGTTACAAAATAAACTACATTTGGCAAAAAAAATGGTATTTATCTAACCAAATAAGCTGAAGATGTTGGGGAAAACATGTTTGAACGGGTTGTAAATAATCGTTAAGAGGACATTCTTACCTGAGCTAGTCAACGCAGCAGCCCTGCTGGTGCTTGAGCTGTTCCCCAGGGAAGAAGCAACAGCTACCGTGGTGCCTCCACTCTGCTTTTCGTTCGAGGACTTTGACTGCTGATTCTCAGATCCTGCTGCAGTTGAGTCAGTCTCAAACTGTGACATACCTCTGGATGTGACCGTTTTAGACTCCTCATCGCTGTCAAAGTCAAATGGATCCTCTGAATCATTGTCATCATCAAATCGGGGTCGCTTACTCAGCTCATTAACCTCCGAGTTGAGTGGAGGTCGTTTGATGCCCAAATGGGCTCTGTAAGTGGACTCTCCCCATTTGGTGGTGAGCGTGGCTTTCTTATTAGAAAACACCTCATCAAACTTCGAGCTGGCCTCTCCTCCCTTTCGTGTATATGTTTTACTAAATCTTGATGTCATGTTGATGGTTGTTGCATATTCTCTATACAAAGAAGAGCAAGAAAGTTGTCACATTAATATCAGAATTATGAGAAATGCAGCAATAATGGTGAGAGATGTGTAAAGTACATCGGAGACTAATAGACATATTAAATTCCCAAACTCCCATGAACACAGATAATTTAACACAAATCATTTAATGATTTAAAGAGCACATAATAGCTATTCTTGCTCAATTCTTAAAATTAACTCCACAACAAAACAATAGCAGGACGGTCATTGATGATCACAAAACACACAGCTGCACAGAAAATCATTTGGAATCTGGTTAAAGTGCAGTGTTTATTCTTAAACCAATAGATATGGCTTTTCAGAAAAGGTTATTTCTGTTTTGGTCTTCCACGTATTACATCCGAATGTTTACTCTTGCAGAAATTTCAACTTTTTCCCACTGAAAAATTCTAGGCTTAGTGGCAGGTTTAATAAAATAACCAACATTTTATGACAATTTTATTTATTTATTTCGTTTTCGAACTTTTAAAAAAGTTTGTTTAGACTATTCTTATTATAAAATGTATATAATAAGATAAATAAGACTAAATTAAAACCAAAATAGCATTACTTTATACCACCCCAGAACCACAGTTCCTTGGGTGCTGCAGAATTATTCTTACAGCACTTATTTTCAGAACAGTCAAAATAACATACACAAAAATGACTTACGTTAGACAACAAAACAATAAAATTAAGCAAACAATACCAGTTATATTGTTTACGGTGACGCAATCGACTCCTTTTAGTCTTTAGAGTGTATGGCTAGCATCTAAGTTAATGCTTGATTTTTTAAAAGTTAAATTAAAGGCTTGTTTTGGCATGCATACTCAGAATATTACAACTTAATGAATAAGAACATGAAGAGTTTTATTGGGACACAATCGACAACATTTTACTAACATTAAGCATCTTTTGTTGAGTTAACGTTAGGCGAAAAAACCTAGGCTTTTATAAATTAACGCAATACACTTGTAAGTTTGAGAGCTAAAGTAATGTAAGTGCAGAAAATGACTTATCCAAAGAAACGTTGTTTGATTAGCAAACATTTCGGTGTTGGCGTACGTTAACTTACTCACCGATCCGTCGATTTTCCTCTGGGCCTCTAAGCTCCGAGTTGCTGCAGGAAAGTAGAAAAGACGATTTGCTCAATGAGCAAAACCACAAAACGCGTTTATAATCGACTGTAAATGATAAAAACTACAATTTATGTCAAACTGTAGTCTACAGTGGTTGTTTATTAGTGGAAAGCTGGGACGGTTGGGAAGCAATGGCTGCGATGCGCCATTAAAGATGCCCCTCCTTCTACGCTCCCAACAACAGCGTAACCCTAAACGTCACAGCGTAATACCGTTCACCAATCAGAATATCCATATGCCAACAGTCTATTTAGCAAACGTAGATTTGATTGGATGAAGTAAGCAAGATAACTCATTATCATTTGATAATTTAATTCAGACGGTGCCCGAAAAATCTACCTTCTGTGAAATGTATTGTTTTTAAAATAATTGTTGATATGTTGTATTGATAGTTTTGTTCTATATTTAAAACAACAATAAAAGTATTGAACTAAATACACGTATTTATCAATTTAGAGTACGAGTAAATTAAAGTCAAGGAAATGTATGGATTAACTTTATTAATTAAAACAACGAATTTAGGAAACACAGTTAAATGTTAATAATGACTGCTAAACTATATAGTCACATTTGTTGCTTTAAAAGTTTTCTTGTAAAATGTTTACAAGTCTGTGGCGACAGTATGCCAAGTTAGCATGCTAAGCTAACGTAAGTAATTTTCAGTTGCACTTCAAGTGTTTTATTGGGATATATTTACAGAAGCACGTTTTTAAACCTTTAAATTAGTCTCTTTTGTCACACGTCAAACTAATTATTTATGTTACTCGGGTAGCTAACTAGGGTGGGGACGCTTTTTTATTTTTGGCTAAACATAGCCGTTTTTGTATATTTTGTAACATTGAATAAATACTACTTTGACTGCTCTGTCTAATCCTTTTCGCTATTTTCTTTTTTGCGAATACTACATATTTTGGTTCCGAAAGCTATTTTTAGGCTTGAAGATCTACGCTTAAATTATTATTAAATATTAATATTAACATTTACACATTTCTTACAACTATTTTTGAAAGTATTTCCATTTGAGATGTTTCACCATCGAAGTCATGCATACATTTTGTCAAAGCCCCATATTTTGTCAGCAGATGGCGCTTTGCAGTCAAAGAGGAAAAGACCATAACCAGATTCATGTTTGAAATACTGTTCATATTTATTTTAGGAAATTGTGAATGCAGATTGTACTGATGTTAAACCTTCCCATTATAATAAAGTGTCCATTATTAAATAGCTGCATATGTCTTACAACCTAAGGCGATTATTTAACTAGTTTGTTTTCAAAGATGATGGAAGACTGAATGGATAAAGCACTTGCACAAATAAGAAGGAGCATCTGAAGGTTAACATAAAATCCACATGGAAAAAAGAAACTGCTGTTGTTCAGTCCTCTAAGCTACTGTGCAAACTGTTGCAAGATAAATGTGAAAAAGATGTTTGACATCCAACTAAAAAAATCCAGGTTAGTGTTAAAATATGAAGGCACTGAACCTGTAATTGCATTAGGTTGATAAAAAACAGTCTCAGCAACTCACAGTATGATTTTCATAGTTTCAATTTCCATAAACTAAAGTCTCCACTTCCCAAAATCCTATTACTGCATAACGTCAAGGCCTCTATTGTGTTTGTGGGCCTCAATGATCTCTGAAACAACAGATGGATCATCCAGCGTGGAGACATCCCCTAGGTTGCTTGTGTCCAGCATGGCAACCTTGCGCAAAATCCTTCTCATGATTTTTCCAGAGCGTGTTTTTGGAAGACGCTTCACAACCTTCAATGCACAAACACATGTGGGTAAAACAAATGATAGTTACTATACTGTACATAATAATTTAAAATATGAGAAATGTACCAGGAAATGATCAGGAATGGCATATTTGGCAATTTTAGTGGCTACTAAGTGTCTCAGCTCATCCACCACAGCCTTCTGATTCTCAGTAGCGGACTCCTTCAAAACTACAAATGCAAAAGGAACTGGGGAGAAAGAATGAACGATTAAAATACTAAATCTGGATTTTATGAAAATTACATTTAATGTTTTCAATTTGTGTTTACAATGAGAACAGGTAGCAGAAACCACAGGGGTAGAAGGTCTTTGCTAGCTGAGGGGCATCCCTGAAGCCCCATAAAGACAAAAACAAGTATGCCATTTAAGGAATCTCACCTTCCCCTTTGATCTCATGAGGAATGCCAATCACTGCAGTCTCTGGAACATCTGGATGCTCATCCTGATCGAAACAAACAGTACATGTTTGATAATGGACTTGTATTAATAAAATGTTTTGTATTTGTTAGATTTTCACCCAGAATGCAACTCATCAAATCAAGTACTTTTAACGTTTTTTTAACAGTACACAATAGTAAAAACAATATTTACATGTTAATTTGTTTGGAAGGGCAACATGTTCGTTTCACTTTTTTTACATAACCCGTCTGAAATGCATTTTAATCAAAACTCTTATTTCACAGCTTTTTAAAGCTTTTTTTTTTATTTTTTTTTTATCAAACCTCTTATTTTACAGCTTCGAATGTTCTTTAACATTACACAATAGTAGGTTTGGAAGGGTAACATGTTCATTTCATATTTTTGGATTTACATGACCTTTCTGAAATACATTTTTAAATCAAACCTGTTAGTTTCTATAAAAAATATCAAATATCCCCCACCTTAAAAACTAGGAATTGAGTTGTGTTCTTCTATGTAAATAAAGCCTAAAATATCTGAGCCTTACCAGTGCATCTTCAATTTCAGCAGTGCCCAGTCGATGTCCACTAATGTTGATGACATCATCCATTCGGCCTGTGATCTGGTAGTAGCCCTCTTCAGAGCGATATGCCCCATCACCCGTAAAATACTGACCTATGACAGGTTATATAAACCAACAGATTAAAACCAGTACATACCACCATGTACACACTTAAAACACGTTACTTGTAATTGTACACAACTTATTTGCATTACACAATATTGCAATATTCCTTTTTTTAGATACCGCATAATGCTTTAACTTTTCCATTGTATTTCCTTATGCTTTTCCATAAAAATAAAACATTCTCCTGAAATAGTGATTTACATTTTTTTTTTCTTGATTTCCTGAAAGTAGTTTTTTAGATTCACTTTTTGTGAAATATCTATTGTGTATATTCAGCAGAACATCAGTCTGTAAGAGTTGAATATCATGCACAAATTTGCATCACATCGGTTATTTAATTCAACATACATTTTACTTGTCTGTTTAAATCATCTTTGTAAAACTCCAGGAAAAGCAAAAATGTAAATAGCTTATCTGATTAAATCCTTAATCGATTACAGTGATATCAAAATAATCCATAGCTACAGCCATATTTTAACTTTAAAGAAACAGCTGAATAATTCAACAGAAACCTTTCTTTTTCAGAACTTCTTGTGCTCCTGGGCTCTTGCTTACCTTGGTATGGTTTAAAATAAGCTTCCACGAATCTCTGGTGGTCTCCAAAAATGGTTCTAGCCATTCCAGGCCATGGCTGGCTTATGCAGAGAGCTCCTGTGACATCATTTCCTGTTATGATCTCTCCCTGTTGAAGAACCAAAAGACTGATTATTATTCCAAAGCTGTAAAAAACATGAACTGAGCCACTGTCTCATGGGAGGGGGTGAAATCTCTCTGAATAGCCCCATGGGGCAACAAAAGAGGGTCTCAGAGGCAATTGGACGTGCTTTAGCATGCATTAATACTCCACTTCCAGCTGCAGCTGAGAATCAAAGTTCATGCTATAGCTGTCTGAACCGCGACACCTTTTTGAGCACAGTGGGGGAGGAGGAGTACAACTCAAATACTGTATAATCTGTTAAGATCTGAAAGAGACATCATGGAAACAACGATCTAAAATGATTTTAGAATCAAATTAGAAATTATAAACTTGTGGAGGCATACCAAGAAGATACTTTTCATCTAATTACTTAACAATTTGCTTTTCATCTGTAGCTCTTAAATTAGCAATTCTCTCCCAGCAACCATAATTAAACTAACATCTCAGAAATTATCCATACATTCCTTCCATTGGCTTTTATTTTTGACCTCATAAAAAGGTTATAACAAAATCACACTTTGTTTCTTAATTGTATAGCTTAAAGTTATTTACTTATTCAGCACCAAAGCAAGGTGGCAGTTTTACATCTTCCTAAATATACATCAAAAATCTAATGTGTTTGTTAATTAAATAGTTTATTTTGGGTATATATTTTTTTTATATTTGTATACTTAACTAAACTGCAACAAATATATGTTCCATAAACTGATTCATTGTAAGACTCACATATGATTGGAGAATGGTTTCTGTTTTTTCTTTGTTATTTTTTGTTTTTGTAGATTTATATCTCAGTTGTGAGTAGTTTTTTTCCACAGGAAAAAGTTAGTCTCAATCTTCAACTTACTGCTGTCTCTCAGCAAGTTCTCTAGAACTCATTCTGTTCAAGGGTTTAATTGTTCCTATGGATTTTCTCTGATTGCTTTTTTCAATTTTCGTTTAAAAGCTGACTCCCACAGCCACTGAAGTTTTTTTGTCTAGTTATTGCTTTCATTATTACAGTGTAATGCTATTAACCAAATGTAACAAAAACTGTGACTTCATTCTGTCTGATATTTTATCTAGCTTGTCACAAAGAAAACATCTCACAAGTAATGACAACACACATTAATTAGCAAGTTAACCTTCTCATTCAGTAGAGCTGGCTTGATACCAAAGAAAGGTCTCATAGCCATGGCAGGCCGGATCTCTGCCCCAGGTTCAGCTGGACGAGGAGCAATACACACACCTCCAGTTTCTGAAGAAAGAAATACGTTTATATTACCTTGTGACTAATATTATTGACTACAAACTGAATGAAGACTGAAAATGGATTCAACACGAGAGAAAGTTTTAAATAGGGAAAGATGTTCAACATGACTCCTAACAAGGAATGCCTATGAGATGATTACAGAAAATCAAGAAAAGGGAAAATCAGAACAAACCTTACTAAATCCTAACTATATATATATATATATATATATATATATATATATATATATATATATATATATATATATATATATATATATATATATATATATACCTTTAAAACATAGAACCATAATTGAAAAAAAATTTCTATTAGACCAAAAATATTACAAAAGCATATTAAGTTATAATACTACAAGTAGACAATCCAGTGCTACCACCATTAGGCTACTCTATAGGTTAGCAATGAAGGCATCACAATTTCTGTGCAATGGAATTCTGTATTATATCTGTATTTCTTGAAAGTAACTTTAAAGTAAGAGTCAAGTAACTCATTGCATTTCTCAGAAAAGAATATTGTAGTGTAAGAAATATTTTTTATTGCAGTAATAAGTATTATATTACCGCTTTGCAAGTCATTTGCATATCACTGATTGTGATTATCATGACTGCATATGCATGTTACCTGTTTGCCACCATGTGTCCACCAGAGGGCAACGTTTTTCCCCAACCACGTTGTGGAACCATTCCCATGCCTCGTGATTAATGGGCTCTCCAACTGCCAACATAAAACACATTGTCTTACATAAGCCTCTCTGCAGCTCAAAGAGAAGAGCACAAGCTACACTAATGTAATTATCGGGGAGTAAATACAATGCTAATATGCAATGCTAAAATCCAGAGAAAAGTGCTTCTTTTTGAATAACAGAATCTAAACACTGAAGTCGAATCAAAGGATAAAATCATCCACTGAAAATAAGTGTAAAAAATATAAGAGCTAAGAGAAACTCTTCAGGTTGTGACTGCTCATGTGGGAATGAGAAGCAGGAAGGGGCAGACCAGCTGCAGTCTGTCCTTGACATTTGGCACAGAGTTACTTTTTCCTTGACTGAACTCCAATTCTGTGTGAATTCTGATACTCATTAAAACATTGAAAGTGAGAAGGCTATGCTCTTCATAGAGCAGAGTTGTGAAAGATTTGGGCTAGAACAGCAATGTCTTGGTTTGAACTCCTGAAGAGTGTGACCTTTGAACTGGAGTTATCACGGGTTTCCCATCCCCTCTCTGCTTTTACATATTACAAAGAATTGCTACAGCTTCACAAAAAGTGTTGATGTAGTAAAGTGCATGAAGCGTATGAAAAATGACCCGAGTATTAAACTGTTTTTAAAAAACTCTTTGCAAAAAAAAAAACTAAAAACAACTAAAACACTGGACTGAAATCTGAGCAACCAATGGTCGAATGTCAATTGTAACCATGGTTAAGTATTTTAACCAAATTAAACTTTTTTTTTTATTGACATGTTTCACAAACATCCTTTAACATAAATTAATTTTAAAGATTTGCAACACACATACTTCATTTTCAAAATAATCAACACAAACGTAAAATGTGTGGTAAATTAAGTAAACATGAGTTGACTTATTTATTAAGGTTATATGATTCAGTAGATATACACCGATGACCCACAAGCATGAATTAAGTAATTACAGTTTTGAACAGATCTTTTCCAGTACTTTTCCCCCAAATATTTTTTATAAGAAAAGAACAATACAAGTTACTAGCAAGTCATGGCACATAAGAATGGAGCTAAAGCAATGCTTGTACGTCCACAGCATGACTATGGAAACAAAAAACACTAAAGACAGATCCACACAACCAGTGAACTACATGGATTCATGGTCTATCCTAGTCCTAGAACTAATTTCATTTATTAAAGACCATTCAAACATTACCAGATTTGTATAATTGCTATATTTCTCACCAGAAGCAAGTGTCTTCAGTGATGATCTGTCGTATTTCTTCACCCAGCTTTCATCATATTTCAGGAGTAATCTAATGGCAGTCGGAGCACCATAAAACTGGTTTATCCTTAACCTCTGAACTGTTTCCCAGTAGCGACCTAAAAACAAGCACAAAGCACATTCTACCATCAAGACAGAGTCTGGTTTATACCCACTTTCAAACACTTTTATAATCCAATTATGACTGATAATATTAATTTATATTAATCGGTTTTTATTTTCTTAATTGATAGTGGTTCACACAGATAAACTTCCAAGACAATAAGGTACTCACGAGGCTTCATTTCCATTACAATATAGTCATAAAGGCAGATAAAACTCAGGTTAATGTGTCACAGTTTTTATCCCTGAGCTAAAACTTTTTTGCACTTTGAAGTATCTTGGAACTATCTGACCAGATCTGGAGAAGTTACAAGCTCTGAATCTGAAAAAAGACTGAATTTGGGAATAAGACCTACAGTGTTGGTAATTTCTGTTAAGTTAAATGAAAGTCACAACAAAGACTTCCTAAAGCACGTGCACTATACCTGTCACAAGACTCTTGCCCTCTCACCTGGATTGGGGTACACAGGTGTACTCTCAAACAGAACAGAAGTGGCTCCATTGCACAATGGTCCATACACAACATAACTGTGTCCTGTTATCCAGCCAATGTCAGCAACACAGCCGAATACATCTCCAGGGGTGTAGTCAAACACATACTGAAAACATGAAATAGAGGTCAAATTCTATATAATTCTGGGTAAATCTGAGCTTAGAATGAGTCAGTGCGTTGAGAAAAGAAGCTGCACACACCTGATGAGTAAGAGAAGCATGGAGGAGGTATCCCGCCTGTGTGTGAACGATGCCTTTGGGTTTGCCTGTGCTGCCTGAGGTGTAGAGCATGAAGAGCATGTCCTCACTGTCCATGGGCTCTGGGTGACAAACAGTGGGCTGGTTTGCCATCTCCTTACACAGGCAAAAAAAAAAGCACAACTTACTCTGAGATCTCTTTATTTATTGCACTTGTTGAATTTTAGCAATGAAATTATGAGGATTATCGATAATTTAGAGTCTCTCTATTATTTCACTGCTAAAATGCTCACTCATACATTCTCGCTTTTGAATCCTTGCATGGTTTAACCAAGCTAACAGGAAACGTTTTCATAACTTTCGCTAACATTACTTAACTAAATGTTCATGACGTTTCTAAAAGAACGTTCTAGTAACATTCTAATAACGTTAAACTAAAACATTATCTAAACACCACTCTCAGAACTTTCTTTTTTTTGTACGGGTGGCCTATCATTCAGTTTTAATTATTTACCATGCTCAATTTGTTCTGTTGATGATATCCTTTAATTAAAAATCTCTAAGGTTTTCTGAATGTTATCCCTCTGATTTGCTCTCCTGACCGCCATTTAACCTCTCTATCCATCTCTCGTACAACTTGTGTTGTGTTCCATCTTGAAGTTTGTCTAATTTTTGCCGTCTTATCCATGTAATATTCCTCTAACTTTGTAAAGTGTGGTTGTGCTCTGGAAAGGTGGTAAATAAATAAAATGTATTAATTTATTGTGTAAATGTGTTATTATAGTAGACAGTAAAAAATACTACCATAAAAAAAATTGATATGCTTTTAGATTGTTTCTATCTTTTATTAACTATCTTGGATGAACGTCAGTCTTCCTATTGCATGTTGAAAGAGAAAAATGGAGGTCTCCCCTTGGCTAAAAGCTAACCCTGTAACAAATTCTGAGCAAATAATTTTTTTTATCAAATATCTGCTCCTTGGCCTACAGCTGGGAATAATAATGCCATAACATATGCTGTACTTAAGAGTAAATTAAAATATAATTGAAACTCATAATCTAAATTCTCCTTTAAATTATGTAATATTCATAAGGATTCTGGTAGCCTTTAAAAATGTTATTTTGTGAGCTTGATGGTTAGAATATTTAACTGTATCTGCAGATTATTTAACTTCTTTATTTTCCATATTTGATTTTCTGCTTTGTCACCGTAATTGTTGAATGCATATAGATTTCTAGCTAATAACAAGCAAAACATTTATCTTGTGAATGCTCTTGAAGTTGGTTTATATTGGATTTAGATAGTTTACCTGAGGCTATTTAGTGTTTTATAGCAGCCTTTTAACTTAGTCTTTCAGTAAATCGTCAATAAATTTGGAATGCAACAAACTGCCAGAGCAACATGTGACCACTGTGTGACCGTTTCTTGAGGAGCACGTTTCCTGTCCTAAAGAAGAAAGTAGAAACCAGCACTACAGTGATCGACAGGCTATTAATATCCTCCCAGGGCACAACAGAACATACAATAAACAACAGCTATTCCAAAATGCGAGGATAAATGTTAGGTACTCAACAGGCACCAAATGTTATCCATTCAGTCTCAAACTCTCCACATAATCCAACATTTTCATATTTTATACATAGTTCTGTTTTGCCTATTTTTGATTGAAATATTCCTTTAGAAAAACATTGTTTAGACTGGTTCAATAGTGAGACGTGGTTCTTGCACTAATCAGTCTAATCAGGTTTTAACTAGATAACATAGAAATATACTAACTAGACAGGTCAATATTTTTGTTATTGAAAGAGTGCAAAACACTTCAGCACGATCAAATAGAAGCCAAAATGTTTCTAATCTTGTTCTCTGAGCAGTGCAATTTACCTCTTCTAATGGAATGTCGAGTTTGTTCAATGGAAAACTGTTGTCAGTTCTTTTAGCCACAAACACATGCCGGACAGATGGACAGCTCTTCACTGCTTTATCCACGGTGGACTTCAGATCGAAGAGTCGCCCACCTCTCACGCCTTGGTTGCATGTGATGACAAACTTGCATTGGGCTGTGTGTAAGGAGAAAAAAAATATACTGTATATAGTTTTGTCTAGACAAAATATGTATATGATGTTCCTATTAAGTGAGTCTCAAATAATGTTAGTGTATAAATGAACGTGATGCTATATAAGAAGAAGCAACTGTTTCTGCAGAGATATTGGTTTTGTGAATTCAATTCATGTGGTATGAGATCAAAAGGAAACATCTGCTCCTTGTCTGATTATATAAGATAAAAACAGGCTGTGTCTATGAAAAACACCCTCTGAAACTTATCTCTTCTCAGACCTTGATCTACACACATACATGCCTGTGTCGCTCTGTATTGTGTCCAGCACAAAACACAACCGGAGAAATTAAACATGTTATAAATAGTATACCAAACTTTGGATTGATCATTTTGTTCATAACACATCTGCATCTGTCAGATTTGTAGCAGAAACCTTCACCTTCAAATGTTTTTTACATTTTTTTATTAAGTAATGTGACTTATCAAGTGGGTTTGATAAGCCTATAAAACATGTAACTGGGTATTTTTTAAAAGTTTGTTTTGTTTAAAAGAGCACAGAAAAAGGTTATTACACAAAAACTAAACCACTCACACACTATTCATTTTTTGAAGACACAATTAAAATAAAATACTTCCTGTCAATGGATTGGCTTGAAACTAGAGTAGATTTCAACAGATTTCAATTCCGACCATCTGTGAAGCATTACCCTTTTCTTAACTTTTTTGTGATTTTTTTGATGGTTTGTTCAATTTCAGCTCGAAATTTTGGAGTTGGGGTTGAGAGAAACCCAATTAATTGATTTAAAATACTTCCCATCGACGGCTGAAACCCACTGGTTAAAGGTAAAAAGTTTGAATAAGACTGTCCCG
Organism: Danionella dracula; assembly: GCA_900490495.1. Lineage (NCBI taxonomy): Eukaryota > Metazoa > Chordata > Actinopteri > Cypriniformes > Danionidae > Danionella > Danionella dracula. The sequence goes on from UELW01000223.1 coordinate 1,304,713, forward strand.
TTCTAGTGATGTCCCCTCCACCAAAGCTCTTGTAATTTATCTCAATTAAATTTTTATTCAATTAAAAATTTATTCTCAAATACATTTTTAATTAAATGTATTAAACAACAAAACATGAGTTAGTGTCTGAGATGTAACCAAGAGAATCTTATAATTTTTCTAAATAAAAGTTGTTTCAAATTACCAGATTAATTCTTTTTTGGGGGGCCCTGCAGCCCAGGGGTTGGGGACTACTGGTCTAGAGGAGTGGGCGTTTTTATGGTTTCAAACATTAACACTGGATCCCAAAGTTTGTATGCAGCACCTTTAAGTCTACATGGAAAAGCACAGAAAAACCTACACTAAATAAGTAAAATAAACATTTGAACACAAACTGCCAAATACTTTAGAACTGAACTATAAACAACATAGAAAACAGATGATTTAATAATGCACAGAATATGTGAACATTTTGCAGCACACCGATTTCTTTTCAAAGTAAATCTCTTTTACCCACCATCCTGAATTCTGCCAGCCAGAGCCTCTGAGCTGAACCCAGCAAACACCACAGTATGCACAGCACCAATCCGTGCACAGGCCAGCATGGCTGCCACTGCTATGGGAGACACAGGCAGATAGATGGTTACCCGCTCTCCCTTTTGTACTCCATGACTCTTCAGCGTATTTGCAAGGCGACAAGTCATCTCCAGAAGCTCCCTGAAATGTAAGTGTTATAAAGTTAAGAACAGACAGCTGAGAAACGGGAAATCAGGGGCTGGGAAAACATAGTTAAACTGTTGCTAACAGTCACACAAATTCATTGGAGAAGTAAACTATCAGCATGTTGGTGTTTGCTTGATGGACATATTATGTTGTGTTGCCCTTGGGGAAACATCTTCAATCAGAGAATAAATGTGAGAGACAGACATCTGCCATTTTGCAAGGGCTCTTGAGCTCCTACATATGGTATGGAGATTTAAAAATGCCCAATTTCCCCTTAAAGCATGCCAATCACTTCACACGAAAGCAAGCAGATATCTTATCACTTCCAAAAAACCTGAAAAGCATGACACTAGTGCACATGAGCACCCTAAAATAACAATAAATACCCAGAATTTAATCCTCATTTCTCTTAAAAAACAGAAGATGTCTGATAGTTCATTCATGTCAAGGTTGGGTTAGCAGTGCAAGTGAAACAGCCTGCTGACGGTTGTGTTTTGGAAACAGCAAGAACAGTAGATCCTGTAAATATTTAGCCTGCTGTTCACAGTGGTAATGTGAACCACAGCCTGGAACATTCAAGTGACTTTTCAGCCCCAAGTGAGCAGCGGGAAACACATTCCATAAAAGGAGCCTCAAAACCTGCCTTTGTTCTTCACCAGAAAGGGCATGCCTAAAGAATCCCTCCAAAACCTCAGGGGCAGTATTTCAGGAAGCATGTGACATGCAGCGAGCACTGTAGTAGCAGTCACGAAACTCTATGTAAACTAGGTATATATTTTTAGATATGTTTGTAATGTTTAACTGGATTTTACTGTGCCAAATGGTTTTCATATTTTTGAAGTTAATATTAAGAGAGAATTCAAGACGTGCTATGTACAAGAAATTTATAAAAGGTTTAGATTTAGATTAGGGTTAGTAAAAAAAGAAAGGAGCTAAATATTCTAAAATCTATATTGAGAAACACAACTTTACCTAGTTATTTTTGCTAGAGGGGCATTGCTGTATTTTACGTCTCAATAGCTAAAATTTAAAGTTAAGAACATCTACTTCAAATCATTGAAACACAGTGAGGTCTTCTAATCATGATCAATGAGTGATCCTGAGAGGTTTATCTAAACCTGAGATGAAAAACTAATCAGAAACAAACGTGATTTAAGTCACTAATTAAACCACAAACGCATACAGTAACATTATTATCAGGGTTGAATCTGTTGTGGAAGAGTTAATATTAAGTACAATACATTTACGTGCATGATTATGTTTAGTTTCAATTAGTTCATGCTTTATTGACACTTAGTTTTCTCAGGCTCTAGAAACTGCAAGCATAGAAGGGTAGAACAGAACAGAACATGACACCCGAATTTAGTCACTTTTGCAAAAGTATGCATACTTTTGACATAAAACCATAACAACCTATGAAATAGTATTCAGGCTTGAAACAATAGATGATCTATGTGCAACTAAATGGTAGACACAATCTTATTTTATTTCGAATAGCAGCATTTTACATGTGTTTGTTCAAGGAAAAACTGAACATTAATTATCTGTATAGGAAATGTATGTTGAACAGAGGCAGAGCTGCGGCAGGTATAGAAGGTTCTAATAAGTACCGGTTGTGAATCTCCCAGGTCATTCTAATCTAGTTTACCTGTAGGTGATCCTTTCCTCTGTGCCTGGTTCATCTTTCTCCCAAATCAAAGCCACTCGATCTGGATCCTTGGCCACGTGCACATCCAAACAATTCACTGTCAAAAGATGCCAAATGTCATCACTATTGGATCAAAGGTTTGTGTTGCATTGATATTTACCTCAAGGCTTTAGAATTTATGAGTTTTTGCTTCTGGTGATGTTACTATTGTTGAGAGGAAGGTGTGTGGGAAAATAGTGGAATGAAACTTTGTTTAAAGTAGTTGTTTAAATTGCTACTATAATAAATTAATGACTTGGGTGACTTAATAAATAAAGTTGTTTAAAGTTTAACAATTTATGTTAATTCCTATCAATATAAACAAGGCTAGTCTGTATTTAAATTTAGGATAAATCAATTATTTTAAGCACAATAAACTAAATAAATAAATAAATAAAAATAAAGCTCAATTTCCGGATTAACAGTTTGTAAGACAACTGCACTGTGGCTGCAACTTTCATGAAACACACCTGACTCAATTCATACAATCCTTCAGGTTTGTTTGAAAGTTCTGTCTGTGTTTGGCAAATGTGGTCCCCCAGGAACTTTTCGTTTGAGAACCCTGAACATACTAGCTTATTAATGACTAGTTTTATTGAGGGAGGTGGGTCACAAGTTGGGGTGTCCACATTAGGTAGGCTAACTAACCATACATGGGCCAGCTAATTAATTAAGAAATATCTTTCAGAAATATTTGGAGACTACAGGTCAGTGTTTATTCAAGCGTGGTTGGAACTAAACCTGCCCTCCAGGAAGTGACCACTGGAGCTAAGGTGTAATAACTCACCCGAGACATTCAGCTGCCCTCCAAGAAACCATTGGATTTTCCCGTTTTGGAGATCACAGTCTGTGACTTGGTCGAAAGGTTTGGTCCATGTCAGCCTTTCCTTGGCGATAGATCCCCAGAATGTTTCTGGATCAGTGACAGAGAGTGCATAGAGGTCTCCATAGCTTTTTCCCGCGAGATGCGAGCTGATGCTGCGAGACAGAGTCCTGGCGTGACAGCGTGACAGCAAAATAACACTTCCGAAAGGACACTTTTTGCTTTTGACGATACCATTTGCTCCGAACAAAGAGTTTAGAGAGTTTAGCAAACGACGTCCAGCCATCATTCCGAGCAGTCTGCTGAAGTGAAGTTTCCCTGAGTTTTTCTTTGAAGAAAAGAGAGGGAGGAGGGAACTTGTTGACAAAGAAGTCGCCTGAAGAACATGCTCTTCAAACCGCCCCTCGAATCAGCTTCATTATCAACCAAAGCAGGTCACGAATCACAAAGTGCTGCGACTGTCACAATCGATAAGAGCGCTGTCATTTCCTATAAGTGCTGGGAGTTTTGGAAGTTACGCAACGTTGGAGTGTAGAGAACATTCAGTTACCGTTAGTGGCGTCAGAAGACGTTTCATCGTTACATTTACTGTTCTTATTGTTACCAGGCAAACGAATATGTTTATTTTTGTACATGTTGCAAAATTAAAGATTCATTCAGGATTAATTCAACGTTTTCGTATTATAAAAATGCTTAATTTACAGTGAAACTATGTTGCGATCTAGTCTAAACCAGACTAGTGGGTTTTGCTGACATCTAGTGGAACATTTGCTCGTTGAGAGGGAATTTGTGTTTGTGGTTTAAGATGCACAGTTTCACTGGTTTTATTTGACAATAAATGCAGCTGAAATCTAGCACTGAACAAAATGGTACTGAAAAAAAAACTACTAAAGTTCTTAAAATAATTTGGTAAACTTTGTATATACCACAAAAAGAAAGTTATTTATGTCTGTAATCTCAAAATCCCAAAGCTGAATTTCCCAAATCAAATAGAACATTAAACATTTAAAACATTTAAAAATTTCAAACAACATTAGGAGTAAACAATATGATAAGTTTCATGAAATACAATATTGAGTGTATATAAATTAATGCTTTGCTTCAACAATAATTAAAAACAATTTTGATTTTTAACTACATTTGGTACAAAGTACAAAGGTAAATGTAAAGTCTAGAATTAAAAGAAATTTAATGTTCGGATGTGACTATTAGTTGGTATATGTGACTAATAATCTCTCTCTCTCTCTGTCTCTCTCTCTCATATGGTTGCACCTTGGACTTCAGTGCACACATTCATCTCAGTCAAAGTCTTTCTCCTTTTGGCTGTTGCTAAATGTATCTTACACATAAGAATGATGCAGTTGTTGTTTTTGCAATTTTTAAATAATCTAAGACACACACAGATTAGCAAAAGTTTTAAAAAGCTATATCTGGTCTTAAAATACATATTAAATACATAGTACTATATACATTAGATTGATAGATAGTTGTTTGTTGTTTCTTTAATGAACAGAATTCTTTATGATAAATATACATGAAAATAAATCCAAGTGAGTAAATTGTATGTATCGTGAGTAAAATCCAAGTTGTTGCAGTTTTGTAATTCTTAATAAAATGAAGAGAGAACACTTTATGATGTTATATTTGTTTATCCAAATAAGGTCAGTGGGTTACTGTTGTTGCTTTGCTCCAGCTGGATCTCACACTGGGTGAAAGGTAGAGGTACAACTTTGGAAAGTTTCCATGAAGTCCAGAGTCAGACACACACACACACACACACACACACACACACACACACACACACGCACGTAAACACACACCATTCATGTACTCCTGCATTCTTGAATCACCGATCTCATTAATGACTTGCTAAACCATAGAGAAAAAGTGCAAGGGAATTTAATTTCTATTCATTATAGGAACCTCCCACACCACCATTGTGAATGAAGTATTTTTTACATGGAAGAACTAGATAATGAATCATTACAATACATTTTGTTAACTAAAACACAAGATTTCTATAATGAAATCAATCAAAAATATCTAAATAATTATATGTGAAATGAATAACCAAGTTAGAAGCACAGGGTACTATAATTAAAATCATCGTTTTAAAATAGTTAATTCTTTAAAGCATTAAGAATTTAAGTTTTATTTTTTTAACTAATTAGTGGAGATATAAAATTGTATTATTTTCCATTATGAGAAATAAATGAACAAAATGAATGTGGTTTTCAATATAATAGTATTCTAATTCAGCAAAAGAGAATTTACGGTAAATATTGCACTTTTTATAAAGCAGATTATATTGAACAAAAAACGACTGTAGATATAAAGATGTAATAGTCAAATTTGATAAAAGCGTTGGTTACTAGACAAAATAATCAGGGTGCATTATGTGAAAGTTCTTATACATTTTTCTTTGTTTACAAGATGCACATTCAGCATTTTTAATCAACCTAAACGATTAACTATATACTATATACTGCAAAGATTTGTTAGCGCTTTCAAAGTAGCAAAAATGTCTTCGAAGGACAGAAATACAGCACTTATTGAGTTAAAACTTTCGTCCTTACGTATTTGTTGGAGCGCCAATGAAAATACGGGGGCGTGGTCAATCTCGGAAGCGGAGGGCTGGAGTTTCGCGGGCGGTTTAACGATCACAGAATTGTTTGTTTCTGTGTTTATGTGAGTATCTGGCAGGTTTAAGTGTACCAAGTGTTATATTACGAGGAGTTATGGGACACCTGAGTTTTTCTGTAGGAAATAGAATGAAACCTTTATTTTGGGGAGTACATTTGGAGAAAATACATTTCTGTACTATAAAATATTAACGTTATCGTCAAAATTCTTTGATTTCATGTAACTTGACATGAAAACAGTATTTCGTGGATTTGTTGTTATATAATAACGGTTCAATAAAACCAAATGGTTTTAAGTAAGTCCATGTCAGACTATTCCTATGGTAGAATGTAATACGTTATTCCGTTAAAATGCAACGTTACCCATTAAACGTAAAAAGACGATATTTTCCTGAAAATCATTAAAACTTTTGGTTCAGGACCCAATCATTCGCAATTGTTTTACTTTTTTTTTTAATCATTTGTATCCTTCAGATTCAACCTTCATGAGACAAAAATGGGAGGTGGTATCTCTACCTCGGTGGGAGATGACAGCCTACTGGATTCTGTCCTTCGGCTCTCATCTCTTCTCATTCCATCAGCTGCACAAGTTTTCCAAAGGTGAGTCTCAGAAACTGACAAATTCAAAGCTTGCGTATCACTAGATGGGCCTCTGTTCTCCTCATATCTCTTCCTCCATGTTATTCTTTACTTATTAATCCTTCATTGAGATCGACTAGGCGTTGGTTTTGTTCGGGTAAACCAAGCTCTCCATAATAACTTTTGAAAAATCATATATGTTAATAATAAATAATTGTAAAATATTATACAATATTGTTTGGTTAGTCAAATATAAAAATTTGTTTCACCCAACAACTGATATGGATATACATTAAAGGAAAAACATGAATCAACCATCTCTTCAGCACAAAAATCAGCTTCAATGAATCTTCTATCATAATTTATGGAAATAATATTCATAATGAAATTCAAATCGCTAACGCTGGCATACAAAACTATCTCCAGATCAGCCCCTCTTTACCTCCATGAGCTCATACACACCTACATGCCCCCCAGAAGCCTGCGCTCAGAGAAGGAACAGCGACTTGTGGTTCCATCCCACAAGGGCAGAAGATCTCTCAGCAGAACCTTCTTTTTCACTGTCCCTGGATGGTGGAACAAACTCCCTGATCCAGTCAGGAGAGCAGCAACACTAACAGCTTTCAAAAAGCAACTGAAAACTCTTCTCTTCAGGGAACACCTACTATAAAAAAAAACCTACTTTCTTTTTTCCTCCTCTGTCTTTATCTTCTTCCTCTACTTCCTCACTGCTTTGGTTTATTGATCAATTGATACAATTTCTATTATGAGAAGCTGAGATAGACTTTGACGGTGTAACAAATTGCATATTGTCTCTCCCCTAATGTAAGTCGCTTTGGACAAAAGCGTCTGCCAAATGCATAAATGTAAATGTAAAATGAAATTAGATTTGAGTAGGTATCGTTCATAATGAATGCTGTTTGCAATATTTTTGTAAGGTCTCCTAAGGTTTTAGAGCACAAGTTGATGTTTCAGCTTGAAAAGGGCTGCTGCAGTATGCGAGCGTGTAGGGAAAGCGCTCGTTCCTGTCGTGTTAACTGCTGACTCCGAGGGCTCTGAAAAGGTTGTGCTGTCATTTTGAGGCCCGACAGGATCTCAGGTCAGCAAAAGGCAACACACAGTCCCCATTTTATCTCTTTCAACCAAAACACGCCACTCAAGCAGTGCAAAAATAAAGCTCCCAAACAGGACAACTCGAAGCCCTCAGACCTTTATAATCACAGAATATATAATAACAATGCTGCAGACTGATGTTAGCTGTCGGATGACCGATAATTATAGTCCATTGTCTTTGCAATGATTCTTAGCAATCATCCATTTTTAAGGCAAGTATTTCAGTGGGAGTTTTAGCTCATGAATAAATGTTTTAAACACTAAAAGGTTGGAATTGGAGTGTTTAAAGACTGTTACACTTTGACTCCATTCAGAACATATGATGTAGGACTCCATAGAGTAGCCTCTGCAGCACGTGCAACTGTTGTGCAGCTCACTTCACACAAACAAAGATGGACTTTTACTTTGAAAAGTTATCCTGCTGTGATGAAAAACTGAGTATCTGCCAACATGTTTTATGGTAGAATTTGGGGGTACTCAATTGTTCCTCGTTGTGAATCATCTTGATTAATATCTTCAGTGAATCTGAACACCTGTTATACAAAAACATGGCCATCATCAGGCTCAGCTCACCATTTTGCACCTGAGACAAGGTTTTCATTGTACCTTTGATCTGGATTTAAACATTGTTTTGTAGTTCGTCTTGTACCTGCACCCCTCCATGGCTCCAGTTACCTGAAATAAATATTGGCCACCAGATGGCACTGTGCCCTTTCTTTTCTCTCTACTTTGTCTTGCTGAAAAGGTGTGTGTGCATTGCACGCAAGATCCTTGCGTGCAAATACACCCTGCAGAAACACCGTCTGTCAGGGTGAAGAGAGGTCTGTCCTGAGGATCTGCATGAAGAAAGAGATGTAGGGAGAGGGGTGGGATTTGGCGGGTGGAGAAAACCAAACCAACCGACTCTGCATTGCAGGGGAGAAAGAGGGGAGTTGATGAATGTACCCTGACAGTTTGTAAAAGAACTCATCCTTTTCTAAAATGTCCACTTTGTTGATCTTGTTTTTAGGACGTGCCTTGACATACATGCATTTATTAAAGTTTAAATGTGTTCGTTTGGGGTTTTTCTAAAATGTTTTTCTTTCTTGGGAAAACACAGATTTATCCAACTCTCATTTAGAAATGATGTTTTTTGGATGATCTTGGAACTGTTCTCATTTTCATGTATAGAAAAGTTTAAACTTTACAGCTGGCAGATGACTAAATAAAAAAAGAGTTGATTTCAGAAAACCTTAACCAGTTTCTTCAGAAGTCTGTCCCAAACTGTGTATATTCAGAAGATCAGTGGTTTTTACTCGTGTGCATCAGCAGACCGATATCATACTAATCAGGAAAATGTACAGAGTGCAGTAAGAGAATGTATTTAACTCATAATGATTTAAAATGAAAGAGAGCACCAAGTAATATGTTACCAATAGCTGATTCTCATCCTCGATTCTGCTCAATGTTCACAAGAACCCCGAAGTCCTTGACGTTTTTTTTTTTTACTTTCTGAGAGAGATTCTGCTTTTGGGTCGGGGATTGAAGATTAGTTTAACCAGCTAATGTGGTGAATATCACCGTTTTAATTACTATCTGAGATAAAATTTGAAGCAAGTGCAGAGCCTTTACTTGGGCTTTTTTGAGATCACCTGAATTCAGTGCGGTTTTGATCATCTGTCTGCAAAATAAACCTTGATGTGATCAGAGCCTGAACAAGTCTATATACTACTATATATTCCAATAACTTTTACTGACATTTTTAGTATTAAATATATTATAAATGGTTTCTAGTAATATCTATTTTTAATCATTATGCATTAACTAGGTTTTTGTTGTATGTAGTTTTATCACTAAGTTCTGCTGCTGTTTTTTTTTTTCTCAACTTGTTCTTTCCAATATCATTATCAGCTGGTCTAGGAGCTCAGAGTTTTCATTGAGTGTCATTTCATTGGGAGCACTTTCTGTGCTTACAAGGTTAAAATGTTTAAAATAAAGACAAATGAAATCTACACGGTGGTTAAAACAGCTTTTGTCAACTTTGTATCATTTCAAGACTTAAACCGGTTTCATCTTATCTTTTTCATTAAAAAGTTATTTGAGCTTATCCGAGAACTACACATCTTGATTTTGTAACATCTTGATGTGCAGTATCTAGACTTCAGCTTGTGCAAAATGCTAACGGTCTTGGCTTTTTTTCAATGGCTTCCAGTAACTTTTAGGATCCAGTTTAAGATTCTGTTATTTGTGCATAGGGCCATCTATTATCAGACAGAGCTGGTGACGGAGCTTTTTCTGTGCCTCCCGCTAGGCTTTGGAATGATCTGCCTCCAGATACAACAGTTTGTTTGTTTTTTTAAGTCTTTGGCTTTTAAAATTTGCTGTAATTTTAAATATCTTGCCTTTCTTTTTACTGCTGTTATTTCTATGGTTGTGTTGTTGACTATACAGCATTTTTGTCAGTTCCCCTGTGAAGAAAGTGCTTTTAAAATACATTTTATCTACATACTAGAACTCATAGCAGGTTATAAAAAAGCCATTTTTAACACATGCTATGAAACACTGAAAAAAATTAATTCTTTCGAAGTAAAACATCTAACTGTAAGTAATTAAAACCTGACCTTACCAACCAATCAGCAGAAAGAGAGCTTTCAGGAACTGTCAATCGATCTTGTTTCCTCCTCAGACTACACTTTAATATCTCACCCCTTTGGCTCCTAAGAGGTATTTTCAGAGATTAATTATAGCGATGGCAAAAAAGTGTTTCTGAAGTACTGACAAGTTTTAGCCTATTCATTCACTAAATGGTTCATTACCTGATTTAGCAATGACTAGCTACAGTGTACAATAATAGTAGAAAATATTTTTTTCTGACCTGAATGATTAGTAAGAAGTTTATTGCAAAAATAACATTAATCTTTTTCTGGCTTTCTTTAGAGGAACAGCTCAATCATTCATAAACTGGTAAAGTCCATCTTTTCCGGGGAGTGGGGCAGCCTTTTGCTCCAGTCTAAAGGATTTGAAATAAAGCCAAACTTTTAAAGTACTCCTCTGAACAATAATTGAAGTGGTATTTAAACTTAGGGGTTTCTCAGAAAGATTAAAAACCACTCATGCAAAAAAATAAAATAAACAAAAAAAAAAAAAACGATGCAACGGATCTACCTTGATACAGACTAAAAAAAAACCTACACCTCTCTGAATAATTCCACAGGTGCATGTTTCAAGCTTCACACTGTGCAAATGACATCTCACTCACTCTGAGGAAGTGAAATGTTTCGCTTGTTATTTCTAACAGCTAATCCAGGAATTTCCATTTAGGATATCCTAACACATGTTATGTTTTGTCCTCTTTTTAAAATGTCAAAATACACAGCCCTTCAAAAATGTGAGATTGCTTGTGTTATACATTGTTTTAAAAATTGAAATTCCAAAGTGTTTCCTCCTGTGTGTGATGAGCAGAGCACGAGGCCAGCCTAGACAGAGCAGTGCAGCTGGAGAGAGGATTCCTTATATGGGGATTTAAGAAGGTTAGTGAGCTCATGATGGTTATTCTTGTGACTTTCACGAGGATGCTCAATCAGATTGCCAAAACACACTCTTTTTCCACATGCTGTGTACGTTTTTGTTCTTGAGTCTGTATGTGTTTCAGGATCCCACTGATTTTGAGTGGAGTTTTTGGAATGAGTGGGCATGGAGAGCTCTTTTCTGGTCTTTGATTGGCCATGCTGTGGTGTCCAGACTGACAACTTGGTGTCTGCCTCAAGTAGGTTTAATTCTAATCGTAGGAAACAGAGGTTATGGCATGTTTTGTGATCTCTCTATTCTCTTTGTTTTAATAGCTTCGACGGGCAGTCCTCACTGTGTATGGTTTACTCACAGCTGGTTGTCTTCTTGGGGTGAGGGGTGTGCTTGTTTTGATGCTCCATCTGAGCATCTCATTGGTGGTTGCTCAGCTACGTAGCTTTCTCCTAACATGGTTTTGCTCCCTCCTGCTGCTGTCAACACTTAATGTCACTGCCCTCCAGGATTTACAGGTGTGTGTGGTAACTTTGTACATGTTATTGTGGGCTCCAAAGTTTCCTTTCTGAGCAAAAGATGCACAGACATCTCTGAAAATGTTGATCTCCACTTGACTTTCTTTTTATACCCTTAAGATTTCAAAGAAAAAATGTGATCAATGTTCTAGATGCTTTCGTTTTTAACAGTAATTACCACAGATAACTATAACTGATGGTCTTTGAAGATTTCAGTGATTCTGTAAAAGTGTCGGAAAGTAATCTGATCTTATACCACAAGCATTATAGAAAAGGCACTAAACGGGTTACAGATTAGGCCTTGGCTTTATCCAAAATGTTATACTTCAAACCCGTTTCCTTTCTTTCCTTGGTACACAGTACTATGGTAAATAATAAATAGATTGAGTCTGAGTAGTGCCCAGACAGCATTGCCAAACTGTTGACGTGTGTCTAAACCATTTAGAAATGACAACAAATGAATTAATAGGCATAAAAAAAATTTAAGTAATTCATAAATAGGCCTAAAAAAAATTTGTGCATAAATATGTATATTCGTGTATAATATTCCATTTATATTATAATATAATATAGCCCATTTTCAATGTGATTTATGTATGTGATATATATATCCCTGAGGAACTCTTCACGGTTTATGTTTACCCTTATGAGACTATGTTTTGAAGGTCCAAGTCTACTTGCTTCTTGTGGAGTTCTGGCTTGAGTTGCCAGCTATGTGAAAGACCCCGACAATATTAGTGAAAATGAAAGTGACCAGTTGCCCAGATAAGGAGTGACCCATACCTGGAATTTGTACTCTGCATTTAACCCCTTCCACTGTACACACACAGCAGTGAACAAACACATCGTGAACACACATCCGGAGCAGTATTACGACAGAGTCTGAGGGCAAGCTCGTTTTTTTCGTTAAACTTGACAGCCAAGTTTAGATTGTTACTGAAGCAGTTAAGCTAATGCAGGGACCTCATTGCTGGCTTAAAGTTGGGCAGCGTTTTCAATAGTTGTGCCTGAAAGTTTTTTTTCCTCATTAAGTAGCCATTCCTGAAGTGCAGTTCTCAGCGCAGCAACAGGATTATTTGCTGTTTGACTCTGGAAAATACGTAGTTTGAAGGCAATGCATGTATATGCATCGTTTACCATTAAATAAGTTATATTTAATATTTAATCTTTGTCTCCTATGTAAGTGCATTGTTTTTATAAAGGTATTGAATCTGCTACCATTGCTATTTTACCTAACAGAGCTTGTTTATCATGTTTTATTCTTCTGTTATGGCAATAAAACATTCAGTTTTAGTAAAATATACTCTCTATTGAAGTGGAAGTTAAGTTGGAGCACATACTAGTTCTAAGTCAACTGAACGTCATTCATCTTTGTTTTCTCCCACTGTGTTGACAGTTATCACATATTTGTGGGTGTTCCCAGCTGTGCCTGCTTTGTCTTTGTCATAAGCACCGCCTTCCCCATAAAAGTGTATCAAACAAAAGCCAATTGTACTCATTATTAAAAAACATAAACATAAAAAGTTATATTGTTGAGTTGACCATTAGAAATGGTCTGGCAGTTATTTCAACCCATTGTGTCAGCGCAGTGGTGGAGTTGGTCATTCTGTAGCTGGAAGGTTGATGGTTCGATCCCCGTTGGGGCTTTTCTGCCATTGTGGCCTTGGGCAAGACTCTTCAACTGCAATGCCCAGTATGGATGTGTGTGACTGGTGGGGTGTTTGGTTGTGTGCAGGAGGATGTAGGCGCAGAATGGCAGTAACGTCATGTTAGACTGCCACAGGAGAGCTGAGAGCAAGCAAGGTAGTTTATCACCACCAGAGTCTGAATGTGGCATGAATGAATATTGCTCTAATAATTGTAAAGAGTCTTTAAGTGTCTAGAAAAGTGCTATATCAAATGAAGGCCTTATTATTTATTATTATCCATACTCCTTCAATTTTGTTTACTTTATGGACACAAAAATGGTGACCAGTTTAGGAACTGCCCTAGTAGCACCTGTGATTTCCCAGAGTAATCCAGGACATCTGCATAGCTCCACTGAGAGATTAGAGATGAGTCTGTGTTAAATGTCACCATTGTCACCACACAGTCTCCTGAGCAAACACTCAAAGCCAAAGGTTTACTTGTGTAGCGCTGCTCATGTAGCTCCTTGTTCTTCACACAAGGATGCTACAACTCCACAAAGATATCTGCTTGAACCTGCATTGTCACCTGACAAAAAACGATTGAATGATGGCTGTCATTAGATATCTGACTGAAGGCGAGAACTACAAAATCAGCAAATTTTCCAGATGGTGAGGAGGAGGAGGCTAGTATTGATCTTTGTGACACAAGAGTTCTCTCCTTTTCTTCAGTGTCTCTTTGATTAATTGTGACACAAACACAAAGCTCCCCCTCTTCATTAAACCTTGATCTCACCATTGTCATTCTCAACTCTAGGACAAAGAGCAATCATTTAATCCCTTGTGATCTTGATTCCCTTTTAATGATCTGTTATTGTTCCCTAAATCTGTTTGCCTTGGTTACTTAAGAGATGTGAAAAACCCTCAGGAAAACTGTAATACCAACACAGTAACCGCAGAGACTGCTGTAATGAGTCTGAAAGAAAACCGCAGCAGCCAGCCACTAATTTCAGAACACAGCCATGTCATTTACTGTAATTTAGAGGTGGTTATGGCTTTATTTTTAAGTGGCGATAATGAGTTTTTGAGAGTGGCTGCTGCTGTCTTTCCTGGCTGGATGCCAGCTGTCGTCTACTGAGCATGCCCGGTAGATCATACGAGTTCATTTTCACCACAGAGGATATATGGTTACTGGCCTGAGGTGGTGTAATCTGGAAGATGAAGCTGTGGTTTAGAGCAGTTCTTCATCACTTTCACAGTAGCCTAGTTAAAGAAATCATTCTTGCTGTTGTCAGCCTTTATCACCCTCTTTCTGCTGAGGATCACAAAGATTTTTTGAATTATGCAATTTCAGTTCCTATTGAGCTTCTGCTTGTAGTCTAGTGGAAATCAATGCGACTGTTCAGGGATCAGCATTGATAAAATATATTCAATTTTCAACAGAACGAAATCCCCAGAACTTTAAAATGAGTAGTTTACTAACCTAAAATTTTTTTGTTTTATGCTTTCTTTCTCAATCTCTGAAATACTATCAGAGATCTCTTTAGGACTTAAAATCGCTGCATAACATATTTAGGCAATTAAAGTGCACTTAAATTGTTCTAAAATGGACACTCTTTGAGATGCATCAGATGAAAGTGTAATTGGTCCCATAGTGGCTTTTATGGAACGTCCAACATCAATCATAACAACATCATTAGTTTATATCCTATTTTTAGGATAAACAGATTTATGCCAAGCTTTGATGAGCAGAAAGTGTTCATTGTTAAGATAATACTTATTAATTTATCATTAGGAATCCTAAACTGTTGAATTGGTTCACAGTAACTTTAATTATTATTATTTACTGCCAGCGTTAAACACTTCACTAGTGTTCACTTTCACATTTAATGGGCTAGGTCGAGTTAGTGGAGGGTCAAATAATGTAATTTTGGTTATAAGATTCAACACACAGGAGGAAATCTTTTTTTTATTAGTAATATTTTGAATGGTTAGCCTTTGGCTGTCATCTTATTTTGTTGTGAATTCAGATATTGAAGTCCTGCTTCATCAGTTTGTTCAAGGATTTAACTTGATTTAACTTGTGGTATTAACTAATCTAAAGAAGATAAAGGTTTTGATCTTGACAGTTAGACAGAGATTTATAAGAGTTATTGAAAACTAGTGCAGCTATAACTAAAGAGTCTTTATTATAGTGTCTTTTAGAATAGCACCACTTGAAATAGTTAGTGTAACAGTTACTCTTAAAGGGTTATCTTACCAACATCATAAGTGTACCATGTCATTAGTAATAAGTTGTAGTAAAATTACAATAATAGAAATCGATCAAAAGACCAGGTTTTTGTTTCCTTGAAACCATGGAAAGCACTGCCTTTACCTTAGTACAGCTTGATTTATTGGTTGCAAAGATATTTGTGTGTGACCAATTAAAAAAAAAAATCTGGTGCAGCCCTTTTCACAGATTTTTATCTCAGCAAACCGTACAATTTTATCTGTTGACCTACTTCAACAACTTGATAAAGATTCTTCCTGGTCTGTTTATTTCTTATTTATTTCAGGTTTTTCTAACTTTTCTGAAATTGAATATTTTTCATCCATCTTTGTTAACCATATAGCGTGGCTGGTACTCCTCTGAGGATCACTACTACCTCTTGGTCTTCAGCACCGCTGTTTGTGGCTTGCGCTGCATTAGCTTCGGTTTAGAGCTAAGCTTGGGCCCTATTCAGGCTGGAGGCCCTATTTCTTTACCTGATGAAGGTCTAATTTCTCAGTTCTACAAGCTCACTACCTACTGCTTCTATCATCCTCTGTTCTACAATGGACCTATCATGACTTACAAAGACTTCAGGGAAGAGGTAGGAAAAAGTTGCATTCAAAAGAGTTCCTCACTACAGATGAAAGCACTGTAAATGTTTCTCAATGTTTTCTTTTGCAGATTGAGAAACCTGTTTGTAAAGTGTCCTTTTTCTCTATTTTGAGTGGAATTTTGCACTTGTGTATCTGGTGGTGTCTAGGTGAATTCATGATCCACTTCATGTACATACACGCCATCCAGAACAACGAGACCTACCTGGAGATGCTGCCACCCTGGGCACTTGGTGAGTTTGTGACTGTATGGAAAGATATTACTGTTTTATTCATTGTTGTTTTTGTATTATTAAATATTTAAATGATGTGAACTGTGTTTCCTTTTTATATCGTACTGTTCACAATGATTATATAAATTAATAAATAGTACTCAATAGAATCACATTTTAACCGGTAGTTTGTCAGAATGGCGTGATTTGAGTAGGCGAATAACTTGAGCTTTGGAAAAACTTTTCTGTCTTATTGGCCAACAGTTTAGCATAATCATTTTTCAGTTGTTAGAAGATTGATTCAAGGCTTTTTTTTTTCTTTTGTTGAGTGAGCATGGTGAGATTAGCTAATGTGGAGCAAGGCCAATTGGGTGGGGCTGAAACCTAGCTCTGATGTCATGAATGGTTTGTTTTAAGCTCTGACTTTTCACTCACGGATGCTACAAAACCAGTTTTAAAATATATAACATTTTCACATCTGAAACTCTTTTATTGTTCTTTCAACTCATATGTATGTTAAAATATAAAGTCTTTTTTCATCTTGCACAGATAGGTACATTGAAACAACAATACACTCTTTCATCGATGCAAGCAATTTCTTGACTTATGGGGTTGTGTACTGATCTGTAGAAGTTGCTGACTTGTGCTACCTGAACTTTGAATCAAAACAACAGACTCTGCAAGAAAGATGATTGAAGAAAGGGTCTATGCTGCAGCACTCTGTTACAATGGCTCATTATTGCCACTTTGTACCTGTATCTTGTAGAAGAATGGCTCCCAGAAATTCTCTCCCGTTTCTTTTACAAGCTTTTAGCTCTATACCAGAGGGATATGGGGAAGACATGCTGTTCTCAGTTTCCAATGACACAAAGAGAGAGTGAGCCAGGAGAGATGTCTAGAGTGGTTCAGAAGGATGTTCACCATTTCAAGAAAAAAATGTCTGATCTGATGTACAGTCCCATTTAAAAGCCTAGGATCTCTCGCAATTTGATTTGTGTTCACAAAAGTGCAAACCTTTGTCAAAATACTTGATTTTTATTAACATAACTGAAGAAACTAAAAATTTCAGACAGGTATTAGACCAATGATTTACAGTTTTCAATCGTTCATCAGTTTTCATTGCCTACTGTTATCTCTCTTTAAACTCTATATATTGTTTGTTTTAAAATAGCATTATGGTGGTCTTTAAAGGCCAAATGTCTATGTGAGATCAGGCATGTGACTGAATTCTCGTTTCATGTCATCCAACTGTTTTTCAACTGCAGGTGGATTGGCTCTTGCACTGGTGCAGTTTTTCTATGTGAAGTACCTGGTTTTATTTGGAGCAGTGTCTCTGCTTGTCAGGTTAGATGGACTGGAGCCGCCCTCATTACCGCGCTGTGTCAGCATCATGTATAGTTTCACTGGGATGTGGAGGTAAATATACACTCTTGCGCATTCTGTAAAACATCAAAGCTCTGGTCTTTGACTTTTGAAGCAGTGTGCCCAATCTCTGGAATGATTTTGAGGGGTTTTAAATGTCATTTGCCGTATTACTGCAAACCAGAAGGGGGCAGAGCTGCTTTGTAATTTTGAGTCTATTCCAGAAGTGTTTGAAACTGGACCTCTTAAGTTACACTATAATGCAAGAAGATTACAAGAGCATTCATACTTCTGTGTTAAATCATAGACATCTCACCAAAGACGGTGAGGTTTGGTGTTTAGCAGCTCTGATGCACTTGATTAGTATCTCAAGGAAAACAGCACCTTGAGATAGATAGAGTTCTATTCTAAAATCTTGAAGAAGAAACACAATTTCTACTTGTATAGTCTGAACTGGTCACCTAGCAACAGTGTTTCAAAGTCTGGTATTGTTTACTTTAAAATAGTGACTTTAAGTCTAGTGTTTAGTCTACAGGAATGATTGAATTGTTAATGATATCGTATTATTCTCAAATTCCCATGTAAATTAAATGTATAACTCAAAAAATTTCTGATTCATTAATATTAATCATCGTGACAAATTGTATGATTTTAAGGATGTTATCTTAATGTATATTAAACACTGTGAAGGGATTTTAAGCTCATCTATTATGCCTTTTTTGACATTATGGTACTACTTCTGAAGTTTCAGTTCAAAAACCTTTCAGATCTTAGAATTCTGAATTAGTTGTTAAAAATAGTCGTTTTGAGAGCATGAACAAGTGTAGTTATATGTAATGAATTGTCCAGTTCCAGACGGAAAGGAGCCAAGACAAGTGAAAGTCGCAATGGCAGTTATGGCGACCTGTTTTTACATTTACACCTGTGAACCATAGAAATATTTTAAGATAGCAACAACTGTATGAGAAGTGATGGCTATATTTTAACTAATTGAATTACACTAGTAAGACATTGAATTAGAGATATCTAAATGTAATTTTTGGATTTACTAAAATAGCATTAATGGCTTCCAATACTGCCAGTTAACAATTACAACATAAAGACGTCAAAACAATCCGATTTAATAGAAGAAATTGTAAAACTTACTTATTGAAATGAATGAAAATTCAGATTGTTGGAAAAGATCCATCCTTCAACAACATTCCTAATAGTAAATTTAGCGTTGGTTGATCAAAAAGGATTCAATAGGGAGAGGTAAACTCGGATAAACAAAAGTTTTGTTCAGTAATTTTGACTTAAAAACAAAATTTTTTTTTGCTTTAGTCGCTTTTTCACTTGTAAGTTTGAAGGATTGCTGAAATTCTGAGATAATCCTGAAATTGAGCAGCAGTGATGCTTTCCTGGTATATGGCTTCTACTCTGCGTAAACAACATTAGTGTCCATCACGCAAATTGTTAAAAGGACTAGTCGCAGGGGAATGGTTTTGGGTGCATGCCAATCAATGTTGGTAGTCATCACAAACCGCTTACACGTCATAAACCAACTGGTCTGAAACCAGCGAGGAATTTAAATACAACTTAACCAATTTTACAAAAACAACTTGTTGAATTGCAAAACTGGACTTTGTTCATGTCATTCGCGCACAGATTTATGTCCAAATACCAAAAAAAACACCTGTTATAATAGATGCTGTTTCAAGTCACTAACTTGCAGTACTAAGAACAAAGCTATAATGCTGAGATGCTATTTTTTGTTTAACCTTTTATAGGACACTCTTTGAAATACTCTCTTCAATTATCTTGCAATGTTACTATAAGACTGCCGAACCTTTAAGTTAACAAAATTACATTGAAATCAATGTCTCTTCAGATACAGTGTACAGCTAGGTGCCATATGAAGGGTTAAGCTGCCACACTCCTAATGTGTTCATCAATAAAATATGAGGACGTAACTTTAAAACCCTGATGATCAAATTATGAACCTGACAGTTGGATTAATTATTCATCATAATGTTTTTGTAGCTTCATAAACTTCCAGTGGGTGTCATTTCATATCGCTAACCTGGCAGATCATTGTCACTCACTGTTTTATGCTGAGTGACACTATCCTCTGTTTCCTGTGTAACGGTGCATGTTTAGTGTATATCAGCAGATCGTCTCTGCAGGCATCGGCTGGAACTCTCAGAGCCTAAACGGTTAAGCTCCATTGTGTGTCTGAGGGTTGTTGAAGGGGATAGACTTTAGTATGTGATAAATGAGAGCTGTAGGGAAACAGACGTATGCCTGGGACTTCAGCAGGACCCACACTGGGCAGCAGAGCTTAGATCCTCTGAACCCTATAATGCTTTCTCTAGCAGGTCAGCATAGCTTCAGCACACTCACAAATACACACTGATATACATTCAGTCCCAATGCTCTTGCTCAGCTCTGGGTTTAATGGCTCAGAACTACCAAACACAACATAATGCATAGTGAAAGTGCCTTTCACAGTAGACAGCAAAGCCTCTGGTTACAGGGCAAATGTGATTACAGTGAGAATGAGATTGAAAACAAGAGAGAGGGGTTGAGATGTTACGTCTGGTTGCAGTTAATTTTGGAACTGGCTTCATTCGCACACACATGTATGCAGTTGTGTGCATATTGCTGTGTGCGCATGTGTTTGATTTAGTACTGACACTATCATGGATTTGGTTTACAGCAGTTGAAAGGTTTATGGGATCCTGTAAAACATTGCTTGGTTAGTCCAGTATCAATATGGTTGCTCTCTGTGCAATTTTGCTGACTCTTGCATATAGGTATCTAATCAGTCTTAGTGGGTCCTTCTTGTTTTAAGAGTTGCATTGATTAATAATAACACTGAATTAGAATCTGCCATTAGTCATGTGCTCAGGCTTGTAGTTTGGTTTGCTTGGTTTTGATCTTTAGAGGGGCGCTCTGAATGTTAAACTGAATGATTGAACCCCTTCATAATTGCTTCTGAGGTCACTGTAATCAATCCAGACCTGCCTAGCTTGAACTCTCACCCTTAATCAGACTCTCATACTGTCAGGTTTAATAGTAAATCATCAGAGCCAGGATAAAATGAATATGGGTTCAAAATATAGCTTTTTGCTTTAACTATGGAACAGTTTCCTATCCGCTTGATTAATTGTAGCATTATGCGCCACATCCATGGCTAGCCGCTACAATCGTCCATTGGCATTTGTTAGTAGAAGATGATGAAACTTATCATTATTACATCCAAAATGCTTTAAATCCATTATAATATAAGTGAAACAAAGTAGTCAAACATGTATGATAAATTGACTTTTAAAAACTTCATTTTCTTTATTTTCTTTTAGGGTTCCATAATATGTTACATGGTTTAAATTTAGATTTGTAAAATAATTTCAGTGTTTTCTTTAATTAATTTATTTCATACGCTACTATATATTTGAATGGCCATTGTATTTGCACTGAGAAAAGGTATCGCCCAGTATTAATATAATTTGTTAATTGAATACAGCAAAGTTAAATTATTTTATTTTGTCTATTTAGAAACACTTACACAAACAACATATACTTTTCTGTAATCAAATCAGGAGCCAGTTGTTGGGAAGCTATATGGAACCAAACTCGACCTTACCAATTTAAATGTGGTTTAAAGGTGTCAAAATGTGGTTTAAGTGTGTCAAAACAGTCACATTGTACTGTATTCTCACTGTATTCAATTTATTAAGAGTTAAACAGTTTCTGCTCTCTTCCTCCGGTTTTTACTGATGTCTTTATTTCCCCTGAGCTCAAATGGACTTTTTGAAAGTCTGCTAATGAATGCTGGGTTGTACAGGAGTAGGAAAAACTGACCAAGATGATTGGATTTAGTGTCGTTATGTATCCGCCGACCCTATCCATTCTCTCTCCTTCTCTTTCTCTCTTTTTCTATCTTTTAAGTTGGATGTTTTTTCTGAGCTTGATGGTTTCCATGCGCTCATGAAAACTTCATGTCAGAGCGTTCCGACACGTTAGCAGCCATCTGCTTGAATGTGTCCATTTTTCCTTATTCAGGCCTGTTTTTAGACCCAAACAGGAACGTATCCTTAATACGGTCCCTTGAGATAGGATGTATTTGGAACTAGTAAGTGACAGACTGTACTACATATGAAAGCCTTATGGCTAGAAAACCTTCTGTTGGTGTCAATTCCTGATTATATGTTCGCTCTAATTGGATACAGTGACAGTTTTTCTAAAGATTTATGTACCATTTACTCTGTTTTTTGAACATTAGCTTATTTTTCTGTTGTAAAATGTTGTTTTGAAAGCCATGATTAATTCACCTATCTTCACAAGGTGATTGTTATGGTATTTCTACATGTCTTTGAGGGATGAAATGTTGATTGATGTCTAGAAGTTATATGAGTACCACAATAATTGAGTCTGTGGCTATAGTGATGACCTGAGAAAATCTGCTCACACCTGCTCAGGGGAACAGGCAGAAGAGTATGTCCTGCAGAGAAACAAATTGAAAGTAGCAAAAGGCCAAATCAATAGTTTTTTTTCCTGATATACTGTTTTGATGAAAGCTGTGGGATTTGTCAAAGACAGAAAAAGAGACAGACTGTTTGATTAGGAAGCTTTATGCTTTTAAGTTTTTCAACCAATGGTCTTTGATTTTTAGTTTTGAGATAGTATTGCTTTCTGTGCGTGACAGGGAAAGTATGTGCATTGGGTTTTCATTTAGTTTAAAAACTAATGAAAAGTTCTGTGTAAAAAGTTAGTTGACTAAATGTTGTTGTTTTTTAATATGTCAGTCAATTCATTAATCTGTACAACTTGTAAAGGTGTCATTTTCCCCCAAACATCTGCTGGCTATCATTGTCTTGTTTTTCAGTTAGTCAGTGGTGCAGGTATTGCTCTTCTTTACTAAAGTACTTGGTTCAATAACACGTTTTCATCTAAATAAAGTCTTTGTTGTGTTGGTAAACTTGCTTGTTGTATATCTGACTTGTGAATTCATGTCTTGAATAACAGAATACAATAAAAGAATACAACTTAACAGTTTAACATTTAAACTTGATAATTACAGCAAATAATAGCTCATGGTATAACAGGCAGTGAGCAGGATATTTAATTCGTTTGTTAAACTTTTTGCTGTGTACATAACAGTTGCTTCACAAAACTGATTATATTCTATAACATGTAAATTGGCTTTCTATTTCTTTTCATGTTATTATAAAAGGATACAGATTTTAGGCAAGCAAAAGTCTGGTTTGGGGAAGGTTCAGACTTCCTAGCCTAGAAGCCAATAACAACTTTTATTTTCACCAGAAAACGGTTCGATTTTAGGTTTCAACTAACAGTAATGTGCATGATGTTTCACATTAAGACAACTTTTATAAGTACTGATGCAAGAGTCATGCAACTCAACATAACAAATGGCAAAACTGTTCTCTATGACGAGGCATTTTGGAAAATCTTTTTAGCTGCTAAATCAGTCTAAAATGCCAGTATTTGTCTCCAGAGATTCATTAAATTGGATTCCTCAAGCATCTCATTTATGCAGATTGTCTTTTTTCAGTTTCTTTTGTTATCTGTGTAAACACATGTTTCTAGCCTGTGTTATTACAGAACTGAAAGTGTTTCTGTGTGTGCATGCTTCCTCAATGCATTTGTTTCTGACCCCTAAGCGCACTCATTATTTTCTTTTGCCTTTCAGACAATTTGACGTGGGGCTTTACAAATGGCTCATCAGGTACAACGCTTCTCTTTCCCCTTTCTTTCTTTTGATGTGTCTGAAAGAGATATGGTTAACAAGGACACTGTTGTCTGCATTTCCTGTCTGAAAAGCAGATTAATCATAATCAAAAGCAGTAATCACAGGAACAATTAGAGGGTTATTGATGTCTTGTTCAGGCAACATAAGCTGCCATACATAAACTCTTTTCAATTCAGATTATATTAATTATGTTGATGGATAATACAGGGATAAGGCTCATTTAACAGCAAATCTATTTTTAATTGAAGCTTTACCTGAAAGGCATTCAAAATTTTCAATTAGCTTAATTAGTTATTATTTTGTTACTTTATTGATAAGTATTTTCTTTCTTTTTTTGTTGAAGATAATACTAACTCATTTTTAAATATACTGTATATCCATTCAGTGAGTTAATTAAGCTGTCACCTAACAGTCAAGTTTAATAG
This sequence comes from Danionella dracula, assembly GCA_900490495.1. Taxonomy (NCBI): domain Eukaryota; kingdom Metazoa; phylum Chordata; class Actinopteri; order Cypriniformes; family Danionidae; genus Danionella; species Danionella dracula. The sequence continues at coordinate 1,328,516 of UELW01000223.1, forward strand.
AAATGAGTCGCATAATAGGGTGTGACTCTAGCTGTACGCTCTAAATGCTACAGTGAACAGGTGAACTGTAATGAATGGTTTTTATTCCATCAAGATCAGATGGATAAATCCAGCACCGTCAGGATTTGTCACCCATGAGTCCATAAGTATGGCTCTCTCTTTCTCGCACACACTTTCTCTGCACATTCGACGATGTTCTGTTGTTTAGATTTTTCTCCCGATTTCTGTGACTAACCTGGAAGGTGGTTGGCATTTTTCCAGTCTGATCAATAGTGCCACTTTCACACTTTCTAAACTTTTTTAAAAACCAGCTCTTTAAGGTTTAAAGACAAACTAAACTACTTGGAATGTCATTACTAGGTTTTTATGTGTGTCAAGGGAGACAAGCTAATACTCTTGGCAATATATATCTAGCTACATTAGTCAAGACAATTATCAAGTAAGTGAAAGGCTGCAGATTTATTATACAATTTTAATATTATTACTAATATAATTACTGCATAAATTATAATTATAAAATGTATTTGTTACTCTTGAAATTTAGTCCATCAATACTACACCAGATAGTCGTAGTCGGATCAGTTGTGGTTTTTAATTTATGATTTAGATTTATGTTTTTTAACCAGGTCACCTACAGTTTTAGGATCAGCTTTTGCTTGATTGGTCACTTTTCTAGCAGGAAGTCAAACAAAAAATTCTCCAGAGGGGCAGGATAGATACTGATTTAATCAGGAACCTGATATAGATTGAATTAATGTGAAAATGCATGCTCTTTATAAAGCCCTCTTATAGTCCCAGCGTAAGCAGTTGCATTTCCTCTCAGAGATATTCATATTCTAATGTCCTTCAGCTGTATGGAGAGAGAGAGAGATCATTGTGGAGGATTTGGAGAGTGAGCTCAGGTTGGGTTTTCGTATTGTGAGTCGTATTGTGAGTCTTTGGCAGGGGTATGATCTCCATAAACAAAAGATGTTTGATCAGGTTTGGATTTGCATGTGTTTAGAATACGATGACCATCTTCTTCCACCCCATACTGGAAAGAGGCCAATGCATGCGAATATGTACAAAATAAATTAATTTTGGTGTTTCTGTGACACAGTTTGGGGTGTTGACAGAGAGGCAGAATCTATCATAACATCAAAACAGGGGTTTTTGTAGAGAATATCACAGCTAACGACAGGTAGCATTGTTTAGCATTGTTAAATTGTGATACCTAGGCAAGTCAAGGCAAGGTCATTTTATTTTTACACTGGCAAATCAAAGTGCTAAGACTCCCTGTTTGAAGCAAGCCTGTTATCTACTTTGGTTCTGATCTTTTTTTGTGAGCTAAAGAACAAGCAGTAGTGCTTTAAAATCTATTTACTGACAGCTAGTCTAGAGACCTGAGGACTGGCATTCAACTTTCTAGTTCTGGTCAGGATCCGTGCAGCCGCATTTTGAATCAAGTCTTTTTGGGGTCATCAGTTAGGAGACCAACACATTAGTCCAACCTGCTGATGAGAAAAGCATGAGCTAGTTTCTTTAAATCCTGATTAGAGAGGAAGCATCTAATCCTTCCAGTATTTGTGAGATGATTCTAAACATATTTAGTTATTGCTCTCACTGAACAAAAGGAATGCAAGAATTGAGTCTTGAGTAACCCCACATGGAACTGGTGTCCAGTTTGACATGTAATCACCTATACTCACATAGAAGCCTCTCCCTTCAAAGTATGACCAGTTTTAATGATTTTCCTATGAGTTCCAACCATAATTTATTCAGGGCATTCATTTATTTATTTATGAATTTTTTATAGTTTAAAACTTCAATCTCACTCCCCCACAGTGCAAAAATTCAGTGATTACATTGGTGCCAAAAGAACAAATCTGCATAATTGGAGTTGAATGTGGGATGTGTGCGTTTTAATGTGTGATGTCTTAATGTGTTTTTAAATGTGCTTGTGTAATTTTGAAGCACCGAGTTTTAGAGTGAGGAGCTGTGGGTGAAGATCTTTGGTCCCAATGTGTGTCTCACTATTGATTGTAAAGCCCCGTCTTGCATACACACATACAGCCCTCTCCTGTCTCACTATTGTCTGCTTGAACGTCTTGCTTTCAGCCTGTTGAGTGTCATCTCCTGTCTCCTGAAATATGCTAACAGCAATATAATCAGAGTTCACATAAGTGTCTGTAAAAGGGTGAGCGAGGGCTGAGATCGTCTTCAACGTTGAACTATTGTTTCCGTTTAAAATGAAAATGTGCTTTGCTTGTCTCTATATGATTCATTTATTAGGGAAAAAAACCCAGGAGCTGAATAGAAAATCCAGTAGTGCTTTAAGAGATTAATAGCCCTTGACAGAGTTGAGATTAATTCTCATGAGTTTGAAAATAATTATTTGAAAATAGTTTCCTTAACTGGATTTTTACTTGATCAGTTGCTTGATTTTAGTGGGTGGCACTGTTTTTATAGTATACTGTAGAACTGCGTAAATTGTGACTAGGTTTTTGTCCCTAATTATAAATCCCTTGATCGGCAAATGCTGATCCCCAGAAGCTACCATACTACCATTGTACACATTTGTTAACTTTGCTATTCCTTTTTTTAGTCTCTGTCAGAATCGATGGTACAAATACATTTAACTCTTATTTTATATAAGATATCAGACATTTAAAATGTAAAAGAGTAAAAGTTTAAATATGGTGTCAGTCATGTTAAGGCCTTAACTTTTGACTTGCAAAATTTCATCCAATGTGAAAGTTTATTCCTGGATTCATTAGTCTTGATGTTGAAAGAGGCATAAAAAGCGACAAGTGAGGATGGGCAAAGTGTGCCTTCAAAGTGCATCTGGCACTCTATCACTACCAATACCAAATTTTTTGTTAATGTCTGGTGTCTGCTTTCAATCATAAATTAACTCCTAAAATCAGCATTTGCAATTTAAAAAATGTTAAATATAGTTTTATTAGGAGTAATCAATTGAAGTTTAATTAAACTTTAATTTCCTTTGTTTAGGCATACTTAAAATCAAATAATGAGGTGTATGTATATATTTATTTATGAAAGAAAGAAAGAAATGGTTTACAATAATCCTTTACAAATACAAAATGCTGTGGTGATTGAGAAACTTTCTTTTTAAGTGGCTTTGGCTTTTATGGATTCCTGGTCCATATGTGAAACTCAAGGCCCGTGTTATATCGTGTGGCCCACGAGAGCAAACATGGAAGGCAAATACTTGTGCTTCAAGGAGAAAGACCTTTATGTCTTTTGTGTTACAAGGCGCTGTCGGTTGTCAAAGAATACAATCTACATTTAGACGCCAAACACTAGCCAAAGCTACCCTTCAGGAAAAGCAGAAAAATACCCAAGAATTAAAAGGCAAATTGTGGTTGCAACAAAGTTTTACGAAATCAACTCTGCAGCAGTGAAAGCCAGCTTTATTGTGGCTGAAGAAATCACCCATGCTTCGAAGTCTTTTTCAGACGGAACTTATGTAGTTTTCATAAGGTTACAAATTAAAGAGTTGATGTTATAACAGAGCAACAATCAAACATGTTTTGTTACATTTAGTTACATTTATAGGTTAAAGCTGGCTCTGTGAAAATTAGTTTGACACTCCTGTTTTACACTAACTGAACCTTGGTTAATGCTTACTAAGGATTTTTGTTCACTTATTTGTTTTTTGGTACTTTTACAAATTCAAAATGCAGATAGTTATTCAAAACATGCTGATGCAGAGTAATTATCTTGAGACATTGACTAGAATAATTGAAATCTGGCAGTATTGATCATTTTGGTGATTAAAAGAAAACGTCCCCATCAATCGTCATGGGGGGTAGCAGAGGTAAGAGAGAGAGGGTGCATAGATGTAAGCATAGTTGATCTTCTTTCCTTGAACTCTACACATGCTGTCAGCAGGAGCCACGATCAGGAGCTAATCTTATCCCCTTCATCTCTTTCTCTCTCCCACTCTATCTCTCACACGCACGAGTCAAGTCCTCCACGATCCCAACAGCCTCATTAGAACAGATTGGTGTTCTCTCAGCCCTGAAATGGAAACTCTACTATGATTCTGTAGTGAAGAAAAAGATCAGATTGCGTTTGAGGTTTTCTCAGTCCTTCAAGGTTGTCACTTGTTTACCGACACAGTCAATTTTAGAATGCTTGTTTTCAATTGAACACAAAAAGATCTCTCAGAGAGAAATGTTTGAAAAGATTATGGAATTGTTTTCCATCACATTTAAAAATCTGTTTTGTTTGAGTGTATTGTACAGTTTGAGGTTGATAATGTTTTTTTTTTTCTAAGTATGTGTAATGAATTGTTTCAGGTATATCTATGTGCCTCTGGGTGGCTCACGCCAGGGTATATTCCGGAAGCTTCTCTCCACCACACTGGCCTTTGGGTTTGTGTGTTTCTGGCATGGTTGCCATGACTACCTGATGTATTGGGCACTACTGAACTGGTTAGGTGTGTTGGTTGAGAATGTTCTCGCACACTTCTTTTCCTCTGGACCTCTTCATCATATTATAGTGAGTTTGTCCTAAATTTTGACTACTGTAATAGAAAATATAAATTTCAAAGAAAAGTTTGTTTACATAAATTGGTCAGATTGATCAACCTCAGTCTGAAGCAACATACACCTTGATTTCTTAAATTCATAACGACCATGATTGTGGTGTTTTGTTGTTGTTGTTTTTTTGTTGATCAAATAAAATATGTCTTTTCTTAGGTTTGCCATCTGTCACCTCAAATGCAGAGACGTGGCCTTGCTCTATTCTTCGCCTTCTCCACTGCATTTCTCATTCTGTCCAATCTCTTTTTTCTGGGTGGGATTCATGTTGGTCGATTCTTCTGGAGGAGGGTGTTCATTCAAGGTGGGTGACTAATTAAATCGACTAAATTAAATACAGTTGGCTTTTTATAAATAAATACGTTTTAAAAAGTGAAGTGAAAGTGACCAGTTGTCCAGATATGTAGTGAACCATACCCGGAATTGTGCTCTGCATTTAACCCATCCCAGTGCACATACACAGCAGTGAACAAACACACAGTGAACACACATCCGGAGTAGTGGGCAGCCATAGCTGCGGTCCCCGGGGAGCGTTCAGGAAACTGGTGTCTTGCTCAAGGGCACCACAGCTGTGGTTATTGAAGATGGGAGAGCAAGTGTTTCATCACTCACCCCATCTTCAACTCGGTAGATCTGGGTTGCGAGGCTTCGTCAAGGGGGGCGCGTTTGACCTCGGGGAACAAGCTTTTTTATTTTTCCAAAAAATTTTTTCTTCCTAGGGGGCGCGACAGAAAATATTTGAGAAACACTGATCTAATGAGATATTATGTTGTGCCCAAGAAGTATAGTTAAGCATACATTTCCTGAATCAATCAGGAACACCTCCTCGTTTTAGGATTCTCTAGAATATCTTATTAAAAAGTACATTAGCCAATTAAGATTGAGACTTAAAGAGTTAGACTTAAAGCATCACCCAGTGATGGGTATAGCGTTTATAAATTCTTCACTATAGGGGGTTCTATGAGCACACTATTCCTTATAGAATCTGAAAAACCTGTTTACAAACACTGAACACATCTAGAAAAGTGAATTGAGTGCTCTGAATAGCTTTTAAAGGTGTCTATAAATATAGAGGCAGGTGACTGTCTGTCTAAAAGTTTCTAGAAGTTGAGATTCATCCATTAGCCACCAGGTACTCAGACTCCACTGAGTCCTAACAGCGGTGCGGCTCCGTGGTATCATTCATTCTTGACATCTGTGAAAGGCAGCCTTGCTGATTTCACTCAGGCAGCTGTCAGTCAGATGGTCAGACGCTGAGCGAGAGCTTTTGTTCCGTGTGGTTTGAGGTGCAGTATAGCTAAAGGAGAGCACTGCTGGTCCTGGAAACTTTGGTTTTCATTTTACTATGGAAACGTTTTACTTCACTGTTTAGCCAGATGGCAATTTTGCCAGCTGTTTGTCCATTTTGCAACTTTTTTCCTTTCTTTTGAGATTATAATTTTAGTTAACCTAAATGTCATTTATAGAAGTTGATATATGTTTGATCATTTTTTGTTTGGGGACTTTTTTGTCTACTTTGGCATGATGTTTGTTTTCTCTGTTTCAGGAAATGAAATTATCTTTACACATTTGGGAAAAGACTTTTTTTAAAAACTCAAAGGCACTCCCTGGGAAAATGTATATTGCTAACAAATGTTTTGTTATTGTAGGTTACAAAACATTGACTAATCTCCTTTGTATTTGAATACATTTGTTAATTGGTTTCAGTGCCAAAAGTATCAAATGTAAAAACAAAAATTCCACGATAGTGATACATATGTAAATATCACATATTTTTCAAAAAACTTTATTGTGATCTTGGGCTTGTCAGATTATTATCAACATTGGCTTTCGTCCATTTTTTGTGTTTATGAAGCTTCATATTTTTTTATTGAAAAATTTTGAATGAGAGATTGAAAATAAGTTTGAAAGTACATGAAAACAAAGTAAGTGGATTGGTTGCCATGGACATTTTTTAATACAGTCAATTTGAATGATGGAATTTGTTCAATCAGGGTTTTCGCTGGGTTTTAAAAAGTCAAACATTAAAATCCCAAATTTTAGGCCTTCAAAAGTTACCAAAGCTTGAGGAAATCCTCATTGAAATCCTCAATTTTTAAGCATTTATTAGGCAAAAATCTTGTAATTTTTAATGTTATCATATAGGTCTTAAGTTTTATTCTTAATGGTCTTAAAAAGGGCTTAACAAGTCTTACATTTTACCTTATGAAGCCTACATATCACCTATATAACAATATAATGTAACAATTGGTTGATACTACTAATAATAGATCAAGTTTTCAACAAGAATAAAAAACAATGTTAATCTACAAAAAATTAAGTAATATTTGTTTTGATACCTTGTAAGACTTGATTTTTTTAAAAAATATTTGCATTTATGTGCTGAGAATTTTAAGAAGCCGTTTCCTAGAAATAATATTCTATATATTGTATTTCCATCCTTAACAAGTTTCCATGGTTAGTTATACTGTATGTTGTAGACATTATCTTTACTTATTTAGCAGTTATGAGTTTATTTAATACTCTTGTTATTAGCTTTCTTTAAGAAATCAACAAACCGTTCTTTTTCTAGCCTCTGTAATTGTGTATGATGACGCGTCTTGCTTCTTTATTTAATCTAGGTGGGTTCTGGTGTGACGCATGTTGAGTCATGTTGAGAGAATTTCTGTGGCGCTTGATGAGGATGAATTTGAAAAAAAAAATCGAAACACTTTCAAAGAACGGAAGCTTTACTCTGATAACACCAGACCTACATACAGTGCCTTAGAACATCTTTTCATCCTGCTGTTTTTGTAGATTCCTCTGAACCGGTGCTCTGTTCTGGGTCTGTAGTGAATACATTAGCTGCCTGAAGCAACAGAAGAACATTGAGGTCCAGCCAAATGTGACCTGCACTCTTCTTTCATTTACTCTCATTTGTCTTGTCTACCATTTATTTCCTGACCTTGGTGAAACAAGACAGACGCATTTAATGAACCCACTTGAGACATGCACAGTGACAGTCACACCCCTTTAACAGCTTGCTAAACTTAGATTACGAGCACTTCTAAAATTGTCTGAAAAATACTAGTTGGATGATATTTTCGAATCTTTGAGTTCTTTAATTGTATTTCATTTGTAAAAACCATTAAAAACACAGATATAAGGTTTCTGCTGAGTCTTAAAAGGTCTATGATTGAAAAGCTAAAATTTAGGCCTTAAAAGTCTTAAAAAAAAATTCTCTATTCTTTTTTTTTTTGTCCCGGATGTGCATGTAAAGCTTGTTTTATGTATTTTATTTTTGCTTGTGTTTGCCAAAAATTGAGAAATTTCTTTTAAATGCAAAAAAAGAAAAAAATTATTGTTACGGTTGCCAAAGTCTGAGAAAATGCTTCTAAATTCTCAAAAACATAAAAGTCATAGTTAGGGTTGCCAGAGTTTGAGAAAATGTTCATAAATTCTCAAAAACATTTAGTCATAAAAAAGGTAAAAAAAATTATGGTTAGGGTAGACTTAATAGGGAAGAGAAAATGCCTAACACTGTAAATACTGTAAAACTGAAAAACGTAGTAATTTTTTTGAGTTGTCAGATATTGGCAAAGGACTCATAAATGTAAAAAAAAAAAAAGTATACATGATTGTTTAGATTGCCAGAGATGGAGAAAATGTTCATAAATGCTAACATTTGTAAAAGGCATGGTTAGGGTTAACAGAAAACTTTTGTAAATGCTCAAAACATAAAAGTGATGTTAAGTTTTCAAACAATGTATTTGAAACATACTGTTTATTATGCAAAAAAAGTTTAGTTTGTGATGGTATGATATAGCTCTTAAATTAGATTTTTATTTGGTCATTTGGCTTTTCTGGTTTATTTACAAACACATACTTTTAATTATCATAGATCTGGATATTTAAAGCATGACCAATAAAATAATAGTTAAATTAATTGAGATTCATAAAAAATATATATATACATTTTATTTACCATACATTTATGGTAACTGTTTTGACTGGTACCAATTGTTTTACAGTTTTTATAACTTTTTGATACTATAGCTATTGCTTCCTATATATCTAACTTAGTTTTGTTGTTGGGTTATATTTATATTGGTATATTTATATCTTGTCAGTAAACTCTCTGCTTATTTTTATTTTAGCTGTTATTTTTTATTTATCTGTGTTTCCAACAGACTGGACTTCTGGTCTGTTCCCAATGGTCGCATTTCTGTACTGCTTCGCACAAGTTGGAATTGAATGGGACAGAAGATGACGATGCTGCTCAATGAAGAGTCATGGATAAACTCATTGGTATTTTGTTTTAACTAATCACAACTCAAAAGAGGCTAAAATCCTAGTCGTGCAATTTCATGTTGTATTTGAATAGTGAGGAAAATATTGCAACACTCCAGGTGTGTGTTTGATGGTGAATCCTCTCTCTGCTTTATTAATGAGTTTGATTACCAGTGGTGACGCGTTCCTCTGATCAGTGTCCAGAGCATAACCAAATGATCTGTATGTGCATCTGTCTAGATCTCCATCCTCTCGTTTCCATCTTTTCTGGTCCTGATCTCTCCCTTAAAGTCGTATCTGTATTTCTCTCTTTCTAATTTACGGGTCTTACCAACGGCTCAAGCAACTCCATGAGCTTAATTAGTTCAGTGATCTGTGAGCCAGGACTTTCTCTTTATTAAAGAAAGGTGAGAGGTGAGCGTTTGTGGATTTCAGTGTTAGAAAGGATTACACTTTAAAGAGCTTTCATCTCGACAGCGTAGCTTTATCAGCATAAGATTAGTCATTCCCAATCCATTTGCATTTATCTCTTTCTTTCACTTTCTGTTTTTGTGTGTTTTTTATTAAATGAAAGTGTGCCATTGCTGTGAACACTAAAACAGAGTTTTACAGGTTTGAAATATAATGTCTTAACAATTTCCAATTCATTGGACAAGAGAGTGAAATTATCACCAGCTTTAAATCTGAATGAATTAATTGCTCTTTTACAGATGAGTTTTTGCATATCTCCATCTCCTCCTCTGTGCTGTCTCATGATGTTATTGTAGTAGATGGTATAAGGGCATGTGACCTGGCTTTTCTCTGAGGCACATTGAAATTGCTCGCTGACACCAAATGCCATATAGGTCCTTTGATGTGTGTGTGTGTGTGTGTGTGTGTGTGTGTGTGTGTGTGTGTATGTGTTTGTAAAGAAGAATGAGTGGCAGGTCGCTCCACAATTATTGAATGAGGATTAATTGCTACATAATCTAACCTCATATAGTCATAAAGGTGTGCATAAAATGCGCCTTCATCTGTGCACAAGCATTAAAATAGCAAATGTTTGCAAACATTTTCCTTCAGAATTGAGTGTATTTTTTAGCTGAGATAAAAATTTATATACATATATTTATTTGTGTTTAAAGTCCTGTTTGTTTTGTTGCTTTTAAAAAAAAAATTTATATCAGAATTATTGATTTAAAATTTTAGTACAAAATTAATTTATAGTCTAGAAAAAGTCCATTTATAGTTTTTTCTCTGTTTTTATCAATTCTCTCCTTTATTCATGCTTTAACTCCAAGGTTTCATTTAGCTGTGAATGTAGTTGTTTATGGCTTTGAAATTAACAATTATTTTTGATCTATCTCTCTGATTTTGAGGACAAAATTGAATCTTTTAATAAATATTACATTTTTCTTTTTGAAATTATTTTTAAAACTATTAAACATTCCCATACAAATTAGCAGCTATGTTTGTTGATTCTAAAACAGTTTGTACAAACCTAAGTAGGTTTATATTTTAAATGGCACTGCTAGACTGCCAGATTAGATTAGAAGAGTTCTGAAAGAGTTTTTTGATACGATATTTGTTTCTGCTTCCAAATAATCTTCTCACTTGTTATGTGTCATGATGGAATAAAAAATGACATTTCTTGTGCTGTATGAATGCATTTTAGTTAACTTCATCAAAAATCTTCTTTTAAAAAGCATATTTTGTTTAACTTTTATTTTTAATGTGAATTAATGAATGCAAAGACAAACGAGCATCAAGAAATCAGATTGTATACAAAATATTTTATTATCATAAATTATAATATACAAGAACGTTACAAATGCAGTCTTTGTGCTTTACAGTAGTAGCAGTTTCCATGTGATGATGTTTAACGAGTCTGTGGCTAATGAGTTTGCTTGCAGAATTCATCTGAAAACCCTTCTGCATTAGTCCAAGCTTAACAAAAAAGCCTAGAAGTACATTTTGTTCTTATAAACATCACAACAAAATAGATCTGAACATATCCAGTGTTAATTTAAATGCTGAGCTTTGAAATATTTCTACACAAAGCCTGACGAAGTGACCAGATTCTCCAGTTCACCTAAAAAAATAAATAATAATAATTATTGCATTGATAAAATGACATTAGATCAGCTCTGCTGTGCTTAAAACTTTGCATGCTTTAATCCAGAAGAAATATAACTTAAATTAAAACATAACATTTAGATTTGTTATCGTTTTAACATTAAATGAATGTATCGTAAAACAACGCTTCTAGTTGATGCTGGGGATAATCGCTTTTATTGTGGATGCAGGCTTTTATCTTGTAAAGACATGGTTTTTCTGTGTTTAAGTCTGAAAAACATCTAAAACGACTAATGCGAGTCTAAGACCTGTGAGGATTGATTCCTTCTACTAAATGCAAATGCAGCCTGGCTCTCCAAGAGTCAGACGGCTCCACTACAAAGACTGAATCCATTAGCTCTATGGGCTAAGAGGCAAGAGATTAAATACTCGTGCAGGAGAAGAGAGCACTTTCTCTTTAATGCTAATGAATTCATTTCACCTTTGTATTTACCATGCATGTCTTAACCCTATTTTAAGTGCAAATCGAGCCATGCTTTTGTCATATTTGCTCAAATCAGTCACGATCAGATGGTAACAAATCTCTGTGTTAAACCATGCTATAGAATCGTAAACGCTGTGCATTTGAGCTTTAATTTACTCTGCACTAACCTCATCATTCTCTCTTGCAATCAAAAAGTGCATCATGGGAAAAGTAGTAGTAGTTTTATTGCTGTGCTGCAGAGACATGCAGTGACACCAGGGTTGTGTGTTTTTCCGATATTGAGTAGATTACATCATGTTGAATCTAAATTACTTTGATACCACAGCAGTGATTATTGCTTCCAATTGAGCGCAGGCTGATGCTTTACATTCCATTTTGCATGTCAGTCCTGTTAATAATAACATTTTCACATTCATACGTCATATTTGAGCTGTTCTGAGTTGCTCTCATATGATGAAGTTACAATGTGTACAGATTATAAACTCTGTATAAGCATTCTGTGAGTCATGTGATTAAAATTACATCATTAAGATGCCATTATGTAAATCAAACTGGGTTTAAACATGATCCCCTCTGGTGCTATGCTAAATCTTTATATTTATTAATAAAAATATATGTTATCCATATTGTTAGTTCTTTCTTTGACTTAAAAAAAACTTTCAAGGCTGTACAAAATGTACCTTTTTTTTGCAGAAATAACTCTTAATAAACTTCGGATCTTCCTATCTCAAAAATTCTCTCTTACAAAAGTATTTCTATTAAATGTACACTTGATGGCAAACAAGTGTGGATTTAAGCAAATGAAAAATTGGATTGGTATTTATTCTTAACTGGTCTACAGCTGACTTGTTACATTTGTGGAATAGTACTAGAACTAAAACATGATAAAAGATGGAGCTTTTTCTTTCATTCAGCAGTCAATGAGCTCCGTCATATGTTCTTTTTTCCAGATCAGTCTCCAAAACCACTCTGGATCAACTGTGTTGTATTGGATTGTGTAGTGTCTCTAGTGGCAGTCATTGGCTGATGACACACACTGAAATAAATTTCGTTGTTCATTAATTTCTTCTCATGTAAAAAAATAAGCCCTACAGGGGGCAATTCTTTAAAAATCTATGTAATCTTACCATAAAATGACAACTTTGCTGCCAAACCTTTTGCCAGTTGTTAATTTCTACTTCACAATGCAAGCTCAGCTCCGAGTTTTTGCCCCCTCCTTTTGAATGATTTATGTGACCTGCAAATGGAAATTGTTACATTAAGGTGAACCTAATTTGTGCAACTCGGATGTGTAAAAATTGAGGATTATTTTCATAATTTGAGAATCATTATTATGACTAAGTGTTTCTTTTTGTCTAAATAATGAAAAGTCAATTGGTTACATTTAAATAATTACCGGCAACCACCAAACAAAGCATTTTTGGGTGGATGATTGACATTAAAGATATTTTTTGGGTGAAAGTTAAAGACATTTTAAATCCTTTTTGGGTAGAAGATTAAGAAGTTAACTTTTAAGAATCCACTGCTTACATCCGGAGACGTTTTTATCTCAGGAAGTGTATGGTTAAGTGATTGTTATGACCTTTGTTTTTTTTGTTTCATGTCACTGGTCTCTCTCTCTCCCTCTCTTTCTTTCTCAGGTAACACCGAGGTGCTACTACTCTCAGCACATCTCCCGTGGACCTGATAATGACCCCTTGAACCTGAGAACACCACACTGCATGCTTTCATTTCAAACACAGTATGCTCATTTCCAACATACACGACTTGTTTAGCTGTTCTTTTCTGAGCATGTAAAATAGGTATAAATGTAGATGATTATATGGTTATATTCTGTGATTAACGATCTGGTTTGAATGTGTTTTATAGAATAGAAGGGCTAGTGTTTGAGGCTCGTGAGCTTTCTGTTCCCTTAGGAGCTCATTATGGAAATCAAGCAGAAGCTGATGTGGGATGCTGGAATAGAGTGGGAAATAAACAGCTATTTATATCTAAACGGTTTGTGAATAATGGGTCATAACTTACATTATGAACTTTTTTTCATGTAATGAGCTAAGAAACAACTTGGTCTATTTATCACTTTTTCCCTGCTTGTTTTCGTACATAACTTTGAGAGAAATGTGCACCAATGTTGCGAAGCCGAAAGAAAAGGGATGTTTTGTTTTATATGCTGATCAGTCGTTACTAGGAGGAGCCTGCCATTTAATAAAACCTATTTAAGGCTGCTGACCTTAAGTCGCAGTCTCAGAATCATCAACAAGGAACAAGTCAGGATTTTTTTTCCTAATGAACGTGGGATTTGAAATCTGGGATGTTTGGAAGATGATATAAAAACTTTTGTGCGTAACTTCTGTGTTCTGAATTTAATTTTAATCGTTAACTGCTCACATTCGTCATTCTATTTTGACAAATACACCAAAATGACTGATGTGCGACTGATATGAATGATAGTTGTGTACTTCTGAGGATATGTGGATGAATGCTATCTGGAAGACTCAGTAATTGATAAAGAAATTCAGTCGTTCTTTCATTTCTATAGGGGTTCAGTATTTTATGAAAAGGGGGTTAAATGGAGGGGAACATAGCTTGTCTGCAGACAAGACCGTTATGGACCTATTCAATCACAGATGTATAAAATACTTTATGACTTGCATCAACGTATTTTGTGACCTTAAACTTAAAGACAATGCAAAACAATTCATAGTGTATTTATATGTTATAGGGTAGTTAAGTCAAAGTGTTATGAACTGAACTAGCTTTAAAATAATAAACAAGATTAACTATGAAACTTTTATTCTGAATTTAAAAGCTATCACAAGTAATAATAATCATATTGTTATTACCAATATTGACTAAAGTTCAAATATTGTAAATTTTGCCAAATTAAAATATAAACGAGTATGATAATTTTAATTAACATATTACTTAAAAATCAAGCTTTACCAAAATAATGATTTTTCATTGACTATAGATTATAATCCATTAATAGTGTAATTTTTTGGTTAAATGAACTAGCTTAAAAATAAATGGACAATTTGCTTATAAACTTTTATTAATAAAATATGAATTTCATGACGTGAAAAGCTGTCAAAAATAGCTCACTGAAGTTAAAATAATAAATGTGTTGATATAAGTTATTGTTTTTTTTTTTTTTTTATGAAAACACCTTGACGTGACATCCTATTGTTTCCGAGTCCCTTTAAGACCTGAGAACCAATCAGAGGCCATGATGACATCTATTACTTTGGTTAACACAGAGCACTGTAATTTAGTTTTGGCGTTTTTGTTCATCTGATCTGAGGTTTTTGAGGGGTTTGTTTCAGTTGGTTTTCACAATCAACATGTTTGTGTGTTTGTTAAAAAGTAGAGTGCAGAGGCATTTACTTAAAAAATGGTTTCCTTTTAACCTGGTAAAAAAATGCTAATTTTAATGACATGTGGTCCATGAGGTGTTTGCATTTAAACACTTCCAAAATTGCATTCGTATCTTTTGTTTCTTTCCGTACATTTTAAATTCAAAGTAGTATATTTCTTGAAAAGTGCATTGATGCAAGTCATGGAAAAGAGCTGTGCAGCTGTTGCATGAGGAAACCCCTAAAGAGCTCATTAGTTTCTTCTGTACCGTGTAGGACTCTCAGGATGCTAGTTGATTTGTCATTGAACAAACACGTTTGTCAAAGTACCCCACAAAGGCCGCCTAGGGTTTTTGTGCTTCCATGGGTCCCTTCTTGCTCTTCAATCTTTCAACTCTTGGGTTGTTTCAACAACAGTGAACTTTTGTGCAAGACGCACAGCTTCTGTTCCTGATACAGGCTAATGTTTGGGTGTGAGCTAACCAGAGCCATGCTGGAGAACGCTTCTCTGAAAGTGCTGAGCAAGTACAGAGGTGTGTGCGGGTGAAAGAGAGAGGGGAATGCTACATGACTTGGATCCTGAAGGGCCCACAAGCGTTTGGGGATGGCGTGTTGCCATGACAACCATCAGTCAGAGTGGGCCCTGCGGCAAAAGCTCTCAGTGAAAGTCATTTCACAAAAAGAGTCTTTCTGTGACAAGTAACACACCATCACTTTGGTATTTCAGATGGCCTGTCTTGGGATAGACAGCCTCTTTTCTTTCCAGCATCCTCTACCTCTCACATAGACACAGACTCAGAGTGTCTAGATTCTCACTGGCCATTTTTCTTTTAAGAGGAAGTTCCCCCTTCATGAAGAAAGATTCCTGTTTTTAAGAGAATATTTCCTCCTTGTCTGTATCTGGTGATGTTGGCCGGGAGATCTGGAAGAGTGACATAGGAGAGGTCGGACTCTTTCTGCTCCTTAGCAACCTTAACACTTCAGCAACCTGTGTCTCCAAGGCAACCATTCTGTTACCGAGGGTCGAGAGCTCCTCTTTGAGTTCAGTGCGGAGCTCCAGGATCGAGGCATGAAGGGTGTGCTCAGGAATAGGAGGGATTGGTGGGATTGGGGGAGATTTTCCATCAGGTTGGACTGGACTTCGGTCCACAGGGGTGCGAGCGCCACCCTCATCTAGGCGTAAGTCACTTTTGGTGATGCCACTGTCACAAGAGTCAGTTTTCTTTAGTCCGCTAGGCTCTAAAGTCTTTGCAGAGCTGCTCCGCTCTGGAAGAGTCTCCATTGACTCTGCTTTCGGGACATTCCCCCAGCTATCTGGTTTTGCCACACTCTCTCTGAACCTTGCCCAACCTCGTGAGCGAGGCTCAGACATACGAGACAAATGTTGCCCCGGAGCGCTAAGCTTAGCCTGGTCAAATGATCCCAGCATTTGGTTTTTGCTTGGTTTGGATGGTATAGGTGTAGCTGGGCTCTCAGTAACTGTGACGATGCTTGTGGTGGCAACCACGTCATGAGTAAGGACTTCATTCTGGATGTGACCCTTTTCAAGGTCGAGTTCTTCAGAACCAGGTCTTCCAGCTGCAAGACGGGCCTCCTTTTGCTGGCGAAAGCGCTGGAAAAGTCTGCGAACGGGATGGTCAGGAGGGAGGTTCAGTGGAGCTTCATTCTTCCTCCTCAGCCTCTCCTCTTCTTCCCGTTTGACATCACTGATCTTTCTAAACACGAGCTGAAATTATATAGATTTAGTTAAAACCTCAAAAGACATCAAATACGTAATGATATGCAAGATCAAGATCTAAATATTTGTAAACTTAAACAATTTTTGCTAATTTTGCTCTATTTCTGAGATTAGCCACAGTTTTCTCATTTACATTTAGGCATTTGAAAGATGGTTTTGTCCAAAGCGCCTTTCAGTAGGGACTAGAGACAATATGAGGTCTGATACAAAGTATTCCTCTAGTTGCTCACAATAAAAGTTATATCAAAACGAAAAATGTTTTTTAAATGTGTCTTGGAGAAGGATTTGCTTTTAGAAAGTTGTTAGTGTTGCTACTTTGCTGACTGGATCAGTAAGTTATCAGTAAGCCAGGGACAGTGAGAGAGAAGGTTCTGTTCTGTCTTTCTGGGACAGAGCCACAATATGTATTTTAAGTTTATTAAGTAAAAACTCTAAATATGTGACTCTCATGTATAACCCTCCTCAACATCGGGTGACAATAGAGAGTTTTGTACCTCCATGACAGACTTATATTTACATTAGACTTTAAATTGAATGATGTAATCAGCCTGGATGGATATCACCTGTTTTTTGTGCTATAAAAGCCTGTGTTTTTTTCAGTTGTAGTTTATGAGACTTTGAATTTTTAGTGCAAAATGAGAAACTGCAAAGGATGTCTTTCATTTATTTATTATTTACATTTGTTTTAAAAACTGAATGTTATGCATATTATCCTTAAACATGCACATCACTGTAAAAGGGAAAATAATCCAATAGTAGTTGATCAGTCCTGAATCGTTGCCCATGGTGAAAAATCCTTGTGACATTTAAGTTTATTTGCACAAATTTTTGACTGTGACCTGTGGTTTGGAGAACCTTGTTTCACTCTTTATTTTTTGTGTATTCTTTTGAAGGTTTGCTGATCCTAGTTCTGCTGACTGAAATTCTCTCTACGTTTTTGGCGAACTACTGTAAAGGATTTTGGTTTGTAGTCATTTTTTATCTCCCTTTTATCTTGGACCTAGAAGCACATAAGTCAGTCACACAGCAGACCTGATTATTATAAAAAAAAATTTAATCCAGTCATTACTGCCATTATTTTATTCTTTCTGACTTTGCCTTAATAGTACAGTGCACTACTATCAGCATTTTTTTTTTACTTTCAAATGGTTGTTTTTTTCAGTCTCTAATTAATAGCAAACTTGGAAAATTAACAAGGGAAAATCTCAAAACACTATGTTTAGTTAATTTGAAATTTGGATGAATAAACTTTTGTTCCCTTGCAATGGATAAATCAGATTTTGGTATTCAAATTTTTACACATTCTGAATCTTGGAATATTGTGAATGTTTATATTACATTACTTTAAATTATTACATTATTACATTTAAATTCTTGATTATTACCATCCAAAAAACTCATTATATTTTTCTAATTGAAGATTTAGTTATTTTTAGTTATGTACTCAATTGAGTTTATTACCATTATTAATGAATGTAATGTATTATATTTACTTGAATGAAATGTATCATTGTTACCCGGGAATATTCTACAGTATTCCATAATTTAAGAGACAGTCAGTTTAAAATGTTACTATTGTTTGGAATATGTTTCATTCCTCTTCATGCCAAAGGTAATGGTTGCGCCAACAAAAACAAAAAAAAAAGACGTGACAGAAAATCTTTCATATGGATACTTTTTTCATCTTGAAGATGAGTTATATTACTTGTGGATAGAACTGGTTTGACTGATAAAATGTGAAGAAATGGGTTGTAGTGGATTCTTTGCTGCTGATTGGATAAGCACTTAGACTATGATTTGAGTGTTGTACAGGTCAAGCACCTGCTACTCTCACTGTAAACTGAATAAAATAATGCCTACCTTAGATAGAACAGGTTAAAAAGAAATTATATTTCGAACAGTCTAAAACATCCACTGTATTTTTTAATGTTAAAATGTATGCTGTATAGTACTAGTTAAAAGCTATTTGGAAGATCTTCTAATATAAAAAGATATCAACATGATGAATTCAATCTCTCCAGGTTTCTTGCTAGGGCAAGATCACTCGTGCGGTTCTGAATACCCTGCATTTGAAGTCGTTAATTTTGCAAGATGTTAAACGTTGTTACTTATTTATTTGAGTTCATGTATATTTCAGTCAAGCTTTTCTTGAGCAGATTTCCGGATTAAAGCCTTTAATGTTTGAGTGTCTGCTTGAACTCAATATATATTGTATAACTCTATATAACTCTACATACATACGTACATACATACATACATATATATATATATATATATATATATATATATATATATATATATATACACACACACACACACACACACACACAAATATACATATAATCATATACGCGTGTCGTCCGCATGGTCAAGGTTAACACACAATCTGGTGTTCGATTTTGATCAGTCTAGACTCCTGATGGGAGAGTTTAGCAATTATAATCATGAAAAAAGGCTTGTCTAAAGCCCCTCTCTCTCTCTCTCTCTCTCTCTCTCTCTCTCTCTCTCTCTCTCTCTCTCTCACGCACCGAGACAGTTTGTTCCTCTCGTTATTGCTAGTGTATTCGTCTGCCAGTATCTACAATTTGTTCATTTCATGGGAACGCTTTGAGGATTTATTAGGTGGAATAGAGACCCACCTAATGAATTGTACCAGCAATCTGCCTGTGAAATTATTGTCTAGCATTAGAACAGATAGAGTTTTGGTCACTTTCTTCATTGGCTCTGTAATAGTTTGCAGTGGTAATGACTTTATTTGGTATTGCTTTGATTCTTTATAACTTATATGGTACTCATTATCTCTTATTAAAGATTAAGTACTATATTGGTGCAGCACACATCATGCACAGCGACAATCCAAAGTGCTTATCAGAACAGTACGACCATAAAAACTTCAAATTAAAATGTCTTTAAAATAAAATTAAGGCATAGAATTTAAAGGCAGCTTTTGAAGATAAAAGTGGGACGGACGACTTTTTGGTTTTAACAAAACATTATTTTAATGTTATTTTAGACTTTCTGTATAAAAATTAATGTGGAATTCTAATGTTGTTTTTACCATTTGTTTTGTTACTTTTTCATAATCTCAAACTATGAAATGTGATAAAGACTAAAACCAACTGTTCCCGGTTTCACTCTGCCCCAATTAAAAAACTAAACAGAAACAACTAATCCCTATTTTTATATGAACACTGATTTATTCAATAATAATTTAGTATATCCACTAATTCTTTCCTGTCGACAAAACAATCTAATACAATAGTTGTAAATGACAACAAGTATTTAATATAGTTATTGTTCATTGTTAACTACATGGGCAATAATTATGACCTCAATGCTTATCTATACCTTATGCTATAAATGATTTTGTACATATGATGTTTTAGCTGGAGTACTCCAATATACCTCAAAATGTTCCTCATTAGTAAACACATGCGTTTGACAGTAAATCTGATTCTGATTAATATTTACACTAATTACACTTTTTTTGTAATGCTGCTTTCAACCTGTTGCTGCAACAAGAAATAAAGTATCAATATATACCGAATCATGGTTTTTAACCATGCATTTTTAACCCTTCGCTTTTATCTGATTAATGATCTCAGTTTAATTTGAATGATTTCTCTAATGATGTTTAGCCTGTCAGAAAAAAAAAATGTCTGAGAGCTTATGTGTGGGAGGTAATGCTACTGTTGTCACTCTTCAAAACGTCAACACAGTCAAACATAAGGCATGACAAATTTCTCCAATTAGAGTGTTTTTTTTCTCAATAGATACATTTACCCAGAGGCAATTTAAACTGGGGAGGAAAAATGTGACCGTGATAAAGTACAGTGGCTCTAAACACCATCAAAATCACATTCACTCTCATTTAGGAGATGCACACCACATTATGATTCTTAAGATCCATGTATTATTGCGAGAAACATAGCACACAAGGCTTTTCCCCTGGATAGCCTGAATTTGTTCATTTTGCCTTTAATTCACTCAGATATGTCATATTGCCACTTTCCATTTAAATGCAGCATTTGTTTGTAATACAAGTGCAGAAATAGATCACTGCTGCTCTCTTTTGAGGATCCAATTTTGAGAAGAGAAGCGAAAAGACAAGTACACCAGTTACTCTTATAAGTTACAAGGGCCCTGAAATATTCAAACATGCCCCTAGTTTTGACTACTAATTCATAGACCATTTTGTTTTATTTATGCTTATTTTCTTTTATGATCATTCTACACAAGCATGGTGGCTCAGTTGTTATCACCATTGCCTTTCAGCAGGAAGCATCCCTAGACAGAGACATATAGTATCTCCAGAGTATCCTAAATTCAGAGGCTTTAATTCTACTGGACACGCTCAAAATGATCCTATGACTAATTGAGGAGCAATCTTAAAAAAATTCCTGAGTCACTCCAGCTGGTTTCTCTTTATGTGGAGTTTAAACATCTCTTTGTGAGGATACCTTTCTCCTTATCTAAGAGAGCACCCTGAAACACTGTGTGAGATACTGTAGTCTTGACCTTCCAACTTCCTTACCAGTCCATTACTTCAGTTTTACTAAAAAAAGTCGTACATCTTAAGTATTGGAAGCATCCCTAGGCAGTTCTGTTAGAACATGACCAACGATATACATAATAGTTAACAGTTAATCAGGAGCTTTAGCTTGTGATTCTTCCAGCTCATCATCATAGAACAATCCATCAACTAAATTACTGAAGCTGATGTACATATTCATCTATCTATCTTAAGCTCCTCTTTCCTAACTTGTGGCTGTCAAAATAAAGATTTACTGCCTGAAAGGTTCTGGAATTTAACCCTTAGCTCACCATTTGTAGGCAGATAATCATTGGCATACTTTTCCAAACCTGACACAAAACCTTTTTTGTGTGAGGCATCATTATTTGCTCTGAATGCATTTAGTAAGCAGAATTTATACATAATTCTCTTCCTTGAATATATCAACTTAATTGTTCCTATCTGGGCCATTAAGTTAGCGTTGGGGTAACACACACTACTGGGACCCAAATTAAATGCCAAACAAGGTGTACTACAAACACTGAACTCTGAATGAACACTCTTTTTGTATCTTAATACCTACATAAAGTTATACAACTTTTTGATTTAAAAGGAATATGATATCCTATTCCATGATTACCATGTCCAGTTTAAGTTAAACCTTCATGAAACACATCTGGTCTCAAAATTTGGGCTGATAGACTGTAAAGGGATTTTGTGCATATTTTAACCGCATCTTTTATACCAATTGGTTTTTAAACCAATTCAATATGTGCCATGTTACTTATTAGCATAGTTTTTAACTAAAGTATATTTTTAGTTTAACTTTAATTAATCTGAATTTATCTTGTTTGAAATCAAATTTTTTTGGTATACACAGGGGATACAATTTCTCAGTCTTTTTTATGAATTTTTGTAATTTTTCACTGAATGAAAAGATTTTCTTGGCAGAGACATGCAGAGAGGTGTTGCATATCAAACACCGGAGCAATATACAAAGGTGTCAGTGTTGGCATAAGCAAGGAGTGTGCTATTATTTGCTCAAAGAAATTTCTAATAGTGTATTGTTAGTCTCTTTCTGCTACCACGTGTCCTTGGCACCCGCACACATAAAGACCCCCGGTGTTGTGCTTTTGCGTTCCTCTTAAAATTCTTACAGAAGCTTAAACAGTGGGATTTTTGGAGGGAGGGAATTGAACACCATAAAAGAAGGGGAACAGAAAATATATCCGTTGAGATGCAGCGCTCACAACTCCAATATTTTATAATTCAAACTAAAAGCAGACTGTGTGCACATCCAAGCAGAAAAAATCCCATAACACTTTAATTCCCTGAAAAAGCACACAAGCCCATCATTCTTTATAGCTTCCATACAGTCTATTCTACTTTGTTGCATGTTTAATTCATTCTTTAACTGAGTGAAGAATGTATTGTTTTATTAGCCGAGCGTATGATATCCTCATTGTAGAACATTTTCAGTTGACTTTTTTAAGGGTGCATTTTCATATTATGACGGTTCTCAACAAGAAGTTCCCAATTACAAAGCATTTTCAACTGTGACTTTCTCAAATAGATTTCTTTTTAATATTTTGAAGGCTTATGAAAGCATAATATCCTAATTTTTTTAGATTTAGGGTTTAAAAATTTTAAAAACACAATACGATCAATGCAATTTATCAGTATAATAAGACAAAGTTTTCTCTTTTTTAATCTGAAGATAAATAAAGACTATAAGTACGTACTAAATGGAATATTTTTTGGAAGTATGAAATAATTATAGTTGTACTACATCCACCTTTTTGTCAGTATCATCTGACCACCCTTCATCAGTTGAGTCTTATTCAAAGACCATATCATATGATGGAAGCAGTGTAACGTCACTCATAAACTTCTGAAGGGGATTTGAATGTTAAAAGAGGGTATAGTCCGGAATTTTCTATTTAGCAAGATGTTTCAAGAAGCATGAGAAGTTAGTGGCATGCACAGTCACAGTTTAATGTACGCTTGTTGAAAACGTGGTATGTAGAGTTTTTTTTAATGGATTAGAGAACTTGTGCTTGTAAATAGTAATGAGATACTGATGTGCCATTTAGAGACATCATAGCGGGGTTGTTTGCTAAAAGGAAGTAATTTTTTATTTATTTAGTACTAACAGACTCTAAAACTTTGAACTAAGATTCAACCCACTACTCTTCCATTCTCTTGTGAAATAGGAAGTGACCAAACTGTAGTATCTCAAATAGCCGCAAGGGGGGTAGGGTCAGAAGAGAGCAATTTCTCATTCACTCCAATGTGAAAACTGCTCAACTTTGGAGCTGAAAAAACATGTTTCCACCCCTTGTGCAGCAATGTTTTATTGTGTTTTTTTATTTAGATTGTTTTTTATTTGTTTAAGATATATAAAATGTAAAAAATCATACACTACGCCAATGTTCCATCTTTCTAAACACAATTTTTGCTACCGGGAAATGACGCACTTCCATGATGGCGATGGTTGGCCATGCTTACTGATCATATTTACTGATCATCCAAAACATCACGCATGCTATGTTTCTGTTTTAGTCAATGCATTGAACGGAGGCTCTCGGCAGAGGCAACTGACAGAAACCCACATTGGTACCTCTCGGCCAGAGCATTCTGTTGTCCTCATCTTTGGTTATCCTGGCTGGTCTCCCTGGTGCCTCCCGTCGGTTCTCTCCCTGCAGCACGTCGAGGGCTAGTTGGATCTGACTCGCTCTCCTCCGTCTCTTTAGCTCTTTTCCTTCCTCTAACATGCTGGAGGCGGTGACGGGAACCAGTTGCACCTAGTTGCTGAGCAGCATTTCTAAGGCGACGCTCGATGATCTCAATAAAATTTTCTTGACCTGAAATATTTTCATGACCCTTTAAAACTTTAGCTCTTTAACGTGTATATTAAACATACTACTTTATGGATCTCAATATAACAACTTCAGTCGGTTTCGTTCTGGTATTCTAACTATGGAGAGAGTAAAAGGTTGCTGCCTGGTCTCGTTCCTTCCTTTCATGGGATTGAAAATATAGATACTGTAAAATCCACTAATATGTGCATTGATGCCACTATATATATATCCATAATATGTAGAGGTAGAGGACAGGTAGAAATCAATTAGTAATTAAAGTAAATCCAGGCGTTAAAGTAATTTGGGCAATTGTAAGTCTTCAAAATGTTGAGTAAATGCTCTGAATGCAACTGTACCTACTGTACGTATAATACTATGATTTGATCTAAGACTCAAAAATCAAGTTGGGATAATATAAACAAAACTGAAAGAGAAACGTAAAAATAAGAGAGAGCTTTTTTTGGACTTTGACAAACCAGACTGATCTGATAATGTTCATACTGAGCAACCGGAGAAGCTTAAACAGTTACTTGGTTTTACTTGGTTTTGAAACGTTAGCCAGCTTTGAAGTCTTGCTGTTTTCTACAATTTGTGTGATTTTGACAAGTGAATTGGCTTCATTGAAAACCAATTGAAAGGCTGTTTGTTTGTGAGAAGCGCTGTGTGAATATGCTGCAGGTTTTTTTTTTTTGCTTTATACCCTCGTGCCTCATGCTGACAGCCTGAATCTCTGTCACTGATCCGAGATCAGATTTGCCACACTCATCACCATCTCACAGAATCTGATCCCTCTGCTAGGACCAATTCACCCACACCTGCCAACTACACACAGACACGCACTCTTTACAGGGTCATAAAAGGGACATATTGAGACTATCAAGCTGCAAGTACATCCGCAAACCTATAGAGCTTTTAATGGACGAGTGCGAGTGTGATTTACCCATTAAAGCTGCATAAACTATAACCTTAATCACAGTTAAAATAACTCTTGACACTACTGCATCGAAATGAAGAGGAGATTTCAGTGTTACCTTAGCAACTACAAACATGAATAATCAGAATCCAATTGGATGAAGCATTAAAATGTCTATTTATGCAGTAGTTACAGAGTACTGTGTGTTCTGTTATACCATTATGGGAGTCTTCATAGTCTATGCCAAAAAGCTGACAATCTGCTCCCTGTTGGGCTCAGATTCAGCTCATCAACGTTACTATTATAACTCCAACATTGTTGCCAAAGAGCTTTTATTTTAAAAACGGTTATGGGTGAGACCTGCAGACGTCCCATGCTCTTAACATTAGATCTTGAACTGTACATCCAAAATTCAAGATTGGGTAAGTTAGGTACATCAAAAACATTAATTTTATCAATACATTTTGCTTATGCTCTTTAAAAGCTTGAATCATGGAGGTATTATTCTTTAAGTAACACAACTTACATTTGTCAGAGTGACTACAACAAAATAGAAAATGACAAGAAATTAGTTTAAACAGATATGCATTGCTTTCACAGCATTACGTTATAGTTACTCTCTACCCTACTATCTCACTCCAGAGACGGAACCCATGGTTTAAATAATTCTATTTTAGAAATATATAAGTATCTATTTTAGTCACTGGGTCATGTAGAATAAAATGTCAGTTACAAACTTTTGACTGGTTGACTAAATACTCTCCACATTACTTTAGATTCAAAAAGTAATTCAGGAAAAAAATCTTTCAGATGATATTTTTTCTTCCAATGAGTCAGAATCATCAGTGATTTGGCTAGTTCCTAAAAGTATTGACCTTGAAATATAAAAACATTTTATTTTCCGTTGGTCTTAGTAGAGTGACATTTTAAAGAGGAAAATTTTCGACTTAAAAAAAAATGCGACTTTAGTAGTTCTGCTGCTAGTTTTAGAATGCTACTGGTCTAATATGATTCAATGGTCAATGTTAAATTTGTTTGCATCATGTCAATTCTTTTCAGACATTTCTTACTTGTTTAGCATTGTTCTCTGATCAAAAACATGAATCAATTCATATTCCAATGCAGGTTTGTCTAATACTATTTTCTTTTTCTGGGAGCTCAAAAATACTCGATGACCATAGCCATACCAATTGGCTGTAGAACCTCCCACTAACCAATCAGATGAACCCCTAAGGCAGCTCATCTCAATGAAGAACTGATACACTCAGACTGATCCAGAAGGGAAGAGAAGTAGAACGGTGCCAGATAAATAAAGAAAAGAAAGTTATTGGTAGTCTCGAGCCAAAACCTTTCTTGGTTTAACAAAAGATAAAGGTATTTGTGTGATATATATGCCAGGATTTTCTGTGCACCAACAAGAAAAACCCAGCAGGGGGTGTGGTGGAAACCTCAAAGAGTGAAGAACAGGAGGTACATGGGGTCATTTGGTGTAGCACAACTATTTGAGATTATTCAAGGACATTGTTTGTGATGAATACTGCCTTTTGAAGTTAAAAAGGGTGCAGATATAGTCTAGAGGGACCAAATATTTATTACAAATTATTATAAAATTCCATCATTGAGCTATACTGAACGGGAAATCACCCGAACTTAATATCAGCTGAACAGATTTAAAATAGCTTAAATATTTTTTTTAATCGCAAACTGCTCTTTTCAGGTGAAGAATTGAAATATAATTATAGTTTTTGCAATCATTAATTGAAAGTCGAGCTCAAGTCCATTTCAAAGCCTGAAGTATTTTCTACTGTTAGTAATCAAACTAAATAAAATTGCTATTAAATGATGCTTTAATAGTAGTAGTCAAACGTAGCAGATAATTAACATTTTATTATGCCATTTTACCTTACAGTTTAGGTACCCCAAAACTTTCAAAGAAATGTGAATAAGCTTAATCTTTGTAAAAGCTAACCCAAATCCATAGACTTTTTTTAAAAAGCACATTTTTGGATGTATTTGGAAATTGTTATAACCAGATATACTATAAGAATTCCATGTTCACAAATACATTGCAGCAACATCTTTCTATCCTAATAAAAAGTTTCTTACATTAAATTTGACAAATGTTGTCTTCCCACTGTATGACAAATTTTCTCCTGTATAACACATTTTTTCTATCTGGGTCACAATCAAACATAAACATCATAACTAATTCAGGGAGACATGAGCTAATTAAAGTCTTCCGTTTGGAAACAAACCTAGAAAGGCCTTGATGCAACCACATTTCAGTGTTAACAGAACTCTTGTGTTGGGGTTAATATCATGTCATGTTTTGAACAAGTGATGAGAATATGACAAAAGGCCATTACAAGCGCGTGTAGGTGTGAAGAGCTTAACAGAGAGCTCTTTCACTGAAGCTCTTGCATGTATGATTACTGTTTAAAGAATGCTTAACTGTTCATGTATGCAACAGATGGATTATAAACGTTGTTCTTGTCTTCCGCCACCAATATTATTTTTATATATATATATATATATATATATATATATATATATATATATATATATCAGATATTTTTAACCCGTATAGACAAATATAAGTGTATGGCGTATGCTGTTCAAAATAAGAGGCAGACACTGGACGAACTATTATTAGCCTCCTCCGCAGACCCAAAAACAGACTCAGGCAGGGCAGAAATCCAGCATTTTCTACACACTGAGGCTATTTTATCACTCCGACAGCTGCCTTTATTATCCACCAGAGAGAATTTATGAACAAGATAACTGCTAAAACTTCAATATTTGGATTATGGAGAGTTCATTTTTAATGGGATTTGATGTGATCAAAAAGGCACCACTTCAGCATTTTTCCTTCAAACAATAGGGTAAGAGCGAATTGTTTGCCAAGGGGGTCCATAGTCTACATGTTTGTGTGGTAATTGCCCTGAACCCATTGCATCCTGCCACTTCTGTGCTATGCTTTCCTATTAAACCCCTTAAGAAAAGTACCACAGCTTTACACTTCGACTCCCTGTAATCCCTAAATCCATCTTTCACTAGGGTTTGTGTGGCTTGTTTTACTATCTGAGTCTCCATTATTCTTGATTTAGTTCTCCTTTCTATTCTTTGGTCATTCATATATTATAATATTGTATATATTATCATTATTATTCAAATCTAAATTATATAATATATATTTTTTGAAAATGTTATAAAAAATATTTTAAAGGTTCTGTTATGATGGAAATGTACTATTCCCAGATGATAACTTTATTAAAACAATGAAATTTTATGTGTGTAATTAAAAATGATTTGTTATGAATTAAAAAAATATGTAAAGTAAGCATTTAAAAAGTAAAGATTACTATGACAAATTATGTTTAATTATTAATGTATGTATGTATTTATGTATGCATATGTAGTGTATTTTTTGCTAACATTAACAAATTGCTTTGATTTGTTTGAGATGATAAAATTGTCAGTCTCTGTAATCTTCTAGATGGAATAACCTACTTTAACCTTTTTGTTTATCCTGTGGTTGTGTACTTCTTGTTTGTTCATGTGCCACGCAACATGGCTGAAAATTGCTTTGTTTTCCCCAGTTATGTGACCTTGTTTGGCTCACACGACTGGGATTTGTTTTCTGTTCTAGAGTATTTGTGTTGCTGTTAGAGCACATGGATGTAATGCTATCATGTGCTGTCTCTTTTATTGTTTTTTATTAATTATTCCCATCTGCCGCATTTTTTAAATGTCAGTGTATCCTTTGTCATATATATTATTATATTATGTATATTTTTGGCTAAGATAATTTGTGTTTATTAGATATGTTTTTATTTTATATTATATTTTTATATCTTTTTATTTTTTGAAGCATTTACAGGTGACTCGTACTGAATTTTTCCCGATCTGGTGCCTCAACCACATGCCAGTGATTTGCACGCACCAACACAACATTGCCCACAATGCAACAGTAGCCCGCAAACATAATACTCATTTGAGTTTGTTTTATTTTCTAATTTTTCTATTTTAAAGCAGTGATTTGTAGAATCATAGAGCAGCATAATAAGTCATGTTCAGTTTATAATGCATTCAATTTTATTTATTTATTTTTTTACTTTTTTAATATATAATGGAACATACTTTGTTTTTGATGGACATTTACTTTTTCATATATGCCTTGAAATTACTGACAAAGCCATGAGTAAGTATTGCTTTGTTTGTTTAATCATTAAATACATAATAATATTAAGTCTTAGTTTAATAGGCTATGTGGAGTCAGTCCGACTCTTGGCTTGAAGCAAATTCGGTTTTTTTGCCCTTCTCATCTTCTTCACAATATGATTTGGGACATACCTAAACATATGTGGAGTGTGTACTTCATGGCCTATTTTACATTCACATGAGGAGTCCTGTTTATATGTTTGAAAACTGCACTTCAGAATGTGTATGTTTATTGCTCTATATAGAACATCACATGTATTTATAGATTGCGATAGAGAGCTAGATTTCTCTTTTCCCCTGAGTTCAATCTATTTCCTTCAGTGCTCATTCTGTGGAGCGCACCTCACAATGCTGAGAGCTAGTCATGCAGGTCTTGAGATATTCTGCTTACACATGTGGTCTGGGGTAAAGTCACGGATGGGTGGAACACAAAGAATGCTCAGAGTGAATCAGACTTCACTCACCCGTTTGCGCAGGTTGTACGTGAGCAGCAGGTTTCTGGAGAAGTGGTTGGAGAAGGCGGTGTAAAACTCCAGTACTTTCTGAAGAGCGTCCCGTTTGATCACATGCAGGTCACAGTATGTTAGCGCTCGAACATTAGCACAGGCCTGGGCTAGCGTCACCTCCTTCCAGAACACATCACCAAACACATCACCTTTACCTGCGGGGCAAACGGAGGCTTTAGTACTAAAGTAATAGAGGGTTATTGTAATGGTTTGCATGGAACAAAAAAAAACATTGTTTTAACAGTTCCTCTGATGAAAAGCTGGAATTTTAGGTATATTTGTTGAATTTAAACTTTAAATGCCAAATGAAAGTGGCATTTCCCATTCTCAAAACTTCATCTCCATTGAAAAAGCTTTTACAAATTGTACAAGCGGGTTTAATGGAATAGACTTAGTGTAAGCTCGGTTTCTGGCCCGAATAACTCAGAAACTGGGACATTGATATAATTGTATCTACAAATACAGATAACCTTAGCTGAAATGCACAAAAGTATTCCTCAAAATGCCCTCATTCTTGAGGTTACAGAACTAAATAGTCTGCTCAGATCAATTATTTACAGTTCTTCGGTGTCTCTGAGATTGATGTTTAATGTTGGTTCCTTTCCCCATCAGAGACAGAGATGTATTTCTCTAGAGACGTCTAAGTGTCACCTTTGATAACAGAGGATCTGAATAACTAAACTTGTGTATTGCATTTTTTGAAACGTAAAATATATATTTGGAACTCTCAAATGATCAAATCTTATTGAATCACACTGCAAAACACAAGTCTACGAGCGATTTCCTTGAGCAGGAGTGACTATAGATCTTCAGGTCAAAGTCAGCACTGATGAGCATTCAGACAGCCCCATGTTGACCTCTCGCCCTGTGTTTTGCTTAGTCCATCCTTAAGAGAGAGACGAGGAAGTGGATCGATAATTCTCTTCATTCTAAACTGTCTGTCTCCAGATGCCTCTGTTTGCATTTGTTGAAGATTTGTGGCCTTTAGGACTGATCTTAAATCAGTTTAACGACAGAGAGCCAAATTTAGAAAAGCATTGTTAGCTTGAAGAAGAGAAAAATCCAGCTGTTAGAGGATGATCTTCGTGGCTTGTGGCTTCTGTGAAGCGTAGAAGCCTAATTCCCCGCTGAATGACAGAAAGATGTTGTCTATGACAGATGCCATGGTACATTAGGTTGTGCTTACTCTAAGATTGGCCTATTATTTGTTTTTTATGAACCATATTCTTTTTTTTTTTTTTTTTCATTTTATTTTGCTGTCTCAAAACCATCTTGCATATCTGGTATCATGAATATTCTAAACACCCTGTGTCCATTTGTTTTTCAACATTTGGAGAACTTTTTTTATTATTGTTTCATCTACAGCATGTAAGCTGGAATGAACATTGCTTACAAAGTATGAATAGATACTAAGGAAAATAAAACATAATTCAGTTAACTGATTGTGTTTTATCAATATTTGAAATATTTAACACACACTTTCCTCACAGTTTCAGGCTTTTTTCTTTATTCTATTTTATTCATGGTCCCTGAATGTTTAATGCACTAAGGAAGAGTGGGGTTGGACGTCTTGATCAAAGAGGGCAGAGGGTTTATGTGGCAAGTCACAAAAAGAGAGAAAACTCCTGAGATAGAGTACACCATGGCATCAATAATACTCTCATAAGTTCAGACTGCAGGTCTTAATGCTCAATTCTGATTTTTTATTTTAATGAAAGCAGTTTTTTTGTTGCTTGTTCACATTACATACCTTATGCGACTTGTGTATGTTCTGTGTATGAACGCAATCCTGCTCTCTGTGAGGGACGCATGTGCAGAAAATGGCTGTGATCAAGATGCAAGTAAACATGAATGAGATTGTGATTCAAGGAGATTGCGTGGCTCAATTTAATTGAATAATTTCATCATGTCTGATCGGAGCAGCCATTATTTCAACCAAATCATATCAAGAAGAAGACGAAGAGGAAATAGTTATTAGTTCACTTTGCTTCCATTGACTGCTTTCAGCTCCTTTCTCAGCCATGGTTGATGTGTGGTTGATGAGTCTGTAATCATACAATGACCTAAAAGTCCGGTATATGCGACCTGGCTGTTCAAACTGAGGTCGCATCGCAATAAACCGTACATTTATCGAATTCAGGACCACATATGAAAGCAACCTTGTTCAGTTTTTGAAAAAATCTTAATCGAGTTATTTAGACTGTCCTGAAAATATCAGATACCGGTTGCATATAGGCAAAACAATAAGGATTTGGGTTACTTAGGGCTGCAGTCTGAACTGAATTTTTGAGTGCATTATCAACTAATACAAGGCTCAACTCAGAGCTCAGCCGTTATTATGAGCAGGCTTAAGCTGATTAATACATTAACTTAATCAGGCCTCTCAAATCCGGTCTTTTTGCCTCTTACCCAGAATGGCAACCACTTCGTCGTCTTGAATGACCTCCAGTGAACCAGACACCACAAAACAGAGGCTGTCCACACTCTCGCCAGCGTGGTAGATCAGATCGCCGGGAGCGCAGTGGATTGTCTGGAACTCCATGGCTAGGGCCCGTAAGCAGCCATCACTGGCCAGACGGAAAGCAGGATGCTCCTTGAAGACCTTCCTGTTCAGGTGCACGCATATATCCGCTCGCATGTCTTTTGGGCAGATCTGCAAAACCTGGGAAGGGTGAGAGATTCACATTTTTAGGACTGATAGCACACAACAGATTTTTAGTTATTTCAGTATTTCGGTGAAACCTTCCTTTCGTTTGCTATACTGACACTTTTTATAGGTTTTAAGAATGTTTGATGCACATTTAGTATTTTAGTAAAGATTTCCTTGCTGGTGCTCATGAACAACTGACTATAAAAAAACAAAAATATATATTTTAAATACTCTTTAAAATACTGCAATCAAGCAGAGTAGTGAGTTTTAAGAGTGTTTCTTAAAAGCAACAAGCAAAACGTTTACGGAGGGTTTTCTACTTCCTGCAAAAATCTGCATTATTTATACTTTATACTTTCTATTTTAATACCCTTCAACAAAGTAGTGGAGGCCAACTATGGATGTTCAGGTTTCCTTCTACTGTCCAAAACATGTGTCCAGTGGTTTGAAGATGTTTGAAAATGATCTTGATATTGGCACCAAATGAACCACATGAAATTCAGGGCTGGTGTAGAAGGTTTGACATCACAATGAGCAAATCACTGGATTACACAAGATAATTTGTTACCAAAACTATGAATAATATATATATTTTTTTATTTAAGGCACCCTTGGTTACCCAAGGACATCAAAGCATGACAATTAGGCATAAAATTAAAAAAACGAAATTCATCAGCTGTTTAAACATGAAGTGCATTCAGAAAGATTAGGCATGTCTATTGAGATGGCCGTTTTAAAATTAGTTGGCGATGGACTGTTGTTAACCCAGTCTAGAAGCTGCACAGCTAAAGGCCCTCCCACCCATTGCTGTTTTGGGAGGACGAGAAGGCTCCAGCCACTGAACAAACGATGAGTGGAGCATACGAGATGTTGTTCTGATCTTTAAAAGTTCAGCCAGGTAGTGAGGGGCCAGATTTTCGAGGCCTTTGTAGAAATTGTGTAAAGTCAATGTAGCCAGTGAAGTTCCTGGGGAACTGGGGTGTTATGGTCAGATCTGGGCGAGTGTGTGATCACTAGCTGCAGTGTTCTGAACTAGTTGAAGTTTGTGAGTTGATATATCTTGGAGTGCAGTGTAGAGTGAGTTGCAGTAGTACAGTTTGCTTGTCACCAATTAATTAAATTGAAGTGAAGCAGTTTCAAGAAATGGGTGAAGCCTGTTAATGTTTAAGAGTTGATAAAAAGCAGACTCAACAACAGAGCGTATGTGAGCCTCAAAGCAGAGCGTCTGGTGGAGAATGATCCCTAGGCTCTCAACCTGCTTCAAGACAGGAAAAGATGGTGGTTAATGGTATTTTTGACACAATAAGGATGACCTCATAATTTGCAGAGGTATGGAACAATATGAAGTTTTTGCTCAAAGCAAAATGTTTTGCTTTTAAGTTTACAACTGAATTTATTGTAGTTGGTTGCTTAATATTTTTTGTTGTCTAAAGAAAATGACTAACCACTTTCTGCTGGACTGCTACTTATGTGGATCTGCCAGTAGATTTATGAATATTTATTATTTGAACAGCAGCAGATTATGAGTATGGAAAATTGAAACCAGCAAGTTATTTTTTTGTTGTGTTTTTCTTTTTATAAATCTTTTGATTTTATGCTAGGGCTGAACAATTAATCACATTTGCAAAACACAAAATGAAATTATATAATGTGATTAAACACGGTGCAATCCACATGTTTATATGTTTATTACAGCAACTTTGAACAACTAAAATATAGTAAAATAATCTATTAGTTTTGTTGTTGTTGTTGTTGTTGTTTTAGATTTCTTTAATATACCTTAAAGTTTGACTTTATAATAATGTTTACACAAGGAGTTATATGCGTACAAAGCTGAAAGATCCACAAATCTGTATATTATATATAAATATTGTTCTATTTAGACTTCAATGATCACAGTAATAATTTTGCAAATCTTAGTTAAAATATTTAAAATTGGTTAGATTTAAATGAATATATACATATGTACATCATCCTATTACAATTTTTTTTAAATCAAAATAACATCCTTTCATTGCTCTCTTATCTGATGAGGTCACATCAAACCAAACTATAATCAAATCAAATCCTGGAGAACAAAATTGGGTCTCTGTAACTTTCTTGATCAAGACTAAAACATTTTTTATCTGTGTTTATGTGCTAAGAGAATGTGTGACTCTAAGCAGAGTTGCTCAGGAATCAGTTTATTTCCTCATTCCTTTTATAATTTAGTGTTTTTGTAACAAAGACTAGGGGACATCATTAAACACAGTCCTTGAATTGCTTTGAAATGAATTGCTTTATTAAAATAATTACTTCGACTTAATTAACCCCAAGCGTATGGCTCTTTACCATTGACGCTTTTTAATAAAAGCGCAATGTCACTGCCACACAAATTCATGTTTACCAGTGAAGCGAACTGAAAGTCTACCACAGAATGGGAGAGGTAAAGGACACACATCAGTGTGTATGCGTGCATCTGAACGCATTAGCGTGCGACATGTCCCTAAGCTGTCATTCCCAGCAGCCCTTCACTTTTCCAGAGCATCTCCCTTTCTGCATGTGGTTGTCACAGAGACACGGAGGCTGGCTCTGGGGAGAAAGCTTGTGTCACTGTGTGATGAGATGGCTAAATAATGAAAAAAAAGCCAGAAAAAGAGACAGCTTGAGCATTCTGACAATGTCTGCCCCACGGGTACTTCACATACACGCTGTCCTGCTGTGCCCCTCCTGTGGTGTGAGTATTAATGACAGGACGAGTCTAAACACACAGCGTGCAAATCCATCTTGCTAAAGAATCACACTAATGGTTAAAAATACTTCACTGGACACGCTCTCAATGCCATTTCAAAGGAATGCCACAAATGCACATCTGCTGGAGAGCTGAGGTTCACCTTTTCAGTGTCGATGCCGTGGGACATGGACCAGGTGGAGGCGATGTAATCCATAACCCTCTCGCTCAGGCCTTTAGGGACTTGGTAGAGCTTGAGGAAATCCCGTACACTGTTGAGCATCTCATGATAGCGGTTGGTGTTGGCATACATCTGCTGGAAGATTGTCGTGACGTTACCAAAGATGGTGGCATAGAGGAGAGCTGGGGAGGAAAAAGAGAAGTCCATTCGTGGAATGTAGTACACAAGAACATCCTAATAATGCAAATCATTCATTTTCTTTACTTGGTCATTTCTAATTAGGATCACCAGGGTCTGCAGGGGTGCACCCTGGACAGGCCACACAGACTCCGAAATGCAGACAAAGTAGATTACGATGATTTGTTACCTCAGGAGAGCTCCCAAAGAAACCCATGCAAGCACCTGCATGGTTCAAATCCCAGCCTCATAGACCTTTCCTGGCCGTGCTTCTTCTCTCCCTCACTTTGCTCCCTGCCACTCTCTCAAAAAATCCCCAGAACTTATTATTTTTTAAAACAAAGAAAACATATTTTGTATGAAGCTAGAGATATGCCAAAACAATCTGAATCAGAATTTTGTTGATTTGAATTATTGACTAGAGGAGCTAGTTGAGGTGGCTCAGGCATCTGTTTCAGATGTCTCCTTGATGCCTTGCCAGGGAGTAGTTCAAGGCATGTCCTGCCAAGAGGAGATCTGGGAGGACTTGATGGAGAGATTATTTATCCAGATTGGCATGGGAATGCCTAGGACAGGGGTGTCCAACGTCGGTCCTGGAGAGCCGGAGCCCTGCACATTTTAGTTGCAACCCTGCTGTAGTATGCATACTACTCTACTTCAGCCAATCAGAGAACCATAATTATTGCCACAGGTGTGTT
This sequence comes from Danionella dracula, assembly GCA_900490495.1. NCBI lineage: Eukaryota > Metazoa > Chordata > Actinopteri > Cypriniformes > Danionidae > Danionella > Danionella dracula. The sequence continues at coordinate 1,364,392 of UELW01000223.1, forward strand.
TCATGATGTTTGAATCAAAAATGTGCAGGGCTCCGGCTCTCCAGGACCGACGTTGGACACCCCTGGCCTAGGAAGTGTCCTCAGTGAGGGAGGTCTGAGCCTCCTTGCTCAGACTGCTGCCCCCACAACCCGGCCACTGGTTAGCGGACGAAGATAAATTGATGGATGCATTAGTGACTTATGCATCCATAAGTTAAGTCCATAAGATAAATGGATGGATGACTATTGACAAAACTGAATACCGTTAAACCACGTTTTGAATTTGAATTTCTTAATATGAATGACATACCTTGAATTTGATACTGAAATGGAAAATTTATATAAATATAAAGACATCAAGATTCTGTTGAATGTTAAAATGTATTACTTTTTTAAAATTGTATTACATCTTCCAACAATAAAAAAAATATGAAGGTAACCTACTGCAACTGATTTTTGTGTTTGAAGACAACTTCAAATTGTTTTGAAAAACTTATGCCAACTCTCATATAAGGATGTTCTGCAAATGGATTAGAATGAAGTGAATTAACAAAAAATCAGTTGGCATAAGCTGTTCCACTACCCCTAAATGGTGCAACCCTAAAACATCATTAATGCCTTTATTTTGGCATGAAATTTGATTTCTCTCAGAATTTCTAAGTGTACCTCAGTACAATGCACATGAGCGTATATTTACACATCGGTATATTTAAAAGAAGTGCAACACAGTCGTATCTTTATTTCAGGGGTCAAGAGGGGGAGATAGATAAATGCGATGGTGATGATAAAGGAAAGAGTAAATTATAACTGACTAAAAGCTCAGGACCGAATGAAGAAATTCAATCAAGGCGAGTGATTGTCTCTTATAAACTCATTTAGTCAGTCAGTAATGGCTGTGCTCACAGAAGAAAATTGAATTACCTTTATATGAACCTGCTGTGTGGATGTGTGTATGAATCCCTTCTTAAATACCTTCCGAAGAGGGCTATGATCTGCCATTTATCTACACTCACGTCTGTCCCATGAACTAATGAAACTGTCCAGAAAATGAATAATAATGTCACTCCAGACTCATGATGGTTTTGACTCAATCTGTCAACCAAGACATGGTTCTTTTAGTTCAGATCAGTTTGAATCATGTTCTCACCACAAACACGAACTACTCCATAGTTGGTTTTGGAAGTTTACCAAAACAACCCCTTGAGTAGACGGCGGTGAACTCTTTTGGTCTGCTTTTGGCACTTTCTCTGCTTTTGGTGCTTTCTTTCTCACCTTCCCCCCCAAAAATACTGAAAAGGATACAATCTAGTGCTGTTAAATGATACAGGTGTGAAAAGCAAATTCTACTAGTGGACAAAAATCAGTTATCAAATGATTGCATGCACTGTGTTCTTCTTCTCTGCATATATTTCTTATATCAAATCAGAAAAGTCTTGCCTTTATGAAAGATAGAAGGAAATATAGAGAGAGACTGAAAAAAGGTGATGTACAGATATGCAGTGTGACAGTCTTTACTGATCTGGGGACAGATTTGGCTCCAGGGTGACATAAACGTGGAACAGAGATGACAGCAACTGGCCTACTGAACACACAAACGCAATCACACTCTAGATGGTCTGACACGACCCATAGAGTACAGACAGATCCAGATCTGTGAGGTTGTAGGGTGGGTGTTTGTTAGACCTAGCATCTCTAAGTTCAGCTTTAGCAGCTTTCACGCTTCAATTGATTATGTCTTGTCCAATCAAAGCAAAGCATAGACTCACTCACATCTCTTTTTCATTAGAGGTCCTTGAATGTTCATTAACAAATGAACAAATAAGTGAGACAGGCATCTCATTAAATGGCCTCCCATTTATTAATGCAGCTGATGTACGCACTAGAATCTTAGGTAAAGTTGTCGCTGTGGCTGTGATTTGTTGTTTTAGATACAAGTGCTTCAAGTCTACGAGCTCCTGATAAATATTCTCATTTTTCAAATCCATTTTGTTACTCTAAAGTGTAAAAATGTGCTGTCAGATTTCAATAATTGTAATGATAATATTTAATTAACAATTCCCCTCGTCAGGAAACTATGCAGAACACTTTTTCAAAAATGCTCAACTAATGTAATAAAGTCCAGAGCTCTGCCAACTAACTTTTTTGCTTTGATTGTTCTGATTTTTTTTTCTTATTCTTTTATATATGCTAAATAAAATAATTAAGCTTTTAAAATGTAAAAAGTCAGTGATTTGTTCATCCGCTTTTTACATATATATATATATATATATATATATATATATATATATATATATATATATATATATATATATATATATATATATATATATATATATATATATATATATATATATTCAGTGAGTCAGTGAGTATATATGTTCAGTGAGTCAGTTGATCATGAATGAATGAGATATTGAGAGACAAATAACAGACAAAAACAAAGTACATAAACAAATTATAACCACAAATCCGTTAATCTCTATTACCACTAATGTGTACTGCACATTTCAGAAAATACTAGTCCATAAAACTACATTGTTAGTATATTTCATTTATTTTGAATCCCTTGGAAGAGTTTAGAATTGTCTTTCATCGATAATCTTAAAAAGCTTATTTCGCACTAAAATATTTAGTCTCAGATATATAGTACAGAAGTTGACACTTAAAAAGAGATCAGTAGAACCTGGAGGTGAGTGAAGAAGCCTCGGTGGGCTGAACTTTGTTGATTAAGGTATTTTGACAGACCAGACTTTATCGCATTCATAAACATGTTCTGTTTGATGGTGTCAAAATAAAGATGGGCTTTTGCTTTAAGCCTTTTGTTACAAACTAATTCTTTTTCAGTCTAAAAACCTGTGCATATCTCTGTTCGGATCTTATAGCTCATAGATGGAGGCATTTTTCATCATCTTTCAACGTCATCATTTTCATCATCTTTCACCGGTCACTAAAATGTCATTTTATGTGTGAGGGATGCATTGAAGCATTCGCCTTATGTCTCCTCTCTCGTTTGCTCTCATTCGCTGTTTGCCTTAGCACAGCTGAAGTTGAGGTTTCATGAATTTAACATCTTTTCTAAAAATAGCCACAGACGCTTTAGTCTGTTCCTTCTGAAATACACAATATCTCAAAGCAAGAAACATTTTGAATACACATGATTTAGAGACAAAATAACCGCAGAGAAGTCATTAATCTTGCTTGCTTTTATGTTGGATTAGCCCATGCTAGTGGATTTGTTAGTTCACTTTAGAATTTGCTTGCACATGGGCAACTTCACATAATTTGAAAAGCTGCTTGCACAGAAAAATTACTCAAATGTATTGGACTTTTAGCGACTTTTAAGCAGAAATATTTGTTCCCATGTTTTAAGGGGAATGCTTCAGCAGTTTTCTATGCATGACATTCATAACTGTTTTAGTAAAGAGAGAAGAAAACATGAGGTGGGGGTGATAAGCTTGTGTTAGTGTAATTTGATTAGAGGAGGTGATTAATTGAGCTGCAAGCATAATACCAGGGTTTACCTCCCCCTCTTTGTATCTTCATTGACTTTTTGCCTTCAAAAGGCAGTATACAGCTTAGCCGTCATTCAGATTACTTCAAATGTGAATAGACACACAAATATCCTATAATTAGCTCGTTTAAACAATCAACATTAAAATCTTTCTATTTAAGATTTTATTTTCAACACAAACTAAATGATATTTTCTGACAGTATTTCTTAGTTTTTGTGGAGTCCTTGTATATGTTGGAATTTGTAACGTGTTCTGGGCCTGTTCAAACAGACACCAGACCTATTTTCACAAAGCTACAAGTTTCCGATCAACAGTTTCTGAAATACATGGCCAAGACCAAAATGCAGCATCAACTGTTTAACTCTTGAAATAATATCCTGTAAATCGCGCTTCTTCCCCCTTCTCCATTCAGTTTAACTTGATCTTGTGATAAATTCCCTTACGTATTTGTTTGTTGCTTTTATCTCAGATAGTGTCTTTTGTATGTGTACATGCATTTTTATCAGTCGTGTTCACTCTTTGATTACATCTGTAAAAGAGAGAAAGTGATGAAAGGAAAATGTAGAAGGAAAGAAAACCTAGATGAAACAAGCACTTGTCAAAAAATCCCCAGTGGCAATACTCTATTACAGGGACATGTGATAGAATATTTAATATCTCAGTTTCCACCTGAATCGTTGCTTGCAAAGGGCCATGTGACAGCAGAGTGCGCGAGAACTGTATCCGTTCCATGTTTGCAAACACAGTGAATTTCCATCAGTATTAGCTGAAAGGTTAGGATGCTGGGGAATTCGGCTGAGTTAAACTAATTAAGCACCAAATGTACTGGAAAACAGGCTCACGTTCACTTAGGCGATGAAAAACAGATCAGTCCCTAAGGTAGATGTCTGCTTGACATTTCGGTTTACTAATGCTGACGTTGCCAGAGAAACAAAACCATAAACTTTAGCACATTTTTGTTTTCTTTTTGGGATTTGGTTGGTAACCTATTAAATTAGCTTCATTTGCTGTTAATGCAATTACATTTTATTTTGGTGTCCTGTAGTGTGGATTTAATTGAATAGAATTTTAAATTCTGGATTTTGAATTCTGAACATCTCTAAATTGCTGTCAGGAGTGAATATGAGGTGAATATGATGGGCGTGAATATGGCCTGCCATTGGATGCTATGAGTATTTTGCTCAGTTTGGAGAACTCTGTGGCCATAACCAGAACTAAGCAGCTAATGAGAATAATTATCACATGCATTTACAAGAGTATTTAAATTACTTTAGTGGATTGAACTAATTACATGTGGTATACAGTTTTTTTGGTCAGGAATATGCTTGGCTCACTTAATTGGATTAGTTTTAAAAAGTATTTATTCTTGCGTTTTTAAAAACAGCTAAATGTAAAATATTTTCAATGAAGAATTCCTAAACATAGAGTTAAAAATGCCACAAATAGCTCCTTTTTTTATTTGAGACTGTTGATTTGTTTTAGAAGAACAGATCCTCCAAATCTCTTTGCAATGAAAGCTGCATGATCTAATGGAAAACAGTATGAGTTCTATCACAGTGATCATTAGACGTTGAAACAATAAAACATTTTAAGGCGACTCGATCCAACCTCTATGAAAACAGTGAAACACAAAACGAATCAGTATTCATGAGCTCCGCCTTTGCCTTTGGTGCGCATGCCGAGTGTGAACACACGAGGAACATTAGCGCCTGCTGCTTTTTCTCTAATTACTCTGAAAATAAAAGAGAGGATGCTGAGCAATCAATCAAACGTGCCAAAACGGGAATATTTTAATGCGTCAAGATGAATTTGCTTGCCTCATGAATGCCCATCTAATATGTATGAAGTCATTAGCAGACAAAAACTCTTGCAGGAGAAAGATGAAAGCTTGTACATTCTTGTCACTCTGAACTTCAGGACAAAGACTGGAGAAAATAAATTTTCAACTAAAACTTGCCAGGAATGTCTTTTGCAATCTGTGAGTCTATCTCAGTCTGATTTACATTTAATATCAGGCCCTAAACTAGCACCCCAAGCTAGCAGTTGCTATGGCAACAGAAGAGGCATTCCAGCACCTGCTGCCAGCCCTGTTCCCAGAGCAACCCAAACAATCAGCTTCTGCCCCTCACGTTTGTGTGAAATAATAGACTGGTTTCGCTCAGAACTTCTGCAGAACAAATCCTTTCAGAACAGATGAAGGAGTCTGTACTCCACTCTAGTGTTACTGACTTTGTACATGAGTTCAAACAAGAAGTCATTGAATATCCATCCATTTTATTTATTTGCTTAGTCCTGTGTAAGGTTGTTGGGTTCAGTTGGAGACTCCTGCACACTTTAAGGGAAAGGCAGGATCAACAGATCAGATCACAGGGCCATTTTCTATTGCAGGGCCATTTTTCAGATTTTCACTCCCACAAACACCCCTGAGGGCAATTTAGAGTCTTCAGTTCACCTGAAGCATGTTTTCGGACTGTTGGAGAAAACCCTCATGAGAACTGAGAACATTTCATGTCTCTCTACATGACACAGGCTGCAGAAGTCTCTCTAACTGATCTCACTTTAAAACTCAACATTGGTATTGCTTGATCAAAGATTAATTTATATGCTTTAAAAAGTAACATTTTATTTTCATTTTCAATAGTGAAAGTCAATAACAATAATATATTAAAATGCCATTTTTGAGCCATTCTAATTAAACTAATATTTAATTTACAACAGCATACTTTTATTTTACTCTAAGTCAGTTCAGAGACTGTCCTGAGATGAGTACAGTCTTTGTTTTACACAAATCAAGGCTATAAGCTTCAGGGCCTTGTCTCATGGTATTTCACACAAATATTTTAGAGCATTAAAAAATGAAGTTTTTTCTTCAAAGAGATTCCTTCTTTTGAACTTGCTGTGCCAGACCAGTTTTTGATCATTTGTAGTCCAGAATGTTTTGTCAAAATCCTCTTCACGTCTAAGCATGTGTTTTCAGTGTAATTCATTATCTTACAATAATAAAGGTACTGGTTTAGAATTAGGGCTTATGTTCCTCAGGGCACTTCCATTTCCTCTCAGTCAAAGGGATCGCAGATTTTTTTCAGACCAACTACAATCACTTTCAAGGTCCATTTTCGAGCAATGTACTTTTTTATGATTTGCAGTTGTAAGAATTAAAAATACACATACACAGTAAACTCTATAGTGTTCAATTTACATTGACTCTGTTCCGAGTATATTTGGTCCTACTCTAAAAAGAGTTCCATTAACATTGTATTTTAGTACTTATTTAAATTCATATCTACTTCGTTTTCTTATAATTTATATTTTATTTTTCATTCTTTTTATCTATTTCCTAAATGGTTACAGGTTGGACAGTCGTACAATACATTTCACTGCACGTCGTACTCTGTATGTATATGTATGTGACAAATAAAATCTGAATCTGATCTGAATCTGAATCTGAAACACTGCTCTCCTCGACCTGAGCCATAAAAAGGTTGATTTAAACTCTTATTTGTTTACACTGTGAAGTTGAAAATAGTTTAGTTTTTTTATAGTAAAATACAGACATTTATCACAAAGTACAGGTGAAGAATCAATGATTTAGATGATAATTTCATTGATATTTTAACTCTGTTTGAGCGTAATTTTTTTACTCTATTCGGTGTGTATTTGTCAATTCTCTGAATATAGTTAATTCATAGAGTTTAATTCTTACTCTCACTATGTAGATACAGATAATTAATTATTTGTATTGGTAATTTGTAATATTGTGAAATCAATTGTTTTACCATAATGATAAACGAATGAGGCCCTGTGATGGGCTGGCAACCTATCAATAAGCAGACATGCACACTGACTCTCGGGCGAGGGAGGGGGAGATACAGACAGACTCATTTTAAGTCACGATAAGTCAACCAAATTCTGTATTCCACCTCCAGTCATTGAGTTCTCAACCCAGCAATCATTGAGCATGGTTGTTTGCTCTGAAATCACCTCTGCATGTTTACTCTGAAAATCTGCCTGTCCTGAGGGAGTTCTGATTTTATTAAAACAAGCACACTGGCAGCTGCTCATGTTTAATAGCACATATAATGGCAGTGAGTCATTTTTGCTCCATGTGTAGCTCAATGGCAGCATGTGCCTGTCTCTGTGACCCTGCTGGCATCATCTCTCGAGTCGACCCTACAGTATTTCTCTCATATGCTTCACTAACAAATCCCAATTTACAAATACAAATTAGCCAAAGGCTCTCTCGGTCGGTAAATACATCAATTCAAGGTAGACACTTTCGCGTCCATTTTATTGAACAGATTAAATTTCCTTTTAAATAACATCTACTGTTTTAAATTATTATGTTCTACCGTCTAAATATCCAAACACATAGCAGTTGTGGCATGCATTTTTTTGGATGTTAACATAATAAATTGGATGCTAACATGACCATTACTATGATTGGATTACACAAAGAGGAGAGTACCGCATAGGTCCCCACACAGCTATGCAATTATAAATTCTACACCGGGTTCTCTGCAGGGGCTTTCTCACCTCTGTTGATGCAGTGACACTCCTTGCCAGTGGATGGCGCTCAGCGGGGACTTAAGTGACATGCCAAAGTTCAAAATAATATTTTGTCACATCATATGTCTTACCTTTTATCCGTGTTTTAGTCTTTAAGGGAGTAATTGAACAACTCTGGACATAAACATGTTAAGCTTGTAAGGTTGTAAACCCTCTATGAAATGTTTTCAAATTGAGTGTGGGCAATTTTTGGACTCCTTAAAACATCTATCCAACTTTAACTTGCTCGAAGGACTTTATAACATGTTGAACAGACCTCTTTTTTTCATCTGTTATAATATTAATTTCTTAACTGCTGGAATCTGTAACAGAAAGTGAATTGTAAATGAAACCAAACCGGGTTTTTTTATATCGGTGAATTGTTAATCAACTTTTTTTTCACTTGTACTGATCCAACAGCTAGATGTGTGAGCTTTCATCCACAGCCATTATTTTGGGTTCGAGGTGCGTACACATGTCATTTCACACTGTTGTGAAATATGCGCATATGTGTGTGGTGGTCTTATTTGTGCTTCTCTGGTGCTGTCAATGCTTCTTACTTTTTACCTAATGCTCTCCAATCTTCCCCAGTAATGTGTCTGCAACAACAAATAGAGACACTGACCCAAATAAAAATCTCACATACCATCTCTTTCGTGTTTTGCCTTTCATTTAAAAATAAAGTAAATAATAAAGTTTTTTGAAGTGAGAAACTTTAAGTGGAAGAAAACACGCAAGGACGTTAGGTTTTGGTGAGGGGACAGACAGTCTCTCTTTACTTTGACTGAAATCAACTAAACAATTTAGTATTTGTTGAGATTTCTGAATTTTATTAGATAACAAACATTTGTTCTCAGCATATATACGCTAATATCAAAGAGCTGTTCTGCACACTCATAACCTGAACCTAAAAAAGAAAAAGCAAGTTGATGTGCACAGGAAACACTTGCTGTCAATGCATGCAGGAGATGCATAGGGGTGTAATGACTTTAATTAACCTTATCTGATGTTTTGTCTCGAAAAATGTCAGAACCATTAATCAATTAACCTTGTTGCATAACATAATTAATATATCCATTAACCCCTTCAGCTCGTTACAACCCAATATATAAGCACAAACCAACATGCAACTATCAACATTTGTGTAAGCTATCCCAACCACCACCTCTTCACCATTCTTAGGGAAAGGGGGGACTTCTTGATCCCTCCCCTTACTAGATGCTAGGCAATTATAAACAAGAGTGAACTAGTGAATGGTATTTCCAATGTGCAAACTTCAGCCCTGGTGGCATCCAGGGTTTATGCAACTTTAATTGCAGACCTTTCATCAAATCAGTATTAGTACAAACCATACAGGGTATGTTGTTCATAAGAGTAAAAACAAATTACAACTCTCAAGGAAAACTCTCAAGAGAACCAGCAGCAAATTAGATTTCAGTATCAACACTGCACCACTCTACTGAAGAAAAGCCCCTAATCCATGTTGGAGACTGAAAGCAAAATCCTAAGAGGAACATCTCGAATCCTACAGCAAACACAAGCTTTACACAAACAGCCACATCTTGCTTATACTAATGAGAATGCAATCAAGTTTTGTACTCACATCCAATCATCATCATGGCCACAGCGAAGATCTTCTCTCCATCGGTTGTCGGTGCGATGTTCCCAAAACCAATACTGGTCAAGCTGGTCATGGTGAAGTACAGGGATGTTATGTAAACCGAATCCTTTGTGGGTCCACCTTCCCATCTCCCAGTCCCCGTGGCATTGAATCGGTAGGGCATCCCAATGGTCTCTCCCAACATATAAAGCCAGCTGTCCGTACGAACTGTGTTTCGATCCTCGTCGATGACCTCATAGTCTCCAATGCTGTACCAGATGCAGGCCAGCCAATGAGCCGCCAACCCAAACACACAAACCAGCAGAACCAAAACTGCCGCTCCATACTCAATGTAATGGTCCAGTTTACGAGCCACCCGGCCCAGACGTAACAGCCGAACCACTTTCAGAGAACTAAACAAACTACTGATACCCTGAAAGAGAGAGAGAGAGAGAAAGGTAGAGAGAGTTTTACAATCACATAGCAATAGTTTAGAAGTACATGCTTGTTTAAATCTGTCCACTTCTAAAAACTAGGTAAAGCTATTCTATGTTCTTTTTGCTTTCACCAAGTCTAAATTGGGATACTTTTAGAACAGACTCTTTGCTATTATAAATATCCCCTGGCATCTGCCAACTAACCCTCTGAAATCAAGAAATAGAGAGCTGAAAAAGCACCTGAGAAGCCAGAACAAAGAGCTCCTCAGATCTTAGCTAACACAGTGGAGCACAATCAAAAGTCTTTTTATCACTTGAGTTATTATAATGTAGCAATGACTACATTTTAATCTATGGTTGAGTGATCCCAAGCGGAATGTTTTACATATTTATTGACTTTAAATATGAATGTGTCTTTATGAATCAGAAAGCTTCTTGAGAGCAATTCCATCAAGCTACGCTGCACACAATGGTGCTGCAGTTAAAAGGAGAGCTGCTCTAAGGAAATACTCACAACTATAGCATTAATTATGTATTAAATCTGTCTTTAATATGCAAACTGAACCTACTCATATATATGTGTGTGACTTCTTAATTCCCACTCTGTAAAATCTGTAATAAGACAGATTCTTCATAACAGATACAAAAAGCATCTACTCTCGAGGTATCATGAGTTCTTTTTCAACAGACAGTGAATTTTATTCACTAACTTCTTTATTTTGCTCTAAAAATAGAAGTGCTTTTAGATTTGATTTACATAAAAGGCATCACAAATACAAAAAATGTTGCCATTAGATTCTTATCTTATACGTTCCTTGTTGATGCAATGATATTTTTTTATATTGTGAAGAAAAAAAAACATTTATCTCCCAACACAAAAAACTAATCATAATCCCTTATTAAAAAAAAACGTTGGCTTCTTTGAATCATGAAATAATGAAAAAATGATTTGTTATTTCAACTGTATCAAAAACAGTTTGGTCACATCAGATTTGGACTGATGCTCTGAGGCAGCATATCAATCGCATGGTGAGATTTGAGATGAAAGGCCTACTGTACTTGAGTGACAGCTCGATGATTCCAGTTCTTCATTCCCCAACAACAAACACAGGCAGTGCAAGGGACATGCAAAAAGAAAGAGGGATGAGGAGAAAAACAAAAACAAAAGAAAATAAGAGTGAAAATGATCAACAGAAGAATACATGAACAGTCATTGCAAACAAAAGTATGAGGTCGCTTCAAATCATGAGTGAAAAAGCTGAGCCTGCAGTGTTTCGGAGATCACAGGCATATGTGAAACGATGACAGATGCTCTGTGAAATCATATGAGGGTTATGCAACATAGGATAATTATGCAAACTAAAGTTTTGAAATGAAACACCTGAGGAGGATTCCGATTATTAAAAACGTATTTGCTCTTTGCTCTGATGCCGAAACAATATCCACCTGCACTGAGAGCTGGAACAGAGATGTTTGCTGATCTCTTAGTTGCATTGTGTACAGTACAGTATCTACAGTATAATTTTGATCTGAATGTCATTTCTTAATCATTTGTGCAATAATATGGATTTGCCCCTCTCATATGGAACAGTTTGGCTTTTGGTCATTCTGAAATAATACAGTGTTTATGAGAATAATTGTGTATTGATTTTAAATCGATATGTTCAAGTAAGAAAAATCCTAAATCATTGAGCTTGGTGAGACATTTTATGTAGCTAGTTAGTACAAAAGGAAAGCCCCATTACCAAAAACAACCAAAATGTGTGTCAGAAAAAAAAGGAAAAAAGGGATGTCATACACTAGCACTTCCAGTCAAAAATAAAACGTATCACTTTGCAATTTATGGTCATCTTTGTACTTTTCTAGCTTTCCTGGGCCTCGGTCAGAAGATGTTTGAAAATATAAAGATGGAGGGATTTTCTGGAGGCCTCATTCCTAGCTCAATCCTAACTCCAACAATCCTGTTGGACTGTTTAAAGTGGCATCCTTGGACAATAATTCAATAAAATAATCCAACCCAATAACATTGGTGCGATGTGTTAAGGTCGTAATGTTAAGGTTGGACCTCTATATACAATATTTAATGATAGTTAAGCTGTCTCTCAAAGTTATTGAGTCGAGGACTAAATATATTTATTTTAGGGAAAATTCTTCTTTGATTACAGTTCTTTTCACATTGAATGGACTTTCAAACAGTTCCCTGTGAGTCTTGGCTTTTTGCCAACAGAAAAAGCAGCAATCTGTTTTAAATACAGAAGTGAATGGCTGCAGATTCCATCATATCCGCTTATGGAGTAATTTTTCAGCTGCTTTCATTATTTAAAAGAGGTAATGTGTATGACAAGCATAACCTCAGTGTGAACTTGAGTTTAACAGATACTTTGCTTTAAATCAATCAGAGAAAACAGCAGACTGTGTGCATTATTCTCCATCAGTTCGTCGTCACCTCAGGATCTACAGTAATTGGGTAGCGTTGCATAACTCTCTAAGGATGGCTTTATTTCTGGTGCTGCTGTGTTCTTGGGGCATGTTCTGCAGAGCTCAAAGCCCGACAGCGTGCGCAGACACATCTCATGAGTTTGATGGAGCTGATCACGCTAAACTGCTGCTGACAGGCCCTCTGAACAGCCATATGCCCAAGGGCCAGATGAAAGCTTGCCTCCTGCAGAACTCTGCATGAGTGTGTAGCACAGAGCAGAGAGGGGAGGGAAGAGTGTCTGAGTGGGTGAATGCGCTGGTATCATATTCATTTGTAACCCGAGTTAAATTGTGTTTTTGAGTGAATGCATGCATGTTATCTTTGAACATTCACTGATCTGATATCTTTGTTCAGAATTGAAAATTACATTTCTCTGCAGATTTTATAAAAGCATCTTTTTATCCACAATAAGTTAACTAAAACAACACTGGCATAAGTTTAAAACTGAAAGTGTTTTTATACCTGTAACCCACATCTATGTTCTTGCAGGCCTATAGCTTATATGTCTCTTTTTAAAGAGTCCAGTATTTTGAAATACAACCAACAAAAACCATTGCAGAATAAGTTTATTAGGTACAAAGACAAACCTAAAGTAATGCACATAGGTTCTGACTTAAATGAGTTATGGTGGAAGAAACTCCAGCTTGGTATTCAGTCAAAGCATGTGGAAACTCGCACATAAACTGAGAGTTTAGTGTGTGTAATAATGGTCGTTCCCTGTCTCAGACTTTATTTTTCACTTTATGAGACCTAGATGTATCGTTAGTAACCATAACTTTTTTCCCTTTTTTTACTCTCTAAGTGTTTTTTTTTTATTTATCACCAAGGATGGGTTTTATATAAAAATCTATATTCTAATTAAGAGAAAAGTCAGAACTATAGATCTCGGATGGCCTGAGGGGGGTAAATTAACTGTGAATGCAGTAAATTGTCCCTTGGACCCCTTTCATTATCTTTTTACACAATGATGCTAAGAACCAATAGAATTGTTATTTTTTTTATTCAGTTCTCGTATAGATCGTGTAGCATAATACATTTTGTATTCAAACAAAATTAAATTTTTTATAGTTATAAAAAAAGACACAAAAAGAATTATCTGATTGTAGAAAAAAAACTAAAATCTATAAACTTCTCATCTTTTCAATCTTTACAATTTTTGGTCAACTGTCTCTTACAGAGACATGCAGTGCAATGCAGGTGTGAGGTGTGATAACAGTTAGCATTAGGCACAGAGAGAGATAGAGCGAGAGAGATATTGCATTCATCTTCTGTGCAGAGGATAAATTGATTGTGAGTTCAATTAAATGCAGACAGACAGCTCAGTTTAAATGGTTATATGGTCAGAGATTGATCAGTGCAAAAGCCTCATCCCACTACAATGACTCCAACCACACCAGCACAGCGAATCGCACACCATTGATTTGGTTTCCAGCTTTACTATCACTACTAACCATATCCAGTTCACCTGAGGCATAGAGAGAGAGAGATGCAGAAATAAAATTCTAGCTTGCACTCAAAAGCTCTTAAATGGTTTAAATACAAATTCAAATTAGAAAATTGGATATCATTGAAATGAACTCTGGCTGAAATCAATAAAAAGGTCTGCATTCTCTACTCTCACACCTCCAGATCAATATTAATTAGCACACCACATTTGGTCCATTACTAGCTTGGATACTTTATCTGACATAATAATTCAGACAAATGATTTGTTAGCTGTTCCAGGGCTATAATATAATCACTTGTCAGGATATGTTACTAGAATGTAGTAAGCAATCCAGCTGCTCTGGTAAAGAGCCTAGGTGTTCATTAATCTACTGTGTTCATCAAGAATATTGAGTTTCAAAAAATTACATACATTACATGAAATTAATATGTGACATCACTCTTGTGACATCACACCACAAGGGGCGACCTCCAGTTGTCCCTCCAGATGGGTAATGGAAAGTGATACGGCATCAACTGAACACTAGAGACTTTGGTCAAACTGAGCAGACTCCCATTGACTATCGTGTCAAAATCCTCAGCTTCACAGAAGAAAATACAAGTCTTACCAGAGGTGCAATGTAGAGTTTAGTAGTTTTTTGTGTACTTTTTAAAATACGTGTATTTTACTTAAACAAATCTTATAGAAAATCAAATATTTTAGATTTGAGTTAATATATATATATATATATATATATATATATATATATATATATATATATATATATATATATATATATATATATAAAAGTTAACAATATCTTCGACAGAAGGCCATATAGACCACTGATTCAGAACTATAAAAATAAAGAAAGAAAGATAAAAGAAAATAAATCTTCTCACCTTTTGTGTTTAAGAGACCAGTTTGATTTGAGTACAAGAAATGCATCAACTACTGCAGCTTAAAAATGGCAGCTTTGTATAAGAATAGTGCTCAATACTCTGCAATGAGCTGTGCATAGCTTATATTGCTTCCTATTATTTGCTCTTGTGCAAGACTTGACTGACCTGACAAACTGATCAAATTGTTTAGGATAAAACATTTTGTTATGTCAGTTCATTCATGCTAGCAAATATAATTAGGACCCGTATTATTTTTAACCCTTAAGAATCCATGGTGAAACAGGTGTCACCAGCCATTAAAGTCTTCAAATTTCACCATTTTTCCAACCCTGAGCCTTACTCCCAAGTTTTTTATTCAATTATTTCATTATTTACAACAACTGTGGATGTTGACTTTTCTGTTGCACGTTTGTTTAAGCTATATCAAGACTTTAAATTCTACACAATTAAGGGTGGACATTTATTGAGCAACAGCTGTAGATAACAGTTGAGAATGGTGGCATTAACGGATATGAGCTGGTCTGGAGATTGACACCAGCAGGGTCCAGTAACACTAGTCAGAGTTAATAGGTTTAAGAAAATGGATGTTTTTATTACATGGCACTCCATGGGTCTCTGTTTCAGAATTGACCCAGTTGCAAAAATGATGTAAAATATGGTTAGTATACTCATTTGCAGCTGCACTACGCTGCTTGAGATTAAATAGTCCTTGTACTACTGATGCTTACGATCCAACATTTCAAGAGTAAATCATTTTGTAGTTTTTTTGGCAGTGAAGTGGTTTCTTAATTGTATTTTTCATTTAGATGGTTTTCAGTGTGTAAATGGGTATAAAACCTTTTCGAGTAGAGTTTACATGCTCTGGTTGTTGTTTTGTACAATTCCACCATGCTCCAGTTCCCTTCCATAGATCCAAAAACCAAATTGTTAGTGGGAATTAATGTAAAAGTGACTGCTGAGTAAATCTTGGCTAATTACTGAATTTTAATAGGTACTACTTCATGTCACTCAATGTCAGCTGGATTTATAAGCAAGAAAAGGAGATTGAAGGAATTAGTAAAAAAAAAAAAAAAAAAAAAAAAGAAGTTATTGGAGACGATGCAAATGTCTGAAACAGCTTTTTTTGTGTGTGTTTGTGGATTTCTACAGTTCTGAATATAGATAATTTAAAGAAGTTGTACTGACCTCATCCACGTTTTCGAAAGCGTTGATGACATCATAAGGCAGACAGGACAACAGGTCAATCACAAACCAAGTTTTCAAGTAATTCATGCGAATGAGTTTAGGATCCGATATCACTTCCCCTGCTGGCCCCACAAATGTGGTGTGAAAGTTCAGTACAATATCCACCAAAAATATGACATCCACTATACTGTCCACGACAAGCCAGGTAACGTTGTTCTGTTTGGTTTTGAAGGAGACGTTGTAGGGGACCATGATTGCAGTGTAGAAGGTGAGGATGAGGATCACCCAGTCCCAGGTGGTTTTAAAGGCACAGTAGTGCAGGATGATGTGCGGGGGTGTTTTGGGCGTCTCTTGTTTGTATTGGGGAAGGATATCCGAGCCCAGCTGAAGAACCTGCATGAAAGAGAAACGGAGAGAGTGGAATCGGATGGTCATTTATCAGTGCTGAAGGAGAGGAATGACCTGTCTGGCCTGTAATGTTCCTTACTCACCTCAGAGAAAATCGCATGCTGTAAAACATCTCATCTCGTCTGCTTAACAGATATAGATGAAGTCCTGTCTGACTAAAATGGGTTTTTAATGGACGTTTTGGATGCAGCTTGCTGGGATGAATGTTTGTAGCTTTTAATGGGATTTCACAATTCATCGGCCGTAAAATAAGTACTCTTGTGTGGGGTAAAAAATGCATGTAATTTCCTGCCATGACATATCTGACATGAAAGACGAATAAACTTTCATATAAATGCAATAGATTACATCTTCTTTTTTATTTTTATTTTTTTTTGCTCTTTACTGCGTTAAGTAGATGTTGCCTCAAACATTTTCACTCTCTGAACCAAAAGTACTTGCACCCTATTGGAGCTTAAAATGTTTACCCCCCAAAAAAATAGTTTTAAAATATTTTTTAAATAAGCTTTGATGCATTTTTTGCTTTGTTTAGTTGCTGAGTCTGTATATCACATTATACTAGCAAATACTAAACATGTGCTACAAGGAGGGTTCATTTAAACACCTTGGAGTCTCCACAAACTTTTCTTTTTGTTTTGTATGGTCATGAAATGATGTACTTAACAATCACATTTGATGTGGTCTTCAAGCTCACATCCTCCTATCTTTACTACACTAAAATGTTTGGCTCATACTTTGTTCAGAATCCCGGCAAACTCTGCAAACTAAACCTGAGATTTTGCAGCGGAACAGTAGGTTTAACTTGGGAAACTGTGATATTGCTCCTGCAATAACGTGCCAATTTTCCATTTATTATAATAACAATTTAAATCCAATCTAAAAATTACAGATTTTTTCTGTATTGTTGTTTATTTTTATTTAGGACTTATTTAATTACATGTTTAATTTCATTTCACCTTTAACTACAAAGGTTAAGTAAATAACAATTGTTTTACTTTCATTTATATGAACTTTTACTAACCAATCAGCATGTTAGAGCAAATAAAATTGTAGTTCTAGTAAATAATTAGAATCGAATCACAGATGCCCCTCTGTAGAACCCTCCTTCCACAGACATATTTTTGCTAAATAGTTTGTTCAAGAGTTTTAAAGCTAAACAAATAAAGTTTTGTAAATCATTTTTGCCATGATTGGCTTACACAGATGGCAGATCCAGCATTTTTTTTTTTTTTTTTTGCAATATAAACAATGATTAATGTAGGCAGTGGTTGAAAGCAACAGAAAGGTTAATAGAATGACAAACACAATAGTGTTTGTGTCTGTCATGTATTTATCTGTAATAACCAAACAAAGTCTATTTAATTGATAGATCATTAATTATGACAGACAGCTCAAATAACAATTTAGTTATTTCAGCTCATCCATTGTTGAATTTGTGGAAAGAAGACAAGATGAGATCCAGTCCTCAAACCTAGCTTATTTTCTTTGCATTCTTGGATCGTAATTTTATGAATGATGCACATTTCCTTTTATTGTAAGTTATCACCACTAACCTTCTAATATAGATTTGTGAAGAATTAGCTGATCAAAAGGAATTAAAATGCATGGAATATGTTATAATAAAAATGGTTAAATCTACTCGGTGTATCGATTATATTTTGCTATGCATTGACTACAGCCATAACTGGATTGCATAACTATTTCACAAATAATCTGGTGTCCTCGCTCTATGACAGCTTTTCTGTGATGTTGATATAATTAGCTCGGTTTAGAATAGAAAGTGCTAAAACGGATCATATGTTAGTGCTCCAATCACTAAGAGGTGTTTCTGAGGCCCTTCATTGTATTTGTTTTTCTGATCTTTGCATTCGTTGCCTGTTTAGCCTAAAACCGCCTCGTATTAATCCCCCTGCAGGGGGAGAGTGCAGGGTGTGTGCAGCCATCCTAGTGTTTGTTTGATCTCTTACACGGAGGGAAGCAAACACATGCTGACACACCAGATTCTCTCACAGGTGTAAAATGAAATGTATCAGTCTGGTTAGCATACAGTACAATACCTCCGCAAGCCGCGAGTGCTTGTGGACATTCTCTCCCTTGTGTACAGTGGGCTGCAGCTGCTGCAAAACCCCTCTACTGCTGGTCAGAGCTCTGGTCAGCCGGGCGAACTTCCCCCAGCCTGAACACAGAGAGCATCAATTTACAATTCAGTCAAAAACACACTGTCCTATATTTAAATAGGCATACCTTTCGAGGAGTCATCTTCTATTGGCTGTTTGAATGCTGTGATGTCACTAAATGTGCACAAGAAGAGCACAACCTTCTCCTGTTCGTTTCGTATAGGGGCTATTTTCACAAAAAACCAAACCGGCGTTCCTGAAAGCACAAAGTAACACTCTCTAAATCTGTGCTGGGTAGCATCCAAAACAGAAAAGTTACATTTTCAATGAAAGGAAAAAATCTTGTGCCAGCTTTAAAATGTGATACATATTCATTATGAAATTAGCATAACAATTGCATGCACCATGCTTGCTGTGTTGCTCTCACAAGGCGGTAGTAATTCTGCGTCTAATGTTTGTGAACGTTTGAGACTCACTGTTTTTCTTGTACATCAAGATCTCAAATGAGTTCATCTCATAGTTCTCGAAAGTCAGCCGAACTTTCTCACACGTGTCCTTATCTGTCAGCTCTCCGTACATGAAGCTGAGAAAGAACACAATACAAACTACAATTAGAGTCATGTCATTGCTTAAGAGTTGGACTTTGTTTCAATTGAAGCTTGTCTAAATAAAATCAGTTCTTGAGTTATGGCAAGTCTAGAATTTCATTGTTCTTTTGGACACAGAGAAATTCTGCCAAAAACAAGAACATGTAAAGTTTTGTAATTGGTAGATAAAATAATGTATTATTACAGAAAAGTGAAAGCAGATGCTTCACTTTAAAAATCTAGATACTATTCACTAATCTAGAACTTAAAAGTAATTTTGGTTATTTTTACTGTAGTATACTATCTACCACTTATTATTGCAATTTAAAAGTAATTCTTTACACTATAGCATTACCCTCCTAAAACTGTAACTAGTTACATTGTATGCAAATATTTTTTGATATTGTAAAGACATATGGTTTAGCATAAGTGCTACAGTCTTATTTTATTTCAGATTCAAATGTTTGAATCCAATATTAATAAGTTCGTCCAATATTATAAAGGTATTCAATGACACAATCCATCTTTTGTATATTTTCTTCAAAGATTCATATAAATTATATAAAGAGATTCAATGTTTCTTTGTCTTCTCCCTTTCCTCTTCAGTTGTCTTTCTTTTCTCAGTTAGTGGTGTTCTGGGTGAGTGTTGATTAGTTGCTGATGCTATTTTTTGACATGGATAGTTTTTTAGCATTTGGACAATAATGGTACTTGACGATCACTTTTATCTTATTCCTTAAAACGTATGTGATAACCTTTATAATATGATAAACTTCAAATAATGTCTTGAGAATGTTCCTTCCTCTCGCATCCTCACTGATTGTGATGAGGCACAAAAAAGAAGAAGTGGATTCGAAGCACTTAACTAGTGACTAATTACAGAAAAAAATATATATAAAAAAATGCGCCTAAATTAAATAAGTTACAGTTATATATTTTTTTGTAATATGCTAATATGTTATTTCAGGAAAATTCTCAACTTCAACTCTTGTTGGCTTTGCATGGTGAACTTTGCCATAAAACATGTCACTAAAATCTAGTAAACAATCAATTTTCCAGTTGACTTCAAGATTGTCCACACTGTATTGTTTAGTATTGATTTATACACCAATGCCTTGTTCTGCATGCTCTAATATATTGTACACTACTAAGTCAAAACTTTAGAATCACATTGAAATTTGTCCCAGTTTCAGCCAACTCACCTCAAAAATATTGTGACTATAATTGTACTCAACACAGGGGAGCTTAAATCAAATGCTCCATTTAATTTGGAATGAGATTTCATCCAATTATCTTGAGTAATAAACAGCTCTCTTAATGTTTGGCAGAATGTAATTACTGCAAAAAGGTTGTTGTGTGTGTTAAAATAAAGGCCAAACATGTCATTTTTGCCCAATTAACTCCTCGCACACTCTCCTAGTTTTTGCTACATTTCATATTAATTCTAACCTCAGTTAATGGCAATATGGTTGCAAATGTTTCATTGCTAATGCATGCAAGTGTCAAAATTAGTGTTTTTTATAAAAAGTAATGTTCAAAATTTGCTGTTGAAAATAAATACATGACAAAAGTATAAGAGAACTAAAAGTAAAGGTAACTGAAGACTGACACCTGCAAGTGCTGCTTTTCTGCATGACTTCAGCGCGATGGTAGCCAGACAGCTTACAGAAGCCATCATTGCTGTAAACGATGGGCCAATCCACAATCTGGGCATTCCCCAGCACAAAGTTTGTGTCTGTGGAAAGAACAAACGAGGGGATGGAGGGATGGAGGGAAGCAGTTGAGAGGAACCAGGCAAAGCTTTGTGGTCACTATTAGTTTAGCTCAAGTCTAGTTTTCTTTGCACAGATTGGCTTTAGCTAAAAAAAATTGTAATTAATACTAATGTGTAAGTCTTAACCCCAATGAGATCATTCTGCAAGATGTATTTAAAACACTGTATTTAGCATGCAACATTGTCTGTAAAGAATGGATGTCAGGGTATACATCTATTTTGTTTTTACAAAAATGCTTTACTTATTAATTAATCGTTATGTAAATAATGGGCTATAATATGCTATAATATAATCCAACGGATTATAAAATCCAAGAAGGAATAGATTCCAGTTTAAAATTTATTCTATCCAGAAAGGAATTTCCTCATTTAAAGAAGATTGTCCTGTTTTTTGAAGGGATTGTTGATTTAATACATACCAACTCATTGGAGTGTGCAGTTTGTTTGTTTTTTACACATTATCTCTATATATAAAAATAGACTTCTGTAGCCTTCCAAGGTAAATGTTTGCAAATATCAATACTTTTATGAATGCAGTTTCACTAGTTCTAAAACTATAGCTGCACGAATGTTTCTAGCGTAGCCATAAAGAACCAGAACCGGGAGTGAGAAAATAGCTAATCCACACAATCTAACCTGAAAACCTCAGCATCTTCACGGTGCTTTTATTCTCTCCGTGAGTCTATTTTAAGAGGTTTCATTGTCCAGATGTACAGCTGAGTCTTTGCAGAGCCTGCCTGTGTCTTTCTTGGTCTTCACTTAATAATCAACATTCACAGTACTCATGAGTGCATTTTCCAAAACACTGTAGACTCCAGTGTAATGGGCTCCATCTTTGCAACCTAGATTTGACCTTTAGAGCGAAGTCTGTCAATGTTAGTGCAGTAGTGGCATGCGTGTTAAGCAGAGTATCAGGCTGATTAGCTGACAATAGTGATTTAGCAGTTGCTGAGTAAGGCAGTGGCACTTTTAACAAAGTGTTTCTCAAAGCCTGAGCAAGCTCACAGTAACACTGTGCAACCTGTAATCCGATATAATAGAATTAAAAATGTCTAGTCCTTCACAGCTGAGGACAAGTGTAGCAGATTGTGTCTGTGTTGAGAAGAAATTCATTGTAATTGTTTTTACAAGACTTACAAGAACTTTATCAACTTTTACTACAACACAGGATGATACAAAAAACACAGGGTTACATGTGTTGTCACAAAATGTTTTATATTATACTTAAATGTTATGATTTTAGAAAGGGAGATTTGGTTTCTGAGCTAAGCTGCTTCAAAGAACAGATTAATCAAACAAAATCAAAATCAAGCAAAACAAAACTACATTTTGCCCAATAAAACAGAATAGATCAAAAAAGGTCATGCAAAATAAAGCAAAATGTTGCCAAAAAACACAAAACAACTAAACTAAACTAAACTAAATCAAGGAAAACAAAACAGAGCCAAACAAAATCAAGCAAAAAAAAAAACTAAGTGAAAATCAAGGAAAATTAAACAAATACAAGGAAAATAAAACAAAATCAAGAAATACAGAATGTATCAACTAAACCAAGTGAAACGAAACCAAGCAAAACAAAATGAATCAGAACAACAAAAAAATAGAACTAAACTTAAAAAATTAAGCGAAAAAAAACTAACTTTTGTAAACACAGCAGAAAAAAACTAAATCAAGCAAAAAAAACTACCACAATAAAACTGAATCAAGCAAAACAGAACACAAGTTTGCAAAACAGAGCAGAACAAAACAAAATGGACCATATCACATAAATTAAACAGAACAGAAAAAAATCAAGGAAACACAAGCAAAAACTACTGGGCCTTTCCCAATCATAATCAATAAATTGCACTATAGACTCTATGCACGACTACTTCTGCGTTCCTTGTCATTTGTTCCTCAACTACCGGGTCAGTACCAGAACCAGCACTGAAGATATACTTCTCTTCAGGAAAAGTATGGATCTAACCTCTGCAATAAATTGTGATGAATTATCACACAGCCACTGCAGTAGAGCGACGTCGCTCCTTCATGATGGAGGAACTTACAACTTTTACGAATTCATTTAAACATTAATTTGAGATACACATTGAAGATAAAGTATGACAGCACAATGGTAATACTACAAATCTGACTTAATGATCACCTACACTCACTCATACCGGAAGCGCATTTACAGCCGATATTTTAGCGGAAGTACGTAGGCAGTGAGTCGTGCATAAAGTCTATTGGCAACATTTTTCACTTGCATTGCACATTGGAGAAACACACATGTCGTCGTGTTTATTCTTGAGATGGGTCAATGTGAGATGAGCAAATGTCCTAACAAACAGGAAATGAAAGTACAGCATCGGCACCAGCTGAAGGAAAGTTCAGGTCTATGGTGTCAGCTGGTTTAAGAGCATGGTGGTGGATTTGTCACAGAGCACAGATTTCCTCTATTGAGTATTAACACAGCAATTTCACTCCACACTGAACAAACACATTTACACACACACACGCACACGCGCACACACACACACACACGCACACACACACACACACACACCACTATGGAGGAAACAGGTTCCATGCCAACATTTGTTATTTTACAGCCAGTACTGTCAGCGCTGAATGAGGTCCGGGAACAGCATCTGCATAGCAGCTTTTTAATTTTAAAAACAAAGTTGTTATAGCACTTAAATAATAAAAGAAAGACTTCAATCAAGCTGATCATTCGCAATCTACTATTGTTTGTAAATTAACAGAAATTGGTATAGAACAGTACTTTATGTCAGAAGGGAACTAAAATAGAGAGAGGGGAAAGGGAACGACAGAATAGAGGCAGAGAGATAATGGAGGAATGGAAAAGGTTAAAGCACATGTGGACTGCTCAGTGAGGTTTATACCTGTGTGTCTATGTGATAATGTCCAAACTGGAAGTTAAAGAAAACAGAAAAAGGGTTAAAATAATATACACACACTGTGACTAGAATGTAGCCTCCTGCTTGTCTCCAACCTAGTCAAACCACAATTCAAGACCAAGCAGGTCAAAACAATGATGTTTGTTCAAACTGGAAAGAAAAGTCTACGTTTGTTAGATGAGGATAACAGAGACTCCCAATTTTTCGAAGCTTGGGTCTTCTGTTTAAAGGTCTAGTGCTCAGGTGTGGTGTTTAGGGATCACTTGTTTTAAAAGGACCTCTTGACTTAATAAACTGCACAAATCTATTTGAATTATTCGCCTCAATGAAAGATCTGAATTTTAAGGTCCCCTCAGCCTGCAGTCTCAGAGCTGGAGAATATCAGCCCGTTTCAACCTTTCAGTGTGAACTGAGAAATGAGAATTGTTAAATAATACTTTAGCCTACAGTTGTTTTCCTTAAAGCATGCTGATGAATGAATGTAGAGGATGAAACAACTCAAATAGGAGAGAGCAGTCAATGCTGTTAACAGGGAAGTTAATCAAAGGATTTACACAATGTTCTGCTGAACTGAAAACAAAAATCATTTGAGATGCACTCTACTTGTTGTCTAATGATAATAATAATAATAATAATTCACTAGTTTCACTTTTATGATTAAGTTACAGAACATAAAATCAGAAGCAAATCTTACTGAAAAAAATATTTGTGTATTTTGCATTTCACTTTTTATACAGAGGTCTCACATTTAAACTATTCTTATAAACTATGTAATGTTAAAAAATAAAAAGTGAATAAAACGATGTCATCGGTTTTTTTTTTTGTTTTTTTTTTCTTTTCTTTTTTTGCACCAACTATTACTTTACAGAACGAATGTATTATTGTTCATATTTTAGAGGAATCATAAAAAGTTTTGATGAAAATCACAATTTAAAAAAGAAGAGCTATTTACTTCTAAAGTTTTTTGCCTGACTGGATGTGCTGGATGTGCAGGATGAGGAGTTGCTCTTACCGTTGGACCGGCGGACAATATTTTCCAGAAAAGTGTTCTGAGGGGCCACTAGTCCCCTGCGTCCCCCTGCCATGGCGGCGGCTCATGCGCTCCGGTTCGAGCCCGGGCAGGTCAGCTTGAAGCATCCATAAGCGTCTCCAGTCCGTCTGCGGTCCACAATGTCGCTGCTGCATCCGGCGATGTGAGAGTGCGCTCCCGGGGCTTTCTCGAGCTCCTCTCTCCTGCCTCATCCAGCTCAACGAGGCTCCACGGGTGGATTGCTCTGGGGAAACAGCGCCATCTACCGGTTGCTGCTTGAAGCGGCCGATGTACTTGTACTGAGCAGCAGATGGCGCTGTAAGCGTTGACAACACGTCTCCAGTCTCTTTTCCTCCAGTCTCTTTAACTTTCTAACGTAAATTATAATTGTAGAACTACATCAAATGTTTTTGAACAATTAGTGTAAAGACACCCTATTCCCCAAAATTGCGAATATTTTCGTGAAGTAACAGCATATTGAGATTGATAACGTTAGAAAAACGTCGTATTTCTCGTTGATTTAAAATTGATTCAGTCTCGGGAAGTCCTGTTTAAAAGTGAAAGGGCATTAGGGAATTAAATTACAGAAAACATCCCCGTTTTATGCTTTATTGGAATTAAGACAGCTAAAAAATCATCAGAAATAATTCAGAAATGACCAGAAGATGTGAATGAAAAAAAGTTAACGAGGTTTCTATAAAAGGTGCATTTAATCTCCCATTTAACAAAAAGATTTCCTAAAGTTTATTTATGCGTCCCTTCTGACACTCCGGAAACATTCTCATAGTGGTTATTTTGAACCATAAAATAACGTTCCAGAAACGTTCCCTTTTGAGTTGTTTTAACAATAATTTAACGGTCCAGAAACGTTCCATGGTGGTTATTTTCTGCAACCAGAAGCAACGTTCTCAGAATGTTCCCTCATGGTTATCTTTTACCAGATCTTTAACCTGAAATATATGTATTTCAGATAAATACGTTTTGTATAAAGCAGCAGGATACGTTTGCTGTATTCGTCATATATTTATAAAAGACAAAAAAAAATGGCAGATCTTGGAAAGTTTGATTATTTAGCAGTGACTTAAAAATATTATGTGGAGACCATCAGTGACATTCAGGGGGAGGGGAAAAATTGTCAACAAAACACAGAATTGGACCCAGACGATTTAATTTCAGACATTACAAAGATTTTTTTAAAACTCTACAAATCATTGAAATTCAGAAAATCAGTGAAAAGAAATATGTGACTTTTAAGATGTTCTTGCCACATTAATGACATTCTTTGGTTCAGAATTGTTTAAACTGATTTCTGCTCAGCTGGGTATCAATGCATACATTCTGCCATCCAATATGCAACAACACTGCATCAGATCATCAAATTCACAAAAAAAAGTTTCTCCTCAAGGACACAACAGCATTAATTATTTATTGATTGATAACTAGAAAAAACTGCCTTTTTCATCAAAATAACAAACTTTCTACTCAAAACACAATCAATTTTGCAATACATAACCAATTTTATGATTTTGCAGATTCTCAGCCTGTATGTGTGCTGTGGAAGTGGAGAAGCTGATGCCAGACAGTTAAACATTAAATCAATGTTTAATTATTAAAGTAATAAAAAATGAATGTAAAGAACAAAAAGAACACATTGATTTAACAACTGATTTGGATAGATAACAGACAATGGCCTTTATGATCATAAGAGACATTGAGCCAGTGTCAGTCTCTAGTTTGGGTAAAGCTAGCTCTGTTTAACCTTTTTGTAGAATTCTGACTCAACCAAAGCTGAGTTTTAATAAACTTCTTAATAAAGTGCTTTGTTTTGTTTATAAAGCCTCTCATACAATAGAGCTACAGTCAATGTACTGTACAGTACACATGTGTGTGACTGTTAAATGGGTGGGCATAATTTCATGTGTGAATGAGTAATTTTGAGTAAAAAATTAACTCACATATGTTGTAAAATACATAACTTACTACACTTATTCAGAAAAACAATGATAAAAATCGCAAAACAGTCATAAACAGAATTACTCTTTAGTGTTATGAGAAAACTAATTTATGGGTAAAAATGTTTTATGTCACACCTTATTTGATTCGTAAAGTAAACATTTACATTTTGGATAGAATTTCTCCAACCAATATCTAAATAGAGTTTACAAATAATGGACTGAACCAATCATTTTCTTTGAAGTGAAATAACTGTTCTTTTTTTTGCATCATCACAAAATAGTTAGTGGGCTGCAAATTACATACGTAAATGTATTTTTCCTCAACAATGAAACATATCAATGAGCAGTTTAGACTTTTATAAGCATACTTTAAAACATAAAATTATAGGTTGCTTCTAACTTTGTCATACTATTGCAGTCAAACATTTCATTATTAATTTAAAGTTTTTTTACTATAAAAAATATGACAGTTATTTAAAAATGTTTTACAAATGTTCATAAATCGTCTCTTTTTCAGTTTTCTTGGTGAGAGAAAAAATAATAACAAAGATGCTCTGTATGCTCTGTAATTTACCATTAGTATACACTTGATACAGGTGACTGTATGATGCAGCTAGTTCTGCCGGTGCCTCTCAGACGTTTGCCAGAGCATGTCCTGGGTCCTTCTAAGAGCAGTATTTCCTGTACAATGTGTATGTTTTAATTAATATTAATTAACATTATTAGTATTTGTATATAATACACTGTGTAGTTACATAATATTTGGTCAAAATTTAAATTACAGTACTATGATGTAATAGTTGTTGTCAGCAGTAAAATACCGTACACAGCTGGGCCCTAAGTCCAAAAGTTTTACAACGTGTTTTACAGTCAATCAAAAACAAACAAACAAGTGTACAGAAGTCAGTCGTTGGCTAATGAAATCGCACACAACGCCAGTGTCAGCTTTGAATGGAACACCGTTTTGATGTTAGCTTGTGAAGAGATAACGGTAATGATATTCCTAAATTACGAAGAAGATCCATCAAGATAGCTAATCACTCAAACTTTCTCTACATAGCCATGCTGTAAATCTCTGAATATTCTCAGAAAACTGCATAAAGACAGTGGAGGAATTCAGGAACACGGCTCAAAAAGTATTCTGTCAAAGCTGAGAGTCCTGTCAGAATCTTGGATGAGACATTCCTCACCAAACAGGTAGACTCAGCAAGCAGAATTCTATTCATAGCATCCGGTCTCTACTTTTATAAACAACTTAATACACACATTTTTCTTTATTAGTAACATAATGATTAAAACACATAACGACTTGACCCTTTGATCTAAAGGCAATCAGATGACCTTTACCACTGAGCCGTTCGACTATCACTGCAAAGCTGGACTAGTTTGGTATCAGTACTTTTATCTGAATATGAATATTCCTGCCGAGTCATTTCAAGGTGTTCAGGATTTAATGAACATGCTCTCGCGTATGGTATCTTCTGTCTGACTAATCTCAGGGTGAGATGTTTATCAGGGTCAGCTGATCATTATCAATGGGGGACGCTGTAAATCTTCAGCAATCTTAATGACTTGTATCATTAAGAGCATATCTAATCATATCCAATCAGATCTCCACTGCTGGTTTTTAATACTGTACTGTTATAAACATGTACATTTTATTCAGTTTATGCAACCTTACCTTTATGATGAAACTCTACATTCAGATGATTGTCAGTTATTGAAGATATTTGAAGAAATGTAGTCGAGGTACACTTCTGGCCTCCTGATATGCATTCCTTGCATCTCACAGTCTGTGTGGTCTGTTCTTGGCAGCAGAGAATGCTCTTGGTGAACATTTTATTTGTAAATACAATCTGCAGAGACTCGCCATAATCTAGTAAATAATTATTTTTGGCATCTCAAAATTTGCAGAATGTTTTAGTTGGCAAAGTATGTAAGACTAATTAAAGGTTATTTCAACAAAAATAGTTAGTGTCGCTGAATTTGCAATAAATTTATTTAACTGCTCAACATTTCAAAAAATGAGTTAGTGTTTCTTAATTTGCAATAAAATTATTTAATTGCTCAACATTTTATCAATGTAAAAACGATACTTCATTTTTACCAAACAATTTTTTTTATTTGTGCCGACACTTGAGTGTTCATTTTGAGTATCTTTGAGAAATTCTGCAACCATTTCATTTTTTTTTTTTTTTGTATTTTATTGCTCAAGTGCTTTAGTTATTATAATTTTTAAAAGAAATTATACTCTTGTTTCCAATCTCTGCTAGCCTGGCTGGATAGTTTGTCTAAAACACTGCATAGCCACTATGCTCAAAAAGCTCTTTTTGTGTTTGCTGTGTAGCTTTTTAGCTAAGAAGCACACAGAGTTCGTTGTTGCTTTTAAGGACAATGAATTTTTTAACGTACAGGAAAAAACTCAAAACAGTGAATCACTTCACAAAGCCTTTCCAACAACCACATTTTAAAAGTTGTCAGTTTGAGGACCATGTTTTTGGTAAAATTTCTTCCCAAAATGTTACATCATGACCAGACATAAAACCAGGACTATAGACTTTTATCAAACAGTAAAATGTCTTGATGTCAATTAACAGCTTGTTACGTGACAGGACAAACCTATAAAAGAAGCCACCAGCAAACCTGCGAGCGAGCAGGAGGTGTGTCTGAGGGATCCCAGAAGATTAGAGTCGTTTATACGAGCAGCTGTCGCTCAACATTTAGTTTCAGCTTCAAACAGAGAAACCAAGAGGAGAAGATCAATCTTCCATCATGGGAATAAAAGATGATGAAACGTTCTCTTCCTGGGTGCAGATGATGATCCTGCTCCTTCTTCCGTGCTGTTGTTCTGCAGGTACATCTAAAGGGTTTAGTAGTCTGTCATCCTTCTTCCAGCTTAATTGGATAAAGCATCTCTCTTGACACTTTGAAGTTTTCTAGATGTTCTTTCTTTCTTTAAATACTTTCTATCATCCATCAAGTGATTAATTCTTCTTTATAATATAGCATTTTATGAAGCTAAAATGCACGTCTCAACTCAACATCATCCAATTCAGTTTAGAAGATTCGTTGAAAGAGCGGTTTTCTCAAACACTACACTTTTGTATCAAATAAAAAAGTAGTTTTTTTATTTTCTTTTTTGCAGTTGAGTTTGATCCCCTGTTTTGTGCTAACTCATCTCCATCGCTCGGCACTCCAGCTTCTGGTAATGGAATCTACGTTAATGTGTGACTCTATATTAAAGATTGCTTATCTAACCGTCTCTCTCATCATCTCTCTAACAGTTCACTCGCTGAGACCAGCCGATGTCTCTGAGGTGTCAGCGCTCGTTCTGTCTGATGCTGAGAGGTGAGTTCTTATCGTGCTCACAAATGCACTGAAACACAATTTAACTGTTGAGTTTGAGAAATTAACATTGTTTTAACAAACTTTAACCCCCCAAAACAATTTAATTTTAAATAAATATTACTAAATTTGGTCATTCACTGAATTCTTCACTCCCTTTAGTTGATATTACTAGTAGAAGAGTTTTATTATTTCTTAAAATGTGGTGTGAAATTTAATAATATGCACGTTTACTTTGTCCTTTCATTCAGTCCCACTTCACAGGAAATTCTCATGTGTTACTAATTGAAAAGAATTTGTTATATGTTATATTTGTATATGTTTTTAATTTACAGATCTAATGAAATCGTAGCCCTGAACATGCTCTCCGGTGAGTCCATATGACAGTCTTAACACATATTTGTGAAATGACTTCATTGTAATAGCTTTTTTAACTGTAATTTATATGTTATATGAAAATGAGCAAAACATACTAACTGTCTTCATTCTACACTATTAGTTGGTGGTATTAAGTGAAATTCAAATATTATATTAGTATAATATTAGTATAACGGAACTTATTTCATTTGGTGAAGTACAAATAAGAGGCCTTCCCTAAATGATTTGCCGTTAAACTATTTGATTTTGCATGACTTAAAGCCAAGGCTCTAACTATTATCGAAGTTTTGTTTTTTTATCCTTAGTATCTTTGTTTCAACAAAACATTTTTGGCCAAACTCTGAAAGAGGAAACATTTATATTACCTGCAGTAGTTTGTAATACTGTAAAAAATAACTACACTCTTTAAAATGAAATAAACCTGAAGGATATAGTTAAGCATTTTTACATTAAACATTGTGTTTATGTGCGTCAATATCAGTGAAAAAAACTACTGAAAGCAGGATCAAGGTTTCAATAAACTTACAACCAAACTTAAAGCACTCTACCGGAATAAAAAAACACAATAAATCTGAATTAGTAGTCTCTGAACTATCCACTTAAATAGGGTTCAAATGAAAAGTTGCTTAGCTTTTAATACCTACTAAATCAATTTTAGCCCTAACTTCTTTTGTAAAAGTATTTTATTTTAAAATCATTAGTTGTTAATAATAAAAAAAATCTAAATTGAATGCAAAAATATTTTCTTTCTCATGCTTATAAATCAAGTTTGATTTATTGGTTCTGTTGCCTAAATCATAATCTTTTAAATTAGTCTGCACATTTAAATTGCAGATGACTAAAATAGTAATAATATATATGTGTATGATGTGTAAGAATAGTTTAATACACAATCCTCTACACATTTTTCCAATTTTACAAAAAATACAAAAGTGAACCTTGAACATTCCCCTTAAAGCTTTCATTAGAATATATTTGTTACTGAGTAACGCATTAATGAAACTCAGAGCCTTCACAGGTGCCTGCGTGGTTGTTAAACCCGATAGAACCAGACTGTGGTAGGTTTCAGAATGATTTAGTTCGAGTCCTTGAAATGAATGTCAAGGCCAGTGTTTCAAGCACAAGCTCACACACTGTACTTAAACGAGTTCTTTCTCAGGGCTATGATTGATTACACCATGAACACACAAGTGATACAGAATATTTACTAATAATAGATTTCAATAAAAAAAAGTATTAACTTAAACTGTCAAAGAGTTTGATTACTTGGAATGTAAAGGGAAGTTCTTCATAAACCCCCTAATCTCAATATAAAGCGATAACGATGTCTTATCATATAACACGTCTACTTAAGCACTTTCACTGAATTGATCTGTCGCTGTCAGACTGATACTATTGGTCTGTTCACTACTGTTTATGATATAGTTATCTCAAGGTTGTCTTCAGACAGGCTTCAGAGAGCTTGAACTTTATAAATCACCATAAATTCTACATATTACATTTATCTTGAAATTATGGTTAATTTGTATAAAATATTAACAAATTGTAATAGTTCGTCAGAGTTGCCAGAAAAGAAGGTGCTGGTCTATAATGAGGAACAGGAAGCTGGAACTGTGATGATAATTGATTATAAAGACGTACGCAGAGAGCTTTTGTGAGAATAACGCTGTAGAGAGGAGGAGCCTCTCTGATTAGTTTACATGCAGAATAACGTGTATTTCTGAAAATGAACGAAACATCGTAACAGTCATTTTTCTACTGTACTAGTTGGTGTAATTCAGTGAAATTCAAGTATAATGAACATTTATAAA
Organism: Danionella dracula; assembly: GCA_900490495.1. Classification (NCBI taxonomy): domain Eukaryota; kingdom Metazoa; phylum Chordata; class Actinopteri; order Cypriniformes; family Danionidae; genus Danionella; species Danionella dracula. The sequence goes on from UELW01000223.1 coordinate 1,396,762, forward strand.
TCTACTCTTATAAATCACTAAGCCACAAAAAGGCTCACCGTGGCACGACCCCTTTAAATCTATGCTCTAACCATTAATGAGATTTGAAAAAATGTAATAAAATCTTAAATATATTTTGTTTTATCCGCTAAGTTGTTTTTTTTAACTGAGCTAGAAGGTCTTGGGGACTAGTTTACATGCACAATAACATGTGTTTCAATTCTCTGCCTCAGAAATACTGTCCACGTTTAACCCTGAAATATCAGCTATACAGCCTGGCCAGAGGTAATGAACAAATGTACAAACTCATTGTACATGATGATACAAGCTCTCTGTTTAATGAATGCATATAATTACTGCTTTGTGTGACAGGAGTTTGAGAGAAGAAGTGGAAAACATAATGCAGTCTCTGAGCCCAAATCAGGTAATTTTAATTCTAGTCATGCAACGTTTCTAACCTTGGCTAAACTTCCAACAAATTTTGCTGTTGTGCACTACTAATTTTAAGAAAAAAGCAGCACTTGCTTTAGACTGATGCGGTATTCCAATAGGAAGAACTGTTACTGAGTAGCCTCTCTAACCCCTGAAAGATGAATGTTAATCTATATTTTTAAAATGATCAAATTGCTCTTACATAATAAAGTAAATTGACAATATTTAGGAGCGTGCTATTGAATTGTACCCCTGATTTTCTCCAAAGCTTTGATTTATAAATAACTGAATGGTGGGATACCATGAACATAACCAGTATTTTATTACAACTGATCATTATTATTCTTACAATCATAAGGTGTTAATTAGCAACATTGCCAGTAAATAAAGCATTCTTCATGCTCAAACATATAGTCTAAACTGTTCCTAAATAAAATAAAATAAACTTTTGTTCCATTATTCTTCCTAAGTTCCATTATTCTTCCTAACTTAGCACCTAAATACCTAACAGACATTATCAGTAAATACACACCAAACAGATACTCTTTAAGTTTTAGTTACCATGAGGCCCACAGATGGAACCAGCTTCCAGGGGAGATCAAGGGTGCCAATACTTTAGTCACGTTTAAAATCAGGCTAAAGACTCACCAGTTTAGTTGCGCTTTTGTCGACTGAGCACCAACGTCCGAACAACTGTTTTATATCTGCTTTTCTCGATCTTAATCTATGTCTTCATTTTCAGTTTTTAATCAATATGCTTTCATATGACTTGTTTTATGCTTGATTTTATTAAATGAACTTTTTTTTTATTCCTTGTTTCCAATGTAAACCACTTTGAATTACCCTTGTACGTAATGTGCTATACAAATAAACTTGCCTTGCGTTTCTTAGTGGAAGTTGCTCCTTCTCTTCATACCGGTGGATGAGATTCCTGTGTGTACAGAACAGGTCAGATATTTACCCACAAATCCTGAATAGATCTACATCAGAAATCAATTTAACTCAACTGTTCCTCAACAGCTCAGTACAGTCGTTGATGAAACCGTTAACAGAGTGGCACAAACTCTAGACGCTATTCATAAGAAGGTGAGCTTGTTCAGTATTATGAAAAATTGATGTGTTAAAAACAAGTTTTTATAAAAATAATGTTTTTTTTTGTTTGTTTTTAGATGAGAAAGTCGCTCGTGCATGTGGTTGTATGGAACAGTGAATCGCTGGAGAAGTCAGTTTTGTTTTTCTGTCTTTTGAGCTCTATCCAAATATTTAAAAAAGTATGTTCTTATTTGAGCATTTTTTTTTACTCGTGAAGTTGTATTGTTTTAACAGAGGCTGTGAGAGGGAAGGTTATGATGGAAATAGAAGACAACTGGATACCGTCATGCTAATGGCATCTCTGCAGGTATGAAAGCAAAACAGAAAACACATTCACCTGATGCTGGGTTCTTCCATGTTAACAGACTCGACTTTTAACTTTGATCCTTTACGTCTAAGCCCCTAAGCCTCTATCCATCGTTCACGATGGGAAGCTCTGCTCCCCAGCTGACCTCGGCAGCATCTCTTTTCTCAAACCATTCAAATCTCTACTCAAAACTCATCTTCTCAGGCTCTCCTACTGCTAGATTTTTATTGATAATAATTATTAATGTTTCATAGCCTTGGTTTTTTATGTTTGTGCTATAGTTTACGCTTTTGTATTTTCTGTATACTAATCTTGAGTAAATAAAATTCATTTGTACTGTGCATGAACTCTTTACTTTGAACTCTCTCAGTCACATACTGTGTTTATTCCCCAGGAGTCTGTGAGGGGTCTTCTTGAGAGAAGAGGCTGGTTCAGCGATCGAGAGGATTTCAGCGTCACGCTTCAGTCTAGTCCTGTGTCTGCTGATCTGACCGATCCAGTGAGTTCATCTAATGTGGTTATCATCTTTGTGCTTTTTCAGATTTCAGATTCTCTAAACAAATACTTGAAAATACTTGACTCAACTTGCAATTTTTAAGCGAAAAGTCTACGTAAACTTTACTCAATAAACATTTTTTAACACTTCTACACAGCTCGACACAACATTGAGTAAAAACATACATTTTGAAATCCTGTCCACCACATCCTCTGGGAATGTGATCTGGAAAAGAAAATATAAATTCAGTCAACAACTCTGAATATTCCCTTTAGAAAAAAAAATGTCATTAGTTTAAATTATTTACAGTGTATTTTATTTTTACCCCTTCAAACCTTCAAATTTTAACCTTTACATTTTTTATAAAATTTTTAACCTTTACATTTTTTAAGTCAGTCTTTCATTTTCTTTCAGACTTTCACGTTTTTGGAACTATATATATATATATATATATAGATTAATATAATATATTATATATTATATAATATATATATATAATATATATATATATATATATATATATATATATAGATATAGATATATGCACACACGCACACACACACACACACACACACACACACACACTTGTTAAGCATTTCTTATATATTAAGCTCAGGAATTGCTTTGTGGTGCTATGGGTCATACTTTAGCAAAATTGTTCATTTGTGTCTCTGTCATTTAAATATCTTGGCTTCAAGTGATTCCTTCAAACATTGAAAAACATGATTTGGACAACAAAGATGCGTTTTTTTTCTTACTTTTTTTCTCTTCTTTTTTTTCTGTTACTTCTAATTGAATTTTAATGTTAATTGGATTTTAATTATTTAAAGTTTTGTTGTTTAAAAACGGTTTTTATTATCATTATTAATTTTCAGACAAAAGGATCCTCACCTGACTCCTCACATGACTTAACCATGTCAGTTTTACAACTCTGGACACAGTTGGTAAGTTAACAATAATGCAAGCTGAGCATTTCTGCAAAGTTCTTATGTAGCGGTGAAATCTTGGTCACTCTCAGATTCTCAGTATAAAATAATAAAGCCTCAGATGTGACTGATAACAGACTGATTATTTGCTGATGTTGATTAGATTTAATCTGAGACCTACTCAACTAGAAACACATCTAACAGCTCGTATCTAATCTTGACTTTATGCGAGGAAGTCCTCAAGCGTTCTGTCTGACCAATCTCAAACGTTCTCTTTCCAGCTGCAGCCAATGACAGACAAGACTGAAATGGATGGGCGGGGCATAGCTGACATAACATGCCCTACTGAGGTGACAAGATATTTGATTTATGAGCTCTCTAGGCTTCATAAACCAAACCGCTGAAGCTGTTTCTTCTTGAATGCTTCTTTATCAGACCAAAATGTTCTCTGTACTCTGCTAACTTTTTATGCAAGTTTTTGTCCTTCACTTGTGATAAGAGCAGAACTCTGTCATGAATTTTCATAAACAATGACTTGCACTTGTAGTACTGGTGTTGTCAGCCACCCCAAATCTACAGATGGAAATGTATACAAACAAATTTCTTTTTTCACTAGATCCCAGTTTCTTAGCATCATCTCGATTTTGCTAAATGAATATGCTGAATTTTATTTCTCGCATTTATATGTAAGCTTTAAAAACAGACGCATATGCCGTACTTAATTTCCCCTTTTCCAATGTCAATCACTAAAGACTTCGTTCTCAAAATACAATTTAATCTAAAACAAAAACAACATCGTTTTTGGCACAACTTTAACTTACTTTTTATTCTCAACTTTTTATTTGAACTTATTTATGTTTTTTACAAATGATACATAGATTAAATATGAATTACAATTCTCTCTCTCTCTCTCTCTCTCTCTCCCTCTCTCTCTTTCTCTCTCTCTCAGGAAAAGCCATTTTTACGGACACAGCAAAACTCTGCTGAGCCCAGAATGTCACGGATAGTCAATTCCTCTCCACCTCTTGACCCAGTGAGTTAATTGTCAATTTTTCAAATTTTATTTTTGGAAGACCTCCCCCTCAACTTGATAAATGTTGCATGTGAGTGGTTGATATAACTTCTGTATCTTTCAGGTGATGGGAAGTGAGCTTAAATGTGATGAAATGTCTCCGTCTCCCACAATCCCAACCTCGGGTAAACCAAGCTCTTATTTTTTTGACTGGGTTTTATGTTTGTTTGTTTTTTCAATCTCCTTCATGTCTCTCTTCAGTCCATGCCCTTCGCCCAGCAGATGTTAAAGTGGTGGCAGCCATAGGGGACTCATTAACGGTAAAAAAAATACGTGTTGTAGTTTTTTTTTCTTTGTAAGATAATATTAGACTGTATGGAAGAATCATCCTAAATTTGTAGTTTTTCACTTCTACAAAATGTTCCTAAAATATGGTTTTGGTTGCAAAAGAAGTTCAAAAAGCAAACTGTGATCCTGCAATTATATATTAGGGACATTTAAATGTAAAGTCATTAACTCAGTGTTTCACAGTACTTTAAACATCATTCTAATTCTCATCAATCATTCTCATTCATTACTTGGGAATCTTTGTTATGTTTCAGAAGTTTATTATCAGGGTCTTAAAAAGTCTAACATTTAAAAGCCCAGCTTTCAGGCCCTAAAAAGGCTGATATTTACTGTTTTAGGTTTTAAAGAATTTTTCACAGCTCTTATTTTTCTGGTGTCCATGTAAAGTTAATCTGAAATGTGTTTTTTGTTGTTGCTTGGGGCTGCCAGAGATTGAGAAAATGCTTCTACATGCTAAAATATAATGTAAAAGTGATGGTTAGGGTTGCCATACTCTGAGAAAATTTACATAAATGCTCAAAAACTTAAAAGTCCTTATTAGGGTTGCCAGAGTTTGAGAAAGGGCTTGTGTACACTCAAAGTTGTAAATGATGGTTAGGGTTGCCATATATTGAGACAAGACTCATAAATGTAAAACAAAAAATGTTAATGTGTTTGTAAAGGTTGCCAGGGATTAAAAAATGTTCATAAATGCTCAAAAGCATAAAAGTAATGTATTTGAAATAGGTATTAAACTTTCTTAAACTTAAAGTCTTACAGTTGACCTTACCATAAACCTGCAGAAACCCTGATTATGTTTTAAACAGTTTATACAGAATAAAATTTACTTTTTTATTTGTTTTAATTAATCATAATAATTAAATGATATGATAATTATCATTCTCTTTACACCAACACAGGCGGGCAACGGGGTAGGCGCCGCTCAGAATAACCTTCTCGGTGTAATGACAGAATACAGAGGCCTGTCATGGTGGTGAGCATCTGTCCTAAAATAATAGTTCATTGAAATAAAGAATACAGGATTCGTTTCATCCAGTTACTTGTCAGGAGACAGTAAAAGAAGGCAGTTGGGCTCATTTGGATGATTTTTTTACTCTCCCTCAGCATCGGTGGCGATAAGAACCTCTCATCAATAACTACTTTACCAAGTATGCACAAGCCCTCATCACATAGATTTCTTGTTACAGATATCTAATTAAATTTACTCATTTTATCTTTAACATGCTACTCACCTGGTTGATTTGTTATTTAGATATCTTGAGAGAGTTCAACCCCTCGCTCACAGGGTTTTCAGTGGGAAAAGGAGATGAGAATTCTAAGCAGAGTTTTCTGAACCAAGCCGTTCCTGGAGCCAAAGCTGAGTGAGTCGCGTAAAAACTCATTTATAGATACTTAATACAACATCAGCATCACGTTTTATTTTAATGACAAAGCTGAGTTTTATACATACAGTAACGACAAACTGTTTTCCACCATCATGTAATATGATAAGAAAATAAATTCATCTTTGTTCAATAAATATTTTATTTATTGTCAATGGTGATACAAATAGTAGCATTGTTAACACATAACTTTTTTCTTGCAGTGATTTGGTCAATCAAACTCACGCTCTCATTAAACGAATGAAAGAAGACCCTGTGAGTAATTTTCACAAGTTTTTAATAAACGCATTTGTTTTGTTTTGTGTAAAAAACATTCTGTCCTTCTTCTCTCCATTTTAGGTATTTATATTTCTTCAATATTGTGTTAGCTAAAATTATTTGTTTGTGTCTTTTGGTTGGTTTGGTTACTTGGCCATTACAATTTCTTAAGGCATCTAACAAATTAATTGAGAGTTCATTAGCCCCAAATAACTGAACCTGTACCCAGACGCTAACGCTTCATAGCAGTCTTTCTGTCTCCTTTCAGAGAATTGATTTTGAGAATGACTGGAAGATTATCACAGTCTTCATCGGAGGCAATGACTTGTGCGCTCACTGCTCAGATACAGTATGTAGATTTATTAAAAGACTACAAGAGTCCTGTTGGGTCTCAGAATCTGTTTCCCACTCTCTTGATGTGAATGTGTTTCCCCAGAGATACTATTCTCCTGATAATGTCGTGAAGTATCTTCAAGAGGCTCTGGACATAATGCACAATGAGGTGAGCTTTTTTTTTAATCTAAAACCTGCATCTCTTACACAGATTTGTTGTCAAACATAAGATTGAATTTATGAAAGTCATGGATTTAGACTTAGATTTAGACATGAAATAAAAACTTTTAAAAGATTGCATTTGTAACAAGAAATCAATAAAATACAGTCATATTTAGTTGGATGACCTTTTTTTTTACATATGACCAATTAGTAGGAGGTATTAAAATAGTGGCAAAACTCTTTTGGGCCTAAGATCATTTTTGTTAACACTTTAATTTAAGGGTTCATAATTATGAGATAGTCAAGCATGTGTTAATGCTTAACTTACTTAACATTAGATAATAGAGAATAGATTTAGTTAAATACTAAAAATTAATTAAGGTTTGATTGAGTATCTGGTTATATGTTAGTTCAGCTTAAGTAATATTTGTTAATAGACAATATTAGTAATAGAATTAATTAAGGCTTAAGTTACTCACAATTAAGAGTCACATAAGTACTAACAAACTAATAATTAAGGATTAACTGGGTCTCAGAATAGAAAATAATTTAGCACAAATAACATTTAACTAATGGTTAATACATTCATAATTAAGCACCAGTTAATCATGAACACAAGCGTAACACATCCTGATTTTAGTACTTTTACTACTTTTAACAGTTGATACTGCATTTTAATGCTCTCAATATATGAAAGAACAGTGCTCAAAGGTTTGGTACATTTGTAATAATAATCATTTGTAATTTTAATGGATTTTACTAGGATTTAGCTAATAATTAAGACTTGAACACAATTAGTAGCCTTTACCTTACTAATAATGTTGATTTGACCCAATCTTCTGAAGTGACTACTTAGTCTACATTCATTAAGGCTTAACTATGATAACTGGAGACTAAATTACAGTAATCCCTAATTAGTTAGTAGAGCTAGTACTAAACGGACTCTTACATGGGATTAGTTTAAGTGTTAGTCAATGCTTAAATAAAGTTTTATTTTCCCTGAACTATTAAATAACTAGAGACTCAATTAACCCTTGATTAGGAGCTCAGAGGGATCACCTCATGTTTAATTGATTAATGAATTGTTAGAAAAATAGCACTAAATATTACTGTAAGGGTTCTACAGTATCGCTGGTGTAATAGGGTGAGCTGTTTCTCCTCTAGGTCCCTCGTGCTCTGGTCAATCTTGTCGAGCTCCTAGAAATAGTTCCACTTCGGGCACTTCACCAGGACAAAGGCAATGGTTGCCCTACCTGGCTAGTCAAGTACGTTTTAGCAATCAAATCGATCCTCCTGATTTCACGTTCGACTACAACAAATCTTTCTATTTTGTTTATTGCTGTAAATTTTAGGTCGATATGTCGTTGTGTTCTACAACCTCAAGATGAGTCACTTGAGCTCCAAACGTTGCACGATTTTAACAAAGCCTATCAGGTACGCAGCTTCATTTGAAGAATGTGTGATAAAAAATGAAGATAAATAACAAAATATAATATAAAATCTAACCCTATTGTTCTCAGCTCAGGATGTGGGAGCTGGTGGATTCTGGGAGATTTGACACACATGAGAACTTCACTGTGGTCCTGCAGCCGTTCTTACGGAACGTGTTTCTCCCCTTGCTGGAGGTGCTGATCTTCTACTACTTAAACCAAGCTTACTGCTTCTGCTTGTTCTCACTCGATTGCCCTGGTCTTTTAGGATGGGCGACCCGATCGTTCCTATTTCTCCCCCGACTGCTTTCATCTCAGTCAAAAAGCGCACTCACTCATGGCTCGAGCCCTCTGGAACAACCTGGTATTCAGACCTGAATAATGAATTAGATTCAGTGTAATGTGTTTGGGTTAAAGTATTGGCATTTCTTTCTAGTGTTACCATATTCAATAGTCCTCAGGCTGTATTTATGATAATGGCAACAAAAAAAACTATTTCCAGCCAAAGGAATTATATGTGCATCAATTAATCTTAAACTAATGATAAAAACTTCTCCCAGACCAAACCCTTTAAAGACAGCATCTTCATCTTTTATTCAGATGGAGCCTTTGGGGAACAAGACAGACCGAGAGGATTTTACTGCAGGTATTCCTCTCAAATGCCCAGATAAGGTGAGATTTAACCAATAGTTTTAAGTAAATGTACATAGTTCTTTTAATTCATTCATCATGCAGTAACAACATTTCATATTATTATTATTATTCAGGCTTCTCCCTATCTGAGGACATTTCATAACAGCAATTACACATACAACATCCCTTCGTCTCCTCCTCCACCAATAACAGTAAGTCATACATTTGATTTATATGAAAGTTGAAGCTTTTTGTCTGCAAATCCACCAACAAAATCCATCTTTCACTGTAGAACTGGGGAAGTGATTTTTCATGTGAGGATACAGCGCCATCTGCCACTGTGCCAACATCTGGTAGGAAAACTAAAATAGAAGATAAAAGAAAAGAATTGGAAAATCTCAAATCTATGACAATCGAAAGTTTCCTCACTCCTGGATTTAGATGAATGCCACTTTGTCTTCAATTTTAAAAGCTGTCTCAGATGATTCCATAATGCACATCAACATATATGATATGAACGTAAAATAAATGGAAGAAACATTTGGCTTGGCATCGTAATTAAATGAGACAAGCATACCAGATGGGAGTTTAGCATGTACCGATATCCTGCTGTGGTTTATTTTCTTATATTCATCATGATGATTTATCCTTGCTCTTTTTGTTCAAGCCTTGCTGCTCTGTAGCTTTGTTGTCATGTTTTCATATTAGGAATTTTCAGTCTCATTATTTCCTCCTCAGTTCATAACTTGCGTCCAGCTGACATTACAGTAGTGGCGTCTCTGGGAGATTCGCTCACGGTAGGCCGGAATCTGATACTATTATTTTAGGTTTTGATTGTTTTTCACCCTCTAAATAACAATCTCTCTCTCTCTCTCTCCCTCCCTCTCTCTCGCTATCTCTCTCGCTCTCTCTCTCTCTCTCTCTCTAGCTATCTCTCGCTATCTATCCTCTATCTTCTTCGCTCTCCTCTCTCTCTCTCTCTTCCTCTCTCTCTCTCGACTCTCTATTCTCTTTCACTCTCTTCTCTCTCTCTCTCTATCTCTCTCTCTCTCTTCTCCTCTCTTCTTTCTCGCGCTTCTCTCTCTTCTATATTCTATGTCTATCACTATACTCTCTTTCTCTTCTCTCTCTCTCTCTCTATCTTCTCGCTCTCGCTCTCTCTTCTTCTCTCTCCTCTCTTTCTCTCTCCTCTCTTCTCTTTTTCTCTCACTCTCTTTCTCTCTCTCTCTTCTTCTCTCTCTCGCTCTATCTCTCTCTCTCTCTCTGTCTCTTCACTATCACTCTCTTTCTCTCTCTCTCTCTCTCTCTCTCTCTCTCCTCTCGCTCTCGCTCTCTCTCTTCTCTCTCACTCTCTTTCTCTCTCTCTCTCTTTTTCTCTCACTCTCTTTCTCTCTCTCTCTCTTCTTCTCTCTCTCTGTCTCTTCTCTTTCTCTCTCAGGCTGGCTTTGGAGCAAAAGCCAACACCATTCTACAGCTGGCGGATGAGGAACGGGGTGTTTCCTGGAGGTGGGTTTAGCAAGCTTTATGGAACTGTTTTACTGCTTTCCCTTCTGGTTTTAAGTATTATTGTTTGCTTTGATTGACAGCATTGGTGGGGATGAAACTTTAGAGAGTGTCACTACATTACCAAGTGAGTAGTTTTCTGATAATAGTTACATCTTATGTACTTTATTTAATTGTGATTATACTGAATAGGATAAACTATGGTTGCTCTGATTTGTATTATTTGATAACATTATGATAACTATGCTACACTTACAGAATTCAAAACTATCTGTTTAATTTAGCGTTCAAATAATTGGCTCCTGGTGTGTGTTCAAACAGATGTGATGCCTGAGCGCTATAAACATACAAATTGTTGAAAAAACAATGTGGTTCAATGTGCCTATCAAAATGTATCACTCATCCTGCAGCTGATGCTGATCACCTGTTTGTCGTCTGTGCTAGTTGTTCTAACCATTTTTTGTTTGTTTCTGTTTTGTTTATTGTTTTCGTGTCACGTGCTGTCTGGCGAGCTGTTCATTGATCGTTCTTATACCTATTACACTTATTTCTTATTCCTATTTACTCTACCTAATTCACACTAGTTTATGAAGCTGCTTTGAAAACTGCTAAAAAAGTGCTATATAAAAACTTATTGATTGATGGATTGGTTGATTGATTGGTTGATTGACTGATTGCTTTATTGATTGATTGATTGATTGATTGATTGATTGATTGATTGATTGATTGATTGGTTGATTGGTTGATTGGTTGATTGGTTGGTTGGTTGGTTGGTTGATTGGTTGATTGATTGATTGATTGATTGATTGATTGAGCGATTGATTGAGCGATTGATTGAGCGATTGATCGATTGATTGAACTTCTAGCAATTGGCATTGAAGCTACATCAGGATCAATGTTGAAAAAACATTTTTCAATGTTAGCTTGTTATGAATAGTTTTCAATTGGTAAAATAGCAATTGTTAATTTAACTTGAAAGTAAATTTAACTTTTATTTACAAAAAGTGTTTTGGCGAAAAGTTGGCTGTTTAGATGTTGACAGAGAACCTCACATACATTTTAACTCAGTTTGAGTGTTGGACTCTATTCAAAGTGCACTTGGTGCTACTCTGGATAGAGTTAATTCACTCTCAAGGTTTTTCCTAAACTAAACTAAACTAAACTAAACTGCCATTACTTTCAACCATAATATTTCGTTCTTGTTCTCGCAGGCTTAGTACTCGTGTTATTGTTTATTTACAGATATCCTTAAGAAGTTCAATCCGAATGTTTTCGGGTTCTCAGAGGGAAAAAGTAAACGACCAAATGGATTTAACATGGCAGTGAGCGGTGCCAAAGCACAGTGAGGAGTGAACACAGACATAAACAGTATTGAACACCAGAATCTTCGCAGTGATTGATGTTTCTTTCTGTCTTTTCAGAAACATACCAGCACAAGTTCGAGACTTGATCAAAGCTTTAAAGGATAGTACGGTTAGTGTGCTTTCTTTTGTCATTTGTAAGCCATTGTATGACGAGTCAATTTCTTTGGATCGATTTGCAGCTTCAGCAAATGGTTCTATAGTTACTTTTAAACAAATCGATGGTGTTTTTCCCACAGGAAGTGGATTTTGAGGAGGACTGGAAGCTGGTGACGCTGTTCATTGGAGGAAATGACCTTTGCCAGTACTGTCATGATCGGGTGATTGTTTGAGTCCTCCTCTTTGCTTACCATTATAAAAATGTTTGTGGATCAAAGATCAACACACTAAATCAATAATGTATTACTGTATACGGATCAATTAAAATCAGGGCCTGTGTTTAATTGGAAAGACATTGTTAGAACCATTTGTTCTCATGCTGTTCTGCAAAAAAGATCTTTCAAATGGTAAGATGCTATTTAATGAATGAACACCACTAGATGGCAACATACACAAAAGTATTATTTTAACCATATTAACTATATTTGTCATTTTGTTGGTTTATCCAAAAGTATTTTGGTAATGAACACAGAACAAAAGAGTTTTTCGGAATTTAACCTTTAAACAAAACAGATGCTTTATTTAGGTTTGTTGTTCTCCCCTCAGGCTTCTCTGTCTCCGGCTAACTACGTCAGTCACATTAGAAACAGTCTGGACATGCTCTACAACGAGGTGCGTGTGATCAAATCCCTCACTCTCTGATCACATTTGCTCTTGTTCAAGGGCACGTTGGTTTAAATTAAAAGAGAAAATTTTAATTATTCCACTTTTTCCAAGTACTTTTAAAATAAACAATTGTTTGTTTTGTTTTTTTGCAAAGTGTATTGTGTTATGTGTAATTACACATTTTCTCACATACAACTATAAAATCTATAACTGTGTTTTTGCAGGTGCCCAGAGTTCTGGTCAATTTTGTTGAAATATTAGAGATTGAGGATCTGCGTCTGATAAAAAGGAACACACTGGGCTGCAGCTTCTTGCAAAAGTAAACATTCAGTTCTTTAATGAATCGCATAATGCAAACCAGAGGCATGTGCATGACTGAGGTATGTTTGTGCATGTTCCAGGAACTTATGCCCATGTTTCCTGACTCCACGTGAGAACTCTCCTGAACTGAACGAAATGAGGAAGATCAACAGAGATCTGCAGGTCTGGGGCCAGACGTGCTGACAGTTTGCATGAGTTTGCTAAGTACTTTCCAGTTATAAAAAGTGTGTTTTTTTTTGGCAGGCAATGACTGAAAGGCTGGTGTATGGAGGGCAGTATGACGGAAGAAAGGACTTTGCCGTTGTGATACAGCCCTTCTTTGAAAACTCGATTGTACCAATGATTGAGGTTAACCCCCTTAGAATATATATAATTATATAAATATAAGCTTGTAAGTTATTGCTGAATAAACACATTTAGGCACAAAATCTACTTAATCTAGTGCAGTGCTCTGCATACCCTCAGTACCCCACTACATTTGTCAGAAAGCTTTTAGTTTCCTTTCAAAACTCAACATTTTATATGAGGTACTATGCTACAAAATACCACAAATGTAGGCCATTAATTGCAAACAAGATGAGATATTTTGAAACGCACACACAAAAAAAATTCCTAACAAAGTTATTCAAGCCCATGTTGCAAAAATGAGAAACACCCAATTTATAGTCTTAGGAGAAAAGCCAAACTTAAGACTATAAAATTCTAGTTAACAGACAATCAACCACAAGTGAGTCTAAGGATTCATAGTCCAGCAGACCAGTGACTATAAAAGAGAATTATTTAACAAATAAAAGCCCTTCTTATTTCATGCTGTCAGCAATGGCTCCCCATGGAAAAGAAATGTCACATAATCTGAGAAACATATAATTTCTTTACACAAAAAAGGTGAGGGCTACATGAAGATCCGCAAAACTTAAATATCAGTCAAAATACTGTAGGAAAAGTGATCCAAAAATGTAAGTTTTATAGGACCCATGCTGACAAAGATAAAGACTAGTAGGGCTCTATAGTCTGGAGTGATGAGAAAAAAATCATTGTTTTTGAAACAAATGGATTTAAAACTGTGTGGCGTCATAAAGGTGAGGATTTCCATAAAAAATATATCGTGCCCTTAAAAGAGGTTGATCTTGAACAATGGGAAAGATAGATGTTGAAATATGTCTCCATCCATCCATCCATCCATCTTCTCCCGCTTATCCGGGGCCGGGTCGCGGGGGCAGCAGTCTAAGCAGGGATGCCCAGACTTCCCTCTCCACAGATACTTCTTCCAACTCCCCGGGAGGGATCCCGAGGCGTTCCCAGGCCAGCTGGGAGACCATAGTCCCCTCCAGCGCGTCTGGGTCTTCCCCGGGGCCTCCTCCCAGTGGGACATGCCCGGAACACCTCCCCTGGAGGCGTCCAGGAGGCATCCGGAACAGATGCCCAAGCCACCTCAGCTGACTCCTCTCGATGTGGAGGAGCAGAGGCTCTACTCCGAGCTCCCCCCGGGTGACGGAGCTTCTCACCCTATCTCTAAGGGAGCGCCCAGCCACCCGGCGTAGGAAGCTCATTTCGGCCGCTTGTATCCGGGATCTTGTCCTTTCGGTCATGACCCAAAGCTCATGACCATAGGTGAGAGTAGGGACGTAGATCGACCGGGTAAATCGAGAGCTTCGCCTTTTGGCTCAGCTCCCTTTTCACCACAACAGACCGATACAGCGACCGCATCACTGCAGATGCTGCACCGATCCGTCTGTCGATCTCGCGCTCCATCCTCCCTCACTCGTGAACAGGACCCCGAGATACTTGAACTCCTCCACCTGAGGCAGGAGCACTCCACTGACCTGGAGAGGGCAGGCCAACCTTTTTCCGGTCGAGAACCATGGCCTCAGACTTGGAGGTGCTGATCCTCATCCCAGCCGCTTCACACTCGGCTGCAAACCGCCCCAACGCCCAGGTCCAGGCCCGAAGAAGCCAACAGGACAACATCATCTGCAAACAGCAGTGATGAAATCCTGAGGTCCCCGAACCGGACCCCCTCCGGCCCCCGGCTGCGCCTTGAGATCTGTCCATAAAAACTATGAACAGAACTGGTGATAAAGGGCAGCCCTGCCGGAGGCCAACGCGCACCGGGAACAGGTCTGACTTTGTGCCGGCAATGCGGACCAAGCTCCTGCTCTGGTTGTACAGGGACCGGACAGCCCTTAGCAGAGTGCCCCGGACCCCATACTCCCAGAGCACCTCCCACAGGACACCACGAGGGACACGGTCGAACGCCTTCTCCAAATCCACAAAGCACATGTGGACCGGATTGGCGAACTCCCATGACCCCTCGAGGACCCTGCAGAGGGTATAGAGCTGGTCCAGTGTTCCACGACCAGGTCGAAACCCGCATTGTTCCTCCTGCATCCGAGGTTCGACTATCGGCCGAACTCTCCTCTCCAGTACCCTGGCATAGACTTTCCCCGGGAGGCTGAGGAGTGTGATCCCCCGGTAGTTGGAACACATCCTCCGGTCCCCCCTTCTTGAAAAGAGGGACCACCACTCCGGTCTGCCATTCCAGAGGTACGGTCCCTGACTGCCACGCGATGCTGCAGAGACGTGTCAGCCAGGACAGTCCCACAGCATCTAGGCACCTGAGGTACTCAGGGCGGATCTCATCCACCCCTGGTGCCTTGCCACTGAGGAGCTTACCGACCACCCTCAGTAACTTCGGCTTGGGTGATAGACGAATCCACCTCAACTACCCCCAGCCTCTGCCTCCTCGACAGAGGACGTGACAGTGGGATTGAGAAGATCCTCAAAGTATTCCTTCCACCGCGCCCGACCACATCCCTGGTCGAGGGTCAACAGCTCTCCACCTCCACTGTAAACAGTGTTGGTGGGGCACTGCTTTCCCCTCCTGAGGCGCCGGACAGTTTGCCAGAACTTCTTTGAGGACGACCGATAGTCTTCCTCCATGGCCTCCCCAAACTCCTCCCAGGTCCGAGTTTTTGCCTCTAACACAGCATTGGCTGCTGCGCGCTTGGCCTGCCGGTACCGGTCGGCTGTGTCCGAAGTCCCACAAGCCAACCATGCCTGATAGGACTCCTTTTTCAGCTTGACGGCATCCCTTACTTCCGGTGTCCACCACCGGGTTCTGGGATTGCCGCCACGACAGGCACCAGAGACCTTACGGCCACAGCTTCGCACTGCGGCAGTGACAATAGAGGTGGAAAACATGGTCCACTCGGACTCCATGTCTCCAGCCTCCCCCCGGTATCTGGTGGAAGCTCTCCCGGAGGTGGGAGTTAAAGCTCACTCTGACAGGGGGCTCTGCCAGACGTTCCCAACGGACCCTCAGCGTACGTTTGGGTCTGCCAGGTCTTTCCGGCCTCCTCCCCAGCCAGCGGATCCAACTCACCACCAGGTAGTGATCGGTTGATAGCTCAGCCCCTCTTTTCACCCGAGTGTCCAAAAACACATGGTCGAAGGTCAGATGATACGACAACGAAGTCAATCAACGACCTTCGGCCTAAGGTGTCCTGGTGCCACGTGCACCGGTGGACACCTTGTGCTTGAACATGGTGTTGTTATGGACAAACCGTGACGGGCACAGAAGTCCAATAACAGAACACCACTCGGGTTCAGGTCGGGGAGGCCATTCCTCCCAATCACGCCCCTCCAGGTGACGCTGTCATCCCCCACGTGCGCATTGAAGTCCCCCAGAAGAACGATGGGGTCCCCGGTTGGAGCACTTTCCAGCACCCCTCCCAGGGACTCCAAGAAGGCCGGGTACTCTGCACTTCTGTTCGGCCCGTAGACCGTAACAACAGTGAGAGAACCTGCCCCCAACCCTAAGGCGGAGGGAAGCGACCCTCTCGCTCACTGGGGAAAACTCCAACACATGGCGGCTGAGCTGGGGGGCTATGAGCAGGCCCACACCAGCATGCCGCCTTTCACCGCGGGGGACTCCAGAGTAGTGAAGAGACCAGCCCCTCTCGAGGAGCTGGGTTCCAGAGCCCAGGCTGTGCGTGGAGGTGAGCCCGACAATCTCTAGCCGGTAGCGCTCCACCTCCCGCACAAGCTCAGGCTCCTTTCCCCCTAGCGAGGTTACATTCCATGTCCCCAGAGCTAGCTTCTGTGTCCATGGATTGGGCCGCCGAGGTCCCCACCTTCGGCTGCCGCCCAGATCACAAAGCACCGGCCCCTTACGGTCCCTCCTGCGGGTGGTGGGCCTACTGGAGGGCGATCCACGTGGCCTTTTCGGGCTGGGCCCGGCCGGGTCCCATGGGAAAAGACCCGGCCACCAGACGCTCGCCTGCGAGCCCCAACCCCAGGCCTGGCTCCAGGGTGGGGCCCCGGTGACGCCAATCCGGGCGACGTCGCGGAATCCGTTCTTGTCATCATTCAGGGCTTCTGAACCGCTCTTAGTCTGACCCGTCACCGTATGTCTCCAACTTGTTAATTCCATACCTAGCAGACTTGGTGCGGTCCTTAAAAATCACAGTGTTCATACAAAACACCAAATTTAGTAGTTTTTGCTGCGGGTGTATTCATTTTTAATTCAACTCATTTGAGTAAAACTGAAGACTTTGTGGTCTAAATTTGATTTTTTATCTCAATTTCATGTTGAGAAGGTAAATAAGGGTTCAATAAAATTCAGCCTTGTGAAAAGTTTCTACTGATTGAATTCATACTTTTGTAGGGGTGTACTCATTAATGCTGACTGAGCACTGTAAGTCTTCCAGAAAGTGTTGGCAACCATATCTCTCTTCTTTAGGATGGGACACCAGACCTGACCTTCTTTTCTGCTGACTGTTTTCATTTCTCTGAGCGTGGACATTCAGAAATGGCTATTGCACTCTGGAACAACATGGTAAATATAGCAAAGTGGTTACATCACAGCAGATTATGTGTCTATTTACCAGCATTTGTTTCTCAATTTTACAGCTGGAGCCGGTGGGGAATAAACAAAACTACAACAATTTCACTTACGACCGGAGTAAGATCCACTGTCCCTCAAAAGTGAGTTAACAGACATTGGAGTTCATGAACTTGTTAATTTAGAACAATTATAAGTGCACTTTCAATGATTTTTTTCTCAACATCCTCTGCAGGAGCAACCCTTCATCTTTACAAGGATAAACAGTGGTGCTGATGTTCCTACACCCCCTGCACCCACCGCAGAGGCACCAGGCACCCCTCTGCCACCGGACTGTCCCAACGACACCATGCCGATCTGGGCTGCTTCGGTTCTGGCTGTTGGTGCCCTTATAATCGGGTGGATCATAACCTGGATGGTCTTTTACTTTAAGGATCGAAGGACCAGAAAAAGATACGACAAGGATGACATGAATGGAACCAAGTTCTAAACTAAGTTAAAGATTTACACAAAGATTGAATGTAGTAATAAAAGGCCCTGGAACACAATTGTTGTGTAAATGCAATGCCACCTTTGAGGTGTATCAAGGGACTAATGTTCATTTCAGATGCCGCAATTCTGGTTTCTATTTGACCCATCTCAAATGTCTTCTTCTAATGTATTTATGTATGGATTACTAAATAATTTAATGAACTTTTTATTTAATTTCAAGGCTTGAAAATGTACTCGCTGTTTTTGAAGACGCAATGTACACGTGTCAGTAATGTATTGATGTCTTATATTTATGTCATATTTTTATCATTTCTAATAAAAGCTTGTATAGTATATTCATTTGTTTTTTTAACGATTATATTATAAATAGTTTATATTTCTGAATTGTTTTATCTTCTAATGAGAACAGTTGAATCTGTACTTTTTTAAACTAACACAAAAGTTTAGATTTCAGAACTTTGAACCACTTTAACATCACATAAATGTTGCAAGGAAAGTTGTATGAATAGAAAAAATAGAAAAACTTATGACCTTTAGAATTAGAAATGAGTTTTATAAAAAAAATCAATGTTTTTTTATGACAAAAAAACAGCACAAAAACACTTCCACTTTGTAGAAATTAAATTCTGCCAGACATTGCTTTATTACCCTTTTTACACAAGATAATATGGTAAAAATGTACGTCAATGTTTAAATTGAGAGTATGGTTGAAAAATCTACTTTTAAAAATTATACATAGTTTATGTAGTAAATGTATGCAATGAGTGAAAGAAAAAATAAAACCAGGAAGTTCATAACTGCTACAGCTGTTCAGTGCTCTGTCAGAAAATGCACATTTAAGATATCTCTTAAGCTGATCTGCATTTTACTCTGCCAAATCTCCCAAAATCTTGGTTTAATGGTCTTTTTGTGCTCCAAGCACTCAGTAACTCGGGGGTTCAGGTGCAGGAGCCAACAGCCTTTTGCAATCAGAGGCTTTCAGAGACCATCTATTATCAGCTCATGAAACCATCCCCCTGTAAAATCTAAGTGATGCAGGACTTTTGATTGGTAGTGTATTTGTAAGAAATAGAAGTAACTCTACTGTGGTTGAAACAAAGGGTTAAAACATTCATAATATTTATAAGGCCTGTATTAGAAAACGTTTAATAAAATTTTAAGCACAAAAAAACTATTCACATTGTTAACATTGTCAAAAATCAAATAAAGCTCAATATGTAGTCAATTAAATGAGAAATAAAGAGCCAAATTAAATAAACAATTCATGATAACAGTAAACCGACTGCAAAGATAATCTATTGTAAAATATTATAAAATGTACAATGAAAACGCAATCAACAGGTCAAAAGTTTGCCTCGAAACTACCATTATTCACGAAGAGATCATTAACATTGACGTAACTGCTTGTAACCAAGGGAATGACGTCATTGAGGCCCCCACCTAGTGGCCGTTGTCGGTAGGACTGCATGCAGAACTCGGCATAGAAGATGGCGGAGGGGGAATTAAACGTTGACAGTCTCATTTCTCGGCTTCTTGAAGGTAAGATGGCCCTTCTTTGAAGCATTCAAACGTTTTTGCTAACATGCCCGATAATTAGTTACTTGACGTGACCTTTTTTGTATTCTTAAAATGAAATTTGAGCGCTTTAACAGAGCTAAGCGACGGGATTTTGCACCCTGTTTACAAACACGGCTGTGGCCCATGGTTTCAGTCCTCGTACCAGAGCTGGGAGTTTTAGATTAGAGCTACTGAGCCTATTTCTTGCGAAGCGGCGACGAAACACGCAAGGCAGTTTTTAGCTAAGCGGTTCTTTTAAGCAACCGGGAAAAGGAGAGAGGCCACGGCGATGCGGTGTTCACTGCGTCGTCGCTGACTTGAAGCAAATGTGACCGACGTAACGTTAATTCTGATTCTTCATTCCCTCCGTACTGTTCCCGTACATGGTTACACTGAGAAACCATGTATTTCTCTAACACTACTCTTGATTTATTCTTCGTTAACTTTATACACAGCTTGGGTGAAATGAACCGAAACAGAACGCCAAGCATAACGTTACCAAAGAAGGCGTTAACTGCTAAGTTGCGTTAACTTCACAAATATTGCAATGAACAAGTTTGGGTTTTTCTTAGTTGATTTTATAACTTTAAAACGCCTTTTAATGGTTTTTAAATAGGTGGTTACCACTCTTAAATAGTTGTCAGTAACATTCATTCTTTAGTGCTGAAGTTTGTTCTGTTCCGTTGTTAAACACTGTTCAAGTTCTTTTTTAATTACATGTTATCAACGGACAGCAGATTTTACTGCAATGTTACACTACCAGTGTTAGGAATCTAGTTACTAAATCTTCTCTGAAATGTAAGGTTACATGATCTACATCAAAGAAACAATCATCTCAACACTACCTCATTTTAAATAACTGAAAACTGAATTATGTGAAAACTTTATAGTAATTTCAACTATATTAGTGGACAGCCCTGCTGAGGTTTTATCATGCTAAAGTAGTGTGTGTTGTGCCACTGAATGTCTGAGAAAAGCTGTGGAGTGATCTGGTGACTGCTGGTGTCTGACACGGTTGATGAGAAAAAGCCATTACGCTACAGACTTTACCGAGTCAGTTACCTCAGTTCATTTTCCTTGCAGCTCCATCATAGCAAATACATTTACATAATTCCAAAAAGAGTAATTGAACAAGTGAAGTTCAGATTATACAAAGAGTTAAAGGTGCCATATCATCCCCCTTTTAAATCATTGGTAGTGTATAGTTGACCTCTCTAGAGTAGACTAGCACAGCACCCTTAATAACCTTCAAAGGCAGTATTTATCCTAAATCATGTCTTTGAATCGGGGCGTCACGGTGGCGCAGTGGGTAGCACGGTCGTCTCACAGCAAGAAGGTCGCTGGTTCTAGGCTCGGCTGGGGCAGGTGGCATTTCTGTGTGGAGTTTGCATGTTCTCCCCGTGATCGCGTGGGTTTTCTCCGGGTGCTCCGGTTTCCCCACAAGTCCAAAGACATGCGGAATAAGTGAATTGAACAAGAACAATTGCCCATAGTGTTAAAGTGTGAATGAATGTGTGTGTGAGTGTTTCCCAGCGATGGGTTGCGGCAGGGAAGGGCATCCGCTGCGTAAAACAGATGCCAGAGAGTTGGCGGTTCATTCCGCTGTGGCGACCCCGAAAGGGAATAAAGCCGACATGAAGATGAATGAATGAATGTCTTTGAATCGCCTTAAATAGTTGTGCTGACCAAAATGAGCCATGTGTTTGCAATTTCTCCCACTGCCATGCTTCTGCCACACCCCTTGCTGGATTTCTCTCGTTGGCACACAGACTATATAACCCTTTCCGATAAACTTTTGTTAAGCTAAATAATCAAAAACACACTTTCTTTTCGTTGTTTGTCCAACACATTTAGACTCTCTGGTCAGTCAGTGTGTACGTTCTTGATTGAATTTCATTAGCGCTTCATCTGATTGGTTAGTGGGCCATGCTATGGCCAATGGGCGTGGCTGCAGCCATAGGGACATTTTGAGCTCCCAGAAAAAGAAAATTCTATTACACAAACATGCGCAAACAAATCTGAATATGGCTTCAGAAATGTTTTTGATGAGGTAAAAGTTCTAAAACATGCAAAAAAAAAATGTCTAAAGGTGCCTTATCGTGTAAAACCTTTCAAAGTCAAAATGTAGTCCAGCATTCTGTCGATCCCCAACATTCTGGAGCTTTTGATAACGGAATGTTCAGTATTTTTCTCTTTATTATCGAAATGGCCTCGTGCCTGTCCATCTGGCTGAGTCACCCTCCTGCTGACCCTCACTTTGCATTGCCATCTGTGATGCGGTATGACCCTACATCCCAATCAGTATTCATAAACTCACAAGTTACTGTATGCTTCCGTCAAGTTCCATCTGTGTTTCTTGATCACACACTTTTTTGTGAATATTGAGCAGCGTTGCTGTTATACAAAGTATGATCACAAAGGAAAAATGTTTTTTGCTAAATAAATCAGTTAAGCCTGATATAATTTTGTTCTTATATACTGTTTCTAGCCTGGCCATGGTTTAGTTTAGACTGGTCTGGACTGTTGATTGTCAAACACACTCATACAGTCAGATTTTCTAATGTTTATTTATGCTTCCAAACAGCTCAATTTCTTTAGCCACTACACTTACATTCACTCGCTTTACTTTGTACAAATAGAACCATGGGTGTAATGGCATGAAGGGCTCTGTACAGACTCACACTTTGAGTTACAGCATTCTTCTTAGAGTCTACAATGTTTCTGCTGTGTGAGGCGGGGGAGTTTAGGATTGTGAGGGTGGTTGGTCACTTGGCCCGAAGACTTAAAATGGTTAGTGCTATTATATAACTGTTTAGACGGCTGCAAGAAAAGAGCACAAGGTTTCCTTCTCTGTGACATGTATGCTTTGTCTCAACTAGGAATCCTCCCCCTTGGCCACACACACAGAACGTTCACTTTTTTCATCTCTTACTTTCATCGTCTGAGAGGTTCTTTTTAGTCTATTTCTATGAAACAAAGTTAAAGAAAGAAGCGTTCTTCTGCAGAATGGTTGTTATGGGACAAAAATGGTTCTTGGCTGTGGACTAGCCAAGGCTGGAACATTCCTGGAAAATTCCAGACCCTCAAAGATTCCCACTCATGAACACCAGCTTTTACACAAACAAGGTCATGACATGGCCTTTTACATTTACTAAATTTGTCCCGAAGTGCGTTTACCACTCCACGCAATGGTAATGATTGACTTCCTGTTTTGTTTGTCATGAAATTAATGCTTATTGGGTATCTTGGTAAGATACAAAATGTAACATGTTACAGAAAGTCACTGGGTTTTGTGGGTTCATCTCTAGCTCACATTGAAGTTCAGCCTGAATGTTTATTTTATTATTTATTTTTATATTACATTCTTTGCAAAGGAGAATATAGTCTTTAAGGCCCTCAAAACAGAATTTTGGACTGTAGAAAACATTCAAAGTGCTCAGAAACCCACACACGGTGATGGTGAACATGCAAACTTAGTAGTGACCACAGCAATGTTTAAACTATTTGAAGGATGATATTGACGACATGACATTAACTTATTATGTACCGTCCAACCACATGAATATGTGGGTAACCTACAGCATCTGTGATTCTTCAATCTGCCACTCGAGGCTGATCTCAGAAGTGAGCAGATCTTTGCTGTGTGTTGTGAAAGGGTTTTTGGGATATATTTAGCTAGAGTTGACCTTTGTGACAACCGAGAGAAGTTACATTTTATTACTCCTCCATTTAAAAGGGTACTCTGCTTTTACGGAGGACGGTTCAATCTGCTACTCTCCCTGAAATTTGAAACATGAAATCGCTGTACCTGAAACTACTAGATAATTATGCTAGAATCATGCTATCGTTGTTAACAATGGCCTGGCCTGGAACATATCAACCTTTCAAGTTTCACTGGTCTTATTAAGCGATGTGAATATAGAAGTCAACAATTACATAGGAAAAATAGCTAAACGTGTGAAAACGTTTTTCTACTGGTATCAAAATTACATTGGTTTAATCTGATTCTGATGTTTGGTAATGTTTGGTTTAAAAAAAGTGCTATCAGAGAGAGCAAATGGTTAAAAAAAATTTAAAATGAACAAGACGGTCTAACACACTAAGCAGGAGGTTCATCTACAATAATATTTACAATTTTTGCTTTATATTTCAACTTGTTAATGCAGTTAATTTAATTACAAAAAAGGTTAGTTTCGTACTACTTCTGGTTTGGAGATTCTATGGCCGGAAACACATCACGCATTTAAACAGTTAATTTAATTATTTGATTACAAAAAAGGTTAGTTTCGTACTACTTCTGGTTTGGAGATTCTATGGCCGGAAACACATATCACGCATTTAAAGAGATGCACAGCAGTTTGATTGCCTCTGAATCAAGCATAAAGAACATGGAAAGAGCCATGGATGTCACTAGACCCATTTTGCTAGGGCACATGCTTCTTTAATCACTGTTAATAAATCGACATAAATAAGTTAACAGTAATCGACTAAAACAAAATATTACCAGAAAAAACAATCATAATATGAAATGCTTGGTAAATACAGTCAATGTGAAATGCTTCTACGCATCTGCCAGCGACAGTCGAGCAAGTTCAGGTGAGAACTGTTCACATTCAGTTGAAGAGCTTTAATAAATTTCCCCCCGCAGTCTGTAGTCATGTACACTTTCTTCTTTTCAAGTGCTTTTTAAAAAAATTAACACAATGTAGTGTTGTCTAGTACATACAATATATAATTATATTGATGTATGGAACAAGACGCTTTATTCAAATATCCCCTATTCTCCTTCACATTTTGATTCGTTTTATTTATTTCTCAGTAAAATACATTATACCTTTCAGTCCTGAACTTTATCTCTTTTTTTTGAAGCTACATGAATATTTTTGTCGTATGCTGTGAGTGTAATAGAGCTATTTATATTATTAAGCTATGTATTTTTTTGGTGATGGATTTTGTTTCAATTTTTAAAATTAAGAATAAAGTGTAGCAGCTCCAATTTGATCTAATAAAATTAGTAATAAATGACATGTTTTGCAATGAACAAGAGCTAGATTAATCGATTATCAAAATAATCGATAGCTGCAGCCAAAATTTCAACTCTTCTTTTCTGTATTGAAGCTGCAAGAAAATGCTGGGTTTAATAGAGACTGGATGTTTTTTCTTACTTCACACAAACACCTGTCAGTCATATGCTGTTCAGCTTAATGACATAAAATTACATTGCAAGTAGTCTTATCTTTTATGTTAATGTATATGTTCTGTTTTGGATAACAACATACATGTTACAAATGTTACAAATAAAAACTTGAGTATCACCACTTACATGTTTGTGCTTTCTTTTCTTAAAAACTCATGAAGTTGGCTCGTATTGGTATAATAATTACAAACTGCAATATTGACCTCAGTAACTGAAATGTGCAGAAATGTGCTGAAATGAACAGTTGCCAAGTCTTGTTGCTCTAATAAAAACTTGAAGATAAAAGCAGTTAATGCATACTTAATCCGACAAACAGCTTTGTTTCATTGTGAATACAGTACTTGCTTCACAGAGATTGAAGGCCGTTGGTGTATCACTATGGCTTTAGGTTCAGTAACTTTAGCTTCACTGTCAAAAATGTCACTGAACACAAACTAGACCAGTATTTATTGTGGTTTTTTGTTTTAAGTCCAAAGCAAAGGGCCTGGTCGACAAGTGAGAGCAGACTTGCAGAGCAATACTAGATTGTTCAGCGTGCTAGATTGGGAAAGTCTATTTTGGTGTGCAATATCCTACCGTGAATGAATGTCATGTGGGCCTTGTCATCTGAGTGATTAGAAAATCTTAAATTTGACCCAGTTGCTGAGGCTGTAATAAAGCTGGTACATTTGTGGAATAGAAACTGATGTTAAGCAGATGTTAACTAATGCTTATGTCTGCTGTTTCAGTACGAGGATGTCGTCCAGGGAAGATTGTGCAGATGACGGAAGCAGAAGTTCGAGGACTCTGCATCAAATCTCGAGAGATCTTCCTCAGCCAGCCCATCCTTTTGGAGTTGGAGGCGCCACTTAAAATCTGTGGTAGGTTAGATGGTTTTCTCAAGAGAAGGGAGCCTCTCGCCATTTTAGTTACATTTCTTCTCTCGAGGTTATGGGAATTTGCTTGTAAGTAGAGCAGGATAAAAATATGAGTGTAATGGGGATAAGCTTGAGGTCATTTCTCATCTCTCGTTTGCACACCTGAAACCCCAAAGTGTGTGTGTATTTGCCTTTAACCTGAATTTCTTCTGTTGCTGTCTAAAGGCTTATATTTATTTATCAACCCTCTGTTTAGGTGACATCCATGGGCAGTACACTGATCTGCTGAGGTTGTTTGAGTATGGTGGATTTCCTCCAGAAGCAAACTATCTGTTTCTGGGTGATTATGTGGACCGTGGGAAGCAGTCTCTTGAGACCATCTGCCTCTTGTTGGCCTACAAGATCAAATACCCAGAGAACTTCTTCCTCTTGAGGGGAAACCACGAGTGTGCCTCCATCAACCGTATCTATGGCTTCTATGATGAGTGTAAGGATCTAAGCACATCCACACCACATCTTGAAATCATATTGATTTTTCTTTTACACTGAAGCAGTTTTCATGTCATGCATCGTTGTTGTAATTATGCAAATTGTATTGTTACAGGCAAGCGCAGGTTCAACATTAAACTCTGGAAGACATTCACAGACTGCTTTAACTGCCTCCCGATCGCTGCCATTATAGATGAGAAGATTTTCTGTTGCCATGGAGGTGAGCACAATAGAATCAAACTTCTAGTTTTAAGTTAAGTTAAGTTAACACCCCTATCCCAATTGAGATTCGCACAGACCTTCCGATAGCTTCTTCGCTAGAGCTTTTTCGCTAACTTCACACCTCTGCTGTTAAATGTTAATGCGGTGACGCTTCTTGCCATTGGCTCAGGGGGTGATAATGCGTCTTTAATGAAAAAAACAGATTTTGAAAAAGACTCTTGAGTAGCAACTCTTTTTGGAGAGTGAATCGTTTTCTTGCTTTAGATAATCAGAAGACACCGGAGCGAGTTCGTTTACTCAGATTCTTGTCTCGTTTTTGCTATATTTTTGAGTCTGTCAGTTTACAATTCGATCAGATTGGTAGTATATGAACAAGCAACATTAGAGTATATGAACAATATAAATGAATTCTTGTAATTGAGCAAGATTTAAAAAAACAAATCACCATAATGAACAAAACTTCCCATTACTACTCATTGGTCAACTGTGACATGCCCGGCCAATGTATAATCTTTGTGGGTTTTGTTAAACAGCTTGTGTTGGTCGAACACCTTCTAAATCTCCATA
Organism: Danionella dracula; assembly: GCA_900490495.1. Taxonomy (NCBI): domain Eukaryota; kingdom Metazoa; phylum Chordata; class Actinopteri; order Cypriniformes; family Danionidae; genus Danionella; species Danionella dracula. The sequence continues at coordinate 1,423,726 of UELW01000223.1, forward strand.
TATTTTCCACTTTCATGATCTCTTCCTCAGCTCATCACGTTGTTTATCGTTGCGGTTTACTGTCGTGAGGTTGGCATCGAGCACCACCTTGCTGTCCTTTTATGTCCCAGTCATGTTATGAAGAGCCAGCATCATTTGGCCAGATGTGTGTTGTGTTGTCGGTGCTCATTGTTGTTGCACGTATTGAAAAATTGGGTAGGTGTGTGATTTCAAAGAAGCTTTTTCGGTCAATAATGTTATCTTTATTTACTGTACTAAATAAATGCATATAAAACAAATTCAGGTCAAGTATAAGTAACAAAATCGCACTATTGGGGAACAAATTAAAATGCTGGCATACATTTAAACAGACCTTAATATCTCTATACATTTTCAGGTGCCATTTTTGTTTTTTTTTCTACAATTATGAAGAATGCTATAGGTGAACAGAGTTTATGGAACAGTTTCCTTCTAAAATGAATAAGGTTTTTGTAGCTTTCTCTGAAGCTTTTTTCTATGTAAAAAATGTATACTATACTATAATAGTATTGTATTGATAATTGTGTTAATTGTGCTATTGGTAAAAATGTTAATAGCCCTAACTTTTTATATCTAAAATCATATATATTTACAATAATAAGCTGAATATAACTATTGTTTTTTTATTTAAAGAATAACAGATTTTACATTTCCTGTACATGGGAATATAGTGTTTAAGTAATACTGAAAAGTGATTAATCAAGTGTTTTTCATTAGAAGACTATGGTTAAGAATATATTAATGTTTAAAGTATCATTTTGGCTTTCATATTTGTCGTCTAGGTCTATCTCCTGATCTACAGTCGATGGAGCAGATACGTCGAATCATGCGACCAACGGATGTCCCAGATACAGGTTAGCTTGAAGTATTTTCTATAAAAAGCCAGCATAGTGACTTGGTAGTTTAGTACTTTTGCCTCTCAGTGTGAAGGATCCTATTTGGCTTTCGATTTAATATCCTCACTGTGTTTGCAGCATAATTATACATGAATGATAACCACAGGAGGTTTATGCATTTATAAAAAGAAAAGCTTCTGTTTAGCTAGTCTTGCTATAAGTCCTCTATCGAATTCAATTTTGTTTAAAGTGCAGTGCAGAAGAGAAGTGCCGCTCACAAGTCATCTTTCCAAGGTTTCACTTGTTGGTACACACAAAATCGACTTGTTTCTGCGAAATATACTCTTTTGTTTTTTTGTTTTTTCATCTGCTACTCTTAGTCTTCCAAGAATAACAGTGGTTCCGTGCTGTATTGAGATGAACTATATTTGGCATTTATTTGATTGGTTAGGGGCGAGACGTGATAACAAGTGGGTTTTACTATGATTATTGAGTTTTTTATACTCATTGTCTTCTCCTAATGCCTTCTCTCTCTCTCTCTCTCTCTCTCTTTCTCTTTCTTTCTCTTTCTTTTTTCAGGGTTGCTTTGTGATTTGCTGTGGTCAGACCCAGATAAAGATGTTCAGGGTTGGGGAGAGAATGATCGTGGTGTTTCCTTCACCTTTGGTGCCGATGTAGTCAGCAAATTTCTGAACCGCCATGATTTGGACTTGATCTGTAGAGCACATCAGGTTAGAGTTCAGCTGTTCCTGCAGAACTCTGCATAAATTAGAGATAGGATTTTGTGCAGCTGGATCATTTTAGTTTGTGAAATGAGAGTGTTCTGTTTCGCAGGTGGTTGAAGATGGCTATGAGTTCTTTGCAAAGCGGCAGCTGGTCACTCTCTTCTCAGCGCCAAACTACTGTGGGGAGTTTGACAATGCCGGTGGCATGATGAGCGTGGATGAATCACTCATGTGCTCTTTTCAGGTTCGTCCTCGTCCTTGCACGAACACTATTGAATGTGCTATGACTATTCACTCTCCTACATCCTGCTCTCTATCTCTCCTTCAGATCCTGAAGCCATCTGAAAAGAAGGCAAAGTATCAGTACAGCGGGGTCAACTCAGGCAGACCTGTGACCCCGCCTCGTACTGCTCAAGCCCCCAAGAAGAGGTGAGCGGCTCGCCACCCGGGATCACACTCTCCACCCCACACCTTCAGCAAAATCCTCCTGTGTGGGGCAGTTTTACCTTCCCTGACGCCCTCTGAAATCTGTCTTCTCGCCCTGCCAATCCTCTTTCTCTTTTCTTAAAGTTTGTGTACAGACATTTTGCTGTGAACGGTCGAGTTTTCTTTTCTTTTGCTCTGCTTGTTTGTTTATCGGTATTTTAACAGCATAAAATAGTAACAATAAAACTGCTTGGGAAGAAGCTCTTGAGCTGCTCTTCAAAGGACGCTGTGAAAACGCTCGATCTTCTTTGCAGTGTCCTGATATATAAGCATTTTGTTTCACTTCAATACTCTTTGATTATTGAACATTAACATCGATATATAAGGAAAGTGTGATGATTGTAAGTATTAATGGTTGACGTGTATTTCACATTATACACTCTTGTGGTTTGAAGATTAGTTGCTTTCACAAACACTCTCTTAACTCGGTCAGTGTGTTCGTTCACTGGTCAGCAGACGCTTCACGTGAGCAGAGACCCAAACCATTGGTGATCAAATAGGTCAGTCTGGTCAAAGCTAGAAAAGGGATTTTAACGTGGAGGCTGCAACACGCATTTGCTCGGCTTCATTTGAAAATATCATTGCATGTTCTGTTTTAAGAAAACATCTGGGATTTACAGCAAAATAGATAAGCCTTTGTTAAATGTGCTGTTTTTACATGACGATAGTTATAATTTTGGAGAAACGTGTCATGGCTTCACACTCCTTTTGCACGGCCCTTACGAATGCCAGTAATCTGGCAGAAAAGACATATTCCACCAGCCAATTTATTGAGAGGAAAGGAGAAAGCCTCCAAGTGGAAAATTTCCACTTGTTTGAAGTTCCCCAACATTATTTGGAAAGTTCAAATCAAATCAACTTAATGTGTTTAACAACGACAAGCGTAGCACATGTGACTAAAGAATGCCTTTCTGTGAGAGGAGCTTTTCCTCGTGTGGGATTCACCTTTCAATTTATTCTTCATTGTTTTTCTTGTGTGTGTGTGTGTGTGTCGCTGTTAACTTCTCCTTAATTTATTTCCAGATGTTGGGAAAGCTATCAAAGTGTTCTAAAAGCAGTTCATGAGTTTTGTATAAGTGGGCTTCAAACTTAATAAACAGAAGAAAACTCACCGTGCCTCCTCTGTGTCACTAAGCAACCGTCTATATTCACGAGGCTGTTGAAAGCGAAGGAGATGCTTCTGGATGCTTTTTAACTCAATTTTTCCAAGTGTTTCATTTAAATAAGCTGCTCTGAACCTCTCCGGCGCTGGGGGTTGCCATGGACAGACACGCTGTGGTGTGTTGTCATGGCTACTGCGGCTCTAGCTGGGTTAGGCTCTCATGTGTTGCCGACAAATAACTCCAAAAAAAGATTTCAACAGTTTTTTTGAAGAAGTCCTGCTTCTTCCTCTTCTCTTTTAGTATATTTTAATCATCAACACCATGTAGCTTTTTATCTTGCTTTTTAAATCTTTATTTATTTATTTATATATATATATATATATATATATATATATATATATATATATATATAAAGAAACCTATCTTACTCTAGTGCTCTGAGAGTCTGCTGCACCGGAATGAGAGTAGAAAATCAACTTCATTTCTGTGTAACTATAACTATGTAAGTATTAAATAGTAAAATGTGAAAACTATTTGATCATGTGGAAATGCTTCTGAATGCTTTTGGTCTAATCCTCTTGGATGATCCAAGCTAAGCTTTGCTAAAAGTGGAAGGTTCTGTAACTGTTTGCATAAATGTTCCCAATGCTTCCTTCCTTACATGTTTGGGTGCTTCAGTTGTGTAAGTAGTTTGAGCTTGAATGTGAAGAAACCAAGCATTCAGAAACACAGTGTGTAAAATAAATCGGTCATAAAAAAATATTGTTCAAAGGAACGTCTTTTGAAATGGAAATCAGAATTTGTGATGGAATAAACTGAATAACTTAACAATATCACACTTCTACTGGCACTAATCTATTAATTAACTTGTGACTAAAGGTGTAATTTTAAAATTCTATTTTTTGTTAAGAACATGCAAATAAAAAGCTTTCTAAAATATAACGTTCTAAAGTAACCATTAAAACTTTTTCAAATATTTTCTGATTGGAGTTGCAAGAGGTTCATTTATTCTGCATCATGGATGTGATCGCTCTCTGCTGGATTTATCCAGGTCCAGGCGGTGCGCACCGCTCTGAGAAGTGTCTTGTGGAAGAGGCACCCACACAGGAGAAAGCAGGGCAGCGCCACCTGTATTTCCAGGAGGAAACAGGCAAAGAGCAATGAGAGGACCACTGTCAGCATCTGCAGCAGTGTTCTGCTGTCAAACATCTCTGTTAGCCACCGCAGTCTGCAGTTCCGCGGCCTGACCTATGGCGGCGTAGCTGATTAGAAAAGCTGGAGCAAACGTAGCAAAAGCTCTTAAGAATGGTTCTTGGTACCTGTTGTTGGCCATTAATGGAAAAGGGTACGATCAATTGCTGATTTCTTCTGCGAGGAGCTCGTCTCGTTATACGAATAGCGGGCGTCTCCATTTGCAGTTTTCCTGTAATAAACCTTTTATTTCTAAATATGTTTAGGCAAAATTTCTAGGTTTAGTATATACTAGGTTCGATTATGAAGATTGATAATTGCGTGTATAATTTAAAAATCTTAATAATTTGTTACTCACTTAAATGAGGGGCACCTTTTTCTGAATCCTCACACTGCCGTTTGAACCGTTTCAGTTTAAATAAAAACGGTTTCTATTTTCTTTTAACACGTATTATTACATTATATAATTTATTGCTTATACGATATATTGGCTTGCTGTTTCTCTTTCTTAGCTTTTATTTTTACATATTTGTTTTTAGGAAAGCTTAAAAGAAAAAGATGAATTGAAAAACCGCCTGTTCTCCACGTCGGCAGGGGGCAGCAGACAGAACGCAAAACCTCAAAAGCGGATGTGTATGTGTCATCCCAAACTCACCACAAAACAACTGACACTTCTACTCAATCTGCTGTTTTTCTGGCCCTCTTGGGTCCAAACGCTTTTAACGACCAGATAAGCTTCCACTACACCCTCGCAATACTTTAGTACATGACTGGTTCGCGTGTTGGAGTGTTTATGTCGTAGAATTTGCAGGAGTTGGGTCCGAATCCGCCCGAATCATGTCCTGCAATCTGCTGGAGTTCGGTCGGGTCCAGGAGCTCAGACAGGTGCGAGAGTTTCTGTTCCCCAAGAACAACTCTGGCCCGGTGGCAGAGAAGCCTCACGCAGGTAGGAGACGCTTTAGCGGCATGTTTTCTGTTATTTTAAACGTGGTGACACTCTTTAAATATGCTTTAGTTCCTGTTCAGTTCTCTGTAGGATTAGGTTTAAGGTTTTGTTTAATTCCAGTTTGCATAGTCACCAGGTTAACTGAGGGGTTGTTTACTTTGGGTTTAGCAAAAACATTATAATCGAAACAACTTTCATTTTCTAAAAAAGACATCATACTGAAACATTGTATAGGAATTAGTTCCTTGCCCCTTTGAAAATAATAACATAAACATTTTATAATTTACATTTATTTAGGAGTTTGCTCATTAACAGCATTTTACGTTCCAAATACCATGTTGAGACAACAAAATCTTATTTTTTAGATTGTGTTATATTAAAAAAGAAAACTAACTGAAAATGTAGCTAAACAATATTATTGTATTCTTGTTTTCAATTCAATCAAAATTAGGCAACTCTCATTTTCATAAAGAGGAAAGTAATATGAATAAACATTATTTTATTCTTCATTTCTCTCAAAAGTTTAATTAAAGCTTTATGATTTCACCTGTCAGTTTTGCATTGCATGCTATCACCAGTCTAATGTTTTGAAACCATTTTGAAGCCAAATATCATGCAATTTTTAATACATATTCTACATAAGCAGAATAATGACCTTGCAGATCTCTAAAATATTTCAAGTTTATTGTTAACTGGGGTTCAGGCTGCAAGAATCATCAGTGTCAGACTCTCAATTCTGTTTAGCTGTTCTGGGAACAGCATGAGTATAATGTTTGCGGTTCATGATGTCAGGAACATGGGTGAGAAATCTGACCAAATTTTACTGAGAAATGGATAGCATCCGTTTGTGAGTTTTTGAAGGCAAAGGTCTTTTCCATAACGTCTTTTTCAAACTCCAATAATTGATTTTCGTACTAAATTTATACCATATCATATTTCCTTCATTTGTATGATGGTAGGTTTGATTGGTAGTGTAGGCTTTTAAGAGATTTTTTATTAGATAAGCTTGTGATGGACAGTGGGTACATATCTAGTGGCCATTCTGTAAGCTGGTGATTAAAATACAATTTGTCAGATGCAATTTGTGAGGGATAGTATCCATATAAAAATTTAAAATCCTACATTTTGGTAATGGTAATGCAGTAGAATGTTTATAAAAAACAATTAATGGTGAATTGCTTGTTCAGTCCTTGCAGATAGATAGAGGAAGAGGGGGTATGTTTGCCCTTGGTGAATGAGTCATCCTGCAGAAAAGTCCAGAAACCATACGACTGCATTAGAGACAGTGAGTGAACAAAAGATACAAGAACAGGAAGATAGAAGCACACGGACAAGCTGTGAAGATCAGAGATTTCAGATTCAGCCATCTATACAACCGTCAGGATTTAACATGAAAAAAAAAAACATCTGTTTATATAAAGATGTGATGTAAATGAAGTGAATGCATAAGAAATAAAAATAATTTAGATCAAGTTGACTGTGTTTGTGAAGGAATCCAATCGTGCCGATCACAGATTTCACAGCTTATGCTTGTCTGCTTCTCCAGAAAATGACTTAACCTGGGATGACTCAGACTGGGGTTCGTGGGAGAACCCTGACAATCCCGACGGACCACAGGTTTGTTTTAATAGACAGGTACTTTTTAAACACTAAATTGACTCGTTTTTAAAAAATTAGTATATAATAAAATGAGTTTTTGACATTTTTTCCTGAGATTGATGAAGAGGAGCAGCAGCAGCAGAGTGCTTCTTTGCTGCAGGACTGTGTCTTGTGTCTCTCGCCCTGCTCAGATCTGATGGTCGTCGCTCGAGAACATAAAGCGGCCTTTCTCGCTGGTGAACATACAACAGATGAGGGAAGTTTTACTTTACTAATATCACTCATATAATTTAGATTTTTTTTTTGACAGCTAAGTGGCGGACAGCTGAGAACGGACAGGAGGAAATGACCCTCGCTGTGACGTGGAGTGGAACGTTGAGCATTGAAGAAGGGTGAGTGATGGAGGAGAAGATTGATTGCTTTATGGAAAGAACAGAAAGAAATTTCCTGAAGATATATAGAGAAGAAAATCGTATACTCGTAGGTCTATACTTGAAACAAGGACAATGTAATAATAAAAGCTGATCAGACATTACCTTTTTCTCTTTTTTTTTCAGGGAATGTATCAGCAGTGTTCTGTGTATTCCACTGGCCAGTCAAAAGAGGTAAGCATCTCATTCTGAAGTGTTGGGTTTCATTCTAAGATTGCATCAATAACAAATAATAAAAAAAGAGATTATTTTATTTTTAGATTATGCCTTTATTACAGTAGGACAGTGTAGATTGAGACAGGAAGTAATGTGGGAGAGGAACAGTGAGACCGGTAAAGGACAACAGGTTTGGGATTCAGACACTGGTCGTTCGATGCTCAGCTGCGCCTTCTGTGTTCTACTCACTGACATCTACACCAGCGAGTAGGATTTGGGTAACTTGCTTATCTGCAAGTATTCATAAAGTTGGTCACAGTTAAAGCTACTGAAGTAAACTAATTTGGGTTGTTTGGCATATCATGTGAGCTGGACATTGAAATTCTATCTTGTCTTTAACATTTTCTCTCTTAATACCTATATGATATCGAGTTTGATAGTTCTAAAGAGCTTGTGTTGTAAGCTTGCATCTCTCTCTGGATGATTTCCAATGAATTGTCACCTTTTTGCGTATGTTACTTGGGATTTAATCGCGTAGCATCTATTAAAAGATTTATTGGCTCCATGCAGACTAACTGTTGCCTGAACTGTTGTTTATGTAAACAATTGTTTTTGGTTTGTTTTGAAAGTGGTGAAGTATTAGCCCGTTGCAATCTTGGCATCACAAAAGGCAAAACATCTATCAAATTGATGCAGTTTAACTTCTAATTGGTACGTTAATTCAGTTTCTTGTCTGTTTACACATTAAGAAGTTCAACCGGCCGGCCAGATTGGACCTGTATTGTGGTTGGATTCACCTCCGGTTATGTTCGTTTCTATACCGAGGTATGACCTAAGAATATTAATTTAACCCCATTATCGGGCTTACTTATTTTCTGATTTGTTTGTGTAGAGTGGTGTCCTTCTATTAGCTCAGTTGTTGCATGAAGACCCAGTTCTGCAACTCAAATGTCGGACCTATGAGATTCCTCGTCACCCTGGAGTGACGGAACAGGTATCAACACTTTTTCACAGTATCTCCATGAATTACATTGCTTTAGCAGAGCAATGAAAACAACTGCTTTAACTAGTGTTTTATAGTGTTCAATTAATCATTTACACCTTCAACCTTAATGTATTTAAATGCAGTTTAAATAAATGTCTAGTCAGATAACTTTAACACAGTTTGGATTAGTACTACAATACCTATAATATCATTAACATAGGTATAAAAATAAAGTTAAAGAAGGAAGGAGAATTGCAAATTCTTCAAATTATACAACAGTAGAAGTGGTGTGAATGGTAAATGGAATACTTTGTTTTGTCTTGTTTACTAAATCTGTCTCATAATGTTACTGTGTTAGTATTTCTGCAAATAAAATCTTTTTGCCCATTGATTGTTTTATAGAATTTTCAATTCTTCTTTAAACTTAACCTTGTAGACTAATCTATGCTAATTGTCTGAGTCTCTTGAAGTTGTCAACAGTAGGCAAGGTTAAGCGATTTAAATGTGTGGCTATGTAAACAGCTTTTAGAGTAAACAGTGAGTTACTTAGTGACGTTTTACTCTTGGAGATGTTCTGATGGGATGATATCATGTCTTTGCTTCTGGCAGCATGAGGAGCTGAGCATTTTGTATCCAGCAGCTCTGGTGACCATCGACGGCTTTAGTCTCTTTCAGTCTTTACGTGCCTGTAGAAACCAGGTTGCCCGAGGTAAGTCAGAGACTTTTATTTGCTGTTGATGATATTAAAAATTGTTTCACCATCTGATATTTCTTTGTCTTACTCCATTTAAGCGGCCGCAGCAGGAAGTGATGTCATTCAGCCACCCCCACTTGCATATAAGAAGTGGGGTCTCCAAGACATGGATAATATTACAGACCATGCCAGCATAGGTGAGTAATTCCTTGAATTTTAAAGTTTTTTTTTTGTAAGACCAAGTACAAGAAGTCTTACAGTCCAGTAGAACAAGTATTTGTTTTATTTCATTTTAGCTGAGTTTGTCTACAACTATATATTTGAATTGTTTTGTAGTGTTTTCGATCGATTGGAAAAAAAAATTAACTAATGAGTTTATGGTCTTCAAATTTTTTTGAAGTTCTGGACTTGCAGAATGGGATATTATTATTATTATTATTATTATTTATTAGAATTGGACGTTCAATGCAAAGGTATTAAGGAAAAACTTATAAAAACATGGTTTTTATCATTCATAAAATGTGTTATATTAATATTAAAAATTAATATTATTAAAATAAATGTTGTACCCATAAGAAACCAGTTTCAGAATAAAAACAAATTTAATTTTGTACCCGCTTCATCATGTCCTGATGGGTACACACTTCACGCACCACATTAGTTAAATAAATTGACTTAATTGGCTTTTTCCAAATGGAAATTTTGACCATTTTAATTGTTGTTTGCAAATGTTGTCTCTTAGGTGTTACTACCATGAGCGTATTCGATCAGATGAAAAATGCCTCCATTCTGGGAGGGTTTCATGCTTCGGTTAAAGGAAGCCCTCCTGCTATGAGTCAGTATATCACAGTAGGTGGAGCACCCTACACTGGCTTCTTCTATGCTATAGAGGTATTACTTGTTTTTGTCTTTTGTTATTGTTTTTGGCTCAATTCAATACTTTTTCCTCATTTCACTTCATAATTTCAGGGCAGTTCTCAGCCTCTTCTGTCCCATGTGGCGCTGGCTGTGGCCAGCAAACTCACATCAGCTCTGTTCAGCGCTGCCAGGTAGGTGTCACAGGGTTATTTGTATCCTCAATTCATTAGCACTTTCCTGCTACGTTCTGTTACAAGGCGTACTTAATCAGGCTCTGTCTTCCTTAGTGGTTGGTTGGGATGGAAAAGCAAAAATGAAGAAGAATCAGTGCAGAAACAGAAGCCAAAAGTGGAGCCAGCCACAGCCCTTCCAGTTAGGTAATGCAAAATGCTTTTAACTGAGAATTGTTTGTTTACTCCACCCATGTCTTTTCAAATTTAATAACAATAAACTACTCATTTAAACCATTTCTTCGCATTCGTCAGGTTTGGTCTTCCAGATTCTCGTCGCCATGGTGAAACTATCTCTCTCTCTCCCTGCAACACTATGGTCGCAGTCACAGACGACTTTGGCAGAGTTACACTATTGGATGTGGCACGAGGCATTGCTATTAGGATGTGGAAGGGTGTGTAGCGTATAACAGTTTCTGATTTGAGCCTGTTCCCCAAAAGAACAAAATATTAAGAGAAGCTCATCGCCGTGGAGCTAATGGGTGGGACCTGTATGTAGCTCCGCCTTGTAAATGAGGAGAATCTTAGTGTTGACTTTTATTGTAATTAATATTTTTAAATGTATTGTCTAGATTATAATCTCAAACTAAAGTCTGTTTTGGTTCTTTTCTGCTCTAAACATACGCAGCATTTTCAATTTGTCATTGTGTATCTTATGCATTTTAACGCAAGCCTCAAGTGGCCAATCGATGAAGTGCAGTTTCAGTCCTTTTTTTGCATATCCAGATGGAAAGCGGGATTTTGCTATTTGATGATAATTTTGTGAACTGATCGTTAATGACAAAAAAAGACAGAAATGACCATAAGAATGTTCTAGTTTGAGTTAGAGAAACAAAAACAAGAGTTCTTAATCAAAATATTTCTGTCTATTGGCTATAAAGAATAGTGGCTATACTCATGCTTGGATGTAATTCTGTATTAAGTGAACATAATGACCCCACTTAATGTGTAGCTCCTCCCAAAATGAAGAGAAGCACCACCAATTTTCTCAGCGGAGAGCAAAGCTGAATTGTTTGTGATATTGTTTCTGGGCAGTAACTCTGATTCTGATATTTATAATATGGTTAAAATTATTGTAAAAAGGCAATGAACTTGGCAACACTATTTTAAAGCATTTAAACAAAAAAAAGTAATAAACCTTGAATACAAATTTCCTAAATTCACAAAGGAGTCGTCTGATTCAGACTGTGTGCTTTTTGAAGGGTATCGTGATGCTCAGCTTGGGTGGGTCCAGGTGTCAGAGACACGTGGAGAGAGAGATCTTGCCACATCTCCCTCTATGCCTCGCCGGCATGCCCAGTTCTTGGTAATTTATGCTCCACGGAGAGGGATTTTAGAAGTTTGGGGAACTCAACACGGACCTCGAGTAGGGGCTTTTACCGTGGGGAAACACTGCAGGTGCGCTGTAATACAATACCATCATTTTAAATAGGAAAATACATCTTGTCAGATCATACATTTTCTGTTCCCTTTCTCTCTGGCAGGCTGCTGTATGCAGGTCACAGGTTGATGGGTGTAAACAGCGTTACAAGTCAGGGCTGGCAGATTCACACACAGCAGGTGTGTTTGGTTGACCTGGTGAGTGGAGCCATGAGAGCCATCAGCATACCGTTCCACTTGGCACTCAGGTACTCGCTCATAAGTTACACATCTTTTTGAACGTTACAATGAACATGGTTGCTTCATTTATCTGTGTGTTTGTTAGTGATAAGAAGAGCGAGCGTGCTAAAGACATGCACCTGCTCAGGAGACTCAACACTCTACTGAGGAGCCGGGAGGTGGAGCCAGGTGGGACCTCCCTCATTATTATGCTAATGAGACCATGAACATTCCTCTGTGGTGACTATAATATTTGTTTTTCTTGAAAAGACACAGTTACAGGCCAAGCAATTAGTTGTTTGAAGTCATTAATCCATTATATGAATAATCCATTTTATGAATAGTGCCCCCCCAATCACCTGTCCTCCAATCTCAATGTATTCAGTATATTTTCATCCATGTTTCCAGTTCCCACAGTGTTGGATCTTATTAGCTAATACGTTCTATAGTCAAAGAAGATACATTGGAAATGTTCTTAGTACATGATAAAATTGTATTTTTGCTGTTATGGACATGAAAATAACCCGACAGTTGTGTCCTGTTGCACCATTGTATGATGTCATTTGTGAGATGTCTTGCATCACACCTCTAGCCCAACATACATTGAAGAAGAGCTAAAAAGCAATTAATTACTTAACTAATCAACTGTAGTCGATGCTCTTGCTGGCCACCTCCAGTCCAAAAAGGTTTCACATTGTGTTTATTTATTTATTGTTTTTCCAGCCTCAGTTGGTACCACTGAAGTCTCAGATCTAGAAGTATCTACTGATGTAGCAAAATCAGTTAGTTTATGAAATAATTCTGTTTATTAGATTGGTAGCCATTGATAGTCTGATTTAATGTTCTCAGACTATGAACATTAGTAAACTTTAGGATCTTTACGTTTAAATTAAGAAATGTTCTCTTGCGTTTAGATTCCATTTAAATTCCTTTCAGACAACCAAGTTTAATTTTAGCATTGATTACACTGAGTCTGATCTTTGACAGCTCTACTTGAGAGTGAAGCACAAAGTGTAATACTGGACATAAAGCATCCAGCTTTAAAGAAACAGGTAATTAAAACATGCACATACTGTCATTGAAATCTTTTTCTTTTTTTTTTTTTGTCATCTAATCAAGAATCTTTTTGGCAGGCTCTGGAGTCTCTGCTATCTAATAAAAATGCCCCAGTGTCCTGTTTAACCAGTATAACGTCTACATTATTGACAAACCTGAAAGAACAAGGTAAAGTTCTCTCTTTGTTCAGGTGATGTTTACTATGCAAACAATCAGCAATATGTTGATGGTTGTTTTAGACCCTGAAGCAGTGGATGAGACATTGCTTCAGTTCTGTTCCTCCCAGTGCAAACTTCTCCAGCTGTACACAGACGTTCAGCTGTTACAAACACCGGACACATCACCTACTGACCCAGAACACGTGAGTGACGATCACTCAGTCACGGTCTGAATGCATCCTCACTCAACCTGAGATTGTAATAACCTCTCTGTGCAGTCATCGTTTTCAAACATCGAGGAAGATCTTGCTCGTGTGAGCCCAGTTTTGCAGCGATACACAGAGATGAATTCTCGGCCCAGTGTTTCGTTTGCTCAAGACTCAGGGGGACCGCTACCTGTCCGGACATTTCTGTCTCAGTTGGAGTGGGTGGATGGAGAGCTGCGAGTCATTAAACAGCCTGATACAGACTGGACCCAACTAGGTGATTTAGTTAGATCTTTGTACATTATTTCATCAGGGAAACTTAATCTTAAAGGTCTCCTATTAAGCCCTTTTACATGATCTAATATTAATCTTATGGGGAAATACCAAGTTAAGGTTTTAGTTTTCAGTTTTACTTCAAAAAATATACATTAGATCTTTATTATTTTGTAAAGAGTGGGTGTGCTAACATTGGGTGTATTCATCACGTGAAAAGCAGCACAGTGAGTCATGTCGTATTGTTTATTAAATGTAATATAATCAGAGATGTTTTAAGAAGATTTAATCGAACAACAAACTTCAAACAAATTAATTCAAACAGTTTTTGCAAAATCATCCAACAAAAAAGAATCTATTTCAGCAGTATTTTGAGGAAGTAAAAGGTAACTGTAAAGAAAACATTTTTAAGTGCAGGATTTTATTTTTTCTGTCAAAATTCTTGGTAAAAGGACGTGAGATGAAGAAAACATACCATTTAAATTCCTCGTATAAACATGGATTTCGGATGAAGTGTCTTATTGATTTAACTATAAGCGTGCTAAACCAGTTGTTTCAATAATACTGTTTTAAAGTGTTTGTACATTTGTAATTCAAATTATTTGGCGATTGCTTAAGCAGCTCATGTCCATGTCAATCATTAGAGGTGGGCTACAGGGCTGGGTCTGTAAACGGTCTGTAAAATTTACTTACAAAAAATACTTGATTAATTTAAATCACTCTAACCAGAGTGTGCTCATGCACACGTTGTCAAAAAACCCGCCCTTTAAACATTATACACAATGGATATTATAATGCAAATTGACATGTGGTCAATTGTTTCAGGCAGTTTCCTGTTCTGGGGTTGTCTGTCCGGTCAAAGTCCTTTACAGAAAGTATGTGAGACTCTTCAAGAAAGCGGTATCAGCCCTCAGCAGCTACTGGTAAGCTAGGAAGGGATTTATTTAACAGTGATTTAACATCAACAGAATACATTTTTTTTGTTTATAATTATTTAAAATAATGTTTATTAAATACGCAATATAAAATAAATATAATAATATAGTTTAATAAATATATAATAATTTTAGTTTCCTTCCCTCGGGCAGTCTTTGCTGTTGTCTGTGTGGTTGAACAAAGAGAAGGATGTCCTCAAGTGCCCAGAAGGTGTCTCTCACCTTGAAACCCTTCTGTTCACCCTCAGCTCTATGAAAGGTCTGTGACATCATCCAAGGGAGAGAATATCCTTGAGGTCTGTTTATTTTATCATATAATTAAATACAATGTACTTGTGCGTATCAGGAGCGGTTGATGAATCATGGGATGGCCAGTGCGTGTCCCCCTGGTGGCAGCAAGTACGCACGGCGTGTGTTGAGTCAGAGAGTTCTGTGGCTGCTCTACTGGCTGCGCTGGTTGCTCACCGTGTAGCCAAGAACGCCATCACCAAGTTAGCTGAAAGCAAGGTATGATCTTGTACAGCCTTTATAGGATTCCTTGTGTGTTAAAATGAAAAACGTCTGTCTGTCTGTAGGTTCAAGAGGAGTGGGAGTGTGTCTCACTGGAGCTGGAGCAGTGGGTGGTGTGTATTAGACAGTTGGAGGATGTTCTTGCGCTGCAGACACTTCTCTGCTTGCCATCTCCTCAGGCGGCAGTGGAGCTGGTGAAGGCTGGTGGAGCTGTCGCACGCTGCTCCATCAAAACACTCTTGGAGAGTGGCAGAGGTCCGGCCACATACACATGTTTCAAAGTTTGTGAACCTTTATAATATCACACTCAACTGAAACATGCTTGTTTGGTTGTGTTTGTATTTTAGGAGGGGTTGCAGACTATGTTTCAAAGCAGATCTTCAGGCAGGGAGTGTCCCCTGAGGTTTTGAGCGAGATCCTTCAAAGGAGAATAAAGCAAGAGCCAGTTCAACAGCAAGGAGAGGAGAAACTGGAGGGTAAGGATGGATAAATTAAAAGCAATTTATAGTACAGATTACTGGTTCAATGAAAAGGAAGCTGAACTATCCTCAAACTAACCACCAAATCACAATCATACAAAGCCAGAAATGGCAATTTGGGGAAAAAATGGCCTGTTTTATTTAGAGACAAAGATTTCCATGTTTTCCAAAGATTTTTTTGTTCTTTGTCTCCAGTGTCTGCTGGAGATGGTCTCATTTCAGGTAGCTTGGAATGATAACAGAATGTCCAAATTACATTTGCAAGACATTTACATTGGCATCACTTGTGAAATTTTTTTCCATTTGCATAAATAGTAACTGTGATCATACATGTGAAGAAACATTGATCGTTTGCATTCTTTTCAGTAATTTGCAGATTTTAAAAGATTAAATGCTTATTTGCAGCTGGATGTTTTCCTTCATTGCAGATGTTTCACTGATGTTGTTTTTTATGACATTTTCACAGATTTGTTTTACTAATAGTGGTGTTAAAATAAAAAAAAAAAAAAATTAAGATTAACATATTTGACAGTAAAGCATCAAGGCTAGGTAAATGTATTCTAAAATACTAATTTTGTCTTCTCCACAAATGTACATTTGTGTCTCAGTAATTTGAGATTAAGCACTTTAAACAGCATCTGATATTGACTGTACTCATATCATCTGACCCATAACACAAATTCACTCTTATAATGAAGGTTATTGTGCGCTGATTGTTTAAATGTGGAGTTTGTGTACTATGTAAGCTATTAAGTTTGACCAAAATCTGTTTGATTGTGTTTCTCAGAGCTCCTGGAGTGTGTGTGTCAGCGCTTCCCGAACTCTCTCTCTCCTGATGTGCTGTTTGCTCACTGCAGCTGGGAAAACGTGGTCCAGTGGAACAAAGACCCAGAGGTAAGAACATCTCAGAATATTATCATTCAATTGCTGGATGTAAAATGTTTTCATGAAAAAATAAGTAATTTGGAGAATTGTGCAAATAGAAAATTGGTTCTAGTGTTTAAATTGAACATTCCTCAAGCCTGCGGGAACCTTTCTGTTCAGGTGGGGCAGTACTTGGAGTGGTCTGTGGAGTTTTTGAAGATGATTTCCAATCCTCACATTCAGCTTGGTGAGAAACATTGAACGAATATATAATGACTCACTGAAATTTGGTCTCTTGATAAAAAATGTGTTGATAGAAAAATTATTCTTGACTTTTTTTTTTAATTAGCTATTAATTAGTGAGCACCAAAATAAGTTGTTAAGGAATTCATACACAATTTGGAGTTTAGGTATTTAGGTTTAATAACCTAACAATCTACCAAAGAGATATAAATCAAATTAGCATGAAAATTGCAACTATCTGAGTTATATTTTAATTGTAATAAAAGGTATACAATGCATTTATATATATATATATATATATATATATATATATATATATATATATATATATAAATAAATAAAAGAAAAGAAAAGCTAAATAAATGTAGAATAGCCATGTTAACTATCTTCCATTGCTGTTTTCAATTAAATTAAGTCAAAGTAATGTTTAAGAAGAATTAACAACTTCCGAGTTCGTACAAAGAACATGCAATAAAAATAACCGCAATATTAGCCCTGAATGTTCTCAAAATTAAATGCATCTCATCAGGCAGTTTTAACATTTTAAATCTGAGTCTTTACTGGAAAGTATGTAGCAATTGAAGGTTATTGATTATTCATTTTAGATGCAGAGAACCATTATTAATCTTTCGCACCGTCTGTTTTTAAAGAAAACTAGCTTCAGATATATGTTGCAGCAATAGCTGTGTTATTTATAATAAAGTTGAAACAAATGGTATCATTAGATGTCACTTATGCGAACGAATGTGCTGATAAGTTTATTACTAAAATCTCCCCTCCCCGATCTGTTCTCAGCTATTTTAATAACTCAGCTCAGTTTGTGGCTGTTTTAATAACACACATCCATTATGAAAACTGTTACACACTAGCCAAAAAGTGTAGGGCATGGATCACAACAAGTGACAACAATTTGGCAGCAGTGATGATTCAGGGCTGCTTAAAAACCTCCATGCTTTAAAAAGTGACTAAAGTGCACTTTTCTTTATATTGACTAGTAATATATTGATTATATGACTGCTAAGTTTAATATTTTTACTGAAGTAGTAGAACGCTTACTTGAGTATAGATTTTGCGTACCTCTGCTAATCGGTATGTTGTTTAGACAAAAAAAAACCCAGCATTTAGGGGTATACAGTATTCAATACATGTCCTAATATGAGTTTTAATGATGTGTAAATCAACAACTTCCTGAACACATGCTGTTAAGTAAGAGCTTATTTTATTATTTAAATAAGTGATTATCTTTTCTCTCAGGAGTGGCTGCTATGATGTGGCAGACCTTCATAGTGAAGCGCTTTTCGTCTGCTGCGTTCCTCATTGAAAAGGTACATCAGTAAACCGTGACTGATCTTCTCTCTGAGATCTGGTTCAGCTGATTGATTGTTAATGTTCTGATGTAGGTGGGAAAGGCTCCTAAAGACCGGCTGTGCAGACGGGTGAGAAAAGACACAGAGCATGAGTTCAGTTCAAACATGTTTCTATGTAATTAACACCGGTATGTTTTCAGGATGTAGGGATGGGCGATGCGGCGGTTAGGAGTTTCCTGGGGTCCTGTGTCCAGCTCCTGCAGGCTCTGATGGAGGTTTCATCTTCCTCTTTTCTCCCTTCCTATCCTTTTTTTCTCCAGAGTAAGGGTCGATCAATCAGTGGATGCATGAGGTGGTAGATGTTTACAGTGATTCTGCCGTCTTTCAGGGTGGTGTAAGGGAGAGAAAAGCAATTTTGAAGTTCTTCTGGTCTCTCTCAGGCAGATTCAGCAGTGGAGGACGTTCCTCCTCCTGATGTTTGTGTGGAAGAGGTGTGGAGTGCTGCAGAGGGTCCAGTGTCTATAGTGGAGATGGCTCTGGATCAGAGATCGGTGCACTTTCCTCTTGTTCAGCACCACTGTGTGTTGGCGACGCTGCTGCATGCTGCCATGAGCTTTTCTCTGCGTCTCAAACCACTCAGTCTCTTCGACAGCAAGGTACAGATGCTATTTTTTTAATGCACAGAGAATTTCTCTTTCTAAAACATTTGCCATGCAACAATATAATGTTAAAGTAGGGGTCTCAACCTCCCAAACATCAGGTTATTTATTGTCCTGAATTTTTCAAAACAATACAATTACAATACCAATATGTAAGCCGTAAACTGATTAAGGTAAAACCCTCAAATATTTACAATATTAGATCTTTCTACATTGTGTTAATAAGTTCTATTTGGGCAGGATTAGTTTCACAAGGAGTTGATTAAAAATATGTTTCTCAGATGTACTTTTTAAAATTATTTTCTTGTGTTACTCATCTGTCTGAAATGTCGAGTTAAAAAGCAGAGCGAAAGATTACTGTTTGCGTTTAAGATATTTAATCCTGTCCAAATGCAAATGAGTACATTCTGCGCTTTGGGCTTGTACGATTATGACCATTAATTTGGACTTGGAGATATAGATTGGAACAGCGTTGATTTTAAAGATTTACAATTGTAATTTAAGAACCTGAATATTATAAACCATTAAACATTTTACAAATTTGAATTTCATAACTTGAATATTAAACATTTGATATCTCAAACGTAATTGTTTTAAAACATAATTATTTATAGATGAATTTTTATACAGTACAATACTACAGTATGGAAAAAAACAAAGTTGGCAAATGTTTGAGCACAATTATAGTTGGCACAGAGTAACTCCAGGGGCCTCTGTACTCTAAAGCCAGGTTTACCAGCTAGCCAGCTCAGTTTAGGATTAGTTTTCACCAATCTTAGGTTTTGGGTACTGTGAAAAAATCTTATGATTTAATCCAGAGCAAGTTATGTTCTGAATTAGAGATTGCAAACTTACATTCATCAATTCAGTGGTTACAAAAGGAACTTTTAAGTGACTTTTAGGTTTTTCTCGACATGTATTTGCATGAAAAATACAGTTTCAATGCGGAAGGAATAGCTTACATTAGACCTTACATACAAAATGTGACGTGTAGAAGTATCTGTATCTCACATTTGGTGGGTTATACAGCTAACCTGCTCCAGAACTTAATTTTTACCTCCTGCCATGATCGTTTTGCGTTGGGGTTAGAGCTTCCAAAAAAATGCAAAACAATTCTATATACATCTACCTTTTAAATGTAAGTAAGCATTTACTTTATTTTGTAATACACCTTCAACATGTTTATATAAAAAAGTAAAATGTGTTAGAATTAACATGTCAATAAAAATTGTACCATTATCATAAAGTTTTCAAGCGAAATACTCACATTTGCATTGGTATAGTTTGAGCTGCTTCGTGTTATCGATTATTTATTATTGAAACAATTAGATTTTGTCAAGTCAAAACCGATCCAGTAATGCTGAGTTTGTTCAGCCACATCCATAGTATAGGACCCTGGTCCTTACAAAATCTTAGTTTATCCCTAAAATTGGATGATTGCTGTAGACTCCCTCACACTTCCTATGTTTTTGATTTTAGGTAAATTACTGAGGGAGGCACTAGAGATTTTAGTACTAGAGGCCCTTTGAGAATAAACAATTCTTTAGCGATTTCGTGGCATCATGTTCAGTATATACCCCATTATGATTCAAATGGTTATTATATTTTGTACAGTGTATTGTTTATACGTTATTTCACGCTGTTTTGTCATATTCAGGGTAAGAATGCATTCTTCAGAGATTTAGCCTCTATTCAGTTGCTTCCCAGTGGAGATATGGACCCGAGCCTGGTGGCAGTCAGACAGGAGGTGGGTCAAAGCGACATAATATATTTTAAAGAGTCTCTATTATAAATTATCCTTCATAGAAGCATGGCTTTAAGGTAGAGAAAAATCTAATTTAAGTTTCAAATATGAAAGTAATTAATATTATGATTAATCTTGAGCTACAATCAATTGATTGAGGTGAGCTTGAGTGCTTTGCTTTTTACAGGTCAGTTTCATAAACCACGCACTCACTAATGAGACATGAATCTGGATAGGCAAAATTATTAATAATTATTTTTGCGTGTTTATTTTCACAAAAGTTTAACATTCTCTAAAATATTTTCAAACACTTCAAAAACTTTGTTTGTTCTGTGGAGTATTATCAGGTAACACCTGCAGAAAAATGGGTAAACTTTTTATTTTCATTCATGTTAGAATAAATCTTGTCTGTCAAGACCATTATTATTCTACTTAGTAATACAATTTTACAGTAGAGTACTCCTGCTAAATACATAGACACTCCAGCAGGCTCATTGGATTGTAAGCGAAAGCAAAGATGTTTTACGAGGGATCACAAATATGTCTAAAACTGCAAACTTTAGAGTAACACAACAAATAAATTTATAATATTAATTTCATATATACAAGATCTAAATATTGTTAATGAAGGATCACAGTTGAAATGCTTATAATTGACAATCTTTTCAGAATCTTTCTGTCATTAACAAATCTATAGTGTAATTACTGACCTGTGCTCCAGATGAATGAACAGCTCGTGTGTGTGTGTGTGTGTGTAGTTCCTGATGAGTGTGCTGTCGGGTTGGGTGAAGGCTCTGGCTGAACGTGAAGAGAACGCGGTGAAACCCAGCTGTGTGGAAGAGTCCTGGTCCAGCATCTGCTTGGAGCTCTCGCCTCTACTGCAGGTCAACTCAGACCTTCTGCGCAGACACCTCGTCTGTGAGCTCTACAGTCATGGTCTGGACCTGCGAGCAGAGGAGGTGATGAACAGAATATACAAAAAGCTAAGGATTCACCAAAATGAAAATTTGTGGATTATTACTTTTAAAACTGGGTCAAATACTAACCACAATTATCAAATATGGATGAGTTTCTCGTAGTGTTTTTATTCTAACATAAATAGCAGACAATACTTAGACATATTTTCAAATAAAAGTAAATGTTTATAATATATCAAATCAATTTGAACAGTGGCAAAAAAAAAATTATAATAATTTATCCAAGTACACTACATGGATACATGGACCTAATGGATAAATTGTCATTAACAGTACTTTAGCTTCAAAATAAAATGTCAAACAAATGCAAAAACTGTGCATATGTCAAGCTGCAAATAACGTGCTGAAGAAATCTGAACACATGCTGCCTCTGCTGTAGTGCTGCTAGCTTTTAGCTGCCACGTCGATTTTCTCTTGTATTCGTGGTGCTGTTCTGGGGGTTTGGCTTTTAAATGCTATTAAAGCAGGGGTAATAAAGGTTTTAACTTTAGGTAACACAAATATACATCACAGGAACGTCACTACTCAGCAGACTTGCAGTCACTCCCACCGGATTCCATCCCTATTAAAAGCTTTTTTAGAACAGTCTACCTCTTTCTCTCAGGTGATGCTGGAGGTGCAGGACAAGGATGTTTTGGGCTCTCAGCTGCTGGTGCTTACGGGTCAGAGACTCTCTTTCTCTCTGCTTCACTCGCAGTCTCAGAGCAAACCCAACATGGAGCTGCTGGCACGTTTGCCACCCACTCTCTGCACCTGGCTCAAGGCAATGGTGAGATATAAAAAAAAAACACTTCTCTTTGTCAATGATGCCATACTCATCTGCATCATCCTTTATCTGTTTTCAGGACCCCAGTGAGCTGTGTTGTCCCTCAATAGCTTTGCCACAGAGTGTCCGGCTGATCAATAAAGTCATGGAGATGCTTCCGGAAAACCATGCACAGTACAGCCTGGCGCTTCACCTGCTGGAGGCTGTCGACTCCTTCCAGCAGGAGCCCTGAAATGGTACATTTTCCAGACTCTAAAAGCTCACCAGAGAACTTCATGACTTCTGACACAAGAACACACTTCTCTGCACCTAAAAGAAAATCATTGGCATCAATTATTTTCTCAAGGGCCACTACAGCATCAAGAAAACCTTTTCAGGATGTCCATATCTCTGCTCAAAGACAATGTAATTAATGGCTCTGATGTCTAGGATACTCTATGTACAGTATATTAATCTTGTAATTATAAAATTGTATTGTGCTGTAATCTGTTAAAAGCTAAATACAAAAATGATAACTCTATAAGGGAGTCTGAAATTTTGTATTCTATGTTTATTTCTGTTTACTCAGTAATCGTAGTATAGTAAACAATTGATCAAATGTTTGTTTTTGTTGATGTAACTCAATTTAAAACCAAAAGTAGGAGTTTTTAAACTGACATGGAAAAACTTTTGTCATACCAGCTGTGCCTGGCTGCTAGTGGAACATAGCACTAACCTTGTACCAAATATACAGCATTTCAGCGTTGTTCAGTATGCAAAACACTTTTGGCAATTTTTTTAGCTTAAAAAAAAAAGATTAATGACAAGATTGTGAAGATAAATAAACATACCTCTTCACGAAGACTTCTCTCCTCATTGGCTTTTCAATCACAAGGAAGGATTCTGTTTGGAGCGGTCACATCTTTTTCCACCTTACAACTTGTAAATGTATATAATCCATTAGCATTAGTGAAAATGTCTATGAACACATTATTTCGCAATCGTATGTTCAATTACAACTTGCTTAAAGGTGTTTTGTATACTGTATATTTTAGATTAGGGACCATAATTTAGCAAAGACAAAATAAAGACCATACTTGTGTCATCAGCCAACAACTGGCACTATGAATTCTGTCCCGTCAAATGATTTTTAATTTCAAGATTCAGTAATAAGAGTTTTCTATTAAAAAAAAATCTAGTTCAATAAACCATTGGTGGACACCTTACAAAAAATTCCACATTTTGAAACATTGTCAATCCTGTTTATTAGTTTAGCAAAAAATAACCAAAAATCTTCATTTACATAAAAACTAAAATGTATAATGATAAAGTTCCTTTCCAATTAATCTTGATGAAACCAGAAGTTGATGTTTGGGCTAAAAGCAATGGCCACGCATATTAAATCAAGAGTCTTTAAGAGCTTTTCAATATTTCCATCTGCTTTGGTTTCGTGAAAGATTGACACAATATAAAATAATCCTTCATGAATATACACAAACATTAATATTCAGCCACCCAAGGTGAGACAAGCAAACGTAGACATAAATACCCCAAAGCCTTAAAGTGATGAACAAATCCCAGATCAGTGCTCTTTTTTAAAGAACAAAATAAAGAGTTTTTTTTTTTACTTGTGGTTGTTTTCTCTCCTGCTTGGCTTTTCCTTCCAACTTTTTGCTCTTTAACAGTCTCTTGTTTCACCCCTGATGAACACGAGCTCTTTCTCCCACAGCTTCAGATCACTCTTGCCCTTTGACACCAGCAGCTTCAGACTGGCACATGATAGCCCTTGTTTACAGAGGTGGAGTATGAGGGGGTCCAGTGGGTGAGCAGTCGTCATGGCAACAGTCCAGGTCACTGCTTGGCATGCTTATCTAGCAGGGTTTGGCATCGTGGGCAGAGGCAGTCTGGCTCATCTGATGTGAACCGTCTGCATCTAGGGCAGCGCGAGAGTGAGGTGGCTATCGCTGCTATGCTGTAAGAGCTCTCCTCACGAATCATTCCTCCTGCGCCAAACACAGAGGAACAGTTCCCTCATTTCTGAACAGTGCTCTCTTTTTAGAAAGAATCAAGGCTTCAAATATATGGAAGGTATTGGGTTACATCAAAAATTTTCCTTTCTTTAAGCTAAATATTTATTACTTAAAAATATTAGAATTTTATAATTCAATTCATTGTATGGGTTTACATTTTAGAGTATTAAAATTCCATAGAAAAAAAGTTGTGAGAAAAGGCTGATGGAGGTTTGAACCCTTCTGTAAAAACTGCTATGAAGCCTAAACTGTAAAAATGGAGAAAACCTGGCAATAAACTGACAAGACATGTCCTATTTTTCTGTCTGATGACCATTTCCATACAATTAAATCCAATTATACAGTACGTTTATTAATGTTACTGACATTTCTGTATTGTATAATTTAACAATAAAATTAATTAGACAAAAATGTCGCCATTGGTGGGTTTTGAACTCTAAACCAAGAAGAAGCCTTCGAGTCCACCACACTATCCTCAATCCCAAACTGTAGGTGATTCCTGCTAAGAGGGTTGAGGGTTGTAGGCAGGACTATAGATATACCTTTGGCAATTTGCCTAGTATATTCTACAGCCTTCAACATCTCACAAATCAAACAAGTTATATATATATATATATATATGAGCCAAACAGAAATGTTCATTGTCTCACAGCAGTCAATTGTGCCCCCTACCCCTCGCAAAAAAAAACTCACCTTCCAGGTTGATGAGGAACTTTCCTGTGCTAGTGATAGCATCAGACGGTAGATCACGGGGCAGAGAGTTTGTCAGAGTGATCCGGGCAGCCATCATGAGCTCACTCAGCTGAGAGCAGGATGAAGTCGGCTCTTCTTGAAGGGACTGACAGAGCAGCAGAGGAACACAAATCATACACCATCCCATATTCAATCCCCGATGTTTATTCCAGAAATTCAGAGAAAATATAACTTAACGCATGATGTACTTGGTTCCTTTCCCATTTACTAGTTTACATTCTGGGCAAACTGTGGGTCTAATCTCTTTCTATTAAAGAGTGAGAAGATAAAAATGTACTTCGAAAAGCATATCTCCAAACAAAGCTAAAAAAATTTCAGGTGGTGTACAGACACAAATGAGGTTTCAAGATAAGCACACTTTTATGTCAAGTTATGTTTATCAATCAGAAACAATACACACAAAAATATCTGAACGAACTATTTGAAAAATGTTTGTATGTACGCACTGATGCTCAACCAGACCCATGGTCAGTTTAGTAGATTAGTCTTTCAGTTAGTATGCTAATAGTCACACTACAATATGACTTCACAGTTCTCAAGATCTTAACACTTCATGACAGGTTCAAACTGCTTGAGACAAGGCATGAATGAAAAAGTTAAAATAATTATAAAAAAAAAAAGGAAAAAAGTAAGTTAAATTCTTTCCATTACCTCCATTAGCTCAAAAAAGAGGCCTGGTTCGATGGCAATGACGAGGTCATACTCTGCAGCGTTTTGTCCTGGAATAGATGACAGGAAGCAGTCTCTAATAGCGCAGGCACCCTCCACTGCTTCCTCCAACCCTGGTTTCCTCCACACAGGACTGGTGTTGATCCAGCCACTGCGGAACAAAGTATCCCCCTCTGAAGCCAGACACAGGGAAAGAGATGCATTGCATTCAAATTAATAGCCATTTGGCTTCATCAGCTTTTTAATTTAAATACACAGGTGTGCAAACGTACCATCGTGTCCAGGAGCATGCAGATACACCTCTTCAGCGAGGTGAGGAAGGACAGGTGCGATAGAGCGACTCACTCCATCCAGAATCTCCTCAAGAACAGTCTGACAGGACCTCCTGCCAATGGAGTCTTCTGCATCACAATACAACCTGAGAGAGAGAGAGACAGAGAGGAGAATTACTCTCTACATAAGAAGCAGCTACAGGACATCAGGATGTTTGGTTACCGGTCTTTGATGATGCTGAAATAGAAGTTGGATAATTCTCTGGTGGTGAAAGACTGGAGCAGTCGGATGGCCAGCCCATAGTTAAACTCACTATAAGCATCAGTTACCTACACACACACGCACACAAACAGGTCACATGACTGGCATCAGCGAAGAGCTCTCAAACCTTCAGCTTGTCAGCTCTCATACTAACCTTAATGCTGAACTCTCGGAGCAGGTGCAGCATGTACTGATCGATGTAGTGCATCTGCTTGGGTTCCACGGCCTGTGTGCGGGGATCGAAGCCCTGCAGATTTCCTAAGAGAAACCTCAACGTGTTCCTCAGCTGTAGACAAAAGAAGCCCATTAAGAGAAATAAGCAGCTAAACATCACCCACAATATGGAGGCGAAGCATTTAAAAATTACAAAACTATTGTTATTGATGCTTAGTTGATATCATGAAAGACATTAAATGAAATCAGAATGAAGGTGTATGGCCCTGGTTAAAATAACTTTTACATTTTTATTACATTAATGTGCTACTTAAGCTATTTGTTTTCAAATGAAAGTATACAAACATATTAAGACAAAATGCTTTACTCATTATATTTTTCTTTTCCTATTTCTAATCATTTTAAATACAATTTAACAGCTTAAACCTGTTTTTAAATCAGCATTTCTTAAATGTTGCTGTCTTTAAGGACTCATAAACTGAGAAACCATAGAGCTTTTGATATTTTGACATTTATTAGCACAAACAACAATAAAAATCCAGTATGTTTTTTGTCCTTCCCCCTCCATTACTGTACCCAGTTAAAACTCACGTACAATGCCAAAGTCAAGCATCCTAGTAACCGAAAGAGTGATTCACTAAACACTCAAAAACCTGCTTCAAAAGATAGCTAAGAGTATAATCAGGAGAACCTCAGAACAGGAATGAAACCAAACATTAAACTGGCTCCCAACAAATTTAAACTTCAGATATAAAAGCAAAGCACACTTTAATAGAGATAGAGACTGTTCCTATTAATCAATTCTAAAAACCGAATTACTACTTTATTATATATGACATAACCAGTTTATAGATTTTAATTGTTCCTATATATTCACTCATAGTAGTAATATTTTTAACAACCATATTTTTCCTCGCAAAATAACATTAAACTGGATATCTGCAAAGTTGTTAGCAAAAGCCTGCCTCAGTTCTATCAGTCTGACACGTCCCTTACCTTATTAATGCTGTCTTTGGCAGCTTTCAGAGTGTTTGGTCCGATTTGAACCTCAGAGAAGACATTTGACTCTGCGACCCACCATCTCAAAACATCAGCTCCATATGGAGGAGAGACCGTCAAGTCCTGAGGAAAAAAAGAGAAAGAGAGGGTCCATGACTAACTGACTGATATTAACACATTTTCAATCCTATTAATCTGTTTACCTTCCCTCCGTTAATCACCACATCAGGATCAACAACATTCCCGATAGATTTGGACATCTTTTCTCCTTTCTCACTCACAGCAAACCCATGGACTACTAGTCCTCTGAAATACATGATTGAGTTAAACGAGTGTTTTAGTAATCCTTTGAGAGGAACTTGTGTGGCTCACTTGTAAGGGGCTTTATTCCGTACTGCTACACTAGTAAGAAGAGATGACTGAAACCAGCCCCCGATCTGATCTTTCCCCTCCACGTACCAATGTGCACGAGGATCTGACTCTGAAAGAGAGAGAGTGCTATTCTGCAGGGCATTTCAGGAATAAAAAAAGAGGAGCCAAAGAACTTTAAGAACACACCTGGAAGAACAGCTGCCCATGAAGCTCCACTATCAAACCAGATATCCAGGACGTCTTCCCCCCGCACATAGTTAGACACTGCTCCTGCTTTACTCTAGAATTAATAAGAAATCATTTAATGTTTATAACAAACTACTGTATCCTCTAAAGATCAAGTGATGCTAAAGACTGAAGGGATGGTTCTAAATAGTGGAGATTTAATTTACAAGAATAATATTAAAAAGGAAATTGTGTGGGGTCTTCATGTACAAAAATGTACCTTCTGCAAAACCTCTGGGGTCAGAAAGGTCTCGACGGGTTCCGTCCACCAGCTGTCACTGCCCTTCTCTGAAAACACTTTAGCTATCTGTGTCACCGAATGCCTGAGAGAGGAAGCATTTGTATTCTCAGGTGTTTGATGCACTGTGTCTGTGAAAGAACTGAAGTATGTACTTGTTTAGAAGTGGCTCTCCGCTCTCTTTCTGGTAGAAGACTGGGATAGGGACGCCCCAGCTCCTCTGACGGGATATACACCAGTACGTTCTTCTGTCCAGCATCGTTAACAAACTGGACCTGGCTGAATCAGGGATCACCCGCACTTTCTGAAGAGCATCCTAAACAAACACACGCAGACTTGTTTGTTGAAAGATAATTCAGGGGATTCTAGAAAAAACATATGTGCACACAAAAGAAAGCAACTGGAAAAGCAACCTATTTGAGAAATGTACATTGTGTTAAACAAAAGCACTGAGTCAAAGTTGACAACTAAAATCACCAAAACAAACATCCCGACCTATAGCGCCCCATGTGACATTCCTTTTCTCCACATTTTCTACTGAGACGTACCTCCAGACAGTGTGTCACTAGTCTAGAGCAAGCAGATTGGTTGACGATAGCAGATTTCTACCAAATTTTCAACCTCTGAACTCTCCGCAGTTTTGTCAGATTGGGTGGTTTTCTGCCAATTGGGGTACTTATGGTTATGTTGGGCTGGTCTATAAAAACACCATAAATAGCGGACCATCTCGATATGTTTAGCCCTGCCTCACACAAATGTCTGTGATTCTGTTTGTCAAGCATACACACGAGGCCATGTTTCTGAAGACAATGGTACAATGGTTAATACTCTAGATGTTCCTGTTCTCACACCCAGCCTTTAATGAGTGGTGAAAGACATCCCACGTTTGACAGCCAACCCCATCCCATGCTCTTCATGGAAGCTGTTTATGGACTGGTGTAAACAGGTACGCATCTATTGGTGGAGTCTTTTTCTGTACTTTGAGTGTTTAAAAGAGATTATGACATAGTACACACTGAAAGCTTTTATTTTTTGACCCCTTTAATTTATGTAACTGTTTTTTATTCTTTCTGCTTGTCCATCCGTGGGGACAGTATCTAACCAATTTATAGTTTTTACTTATTTCGCATTGCATCCAGTTTTTATTTATCCCAGCAGAAATTCTTAAACTCCATTTGATGAATAGAACAAATGTAGATAATAAAAGTACATTACACAATAATGGCTTAATGCTGATTAGTAAGAACAGTGTTACATAACAATAGGCAGGGCACCTCTCCCCACCAACATCAGCACCCACCCCACCTAGAATTTTCAGCTAATATTTTACCAGGAATACAGTATGTGCTTCAAATTGTACATGTCTGCTCAGAAGCTCCCTTCTTCTGTACTCCCAGAACACTCTCTCTCTCTCTTCTTTCCCTATGGAACAAACTGCTCCCAACCTACGAACAGTCTGGATCTGATGAAGTTTAGAGCTGAAACTCTTCAATGTACTCATGCTTTTAACATTTGAAACTGTTCTTGTGTCATAATGTATGCATTCTGCTTTTACGTTTAATACCATAACACTTGTGTTGAGTGAATTAACCGTTTATCATCATCATTATTACTAAACATGTAACTATGAAACCATAAAACGTAATGGTCAAACCTTGGCTTTATCTTTAAGGCTGGCTGTGTTAATAAACCACTGTTTACTGGCTCGGATCACCACCGGCTGTTTGGTCCTCCAGTCGTACGGATAACTGTGAACACAGTCCTCCTCTTTCAGAACCGCGCCGGCTCCCTGAAGCATTGAGATTACTGCCCACACACACACACACACACACACACAACACATTAACATCATTCATATTCTTTTTCTCAAGAAACAGACAAATAAAGTTCTAGTATTCCTATACGGCACTCACCTGCAGTGTTCCCTTCAGTCATCACAGGTTTACTCTGCAGTTCTTCTCCAGCGAGCTCAGTAAACCGGCCCTCCTCGTCCACCATGCACTCCTTAAGAAAAAGGACAAACACAGAGTTGATGATCAGGAAATAACATGCTATTTTTGTTTTCTATTGATTATTTTATCTACAGGAGGTGCCGTACAACTGGCAGCTTGAAGTGTGTAGCAACACTATAGTCATCCATGCCATGGGCAGGAGCTGTATGCACCAATCCTGTTCCTTTCGTTATGGTCACATGATTAGCTGGCAGCAAAGGCACTTCCTTTGAACGAATTGTGGGATGCTGACAGACTCCACCTTCGAGATCTGACCCTGGAAGGGATTGAAAAACAGACAGATTGGTGCTTGGACCAGATTAAACAAAATCTTATTTCAAAGTATTTTGCCTTGTTCACACTGAAAAACAGAAAATCTTCATGTCCTGCTCTGAGTTGACCACAGAAAAAAATATCTCCTAACCAAAACAGGTGGAGTAAAGGAGAGGGATTTCAGCCCACTAATTATTTTCCACTTTTTTCAGCACTCTTTAATTACAAATACAGCACTATAACACTATTTTGTGAGAGTTCCAATGCAAGTAGAAAACCTAAAACTCAACAGATTCTCCATGTCTTCACTGACTCTACTCAGAGCAAGATCCATCTAATTATTGTGTTTTAAAAAGGCTTGTTTGCTGAGAAACAGCAGCGGGTGTCCATACACTGCAACATTCATTTTCTACACATTTTCTACTGAGACCTACCTCCAGACAACGTGTCACTAGTCTAGAGCAAGCAGATTGGTTGGAGATAGCAGATTTCTACCAAATTTGGGTGGTTTTCTGCCAATTGGGGTACTTATGGTTATGTTGGGCTGGTCTATAAAAAGGTCTATGCGACTGACTCAATAGTTCTAAACATTTTTTATTCAAAATTTTTTATGCAATATATTGGGGAAAAAGGGGCCAAAATAAAACAAATTAAATATGACTAACATATAAATCTATATATTGGTAAAATATATATTTAAATACAAATAGACTTATATGAAAGGGCTATAGATGTTTAGATTTTTTTCCTAGGCATTACTAAACTTAATTTAGAAAATATTTTGTATGTATGTATGTATACTCCTATATTTAAATTGCTGTTTCTTCCATCTGGGAACGAAGCTTTTTGGTACATTTTGTGTCTTCATTTTTTCTGTTTATACTCTTTATCAGGTTATGTCTATACTTCACTTTGAACATATAAGTGGTACGCTATGTATAGATTTGGGCTGGTTGTTGTTGAAGTGGGCGGGTTTTATGTTAAATTTGTTTTAAACCCTGATTCTCTGCTTTTCACACAACTGCAATAAGGCCTGCTAGTGTCGCAACAAATGTAAATCTGCTACGCTAGTCTGCTTTTCCTGCACATTCTCACTGACTTCACATATAAAACATCTGCCATTTCTGCTTTCCAGTGTGCAAACAAAACAAAGCATTTGAAGTAACCTGCCAACAAATGTGGCTATGCTCTCCAGGCTGGTCTTCAGCAGGGCGGAGATGTTGTTCACTCGTTCAGTGGCCACTAGCAGAAGCTGCTCGTTGTCTGTTCTCTTCACCACAGAGTATCTGAAAGCAGAAAAACAAAGAGCTTCAAACAATGCTGCTCTTTACAATATTTTAACTAAAAAGTTAGAAGCTAAAGGCCGAATTTTTAACACAACAATTTACTTTTATTAAACATTTGCATTACAGATGTTTTGCTTTTATTCTGTTTCGGCCACAAGGATAAGAGTCAATGAAGTGTTACAAAATCTGAAGAGAGGAATCGATGATTAAAAAGGGATCTCATTAATAATGAATATCCTAGACAGATAATGCAGAATGACATTTTCAGCTCAATTCCTTCTGATCTGAAAATCAAAACTAGAAATATTAAAGGCTGCTACACATCTATCCGAACTGAGATTCGCACGAATCCTCGGGGTCGCTTTGTTGCGAGTGCATTTCGCAAGCTAGTGTTAAAAGTGGATGCAGTGACACTTCTTGCCATTGGTTGAATCTCATGTGTAATGACATATTTGTGAAAAGAACGCATTTGACTCTTCAGTAATAACTCAGTTGAAGTGAGGATTATACTGTTAATAATAAGACACCAATTACTCAGTTTACTGTTTTTGCTCTATTTTTGGGTCTTTCTCGTAACGTTTTGCAATTAGATTAGATTTTTTTTCCCTGATATGAAAGATACAAATGAATCATTTTCATGAATGAACAAGAGTCAAAAGAACAAAGCACGAAGCTGAACGAAACTTTCCATTACTCAGGGACAACAGCCACACGCTGGCTGTTTTATTCTCCTCTTTGGAGGTCTCTGGTGCTGGTGTTCTTTTGTGCTATTTTCTGTTGTGAGATTGAAGCGGGAGCGTGGATAAACCATCATCCAGCGGCTCTTTCATGTCCCATTCACATCATCAAAACAGCCAGCTTTCATTGGTTGTTCCCCTGTGAAAGACCCATTCATTATGGCAGAGCTGAACTCTTGTTCGTGTGCACCAATCGCTCGTACAAATGTGTGAAGTGCCATCAGCGCCTGTGCTTTTCCAATCAAGGTATGTTCATGCACGTAACATCGCACTGAATATTCAGTTAGACGTGAAGTGGTCTTAAGGCAGACACAAAATGTGTGACTTACTGTAGTTTGGGCATGTAACAAACCGCTTGATTGGCTGGAATAGTCCATGGCTGAGTTGTCCATATCAGAGCAGAAACACCACCCAAACCATCTAAAGAGCACAAAGGTACTAGAATCAGAAACATGATCATGCATCCTGTGTAGGATGAACGTGAACTCGGCTACACACCTGCTTTCTCTGAGATTTTGGCTGGTAGAGTGAGCAGTGGGAAAGTGATGTACAGCGCACGGCTCACATGTTCTGGATTATACTCCAGCTCGGCTTCTGCTAGCGCCGTCCTTTACGAAAAAACCCACATTCAAGCTGAACAGTTGTCATCATTTTTATTTTTAGGTTAAATCAGTGCATTACCTGGATGATGTTGACCAGAAAACGGGCTTATAGTCCTGATAAATCAACCCCTGTACACAGAGAAGAGAAAGAGTAAAGTGATGTTTATTTATGGAGCGAACGACCAGTGATCCAAAGTCCAGCTTGTATATTAAAAATACATTTATTAAAAACTATTTTCTTGACAACAGAGATGTTAAAGTTGACAGATTTTCTCTTTTTTTTAAGTTTTATCTTTGCCTTATCAAAACAAAACTTACAAATAATAATTCTCTCTAAAATAGTAGTTAAGAGGATAAATACTTTTAAAAATATTTCCCTCAAATAAATAAATCTGTGTACTAAAATTGACAGTGTATGGGAGTGTAGTGCTCTCTTAACCTTGCTGTGCATTTCCTGGAAGACCTTCAGCTGAGCAGCTTCATACTTCCCATCAAAAGTGTAATAGCATTTGTCCCAGTCTGCCATCACACCCCAGCGCTGGAAAGCTGCACGCTGCCGAGATATAGCTCCCTCAGCAAACTCACGAGCTACACACAGGGACAGAAAGTGATTCAGGGATTTTCAGTCAGTCGAAGGTTTGATCCAGAATTAATGAATACGTAATAACTGTAAAAGACTTTATAAGTATAACAATAAAGCAATTAATATAAACATTTTAACAGCCTGAAAAAATTGAATCAGCAAATCTTGGGCGCCAAGTGGCATAGTTGGCCGTCCTACAAAAGATGCAGTTTCGATACCCGCCTGATCCATTCTCCTGTTGTGGCCTTGAGTAAGTCACTTCACCTACATTGCCCTGTATGGATGTGTGTGACTGGTGGGGTGTGTTTCCTGGTGCGCAGGAGGCTGTAGATTCAAAATGGCTGCCACGTTCTGTCAGACTGCCCCAGGTAGCTTATCATTACCAGTGTGTAAATGTGGAATAAATAATTCTCTGAACATTTTAAAGCTTTTTTGAGCATCTGGAAAAAATCTGACCTTTTTGTCTAATCTGCAAAGGAGTCAGTTCACTGGTGCCCAGGTCTCCCAGAGCTTTGAGCTCAATGGGTAGTCCATGGCAGTCCCAGCCAGGCACATAGTGCACCAGCCTTCCTTTCAGCACCTCAAACCGGTTCCGGATGTCTTTAAGGATCTGCACATGAAATCAATTTAAAAAGCCATACAAAGAACAGAATCATACATTTAGATATATTCACGAATAAGAGTATTTATAGTAGTAATAAGTATGTGTGAATATTAGCTTGCACCTTATTAAGAGCATGCCCAACATGAGGGTCCCCGTTGGCATATGGTGGTCCATCATGGAGACAGTACTCCTTCTTTGACTTTCTCTCTCTCTGCCATGTGTAGAGCTGGTCAAAGCCACATTTCTGTTGGAAAAAACCCAGCAAATGTCAAAGCTGTAAACTATTACTGTTGTTTTTGTTTAGTTTTTTTCTTTTGGAGGGTACGAACACCATAAACTCTTAAAACCATACAAGCACTAGGTTAGCTTGGCCACTGAACCACAACATTTATGATCTGAGTGACACCTGCTGGATCTGGATCTCTTGTTCCAGGAGGTTCGGCCCATTCACTTTCATTGGGAAGTCAGTGCGGGGCAGAAGAACTGTGTCTCGGTACCGGGCCGCGGAATCCCCGGAGCACAAACAACGCAGTCCCCATCGAGCCACACCGGCCGCTACTGCCGAACGCCGAACCAGCAGCATCAGGAACCCAACAGACGAGTTTCCGACCGCGGTAAGAGTTTGTTTTGGGATGTGACCTCCTCCTCCTCCGCATGGGTGGCACTCTCTGTACGGCGGAACGATAGGAGCGACGGACAGCTACGGAAACTGATAGGGGACAATCTTTTCCATTAACGAGAGCGCGTTTTTCGCAATGTAAGTATTGATTTGAACGGAAGAGGGCGCTATAGAACCAATAACTAGATGTCTATGTAACATATTCCATGTGAAGGAAATATACTTTATGTAACGTTTTAACTCAATTGCTGGTGGACCACGAACTGAACAGTTTAGTTCATTTATGCTTTCTTCCATACCACTTTCTCAAAAAGCCTGGAAAACTGAGCTGCATCAGATGAATTTCACAAAGGTCGCAGCTTAACTGCGCAGAATAACAGAACAGATCTAGTAGTTTTACATTTGGCATACAAGAACTATTTTAATTGTATGGTATAACAAGCATAGTATGTGTAATAAAGCAGGTGTTGTTAAGCCCCAAAAACTGGCCCACCAGAGGGTTTAATATAGTGCCACTATTATTTTGTTAAGCAAAAAAAAAAATGTTTGATTTTGAAATTTCAATAAATCACTTGCTAGACCAATATGTCACATACATTTTTTCACAAATTAGCACAAGATATCAATATAATTAAAAAAGAATGAATTTTATATTGTATATAAATTATACCGTAAATAGCATATACTGGGGCACACCCTCATCACCACATCATTAGTAAGTTATTAATTAAATTACTACAAGAGAATTTCTTTCAAATTGTTAATTAATGCATTAATAAAATACACAAACAAACCATTAATAAAGTCAATATTGATTCTTATGCCTCTCTCACTGGTTTAATGACTAATCAATATTGTCCTCTTGGAATTGTAAGGTTCTATCTGACATTTTTTATCAACATCGTGTTATTACTTTTTTTATTTAGTCTCATTTAGATAATGTGACGTCTTTTGTAAAGTTATTTACATAGTTTGAGTTTATTAAAAAAAAAGCTTTAATCAAAACCTATATGAACTAATATACAAGCTCAGAATTAAATAGGGACGATATGCTAATTCATCATTAATGCATAACAAACTCATCCTTAATAATGGTTTATTTTATGTGTTAACATTCAAGTCACCTCATTGGAAAGCCTTACTAAATTTGGTTATAGTACTTTCATAGTCTCAAACTTAAACAAGTAGTTTAATCGAATCATGCCATATCAAACGTATAGATAAAATTTGTCATTTTCCCACAACTGAAAATATTATTTATACATATACAGTCCATTTTATTTTTGAGACAGAGCAGTCAAAACTATAGGATATAACCCCAATTATAATGCATAGCAAAGTCTACATGTGCCTCAGACACATGATAAAAGTCTCCGAATGTGGCTGAAATGAAAACAGATACATTTTTATTAACTACACATAAACATTTTTGTATAGTTGAAGATGCATAATATACATTGACAAGTTAACATATTACCAGACCATAAGTTAGGATCAGCATTGATTCAAGTATCTCGTTCATCGTCTGTTCTACTTAAGTCAAAAGCATGAACATGTTATTAGATTCAACAAACAAATGAGCGACTGTCAGGCAACCTGCATAATAATCCCAAATAACAACACCTAAATAAGATCTCAATAAAGGCTGTGGCATATAATGCTTACATATTCAACAATTCAATTCCAGCCTCTCTTCCCCTAAATCTCCTCCCCTTTCAGACCTCTCTGACCTCCAGCTTGACTTGATGTTTTTGTCCAGCCTTGTCCAATCAGGGGTGTGTGTCGGCCTTGCTAATAAAGGTTGAAATTCCAACAGCACTTTCACAGAACTCTGGAGGAAGACGACAGACAGCATTAAAATGAATAAAGTTTTTCTTCTGTGCTTTGCTGTGCTGCTCATAAGCGTCCCATATTCAGCTCAGGTTAGTGCCTTTTTTTTTACATTTCATTTGTTTCACTTATTTGTTTCACAATGTTGATTTATCATTAAATAAACAAATAGACTATCTACAGTAGCAAAGTTAGTCACAGATAATCATTTATTTAGGAAAGCATTTAAAATGTTAAGCTTGTTTTCTGACTTTCCTCTTTTTGTGACGTAGGGGAGCACAGACTCAAAGTCCTCCAGTGCCTCATCATCCAGCACATCCTCAACCTCTAACACAAACTCCAGTGCTCCCGGATTGATCCCTGTGCCCAAAACCTTATATCTGCTCATCCCAGCGGCTGCTATGGGCTTCATCCACTGCAGATCTTAAACCGGCGCTGAGGGAGAGGCATCATGGACATCCCCTCAGCTCCACCACAAGGAACACAGATCTTCAAGAGCAGAAGAAAACACTGATCATTAGTTAAGAAAGGATATCAGGATACCTGAAGGATTTTTTTGGTTCCATCGGTTTTTAGAAAGCAGCGGACAACCACTTCATTTGACTTAGATTTGATTAGGACATTTGTTGGGCTCATATATGGCAAGATTTCTTTTGGATGATCTTTTCTTTTGGTTTTGCAACAGGGGATCTAGGTTAGCAGTTTGAGGAAATGAAACACCTGCCGTTTCTTCAGAGCATTGTGTTTGTTTCTCTGGGTGATCTATGTTAAGAGTTTATTAAAGATGATGACTGCACATCTTATTTTTGTACTCCATCTTTTGTTTCTCTTGGTCTTTAGTCATGGTTTTAAAAATAGATGCTCTAAAGAAGTTGATGTGGATTCGCTATTTAAGAAAGAACCCTCACTTTTGTTGGTTTGAGGAACAATTGTAAAATTTAAAACCTAGTTTCTTCTGCTAAATATAGCTTGAAAAACAGATCTGGGGCAGTGGTTCCTCATAGCAGCATCAATGACATTAAAACTTGTGAGATGGTTCTGAAATTCGGATGAAGAATCCTACAGTTCTTAATCTACTAGGGTTGCCCCAATCAGTCGAGTTCCTGATTGCTCGGGTGTGGTCATGTGATTTTTGAACATTTATTTTGGACATTCTCACCATCTCATCCTGAGGAATTGGTTTTAGTTTTTAATTATAAATAGAGTATTTTGTATTTTAATATTAAAATGACCTCCTTTCCATTTTCTTTAATTATTTAGAGAGCTTAAAAGTGAAATAGACATTTGCTTTTCAACGAAGGCTGGAAGCACAATATTCTGCACTTCATGTTTAATTATTTTGTTTTGCACTGGAGCTAATACTTTAAGTTTTGTTTTAAATCAATTCTGCAGTAAAAAACAAATGTATGTTTGTTCATGTTTATTATAAAAATTGAACTGAGATAACTTAACTGAGTTATTGATGTGTATATTGTTAATGCAATCCTAAATTGTGTCTAATCATACAAATAATGTAAAAAAGAATTAGATTGGAAAATATCGGGATCAGCAGATATTCAAACGCAAATAATCGTGATCGGATCGGGAGCAAAAAAAACCTGATTGGGACAAATCTAGTCTTAACTCATATAAAGTCTATGTAGAAATCAATGTTCAGAAATGACAGAGCAGAGGGAATGTGATCCTCCTGTTAAATAAGTGGGTGTGTGTTTAACATCACGTACGTCCATCAGTGAATAAAAGCACAGTCTCGCATCACTGAGCACACTCTTTCTACCCCACTGAAAATCACTCCAGGAAAGACGAGAAAGCAACATGAACAAATTTTTGCCTTTGTTCCTCGGGGTACTGATTTTATCCATAGCTGTTTCAAGCGCTAAGGTAAGGATGCACTAATCAACTATTTTCTAAATGAATGTTTTGTGAAATTCTGATGGAAAAGGCAGATTTTTAGCTCCCTTGACATCTTACAGACTTTTTTTCTTCTCTCTGTATCTAATCAAATATAAAACTGCTCCTCAAAGCAACCATAAAAATATTATTTTAAACTGAAATTCATGAACATTTTCAAATGAAAAAATCTATGATTTAAGGTGACATAAGCCAAAAGCACAAAATAGATATTTGTACACGGTTATCAATAAATGGCTTGATTATTGCACCCTTTTGTAGGCGGCTGATAAAGTACAGACAACAAAAGCAGCAGGAGCGAATGGGCGAAGTGGAACAGGGGACGGTTCAGCACAAACAAATGCTGGTCAGAACATGATGGCTGCTCTGAGTCTACTGGTGCCGGTTGTGACCCTCACCTTGTTCCACAACTGAGCCTAAAGAACATCAGCAGAGGATCAGTCAACCACGTCTTCTTTCCGCATGGAAGGCAAACACTGGAAAAAACACGATCAACATGCTTTTATCAACTGCTAACATTGAGAGTCCTCAAAACACCGCAGACGGACTCAATGATCTGAAGTTTGTTAAAGAAATCAGCTGTAATGCCTGGTTTGCAATAACACTGTGTTTTTGGATTGGCTGTGATTTTTGAAGTTCTTATGCACAATAAAAGAATAATTTGTTTACGAGTTTCTTTTTTTGCATTTTGTAATGATATTGGACTTGACTTTAAACAGAAACCTATACATAAAATCATGTTGTTTTTTAATTGGTATGTGTTTAGTACACGATTAACTTTAGTTATATTATATTTTGTAACTTAACTCTAGTAAATGATTTAAAGCGGTCACAGTGCTCACACTGGGTTTTTTTCCCCTGAACTCCTCTAGTTGTTTATCATTTAGTGGTTTGGATTCTTCCTCAGCCCACCTGTGTCGACAGGAAGGAAGGGGCAAGTGCAATGTTTTAGCACAGAGAACAGGAAACATGCAGCCATGTATTTATTGTTTTCAGATATTGTTCCAGAGCTATATGTAAAATGCTAAATGTGAGTGAAAAAGTAAAGAATATCAAGAGATACTGAACTCACTGTAGATGATAGTCATAGAAAGCTGACTGAGAATCAAGCCGTTGTTAATATTCTTCCTTCCAATACAATTCTTTGTGTAGAGATGAAGGATAGCGAGCAGAACGAAACATGCTTTTCCAAACAGTGCTAGGATTTTTGCTGTAGAACTGAGAAAAATACTTAAAATACTGTCGAACCTCTTAAGTTGTAGGTAGATAAAGGGCTATCTGGTTATACACATCTGAAATAAATAATAATTGTGTGATAACAAAGGATGCCTTAAGCTTCATGAAATCATTATAACATTTTGACCAAAAATGCAGTTTCTGCCTTTTTACTTTGTAGGACAGTAGTGTGAGCGAAACAGAATAGAGTATGAATTTATTTGACATTCATTCACTTTCATTAGAACATGTTTCCTATATTTAGAAATTCTCTTCTACACATTATTATGCCAAAAATGTAACACAGAAATATACAGAGAACATAGAAATATAATGTATACATGTAAATTTCTTGTGTGAATGGTGTTAACATCATGTGAGAAGTCTAGTCGATTCTTTATAAAAAAAAATCTATTTAGTGTATGTATTTTAAAATAACACCCACTCCATATAACATCAATTAGATTGCGTCATTGCTAGTACAGTCTACATAGATGCTCAAAAAGGCCAAATAGGGGCCAGCACAATAGTGAATCAAATGATTCTGTATTTACAGGAAACACTGTACCTGTGTAATGCTGGTAAAAAACAGAGAACGCTGGATCTCTTTCTTCCTCTTTGACCCCTGAGGAGACGGTTAAGAGAAATATTACAGTGAATGAGCTTGCAGGTTACAACAAAATAAGAAGTCTTGGATAATTTCTGTTTACCACAAAATAACATGTTTGGAAGAAAGGACGCTTGTTACTGGGAGGGAAACTTCAACAGACCAACACTAGATCTAAAGACTTGTAACAGTTTTATCTCTAGATCATGTGAAACCAAACTTGTTTTTCTCTCAAACCATTAGTCTGTCTGTTTTGTAAATGTGACGACAGAACATGATGTGTTGAGTATGTGTTAGTCAATGTGTCGCTGAAAGTGATTTTATTCTCTGTTATAACCGACTTCAAAGCAAACCATACTTTACCCAAACAGTAGGTTATTATAAAAACTCTTATTTTCTGTCAAATCTTAAAAAAATCTTACTCAAACTCACACAGGCATACTCACCCACAGCATGAACACAAATTCAGAATATGTAAAAAAAAAAAACGATTCCAATAAATATTATCACCTGAAAAATGTTCAACTTATTTCAGAAGATGAAGCCCATTTACATAAAAACATATTTATAGATTGAGGGAAATATGGCAACGTTAGCCTTTGTTTTTTTTAAATGTTAATATTATGTTCAATTAATTCATAAAAAAATGTAAACAGGATAACATCTCAAAACTTAGCATGATAATTTTATCACAAATGCATGGATTGTTACCTCAAAGCAGTGTGAAAAAAGACTGAAGCTGCGGGGAAAAGAACAGTTGCTCAGAGATGACGAATGAATACATCAGTTGTAGCACATGGCAAGGATTTGTCAGAAGTGACTCCCAAATATTAACCGGATCCCATTCCCCAAATATCATATATTTAAATAGATATTCTCTGATTACCCCAATGCTGGAGCACCTTTTCTTACTTTTGACTTACTTTTTCATTCAGTCAAATTTCTATAAACATTTTAGGATCCAACAATGACAATGGGCTACTCTCCTTGGGGAGGGGCTCAAAGTGTAATTCACTAATAAAAATATTAAATACAGGGTGATTCAAAAATAATAAATTTAACTTTAAAAATAGAAAAGCTCTGCAAAGAAAGCTCTGCAAAAAAAGTTAAGTACTCTTCACTTTGATTAATAATTACCCAAGGTTCTGTCATGATCAAACAGTATTTTTATAAAAATTAGTATTATTATTTTTCTTTCAGTATTAAAAAGGTGCAACATTTTCTAGATTTTTTCTAGATTTAAACGTAATTTAGTGACTTGTTCATAATATAATGAATCAATGCATTCAAAGACTTTTTAATGTTTTATTATTTCGTTTTATTATTTAGAACATCTTTATAACAAACTGAGGACCGGCGTTCTTTTTAAAGAATAAATTAGGGTTCATGTCAGAATCTTTGGCAAACTTGATTGCATTTCTGGGGAACGTTTGCTTTCGTTCGTTAGAAACAGGATGTGTGCACTGCATGGTTAACCTGGCCTTAGCTCATGTGGTTTGTTGCCTGGTTGCCAAAACTGTGGAGAACATAAATGAGGTTAAGCCAGAAAAAAACCTATTCTACAAAAACATGTTACAAGCTTCCATCTTGTTTTGGTTGTAAATTAAGATTATTGTCACTCATCTTCATCACATTGACTTCACTAACAATTCTGATAAAAGTGAACAGTTTTGTTTCCTTTCTTTTTTTCAGTTAGAGTGAATCGTTTGGCCCAGAATAAAGTCATCTCAGAATAAATAACTAATGCAAGGCCAACCTTAACACTTCTGCATTAAAGTAAAACTCACACCCAAAATGATTTCTTTCCTCTAAACTTAACCGGTTTAGTCGATTTTACTTTATGATCCTACTGTATGTGTCCTTTCTCTTCCTGATCTGTTGTGCTCTCCCTCGTTTGCTTCTGAATGGAGATGCATCATAGGAAAGTTAAGTTGTTGTTCCATCCAGTGGGCTACACTCAACATTTTCCAGTCCTGTAAAGTTTGACCAATTAGCTGCAGACCAATAGGAAGACCTCGTTTTGAGAGAGCTGTAGGCACGGTCACAGCAGGTAAACCTGCACCAAAAAGAAAGAAAAAAATGTGTTGCTTTTAATCACTGTACCCCAGGCGTTAAACAAGGTCACATGTGCTTCGAGTTTGTTTTGAGACCATGCAAACCACAGCAGGACATTTTCCCTTCATTCAAATCTACTTCCTGTTCTTCAGTACCTGCCATGTTGACAGGCTGAGTGAAGATATCTTCCTGAGCACTGCGTGTTCGGTTGTCTTCTTGTATGAAGTCGGAGTAGCGAGCCGCATCGCTCAGTGTTGTGGGTGTGAGGAGAACGTCCACGCCTGAGCGGAACACGGTTTTAAAATCTTCAGAGATGAGACGTCGCACTTGTTGAGCCTTCAGAAAATAACTCTCGTAGTTCCTTGAAGGGGACAAATTAAAACAGCTCTCACAAAACATAACAAGTGATGAAGAGCGTACTGTCTAGAACAACTATATAGTTAAAGACGCAGTATGTTAGAATTGGTAGAAGTAATCGCAAAATGTACATTGTGTGTCAAGAAACACAGAAAAGAAAAATAGCATTTCGAAATTTAGGGAACGACACATTCTTGTGTTTGTGTTTATAGTTCTCCCTCGGGTTGAAAATCTCCGAGGCATAAATGTGCTTACGTCTGAGGCCTGTCCACGCGTACCCGGTTATTTTATTAAACTGCGTTTTTTTTAACTCATTTACCAAAAAAAACCCAGTTTACACCAAGTACAGTGCACACAAAGATAAGAAGATCTTTTTTTAAACAAAAATTCTCTGGCCAGACTTTAACAACAACTGTTTCACTCTTAAAACTTCCTCATTTATCTGCGGCTCAAACGATGTTTGCGTCACAAACATTAACAGCTTGTTGATGCAGTTTGGCACATCTGTTCTGTAAATGCTTGGTGCTTATGTAGTCCTGCACATCTCAGAAGATAAGCTTTAGCCCTCACCGTGTCCTCATAAACCATGCGGAGCTGTGTGAACAAACGTTGCTGCATGAGTATAAAAGCTTGTATAACTCCTCTAAACTCCGCTTGAAACAGATTAAACCATTTCCAAAAAGAAATCCCTCTGGCCTCCCGTTTTCAAATTTACTCGAAAACACTGTTCCGGACACATGTGGGAACACAGCATGACCGCGTAAAAAAAGTTAAGCGGCTATGTCTAGACTGGCCTGAAAGCCACCAAACCTCCAAACCTTCCAATTATTCAAAAAGACTGACGAGAAACAAAAAAATCATATGCATTGGTGATGCTTCTGAAAGATGGAGGTGTCTGAAGGTGGAGAAGAAATAGAAAGAGCCACATTTCTCCTGAACAGTTAAGCTATGTTAGCACTAACAGCTAACTACTTTGAGTAGATTAGACATACACTTTCCTGTGCTATCGCTTAACATATTTAACAGAAATACAACCAATTTTACGAATTAGTTAACAAATTGTACATTTTAACAGCTAATTGTTATATTTAACTTCATAATTGCACTATATTTACACAATGCTAAATTAGCTCAGCAGTGTAACACCAAACTATGTTCTCTTTAAACGCTCTTTAAACATTCTCTACTTATAAATCAGATTAGACGTTGGCTCGGGCTGACCTATGTGACCAAGTTTAAGCTTTTCGTACTCTTTCTGACCGTAGTGTTGATGTCTTTAGAAATGTTACGTAATTATAATAAAACAAACAGTTTGTAATACTGAAACCGTGCATGTTTCGTCTCTTTCCATGATGGACACTCGTCATATCAATCTGTTAACACATTGTTTGGGGGAGGAGGGTTATGGTGATCTGGTGTTTTTTTTTTTTTTTTGCTGTCCTACATTGGCCAAAACACAACAGACTGCGCCCTTAAAGATTAAAAATAAATTCTAAAACTTCAGAGAGTTTTGTTGACTCACGATTTCAGCAGGAAGTAGTTCCCAGACAGGATTCGTCTGCGGACAACATTGTTGAATCCCTCGTGCCTTGTGGTGGCATACATGGCATCCGTGGAGCTGTCAACCACACTACGATAACCTGAGAATACAAATTCATTTTTGGTGCTCTATCTTTTGAACTTTTTTTGGATTCTTAAGAATTTTGTTAGATTTAATTACCATACTCAAGGCCATCGAAGCGGGCCATGTTAGATGCAACCTCACAGCAGCACAGGACGTGATAACAAACGATGGAGTGTGGTGTGTGTGGGAGAGAAACCTCTCGAACCCGAGCCCCCGCCTGCTCAAACATAGCTGCGACTCCACTCCACTGGGCCAGAGACTCAGGAGACAGGCCCGGCGCATGATATTCCTAG
The DNA here is from genome assembly GCA_900490495.1 of Danionella dracula. NCBI lineage: Eukaryota > Metazoa > Chordata > Actinopteri > Cypriniformes > Danionidae > Danionella > Danionella dracula. The sequence continues at coordinate 1,468,320 of UELW01000223.1, forward strand.
CATCATAATAATCACACATTTCATTCCAAGAACACCTTACAGCAAACAAAAAAGCAACGTACACAACATACAATTTGTATAAGTAATCTTGAAATAAAAAACAAGGTACAACAGTAGGATTAAAATGCAAAATGTAAACAGTGCAAATTTTACCGAATATAACAAACTACATTATTTTGAAAACAAGATTTAGATATTTGTACAATAAAAACGTTTTAATTAAAAAAGATATGACCGCTAAAGTAAAAACACAGATATAGTGAAAAAAAAAGGTTTTTACATAAAAGCTGCAGTTTAATTCAGTATAATGGCTGCTTGAGCGCTATAAATATACTATATGTGTTAAATACTAATAATCCAGTTTCTTTTGAAAACTCAAAAGGTTTTTTATCTAAATATATAATTTAAAATATAAAGGTATGAGGAAAGCTAGCTTGTAAACTTGAATAAAAATACCCCTTAAGTGATCAGAAAACCATTTTATGTATTTTTTATATTCATTCTTTTTTTCCATTTTATTTAACCAACAAGCTTTAGATTAAACGTAATAACATGAATGAACAAGGATGGCATCTGATGAAACAAAAATACTAAAATGAGAGTTGCAGTACATTACTTCTTGAGGTCCGTCAAACAATGAAAGAGGATTTCACTTAAACTATTTGAAAAGCGTATGTTTGCAGAAGGTTTTCAGGAGGATTAAGAGGTTAGAAACAAAAAAAAAGCATAACATGTAATTAAATAAAAATATTTTTTTTAATTGCAGCATTGATCCTTTCTTGAGTACATGTGTGTTCTAATTAGAATGTTTTACCTTTGGTACACCAACACAAATGTCTCTAATATCAAAGTCTTCAGGAAGGCAGGGAGGGGTCTTGGGAGCCTGAACAGACGTTGAGTCTCTCTCATCTCGGCCCTGGAGAATCCCTGAAACAAGGTTTTAAAAGCTACAAAATCAAACGTAAATTCAGTGAGTGATCCTCTAATATCTATTACGTAAAAGCAGTCATACTGAGTACAGTGGCAGCATCTTGAACGCTCCTGGTCATGATTCCTGGTACGTCCATCGAGTTAACCAGAGGGATGAGGCCATGGCGAGAGAGAAGGCCATAAGTGGGTTTCAGAGCCACAATCCCACAGAGAGATCCAGGGTTCCTGGTAGAGCCTCCTGTATCAGATCCTAAGGCTCTGGAGATTCGATTGAGAGAATTGTAAACACTAAAAACATTTAAAAGGCAAAACTTACTCATCAAATTCTTAACCAATTTTAAACCAATTTCCATCTCTGCTCCTTTATGGGCTCATATGATAGCTAGAGGATAATACATTTTGCTTAGCTTCATGTACAAACACTTTTCATATAAAAGTGTTTTGGCTTAACTCACAGGAAGCTGCTGAGAGATGCCACGGCTGCTGCACTTCCTCCTGAGCTTCCACCTGTAATTACCCAGTCCATGTCTGGATCTTCTAGACTTTGTTCGCGGTAAGGGCTAGCGTAGCTCCAGGGGTTTCGAACCGGCCCAAACGCTCCATCTGTACTGCCAGCCCTGACCCGTGGCAGAGGTAAAGCTCAGAATTAGAGCCATCATTGGAATCTTCTTTTTTAAATTGGTGAGGCTGCTCTGACACAAATATGGCAAAAATCTAATTATTAAATATTGTGATTATTTAAAATGTTTTTTAACATTTAACATCTTAAATGTACTCTTTAAGAAAGAGCTGCATTTTCTGAAATTGTTGAATGATTATCTGAATGAATACCAAAAGAAGTTGGTGCTAATTTAAAATAATTTTATAATAGCGTCAAAAGCACTCAAAAGATTTCCCACAAATCTGAAAATATGTTTAAGGAATTCTAAAATGAAAATGCTCCAAATATTTAAAAAATCCTCATATTTTTCTTGGTAATGCATAAGAACATTAATACTCCTGGCACAGCAAGAATTCTGGTGCATTTGAGACCAAATGTCTTTATTCTGAGCACAGATCAAACATTTTCCCCCCATTGTGAAAAGCCACAGGTTAAATGTTAGGCTAAACCAGAAATCCCCAAATCTGGTCCTGGAGGACCTGAGCGATGGTCTTTTTTGGTTCAATCCCACCTCAAAAAACACACCTGTTGCACTAATTAAGGTCCTCTTAGCTTGTCTGAAGTTAAAGTAGTACGCATACAAGAGCACAGTTGCAACTAAAACATGCAGAGCTACGCACCTCCAAGACTGTACTTGATGATTTCTGGTGTGGACTAACAATGAATCAGCAGCTTATCACAAAGTTATTTCCAAAGTTTGCGATTCATCAGTGTTGTATGCATTCAAGTAGGGTCGGATCTAAAACCTGCAGGTTATGTGGCCATACATGAATAAATAATCACAAACCTGGGTTAGCAGATTTTTGCTTTATGCTTTTCTTCCGACGTTTCCTAAAACTTTCCAACTACAGTTGTTTACAGTTGTTACTACTTGTTTTAATTTAGAAGCATTCACTTTATTATCAAGCACCTTCCAAACCTCAAAAGCTAAACATTTAAATGTAAGCATTTTTTTTATTCTCAGTATGAAATTAAGCTTTTACCCCATTGCAAATTCATCTAAATTTGTTTTTCCAACAAGAACTGCTCCTTGATCCAGAAGCTTCTGAACAACTGTAGCGTTGAATGGAGGAACATAACCTACAAGAAAATAAAAATAAAGATAAAATATAAATACATGAGTGATATAGGCAAGAAAATGCTGCTGCAGTATTGGACGTTGACAAACCTTTCAGCATGTTTGACGCACAGGTGGTTTTGATGTTCTCTGTGCAGAAGTTGTCTTTCACAGAGAAAGGGACACCATCTAGAGGACCCTGGGGTTTACCTTCAGGAAAAAAATGTGGAAAACATGACTTCAGAGCAAACATTAACTGTTACATTCTACCTGCCACACTCACCTGTGCTGAGTCTTTGGTCTGCTCTGAGTGCTTGTTCCATGGCAGACTCCTCTGTGACGGTGATGTACGCATTCAGGAAACTAGTATTTTTTATTTGGTTGATGCATTTTCTGGTGAGCTCAGTGGCAGACACTTTCCCCGCACTCAGTGCTTGGGAAGCCTTTTTGTGGGAAGAAAGAGTCTAGTTTTTATTGAACAATTGCTGGTAATTACAAAAGGAAGGGAAAAAGATTTAAATATTTAGAAAGAATACATTTTTTTCTGCCTAATTTTTCGACAGTTCTTAATTTAACTTTGAGTCAAATTATGTTATTTATATAATAAAGTAAATCATATATTTCTTTAACAACAGAATACAGTTGTTTAAATTTCAAGACCGTCTAAAACACCAAATTATGATTAGGAAAAAAACAAGTAGTGCACTGGTCTTGAAGGCTTTGCGCGTTTACAGTTTTTAAACGTTATTTAAAAGCACTAAAATCACAAAAAAATGCTGAGCAATTTTTATAAATGACAATTTTCGTAAACACCATAATAATCGATTAATACACACCTCCCTAATTGACAACCCAAGCATCGCTGTGCAGGACTCATCGGTGCAAGGAGGCTGACATGACACTTCCGGTTGACCTCAATGACGTAATACCTGCATTCTCATTGGTTACTTTTCCGAATTTTGGTTTGTGATTGGTTGCGAATGTGGTGTGAAAGTTCACCGCTCTGTTTTGACTTTGCGGACGCAAGATTCGCAACATGAGCGTGTTATTCAATAGTTAAAATGTGTATTTTATGGACGGATTTGTAATTCTATTTCCTTTTTCCTAAAGCGGACAATTCGGGAGTACTTTTAAAGACGAAACATGCTGATGTGCAGACGGTGGCGGGCGCTGTCTCTTAAGGGTCAGAGCAGCAGCTTCAGTCTGTCTGCTCCTCACAGGACAGTAATGCCCGCGTGGGTCATTGACAGTTACGGGAAAAACAATGTGTTGAGGTTCACAAAGAACGCGGTTCTTCCCATCATTCACTATCCCAATGAAGTGATCGTGAAGGTGCACGCTGCTGCCATCAACCCCATTGACATCAGTATGAGGGGTATGTGACCAATTCATACTTACTAAACTGAGATTAAAGCTCGGTCTGTATATATCATTCTTCTAAAGACTATTCCACTAATATAGAATGTACTCTACGGTCTTGTATATAAAATGTTTAAGGACTTTCAGAGGATAGGGCAATTGTTCATTTACAGTGACTGAAAAAGGTATTTGACCCCCTGATTTTGACATTTTGCCCACAGGCACTGTGAAAGAAAAACAAACAAAACAAAAATTATGAACTGATCTGTTCTTGTATGAGGGAAATATATGAGCGTTTCACAGAACATAATTTAATGCAGTACTTCAATTGCAGGTGATACAGAGGACAGATTTGCATTTCTCAGGATTCTAATTTTCTTAATTTTAGATGTTTGCCGGTAAAACAAAACTATGCACTTCTTAAAAGAGGTTCTGAAACTCCACCAATTGTCTGTATAGAAGATACATGGGATCAAAGAAATATGCTGATTTGTTTTCTTCATATTCATGCAAAAGGTTTCACTTAAAAAAATGTTGTCTCTAACAATTAAAATAAACTTACCATTAAATGTAAAAACTGACCATTCATTGTCTACAGATCAGTGTGACAAAAGTCTTAAACTAATGGGTCAAGCTGTAGTTTGAAACATGCTATCAGGTTTTTGGTTTAAGTCAGAAAAGATCAAACCAGCTTTGACCAGTAAAAGACCTTAAACCTAAAAATTAATTTGATGTAATGAACTTGTCCTCTTGTCTTAAATTCATGTAAATAATAATCTTTAAAATGGAAAATAGTATGTTTTTCAGTAAGTTGAGTGTTTCAATCAAAAGGAATGGAAGGTATTTAGGCCACAATACAAAACACTAAACAAGAAATGTGATAGCTGACAAGCTATGTTTTTTAATCACCCTGTATAGACGTCTAAATATAAATTATTGCAAACAATAGAAAATCGTTTTTATTTTCATGTAAAGCTATAGTTTACAGCGTACTAATTTAAACATTTGTCCACACTTCTTGAAGGTGGTTATGGAGCAGCAACGATGGCCATGAAACGTGACCCTCTGAACATGAACCAAACAGGCGCAGAGTTTCCTCTCATCCTCGGTCGTGATGTTTCTGGAGAGATCATGGAATGTGGGCTGGATGTCAAATATTTTAAGCCCGGAGATCAGGTTTCTTTTTTTGATTTCAAAATCATCTAAGCATATACCACTATAAGCCCTGAACATAGAATTCTGAGAATAAAGCTAAGCAATACCGTTCGCTTTCTTAGGTATGGGCTGCCATACCCCCATGGAAGCAGGGCAGCTTGGCAGAGTTTGTAGTGCTCAGTGGCAATGAGGTAATCTTGTGAAAGTTTCGTACCATTGATGAAATTCTAGGTGTATTTGAGAAAAGTGCATCAGTGTAGAGAGTTTCATTGTTCTTCTGTGATTTAGATTTCCCATAAGCCTAAATCACTGGGGCATGTCGAAGCAGCTTCTATCCCGTATGTGGCTGCAACAGTCTGGTCTGCTATCGTCAACACTGGAGGACTCAATCAAGATAATTCAGCTAAGAAACGGCAAGTGTTCCTTTTCCTTCTTCTGTTAGTGTTCAATCAGTAACAATCACAGTAAAAACATACTTTACCTTCATCCAATTAAAAAGCTGATGGAAGATGAGAAATTTGAGCATGGCTTGCACTTTTACTATTGATGCTGGAACCGAGTAATTATCAGACCACGACTACCTGTCCACCACACTGCAAACAGGTTTTTTTGGAAATAACCTCATATGGATAATAAAATATTAAGATCTCTGCTTTAGTTCTGTAAAACATTTAGTGTGATCATTAGTCATCAGTTGCAGCTTTACAAAGGCCTAATGAGGATTAAAAGTTGATTATGAATTTCTATTGGATAATTTTATACCACATGCAGTTCATTCACACTGTTCATGATGGAATCTGAAATTGGAATGTATCCAATATATTTAGTATGTTATCTAATTTGGCCTGGGTTTACTTCTGTCAAAATCAAAAGCAAAGTGTTGGCAGGCGAAGTGCTGTTCATAACTGTCAGACTTTGTTGATGGAGGCAGAAAAATTTCTCAAATCGATTTCCAAAACATCTTAATTTTTTTTGTAAGTAAAATAACAGTTTTGTACTGTCTTTAAATGTTGATTGCTTGTGTTTGCTTTGAAATTTTTGAGATTTTTTTTACAGAAATTTTTGAGATTTTTTAAATGCTAATTATTTAAGAGTGGTCTAATAGCTCCATCCTTTCTCATACAGTGTTCTTATCCTTGGAGGATCAGGAGGAGTGGGGACCTTTGCAATACAGGTATCCATCTAGAATGCTTGATTGCTTTTTACATTACTTTAATTCAAACATTATGAAACACATCGCTTGATCTATTTATGATTCACTTAACTTGTGCAACTCTGGATCACCAGGACTGTATTTAGTGATCCCTATTTAGTGATGTTTTTAATTTCTCCAAAGATGGTAAAGGCTTGGGGTGCCCATGTGACTGTAACATGTTCCCATAATGCCGAGGGACTGGTCAGAGACCTGGGAGCGGAGGATGTTGTGGATTACACCGCCGAGCCTGTGGAGAAGCAGCTACAGAGTTCGCAAAAGTTTGTTCCTAGAAAAGTGCTTTTCATTATTGACTGAAAGTAATTGAATCTCTTAAGCATATCTCCATCTCTCTTTCAACCAGGTTTGATTTGATTTTAGACAACATAGGGGGTGAAACAGAGAAATGGGCACTGGATCTCCTGAAACCTTGGAGCGGGGCTAAATATGTTACCCTAGTAACGCCATTCCTGCACAACACAGATCACCTCGGTGTGGCAGATGGAATGATGCAGTCTGCAGCCACCGTAGGATGCAAAGTGATAAAGGTAGGCTGTTATGAGTCAAGAATCATGGCCTTTGTTTGATGTAACTGTGGGTGAATTAGTCAGATGACTTCTGCAAAACTTGAAGAAGCTGCTGGAACAGAGCAATCAGTGAAAGGAAGTGAAAGAGACTTACAAAAAACAGACGTGTGAAGTGGCTAACAGCAAGGGTTCATGCTCATTGTGCACTTAAGGCACACTACACTTTATAGACCTTTGTTCAACTGTTTACATTTCATCAATCCTTTAAAATATTCTACCTCAAAGCCTAAAGTGTAATGCTTGTTAGTTGTGTTGCACTTTACTGTACTTATGTGATTTGTATTGTATTTATGTCGTTTGCACTGATGCTGCATTGTACCACAGGAAATTCCTTGTGCACACACACACACTGCAATAAAGTTGATTCTGATTCGGGTTGCAAATAGATTTACACCTACTTCATTTGGCACTTCCTTTGAGGAAGTATAGAAAGTGGATATGCTATTTTACCTTACCCAATGAAGTAAATGACATGAATGTATGCGCAAACTCTTCAGTGAGTACATAGGTTTTCTGTAGTACTGTGAAATACTGTTTGAACACAAACAATGAAGGAAAAGCTGAATCTTGTGTTTTTCACTTTTGATATTTTGAAGCGAAAGACTCCATACAGATTCACTTTCTCTTTCTCAGAACCTCAGGAAAGGTGTGCACTATCGCTGGGGTTTCTTTGCTCCAAGCGGCCCCACGCTGGATACGATCACGGAAATGGTTGATGCTGGAAAGGTACAGTATCAGCGTCTTATCCCTCTCAGTTCATTCCAAATAAATCAGCTACAATTATACAATTTATGCGTTAAGTTTAAAATTAATAAACTTCTTCAGAACTAAGTCCACAATTGACAATTGCACAGATCTGTATAATTTTCCCCTTGAGTGTTCCCCTTGAGTCAGTGACATTGCTCTCATTTTGTTCTACTTTCGTATTAAGAGACATCAGATATTCCAGTCCTGTTCACCACACAATAGTGATTCATGGAAACCAAGTAACATTAATCATATTCTAAAGTATTATGTCTTAAAAAAAAAAAAAAAAGTTATTTGACAAGTTTGTGCTATAAAAATGCTCAATGCAACAAACAGGAAGTGGTTCTTAGTGGGGGGTTTTTTTTTTTTTGGAGACACAACCTTCTAAGTTCTAAATAGCATACTTTGGAGTGTTAGATGGCACACAAAAAGATTGCCCTACGATTACGAACCAAAGAACAAGATTTGATGCTATGTAGATCGATCAAAAACTTGTTCCTGAATGTTCTTTATCTATGTTACATTATCTTACAGAAAAGTTTTTCTCAAACATGTTTAACACAATTTAAAACCTTTTGTCACACCCAGGCAAAACTTGGCTATTTACACAGAGCCTGACTTTGAAATGTACTGTAGTCCAATAATATACTCTTAGGCTTCAGTTTTGCATAATGTAATCGATTAATCCTCTTTCATAAGTTGAATCAATAAATTTATGAGATCTTTAAAGAGACTGCACTCCCTTCCAGAGCATGAAACTCACAGCTAATTTATTCGTATTCGTGTGGGTGAAACCAGCTCACCATTGAGTTTTAACCAACTCACTGCTGTGTACACCAACGGCACTCACATTTACTAAATCATTAAAATAGTCTGCACTAGCATTGAAATGTGCTCTATGTGACGGAGATGTATAGAGGTTTTCAAGGGAGTTTAGATCATAAGACCCGGTCTCAAGTGTGTTTTGTGTACTTGTAGGTCCGGCCTGTTGTGCAGGAAGTCTTCTCTTTTGCTCAAGTGCCTGAAGCCTTTCAGAAAGTCGAGGAAGGCCACGCTCGGGGAAAAACTGTCGTGTCTGTCACTTAGGAACTGAAAGAATAAACGAGAACACTCCGGCTGTTAAACTTGGGACTTAAAAAAATGTAAAACACTTATTTACTGACACTTGTGTTCATTCTGCATTACAAAAGGAACAGAAACTGAAGTGTTTTCTTTTTTCAATATGATTACAGACAATTTCTTAAACACAAGCAAATATTTCATTTCAAAGGTAACAGGAAAGACTTAGGAAATTTGAGCGTTAAGTGTTTTTAGCTTTGAGATTTTTTTATTTGTTTAAATTTACACAGACACACAAACCAAACCAGTGATGAACTGATCCTAGACCAGAGAACAAAGCTACACTGAATTACTTGCTTAAAAATGTGCAACAGTGTACTTTTCTCCCATAATAATGACCAACCTTTCTTTAAAACTATAATGCAGCAATGTTGATGAGAGATGAGACACAATTTTAATGTCTTATAAATACTGTCCTAATCCTCTGAAGGAAAATATACTTAAAAGTTTTAAACTTAAATAATATAAACGTAGAGGGTTTAGATTGTGCAGTTTTGTCAAAGATGAAATCTATGCCCTCGTAGTGTTTAAAACCCATCTCATGAGCCACAAGAAGTTGGAGTGATGCCTTGTGATTGGCTGAAGGGTTCAGTAGAAGTTGTTCAGAGATCTGATGATGAAGTACAAATACTTACGTTCAAAAGCTTTAGAGCCCTTAAAATAAGGCACTATGAAACATTCATCATATAATGCACAATCCCTTTCTTTACATTTATTTAAAAAACGATTTTTCCAAAACAGTTTATACTTTTTTGGTATAAAATAAGGCAAGTTTCCACTGTTAAATGTAGAAATGAAAAGCAGAAGAAACTAATCTGCAAAACTTTGGTATTGCTGCAGAAAACAAAACTGAGCAAGATCACCTTTACTGCAGCTCTGAGCAAACCTTAATCTTAGTGCGCCCCCTGCATCGATATAAAGGCATTGCAAGCAGGAGAGTTCTTAGACTTTACATTGATCCAGAGGGATAGTCACATGACATAGTTCAACCAATAAGAACCGGTCATCAAGGGAATGTAGAAAAAGGCTTTCAGGAGATCCAGTCGACCTCATGCTGTCCAGTGAGAGGCTCTTCACAGACGTTTCATGGTTCCTGCTGACGTCTGGGAGGAAGAGGGACTCTACAGGATTTCCACCGTCCATCTCTGGTTGTTTTTCTGCTCATCAAACATGTTGACGATCACATGGTTTTTATCATACTGTTGACCACCTAAATGAAATAGATGAGATACATTTAGATGATTTTATTCTTGTTTTCAGTATAGTACAGTGGGATTTATCACTTCCCCATCCCATGATCCAAAAAAGTTACACATTGGTATAAAAAAAGCAATGGAGAGACATACTGTATACAGGTGCTGCTCATGCAATTAGAATATCATGAAAATGTTAATTTAATGTTAATGTTAATTTTTCACAAAATTAAACTTGGATGTTGTAAAAAGTATTGTTTTCTAGTTTTTATATTGTATAATTTTTTATTCCATTTAAATGTATGTATCTAGATTTTGAATATTACATGTAATATTAGTATTAGAGTTCTGGGGTAAGGTCAGATGACTTTGCTGGTCAATTAAGAACCGTGGACCTTAAGCCAGGTACTGGTCGCTTTAGCACTGTGTGCAGGTTCTATTGGAAAGGGAAATCTACATTTCCATATTGTTAGTCAGCAGCAATAAGCAGTAATTCAACATTTTAGAGATACTGTTTTGGAATTTTCTGTAGTTATCAGTTACAATAATCAAACTGAAAAGATATTTCATTAGAAACACATCAGTATGCGTGTACTAAATGCATTTAAATAGTTTCACTTTTTAACTGGAATTAATTAAATAAGCCAACCTTTTCACAATATTCTAACTATATGACCAGCACCTGTAGATACTGTTAAACTATTCAGTGTTTAAACTTGTATTTAAATCAGCCCAAACATAACCACACTGTTACGCATATTTAAACATCATCCTATTACTCACAGAAATAAAATGTGCTACCCAAAAAAGGAAACTTGATTGCAAGTCACATGCGACAGACTGATGACACCATGGAGAACATTTTTCTGCTGACATCCTCCAGCATGACTGGAACAGGCTTAAACATTTTCCTTATACTAATAAACTTTAAAATTCCTATGGTAGCAGTATGTGGTAGTTTTATTTCTATCCCATATAATTATCTACTAGGAATTCCTATTTACTCTACCCAATGGACTCTAGGACTTTGTTAAGCTGCTTTGAAGCAACCACTACAAAAGCTCTATATAAAAACATATTGCTGATTGATTGATTGGCATGGGGCATTTCCTTGCATGGCAGCTCAGGGCACTGTATGCTAGCCAGAAGTTGCCTGACGGCCATTAAGTACCAGATTGAGATCTTCAGACCCATTCAAGGAGGTTCTAGATATGTAATATATAATATGAAGACATTGATGCTATGAAATGGCCTCAGTCAACGCACCTGAGGTCTTATGTTGGATGTTGTGTACATGCAATAAAGTGCATACAATTTAGAATTTAGATTTAGGAATTGTTGTGAAGAATTTCAGACATATGGGATATAGGGATTTTTATTATTTACACTGAATGTGATTACATTTTTTTTATCTTGTTTATTTTTATATTACTTTAATTTTCATTACATTGTGTAATGAATAATGTGTCAATTCATTCAAGTCAAGTTTATTGTACAAGATTTATGATGTTTTGTTTTCTACATTTTTGAGCAGTGTATGAAAAATGACACCTTTTTCAATGCACACCAATTCAAGTTTTCTTCATGAATATTGTGTACAGTACAGAATACTGCCTCTAGATGGCAGTAGAGAGCAGTGTTTCTGCAGCGCGGAATCTGAGGCGCCTCGGGTTACACTGTTTGAACAACAACAGCCTCATTCTAAATCCACAGCAAACAAAAGAAGTCACAGAGGAGAACCACTTCATCACGGTCACTGATGAGTCCTTAAAATCATTTTATACATAGCCAACAAGTTTTAGGATATAAGAATTATGAGTATTTGTGGCTATGTTTACTTATCTTTATTGACTTAATCTGCTGAAAAGTCAACTCAGATTCAAAAGCTCCTAATTACTTAAGCACATATCCATAAAATGTAACAAATTAAATTATACAAAACAATTCACTCATCTCCTTTTGAGCATCTTGGTTCTGCTTAAGTTTTCAACTGGAATTTTTGCCTCATTTTAATAACTAACTAACTAGTGACTAAGTACTTGAGTGTTTTTTTTTATCTGATACTTTCACTGAAGTAAATAAAAGCAGAGTAAATTGTTTCTGAAGTATTTATACTTTTACTTTACACATCTCTGGATGTCACTTGCTCTTCCCCTTGTTAACCATATAAATACAAGGTTCTCACCAGGGTTAGAAACATTTCTGAGTGGGTCATTACTATTTTGGCATAGCCAAAGTAAAGTTTGTTTGCAGGGTGAGTCGATCGAGCTCAGCTGCTAACAGAAATACCACACAGGTATGATATATGTCATCAGAATGTGTCATTAGTTAGACATTATGAGCTCGTCGTCAGTGGAGGGTGCGGTTTTGACTCAGAGACCGACGCACCTCTTGAACTTTTACATGTTCTTACTGCTAATTCTTTAGCTGTGAAACTTTTAGTTTCATTTCACCATCTTAAACACATATTGGATCATATCCAAATACCAACCTTTGACTTCCAGCACAAGGTTAGGCTTGAGGTTACTGCGTATAATTCCATCTCCGGTGATGCTCCAGAAGTGATTGTCTTTACCGGGTTCATGTGAGATATTCAGCCGTCCACCCTCCATTACCACACCTCCAGATGTCTCCACACAGCAGTCTTCCACCATCTGAAGAGAAAAAGTGTCCGGTGAGCAGAGCTGTATTTTATATCCACAGCTCTCTCTATGGTAACAGGATCCAGATTGCCATGTTAATTTACCTTGCAGCGCAGGAGTCCGTTTTCATAGACCCACATTTGCTCTGGACCACCAGATTCCTCCAGTACTTGAACCCGGAGCAGCTTTAAGTCATCCAGAGGCCCAGCGAGAGACATCAAACAGCCAGTCTCTGCACTGCGCAGACGGAAATACACCCTTTTCTATTAAGAAAGAGCCAGAATATTACATTCAGGTTATACACCACGTCTTCATCTTCATCTCATATACAGACACTAAACTTGAGTGACGTTTGGTCATTTATAACATGATTTTTTCAAACTGAAATAAAAATATTGCAAAAAGTTGCAGTAGACACAAACAATAAAACGTAATGTTATTAAGTTTTAATAGAGTACTTTGGACACCACAAGATTAGTTTGGTAACACGTGCCTTAATTAACATATTTAAGGTCCCACAACCCTCCCAAGCTACATACTGTTTGAGCCTTTCCGATCAGTACAGATCTTTGAACTGTCACCCTCAACACAACAGTTTTTTTCCCCAATAAGTCACTTTTTGTACTGAAAACCTGGTTTTGCACAATTTTCCAAGTGTACAAAACGTAATGTACAAAGTAATATTTTCATAGTACATATTCATTTGTATTTTATGCTTTTAACTATTGTATATTCTATTTTGAAGCTGTTTTTCAATGTTTGCTAACAAATGTATGACAATTACATAAAAGACTCTTTATCTAAGTTGTCTATGAGGCTTTTTAGTACAGTGAATCACACAAATGCAGTCTGAACTAACGGAGACGGCAACCCTGGGATTGCTTTAAGTATGTTACTAATGATACTAGATATGAATACACTAAATAAACAAAGACATTATATGATACACTCAAAGTTATAAAAAGGATTAAGGCGCTTGTCTTTTGTTTACTTCTTTTACACGTGCAAGGTGTGTCCTGCCTTCACATGAGCTTAAACCTTAAAAACAAAACTCTCCAACAAAACAATATATATTTGTATTCAGAAGATCATTTACTACTAAACTGGGATCTAAAGCAAATGGATATTAAATTGGGCATTCAAAAAATTGTGTGTTTCACAGTTGATGCTTTTTTCAATCATTTTTAACCAATCAAACCAAGAGGTTTGATAATTCATCACTTACAGATTTATTCTGGGATTTTAGATGGCTTGATAGTGATGCACAACTACATATTTCTTATGCTGTGTAAAAAACAATTTCACAACACGTAGAAAAAAATATGGGATCCTTAAAGAACATACACATTTCTACAAAGTGACCCAGAGCAGATTTTTTTTGTACATGATTTTTCAAGTCAATGAAGATCAGCCATTTATTGAGCATCACTGTGTTATGTTTTCTGTAACGTCAGTAGCTCCATGCTTCTTAACTAAAGAGTCCGTTTCTTTGGATAAGCAGTTTCAACACAGTGAGTAATACAAAACAAAAACAAGACATTTAAAAAAAATCACGACTCAAATTTGCACATTAGTTATATTGCTTACATTGTCTGCTAATATGTAATTGAAAGAAAACAAAAACTGAGAACCTTTACCTGAAGTAATGGACGCAATGAGCCAATCCGCTCCCAGCCTCTGAACTTCTGCCAATCACCAATCTCGCTGGGATGGAGAAGGACCTGTTGCCCACGGAAGTTACTGAATTCAAACAACACCCAACTGATGACAAGACAAAGAAAGGCACATGTGTTACTGTATTAATAAAACATTTGGAAGGATATTAAAGGAATTGAACATCAGCATCATTCCTTAATAAGTGAAACTCACATTCCTCCGTTGACCAACAGAGAGTTGACTCGTCCATCGATGCCAGCCAGGGACAGATTCAGATTTCCCTCTGTCAAAACTACCTTACGTCCTCTGAAGCCAGTTTTAAAGAAGAGCGTGATGGAGGGAATTGAAAACTCCTATTATAAACACAAATATAAGTATATTTTTTAAACAAATACAGATGTGTTGACTTAAAACTAAAACAAGAGATATTTATCAAGATGATCCTCTAAAAATATTTCCAAATGACATTATTGTTTCATCATACACTTAAGATAACAATTCATACTTATTTTATTTTCAATATAAAGTATGCTATCTGAGGCGTCATGGTGGCGCAAGTGGGTAGCACGGTCGTCTCACAGCAAGAAGGTTGCTGGTTCTAGGCTCGGCTGGGGCAGGTGGCATTTCTGTGTGGAGTTTGCATGTTCTCCCCGTGATCGCGTGGGTTTTCTCCGGGTGCTCCGATTTCCCCACAAGTCCAAAGACATGCGGAATAAGTGAATTGAGTAAGAACAATTGCCCATAGTGTTAAAGTGTGAATGTGTGTGTGAATGTTTCCCAGCAATGGGTTCCGGCAGGGAAGGGCATCCGCTGCGTAAAACATATGCCAGTGAGTTGGCGGTTCATTCCGCTGTGGCGACCCCGAAAGGGAATAAAGCCGACATGAAAATGAATGAATGAGTATGCTATCTGAGCATATAAAACTTAATAAATGATAACTGACACCGTGATTCGAGCACTTGTTTGAGATATGTAATTATTGTTTGAGAGCTAATATTTGTTTAAATTAGCCATCACACAGAGCTGCTCTCATACGCAAGCCTAAGGTCCCTCTGACAAGCCTGAGGAGATTTTTGCACTCACGTGTCCTACACTGTGGACCGAGCTGATTTTGCAGTCAGAGCGGAGTAAACCCAGGGCCTCAGGATTGGGGTATTCTCCTTCCTCCAGCACATACATGTTGTCAGTAAACTGTGAACCATCGAACACCACCCAGCTTCATGCAAAGAGATGTAATTTCAATCAACAAATTGTAGAAAGATGTTCTCTATAGTTGCAGAGTTGTTTACAGGGCGCTGAAAATAACTAAGCAACTTTCAAGTGACACTCACCTCCCAGCCAAAACCTTACAGGACACCGGATGAAAGTCTTCGGGCAGGAATGCTACGCTTTCATCTAAAGTCTGCACTGTTCCCTGGAAGTCTGGCTCAGAATATAACTGCATCTGAAGAAAAAAAGAGGAAAAGCCAATTCTCATCAGAAAAGTAAAGGTAAAGATAGTGTAGCAACACTGGATAAAAGATCCATGATCCAGGAAAAAATATATTCTAAACCCTTCCAAACAATTAGATTTTTGTTTGAAAATTTGTCCCAGATTTTTTTACAGGTTAGTAGTAAAATCTACAAGTCTTTACAAACATGTTCCATTAGTTCAGGTTCTTTAAATAACACAGCAAACAGAGTAAAAGTGTAGTTCTACATAGTTTTTTTATCTATTAACCATACCTTATATCTAGACAGTCCTTCAGCTTGTTCCTGAACCAGAAAAAGAGGTTATAGAAAAACATAAATCACCTGTTAAAAACTGTAAAATGCAAAAACATGTAAAAAATGTAAAAAGTAGTTGCAAAGAGTTCTTTACCAAAACTACTGCTTGTAGAGACAAGATCCTGCTGTGGTTTGCACCCCAGTCCTCAGGACGTCCATACAGACCCTTTTCCAAAATGTAGAGCTCACCTGAGAAGTGTGCTTTTTCGAATGCTATCCACCTGTTAAGAAAGATATTATAATATTTTACTCCCAGTAAGAGACTTGGAGAGTTTTCTTAAATTATTTTCAGGAAGAAAAATTACAACAATTATTCTCAATTAAACCCCAGCCTGACCATGTAAAAGGGTTTAAAAAGTCAATTTAAAGACAATAGTTTATTGTTTCAAGTTCAAGCTGTCATTTAAGGATCTGCTCAAATCTCTAATGTATCTATACTAGACAGACCCTTAACCCATATTCAAATGCACTAACATAAACGTGTTTCTCATTCAGGAATGTTAATTTGTTGACTTAAATATGTCCTTGAGAAGACAGGAAGTACAGGTGTGTACCCAGTGAAGCAACACTTCAAAATCCTTCTTTCATTGTCTCCTTAAAACAACGACTCCCTTTATATTCTTAACAACAGAGTGAATGAGAAAAACCAGCAGAACGAAGAACACTTTAACGCAAGTGGTTACTCCAGCCCTCACAAATGACGAGGTTTCTCAAATTTGAGTGAACTTCTGATTTTATCTTTATAAGCAGCCCTTGGGACCTAATAAAAGTTCACTGACAGATTTACAATCCTCGTAAACTCAAAGCTTATGAAGGAAGGCAAGTAGGGAGAGATTTCAGTATAGTGTAAATTTATAGGTGAAAAGAAAATGGTTAAAGAAATTAACTTACACGCCTGAGAGGACCTCCACTGATTGTGTCTTTGTCCCAAAGCCAGTGACTTCCATGTTAATAACAGGTTCGAGCAGGTCTACGTTCAGCCCTCTCTCACTCAAATCCCGCTCGCTGAACAATCTCACGTGAGGGGTCATGAAGTCCTACAATAAAAAAATCCATCTAACATTCATATCCCAAATGGTTTTCATTAGAAAAACAGCTTATTGATTTAGTATTGTTCTCTGTGAACATACAGCAATAACTGGGCGAATAGAGAAAAGACCATTTTCCAGCCCAGCCCAATCAGAAGAGTCAGCATACTCTCCTTCCTCCAGTAGATACTGGCACCCATCAAACCCTGGGGCAGAGTATCCCACCCATCTGCGACAAAAAACAATATTCACTCATATTCATAGAAAGGCACTGAGCCAGAAAAATTCAAACAAAACAAGCAGACACACATTCATCCAGGCATGCATCAACAGTCTGACAGGCAAATAAAAACCCAAATCCTCCAAAATACACTCTATGAAAATCCAAACATTATATTCACTCACATGCCACTCAGGATCTTCAAAGATCCAACAGACCCGAGTCTTGTTCTTCTGTTAATGTCAGAACTCTCAATCTGCTCTTCTTCATTCTTCTTGACTTCCTCTTCAAAGTTATAAATCTCACTTTCGATCTCTATGCTTTCCCCTTGAAACATTGGCTTTTCAAAGAGTAATGCCTGGATTGAGATAAAAATCTTGTGATTTCTGCATAATTAAAATGATTTTCTTACCACAGAACACACATCCCATTTTCACTAGGCGGTTAAGTAAATTACATTTCATTAGTTTGACCTTATTATCATTGTCTGCTATCTCAAGAAAAAGGTGGTGAGCAATTGTGAGTGAGAAGTGTTCTAGATAAGCTGTCTGAGTAAGAGGTCCGGAACCAGCAGTAATCTGGGAGTCCGGAACATCAACCCGAAAAAATTGCAATGGTGTGGAAGGTGGGATAGCTTACAAAAATTTTGAAGCTGCCTGATTGCGCTCATATACTGGGTTAGCGACTCGCTAAAGTAAAACTACCTGATCATAGGCCAATTACAAGGCATGGTCCAAACATAGTAATTAATTAACCTAATTTGTGTTAGAACAAGCAGATGTAAACACATACTTTGTGTATGTCATCTAAACCCTTTTTTACTTTCTTCCATTTTTATGTATGATTTAAGACTTTTTTAATTTATTTTTTTATTTAAGATTTTTGCTTATAGAAATTTATAGAATCTCACTTACTCTTGTATTGGACAATCAAGATTTACACACAACAGGGGCACCTGAAACAGCGCATCCAGATTTTTGCTGTTTGTGTTAAAAACATAAACAAACTAGATCTGCTTGTTTCAGGGTTTACGGGGAATTCATAAGCTCAAACGTGAAGTTTAAAAAACGTAAGACCTTTTTAAGACCATGAAAAAAAATCTCATGTAAGACCTATATTATGACATCAAATATTATAATAAACAGCATGCTTTCATCACTTTTACATTTTTGAGCATTTACGATAGTAATGGTTGCCAGAGTTTGAGACAACTATCGTAAATGCTCAAAAAAGTAAGTTATAGTAAGGATTGCCAGAGACAACTATCACTTACATTTTTGAGCATTTACGATAGTTGTCTCAAACTCTGGAAATCCTAAAAATCAGTTTTACATTTATTAAAAGCATACATGTCCCTTTATGTTTTTGGATGATTTACGGAAGTTCTCGCAAACTCTAGCAACCGTAATGTTTACGTTTTTGAGCATTTATGTACATTTTACAGACTATGACTTCCATAATAAGCATTTTTACATGTTTTAGCATTTAAAATTATTTTCTCAATCTCTGACAACCCAAGCAACAACGAAAATACAGTTATAAGATGAGCTTTACAGAAAAACAATACATGTGAAAAGTTTAAGAACAGTGAATTTAAGACTTTTTAAGCACAAAAATTTTCAAGCCCCTACGGTGACCATGTTATTACTATTTAAGGATCTGCTGGATCGCAGCTCACCCTGAAAAGGCAAATAGTCCAATCCATGACATGATAATCACCTTTATTCAAACAACGCCTATGGTTTTTAACTTAAAACACTAGAGAGTGAGTAGGAAAGTAGACCTAACCAGAGAAAACAACTTTCAATCATCTGGCATGCTGGGAAGATGTTCGTTTTAATCTTATGAGTGATGATGCTAAATTCATGTGTATGCATCACAAGCATCCTTTTGCTGAGCTGGTGTGTACTTGTGGCAAGAATTTTCTAAATTCTGTGAATACTTCTTTTAACGCTGCTGAGCTGCAGGCATAGGTGCCTGGAGGTCTTCATACTGAGTTAACGAATTAGAGGAAATGTGTGACAAAAAACCAGAGAAAATTTGGACAAATCTACTCACACATCCTCTTGTTGTTTCCTTATTCTATCCTCTAAAATATAAAAGATCCTTGCATCTAATAATTATCTGATCAAAATCTTTATAACAGTAGTCAGACACAATGTTGATGCCTTCCATGTCTCTGAATTCAGTACAAATCCTCCCTTTGGGCAAGCTCAGTCTGGTTCAACTGCCTGCACTAACAGGTTCCTAACATATCGTCCTTCACAAAAAAATTTGCAAAATTTGTCTCTTTTTAAGCGTTAAATTACACCTATTAGAACAATTAGTGCTTCATTAATTCTGGACTTGACAGCCTACCTTCATTTCGTTGGGATTTTCCACCTTAATTTCACCCTGTGAACAGAAAGGCATATTTATTTATAAGGCTCCTACCATTAATTTAGCTTTGACAATCTATAAAGAGGAAACAGAGTGAATCATGTGTTATCACCATTTTCAGAGGCCTCAGTGACCCAACAAATGGATTGGGAAAGCCCCAATCCTGTGGGCAGGGGTAGACTCCTTCCTCCAAAACAGCCAAAAGACCCTGAAAACCCGGGTCACTGAAAACAAGCCATCTACAAGAACAAAAGGCAGGTCAAAATGAATTAATTTCATCAATCTGATAAGCATAAAAAAATTTATGAGTCAAATGCATTCTTTCATCACCAAGTTACTGCTTAAGAACAAAAAAAAAATGTATATAATAGAGAACATTACACCTATATATTACATTTGCAGTTGGCAGAGCTCTACTGGTATTAAGTTTAAGGTTTGTTTTCAAACTGTGAAAAATGTTTTTAATTCAAGCAATCCATATCAAAATTGTCCCTTTCTAATGTCTAATAAGTCTTTTTGCCCTGCCTCTATCTGTGACAACCACCAGATCTGCTTGAATTCATTACGTGTGTTTCTCAACAAAAGAAGGTAACAACTAACACCCTAAAATATATGTATATATCTTCTAAATATGAATATGAATAAATCATAATAATCAAAAGATAATTTGTTCTCGTGTCTGGCACTTCTCACTGGAAGAAAGAGACTGGGAAAAAAGTTTTTTTAGTAGTGTAAGATGGAAATGTAAGTGTCCGTCTTCATTTTCTCTCTGCAAGTAATTTTTTCCATATCACTTTCACTACTGTCATGTACATTTTTAGTGTTAGTTGAACACTTTTAAACCATAGCAATATCTAACAAAGTGTATTTTTGGATGTGGTAGCTCTCTAATCACCCCAGTCAGTGAATTTATATATAATACCAACAAAACAGCATAAAACAACTTAAATATTCAGAACAAGTGTCACGTTTAAACATAACATTGTTTCCTATTACTGTGTGGACTTCTGCTCTGAAACTCTCAATCTCTGTTCTCTACACACCCATTCGGACCCTATCTCGTTCTGAATATGTATGAAGTGTTGGCCAATCAGAGATCACTTTATGAGTGTTTCCAAATAACGAGATATACACCTGGTCAAATCTGAGTTTCTAAAGAAAGGCTAAGATAAGGTGTGGGTTATTCAAAAAGATAGTGGATACATTTATGAAAGTTTTTGGATATATCTTCCATGGACAAGAACAATCATAAAACCAATTCAGTTTAAATTCCAATTCCCTTTAAAACCATAACCCATAAATTTAAAGGAAGAAACCATGGCATCTCATTTCAAAACAAGAAAACAACATTCCAACAGAAGTCTCTCAACTTTTTTCCTTCTAAGGGTCACATGCTTTAACCTCAAAACTTTCCACCTAATCAACACACAGAGGCCTGTTCCTGGAAGTTATTTCTGCCTGACACTGTGTTTTCATACCTGACTGATGCTACATAATTACACCAGCCCTGTCACCTAATATAACCATAAAGAAAATATTGTGGTGTAAGATAACTTATTCATTTAATATGAAGCTTCTCTGTTTTTTCTGATTCAAGTCAATGCAAGTTGTTGAAAAAAAACACCTATTAAGTGGTACCATTTTTAAATCCTCCGAACAATAAAGACAGAACAACAAAGCTCACTTACACTCCACTGTGGACCTTAATCGATCCAGTACTCTGAGGAATGCCAAATGAACAGGTTTCTATGGAGTCATCGCAGTATGAAGACATTCTCCCCATTCCATTAACTTCAGTGAAAAGGTCTATTTGTGGGGTACTGTAGTCCTGACAAAATGAAATATCATTGTTAATGATGGGATTTAAATTCATAATATTTTTCATTTAAAATATTATTTGAACAAAAGCTTTCTAACATTTTTAAGCTTACCCTTAATGCAAGCCTAATGGAGCCAATAACCATAGGGGTGCATGGTAGAGGTACTCCGTTTGGCCCCACCTCCATACTAGAATCTGCCTCTGCCCACTCGTTTGGTAATTCTACTGTCCCTTCCTCCAAAGCAATGGATCGGCCCTGGAAGCCTGGCTTCTCATACAGCAACCAGCTAACAGGAAAATAGCATTAGTAAAATTGTCAGCAAAAGCGTCACACATTTTACCACACGAAATGTCTTACCATCCTCTAACTACTTTCACAGAGATGAATGGAGAGAGATTCAAGGATGTAGCATCCTCGATGTCTCTGAACATCTCATATGCCTCTCCTCCAAAATGAGGCTGTTGATATATTACTATCTGCAAACAAGAATATCTTATCACACTGAACCATCTGTTTTTTTTAAACATTCCTGAAGTCATAAAAGAGTTTAAAGTCAAAACAATGCACTGTAGTTTTGTTGATGTCTAAACATAGTGTTCCTTGCTACCGTCATAAAGGGAAATTTTAAATAAAGCCCAGAAAAATCCATATTTTAGTCAATATTTGTAAAGATAAAATGGCAATACCTTTCCAGGCCGTCTGTGGAAGCCCCTCACACCTGGAGTCTAGAAGAAAACATCATTATTGAAACATTATATTAATATGTTACTTGTAAAAATTGATTTCTTCTCACCAACATTGTTCAGTCAGACTGAACTTCACAGTTCCCAACAATACTGGGCTCAGTGGTACAAAAAGAAGGAAAAAAAGATACCTAGAGGGCTGAACATTCCTTTTGTGTATTAAAGATGTGATGACACTATTATTTTCAACAGTAAAAGACCAGACAGGTACAGACAACTGGAGCTGTTTCAGGGGTGAAGTAAATCTTAACCGCATCCCTTCAGATAATGTGAATTTAACAAATATCTTCTCTACACGCAAAAAAAAAAATCCTTGCCAAGAAAAATGATTTGTCTGTCAATTTTACTATATGCTGCCACTAGTGGCATTCAATGCTGTCTATGATTGAAATAGTTAAGAACATACTGTCACCCACCAAGTAAAGTAAATAACGTAAAAAATGACCGCAAGCAGCTCTAAAATGGTAATAATAAAAACAAGACACATCTTGTAATATCTCATAACTCTGTGACAACATGACAATAATGAACTACCTATTGCTTTAATAAACAGTTGTTGGGCAAAATAAAGTGATTTGAGTCTTTATTATGGTTGAAAGAGCCTCTCTTACCTTTACAAATGTTGGTGAAAGCCCAGCGGGTGTGGCCAGTGGAATCTGCTGAGAGCTACTGAGTGGAGATGTTAATCCTGAGATGTTTTGCAGTCCCATGTTTGAATTAAGCGTGTTGGAAGTGAGGTTTATATCCAGTGTAGGAGTAGTTTGAGGTAATGTCTGACTCAATGTGTTGGGTTCTTTCAATTTATTCATGTATTTCTCAAAAAGATCTGGAAGCTTGACTTCTGAGAATGTGGGAAGAGGAGGAGGTGTTGAGGGGCTCTGGATTACCTCAATGAATCCTGCCACTTTGCCTTGATCGGTAAAATCCTTCCTCTCTCCTGAGGTCAGAAATAAGTCTGACGGTGGCATTGTAGGTGATTGAATGGTCTTAATGGGAGTGCTTTCAGCTCTTGATTTCCGTGACGTGTTAGGAGAGTTCACAAGGTTTGAGATGATTGACATTCGTTCTAGCCTAGAGGACATTTTTCCTGAGCCTTCTTGTTTTTCTCCATCGTTTTTCTCAAGTTTGACACATTTAGCTTTATCCTGTTCTCGTCTAGAAGCAAGGCTTTTATAAACAAGGCTGTCTTCAGCCCTCTTTGAAGGCTGACTGGTTTTAGCCTCATCATTTTTCTTTTTTATAATCATAGCTGGTGATGGGTCTTTGGGTCCTGCTGTTTTCCTTGTCCCAAACTGGAACTGCTCAGGGTCAAGTATCTTTTCGAAGTGATCTTCTTTAATGGCAGGCATGGCAAAAGGTGGTGACGGCAACTTGTTCTGTCCATGCTTTCTTGGAGGCAAAGAGAAGGAAGAGGAGTTTTCTTTGATATTACGAATAAAGTCATCATAGTCATCCGATGCGTCAAGTTGATTGTCATCACTTGCAGAACAATCCAAACGTCTTTCTGTTTTCTTCTTTGCAAAACTTTTGTCTACATCTAACCAACTAGACGGTCCATTGCTCTTTTGTATAGAATTGTTTTTTTGGTCCAAAGGAAGGCTTTGAGATGTAAACTGGGGCCTGTTTTGATCCGGTTTTGGCTTTTGCAATATCACATCACAGGTTTGATCAGCCTTTCTAAAATCACTGGCTTTCAAGCTAGGCACACTATTTCCCATTTCAACCTCCCTCATGCTGCTCTCTTTAGGTTTAACTGATATAACAGGGTCCTTGAAAATTGATTCAGCTTTTTCAGCCAAATCAGGTTTCAATGTTGCGTTTGCAGCCATAATCAGGGATGTTGGTGTGTTTTGTTTTACATCCTTTTTCTTGACACACTCAGAGTTTGCTTCACTTGAAAATTGTGAATGAAAAACTGCCTTTTCTTCTGTAGATGTAACATTTTCCTCTTGCCTTCTCACTGTATCACTTGGTTCAGTCTTCACTTGTTTCACATCTGATTGAAGAGGCCGTTTCTGACTGGCCTCTTTGTTTTCAGTCCTCCGGTTTGTTTCTGGTGCATCTTCTAAACTATTTGGTATTGTTTGCGGAGGCTTTTCCGAACACAGATTACCAAAATTGCTAGGTGTTTCTTTTTCAAGAGCTTTAGGGGACTTGACATTTGTTAGCACATCAGTAGTAACTTGTGGCTGTGGTTCTGTTGAAATGGCACACAGTGTTCTGGAGTGTAAACTAATGTGTTCTGCTATGTTCTTCATGGCTGTGGTTTGAGTGGTAATAGATTCTTCTCTATTTTTTTCAACTGGGACTGCTGATTCTGTAGTCATCTTGGATGCTGAGGAAATTTGTTCTGCATTAGAAACAGCATGTTTCACTCTCTCACTTCCAAGAAATGTCTGTTTTTCAACATCTAACTGTTTATCAGGTGACATTTCAACTTGTGACTCTGATTCATTCTGTTGGGTTATAGACTGCAAATGAATGTTTTCTGAAAGTGTCACATGCACTTTTGCATTGGTTTTAGCAGCAGATTTGTCAGTCTTTGTTTCAGAGGTGAAAATTGAATGTTGGGTTACCTTACATGTTGAGGAACTTCCATCTCCATTTTTTGTGTCATGAGTCTCTTTTTCTAAGCTAAGATGCTTCTCACTGAGAACATCTGATGTCTTATCGAACATAGCTTTGCCAAGTGACTTTGATTCGTCATGTTGGCCTGTATATTGAATAACATTTTTATCTGAAGCAAACACATCCAATTTCAGATTGGATTCAGTCATATTAGACTTTTCAGCCTTTATTTCATGTATTGTCTTCTCTGATGCTAGACATAAATCAGACTTCTGATCTAGCACTGTTTTGACTTCTCTCTCTGATTCGTTTGATTTGTTTTTGGATTGCAAATCATTTTCTGAAAGCAAAACATCTAGTTTAACCTTAGGTTGAGAGGAAATAGGTTTGGCTTCTGGTTGTTTTGTTGTGTTGGGTGGAAAACTTAGATCTGATTTTTCTGCATGTGCCTCTACTTCACAAATAATTTTTTTCTCTTGAACAACTTCCAGTGGCTTTTCAGGTACTGTATCAACTTGTGACTCTGATTTGGTCTGTTGAAGTATGGATTGTGACAATTTTTCTTCTGATATTGGAATGTTTAATGATGTCCCTGTGGTTCCAGATTGTTCACAACTTGCTTCACATTTTGATTGATTCGTTATCTTGGGTGATGTAGATATTACATCAGTTTTAGAAAAGGAAAGTCTCTCTTTCTCACATTGAAAATGCTTTTCTTTGACTTCTGCCTGGTTATCAGACATCATCCCGACTTGTAATTCTGATTCAGTTCTTTTTTGTGCTAATTGTAATTGGATGTTTTCTGAAAGCACCTGACCTAGCTTTATTTGGGTTTTAGCAGCATCACCTTTGTCACACATTATTTCAGACATAACCTTTGATTGATTGGTTGTGTTGGACTTTGCGTGAACATCCTCTGCAGTAGAAAGCGCTTGGACATGTTTATCACATTCAGCAACTTTCTCCTTGATGACATTTGATTGTTTATTGTGCATGATCTCAGCTTGTGATACCGATTCTGTCTGTCTGACTTGGCTTTGAGTCACGTCACATTTGTCACCCTTGGTTTCAGAAGTAGCTTTTAAAGGTTTAATACCGTGAGTTGTCACCACACTGATTTTTCCATTAGCCAAGTCAGGTACTGATGAAATTTTACTGACAAATGGTGGGTTTTTGTCTACAGATTCCTTAGCTGGTCCATCCTTAACATCAAGCTCTAATGAAACTTGTGAAACGATTTGTTGCTTTTCTGTTTGTAAATCATCATTTGTGGTTTTGACCTTATCAGCCACTGCTTTATCGCACTTTGTTGCTGAAGAGACTTTTGATCGTTTAGCTGTTTTGGATATACTCAAACTTTTATCTGGTTTATCAAGTGGAAATACTTCTTTCTCTGAGTCAACGTCTTCACCTTTAACCATTTTAAATGCTTTATCTGCTGCATTTGCAACATGTACATCTGATGAAATAAGCTGATTTAATTGTGTATTCAGATTGGTTTGTGAATCTATGTTTTCCACCATCCCCTTCAGGCAGCTACTGTCATCAATTGTTTCAGAAGTGGTTTTTAATTTTATAGATTCACATTCTTCAGATTTGAGCGTTGTGTGTGTGATGGGCAAACAAATTGTGTTCTCGTCATTTTTTAAACTAGAAGGTACAGTTTGCTCTTTAATGGAAGTTTTGATACATGACATTTCTGTCTGTAAATTACCACTCTCCATGTTCAATTTGAGATCTGGTGATACACTGGCTGTTACATTCCCTGTGACTTGCTCACATTGTGAAGCTTTGCTATCTTCAGAGGGACCATTAACCAGAGATGATTCATTTTCTTCTTGCTGGGCAAGGGACATTGGGGTTGACTCAAGTGATTCACTCTCTCCATTGGAAGCTTCTCCATCTGAGGGTTGTTTTAGACGGCTGGTTTGAGTTATTCTTGGAAACTTCCTTCCTGTTGGTGACCCATCAGTTGCTATTTTTCTTGGACTCTTTCGACCACTCAACTGTGTTTCGCTTGATGGTTTCTCCTTTTCAATTTTTTGCTCTGAATGGTTCATCTCAGTTGCTGAAGATGAAAGTTTTGTCTCAGATTTGATCGTGTCACCTGACTTAACTTTACCTTTTAGATAAGAAAAACTATTCTTTGTTGTGGGGCTTCTGTCACCACCAACTGTCATTTTTACCTTTTGGGAATCTTTGTTTGAGTTTAGCTTTGCTGGAAAAGAATTTTCCAGCGAAGATGCAGACAAAGTTGTCTTATCATCAGAGAGTGATGTTTTAACACTTTCTCTTTTAGGCTTTGAAGGAACAGCATGCTCTTTAGTGGATTCAGAGCCTTTTGCCGTTTGTGAGGCTTCCAAAACATCCTTCTCCGCAAGTCTTTTAGTCGGTGACATTTTCTTTTCTGGACTTATAGATCCTGCTCCATTCTGACGTTTGGTGGGAATCTGTCTTTCAGTTTCTGAAGACATATTATATACCGCAACAGCTTCCAGTACTTTCTTTGGTTTAGTCTGAACCTCTGGTGTTGCTTTCTTCAGGATCTTGGTCTTCATATCAACTGGATTATTAAAATCACATCCATCCTTTTCAGTTGGAGATTTAATGTCTTTTTGATCTGTCGGCTTCTGGATAATCCTTCGTACAGGAAGCACTTCTGTCTTTGAAGCTTCAGAGAGGCTTTTAATCCGAGACATGACAGCTTTTGTTTTGGGAACAACTTGAGGTGGAGGGCTCTTTACTTTACTTCCCCCGTTTGAACCACCAGTCGATGTTTTTTGCTGACTGCTCAGTGCAGTATTTAATGGTGGTTTTTTAAAAGGCATTTCCAATGAATTTAATTCCTTCTCATCAAAAGTATTATCTGTATTTTCAGTTAAAAGTTTGAAAGGCTTCTCTACATCTGAATTGAAAAACTGCTCTTGAATGAAGACATCTTCTTGAGACTCATGTTGACTGAACTTCTTGATATTCACACTTTTAGAGGATGACAAACTATGGAAAGACACAAAGCCAACAACTATATTAATAGCTAGCAAGGGAGGACCCACACAGTCACATGTTTAAAAATTCAAGCTTCACCTTACTAAAGAAATTGTTTGAATTCTCTGGTCATGAAAACATAGACTGTGTCAAGCATACCAACATTGCTCCAGCAAATGTAGATGATATTTTTTTAAATCCTGCTAGATTACATTTCTAAACATGCATCAGAAAGTCTTTAAAAGGGATTATATCTTCTGATGTGACAAATAATCATATTGATTCATTCTTGAGATGTCTAGAGCTGAAAACATCTGATTGAAAAACCTTCAAGAGGAACCTGAGCAATCACGTCTAACCCTAAATTATAAGTATGTAGTCATCAGTTTACACATGTAAAAGTGCATGCTCTTTATATTGTTATCCAATGACTTGATGTTGATCAACTGAGGCAGATTATTTTGAGATTTTTACTAATGACTTGTTAGGTTATGACTATACCTGAATAATTGCAGCATAAGACCATGTAAACAGGAAAACAAATGCTTCCATTTTGTTTAATAACAAAGAAAGAAATAGGTACCACTTGCTGGCTTTGGATAAGTTAATTAATTTACGAAGCACAAATTTTATTCATCAAAGAATAATAGCATAAATATTAATTTTAAGGTTTGATTCGGAGGAGGGTAGTCATTATGAAGCTAATCACTAACATTACCAAAGCATTGTTTAATTTGATAACATAATTTAATGTGAGGAAAAAAAACGTTAAATGATCAAATCAAATATTGCAAAATGAAAAAAGTTGTGAATCTTCAGAAATATTTTTTTAAACCCCAGCATCACAAGCTTAAATAAGAAAGGTTTCAATGTGTCAGTGTGTTTTACTCTATGATCTTTAGCCTGTTTAGTCTAACATAAAGAGATGTGTCAAAAAACATTGAAAAAATCTTCCTGCCCTAAATCTATGGAAAGATCTACAGGTCTTTGTTCATCTAATACTCTAAATCATGGGAACCCGGCTATCATATTGCAAACAGTAACCTGCACTCTGTAGCCAGAACAAAGGCCCCGCTGCTCAGTAACCCAACACAAACACAACTTAAAAAAGCAGGACTTACATTTTCACCTTAACCTGCTGTGCATCCTGTATTAAACCCAGATCAGTCTCTCTTTGGATCTCAGTTTCAGGTAAATCTTCTCCATCCAGGCTTGACTGTGAATCAAGAAACACTCGTTTAGCAAAGACTGTGTCGCTCTTTGAAAGTTTCAGGCTTCTACGTTTCTCTTCATGGCTCTCAGCTGGTGAAAAGGTAGGAAGACACTCTCGGGTTTCCTCCAGCGGTTCAGAGGTGTCTTTTAAAGAGGTGTTTGCTGGCTCTAGCACTTGGAACAGGCCCCGACTGTTTCCATCAGCTGCAGTGGAGGTAGCGTCTATAGAAGAAAGTGAGTCAGTAATGGAGCTCTCACTCTCTGTCAGGTGTGTTTCCGCCCACTCGGCTCTGTGGACTTGTCCAGGGAAGGGTAATGATTGAGCTGACCTCTCCTCGGCCTGAAGCCGAATGGAGTCTTTTGGAGAGTGAAGCTCACTTTTGCTTTCTTGAGCATTTAGTTTACGTGACGTTCGTTTGCTGTTTTTTTTCCTCCCCATACTCTCAAAATCGGAATGTTCTCCAGAGGATGATAAGTTTCTAGATTGAGATCCCAAAGTCACGCCAACCAGAGCGGTATAATTCCCACCGCTTGTTATGGTGGGATTCAAAACGGTCTTTTTGCTCTCAGTCCCACCGGCGGCTGCAGGGCACTTTGGTGTGTCGGGAGTCTGTATAGGAATGTCTGTACATCTCTTTACTGTTGTGTCTGTTGTCTCCTCCAGAAACACCTTGAGCTTCTTGTTTACTTCTTCTGCAAACAACTCTGTCTTCTTGTCGGTGGATGTCTCAACTTTGCTCACTTTAACAACATGCAGCTCTTTGACGCTCCCTCTCCCACTGCTTCCACTGTCAGCAAATGGTAAATCTCCCCCATCTGTAACAACGGAGCTCACACTGGCACTTCTGTTCACTAGGCCAAACAGAGAATCGTCAATCTCTTTCTTTTGTGCCAGTTTCAGCTCCTGTGAGCCAAGGTTTTTGTCTGGGCTGTTTGCCTCTTGTGATAAATTTTCATCCCGCTCATCTGAAGTGGTTCTGCTTTTTTTCCTCCGACTGAAAAAACTTCCAATTCGGGTAAGAACTCCGCCCTTCTCTTCAGAACTCTGAGAACAGGAAAATAAATAATACACAGTAAATAATATGTTTGGTCTAAATGTAGTGCAGCTGTTAAATATTTGTCAAATAGGAAACCTAGAGAACAAAAAATTCTATTGGGTATACGAAAAAAGTTATTTTTTTAGGTCTTCCTAGAACAAAAATATAATTAAGTTAAAATAAATAATAATTCCTTAAATTTACATAGCAAAAGACAACTAGAACAAATTGTCTGATTTTTGACAATGTATACAAAGAGTTAGAGGTAAGATCAATCTAATTATTAAAAATATATATTGATGGAATTTTTGTGATACATTACGTATACAGACCTTAACTTTAATTATTTTGTGATAATAATAAACCAACAACAGCTAAACACTGAGCAGGAAGTAAATAAATATCAGTCTGCATTTAAGTGGAATATAAAATATAATATAACAGAATATTTTATTTAGCTAAATATACAAAGATACATTTTCTGTTGAGTATTAAAATGTCTGTATTTAAAAAACTTTTACATTCCTGAATGCAGTCGTAATTACTTGTATGGGTTTCTCTAGTCATTGTTTGGTACCAAATTGTAGGCATTTGTGGGGGGGGGGGGATCAATCTGATGAACCTTATTTAATAAGCATCACATTCTCCAAGGTCTCTTTATACTCTTTATACAAGTTCCTAAGTTTCAAAAAGTAAACACCAGAGAACACAATCACTAAGTTAGCCTAGAATACACAGAGTGATGGGTCAAAACTCTACAGGACAAGAGGAACACATTCAAGTCCTCATGACAAGCTCAAGAGGAACCCTTCATCCATGCTTTCACTAAAACTACTTTGGTTACAGACTTCAGGCTACTATATTTTTACTCCTGGACGCAAAAAAGAAATCAATAGTATTTTGTTATAACTTAGAATAACTGTTACTTTATACATGCCCTTATTACTGTAGTAAAGAAAATGAACGCTGTTTCGTTTTTTTTGTTGTTGAAAAAGTATCATTACTTTTTTGTACAATATTGAACACTGCCTACATTACTAAAATATGAAGACTGCGCAAATGATGACATTGAGCTTGTCAGCATCGCCACGTTGACATCAACACATCCCAGACCCACTATAAACAGCGCACGTTATTAAACAACCCGAGTATAATAGATGACGTACCTAAATGCCCTCATACCTGATTTAATCCGTTAAAATAATAGGTGTACTCTGTCTCTTCTGAGAAGTTTTCTCCGGGGCTGAAACACGAGCCAGCTTTGCATTCCCACCAACCTTTGCAGTTGTTCAAAAGAAGTCGCCAACTTTTAATGAATCGGTTCACTAAATGACTCGTGTATCATAAGCGGTTCCCATCACTGAACTTTTAATTTCTTCAAAACTATACTGAAGCTATATTTGTTTTTATGGTATCTATTATTTACATCATACATAACCCCGCGGAAACGATGTGAATTTAGCCACAAACTTTATTGAAAACGTGCGCTAGGAGCTGAATCACAACCGATACAGAAATAAAGTCTTTCAAACAACCAGTTCAAATCAGCTGAATCTTCGAATCACTGTAACTACAAAAATCAGAGCAAATCACCTAATTTGACCCGATTATTAAAGATTAAGAAACAAATCGGACTCCTATACATTATACACATCATTGGCCATGCTGACTATCGAGGCAGCTCATACGTTTTAAAGCAAAAACGAAATTGAAACCGCCAAAACCCAATTAAAAAATCAAAACACAAGTTATGTATTTAACAAAACATAGTTTCATTACCATTGTATCCAGTTGTGGATGAAGCCCGGAACAGTTTCACAATCTCACATGAACAACGAAACCAGAATCCACAAAGTAAACGGTTCAGTTTTAGATTTGTAAAGTCCTTCGGTCGCTGTTCAATGTTCTGCTGAGCCGGAAAAAATGACAAAACTTTTTCAAGTCGCAATCACGCTCTGTTTACTTTGGTGGCACCTCTCCAGGAGCTTTGCAGGTTGTGCCACATAGAAGTGAGCTCATATTAGAGCTATTGTGCAAGTGAAAAAGGTTAAACAACATTATTCAGCCATGTATGAAGACGGACCACATCCAAACAAACGCCACACCCTTCCTCTCTCCAGCAGAGAAGAACACAGGCACAGCCACTGGACATTAACATAACGATGATCATAATAATGACGATTATGACGATTTTTGCCTTTATAACTATAGATTCTATTTTTAATGTTTCTTTTTTTAATCCCCTATATAGTCATAAAATAAATATATTCGTGAACTTAATGTATAGAGGCTTATATAAAATATTATAAATAGTAAACTGTGCAGATTGATTTTTTCTACAATACTGCATTTATAATATCCAGAGCTAAAACTCAAGCAAATTAATTAACAGTGAATAAGATTTAAAAATAAAAAACATTAGTTACAAAATATGTTTTTGGATCTCTAATTTAATAGTGAGCTTTTGCACCCTGAAACATAAACATGTAAAAAATGTAGTCAATATTTATTTAGATCATTTTAAAGTCACTTTTTACTAAAAATCATATTCAAAACAGTGGTTTGTTAAACGCTCTGGAAGTGGAAGATATGCTCATTGTTTGGCGTAACATCCTGGGGAGGATAAACCCTTCCTAAAAGATCTCCTGGTATAAACAATAGAAAGTCCAGCCCAAGTTCTAACACCGAAGAGTTACTTTGACTTCACAGTTGTGTAACTTTGGCTTTAGCCTGTGAATAATAGCTTAATTATGTTCATCCAATAGAAATCAACAAGCACGTTTCAGTATCTTTCAAAGCAAGAAGTGCCAGAGTTATTTGGAACTTAAATGTCAGAATATAGCATAGAATAATGAAGAACTTGTTGAATAACTTTTCCCAGGAGCATAAAGAACCTTTTGTGCAACGGAAGGTTTTATGATGTTAATTTCTTCATGGAACATCTGATGGTGAAGCCTCTTTAGTGGTACTTTTAAGCTTTTGCTGCCCTCTGCAGGTTCAATCAGGCGTTGCATCACAAGCTGCTTTCATCACCACAAGAGAAAAGATTTTGTAAATCTCATGGTCAATTTTATTAAGATTTGCTTATTTAAAGCATTATTTTAACAATCGTAAGATATGTTTAATAACTAGTGAACTTTGTGTTCTACATAAAATTATAGAGCAACAATTATTTACTAGTTTGTTGACCAATGAATTTTCAGCACATAATAAACCTGTGTATAAAGTGTTTTACATTTAAAGGTGCCATATAATAGTCCTTTTAAATCAATTATAAAATAGCGTAATAAAAGTATAGTGACTGTCACATTATAGTATAACATTTTGTCTAAATACAATTTTTTGAGAATGGTGACAAAGCAGTTTTGGATGAAGGGGAGGTCCAGCCATGTGGCACTGCAGACCGTAGGTGTGTGTATATTAACCAGGGGGCAACCTTCTGCTTTCCCTCTTAATAGGAAAGTGGCTGAACTGAAGTTCCCTGAGCGGCCACTTGAGGCTTTTATAAGTAAAAAGCAATAACTTAAAACTTTTTTTTTGTTTGTTTTTGATGAGCCAAAAAAACAACAACTTTAGTTCAGAACATCCAAAAACACACTTTCTTTTATTTGTTTATTCGATGCAGTTTTACCACTGTTACACTACAATCGGCGCATACGTTATTTATTGAAATGCATTAGCACTTCATCTGATTGGATAGTGGGTGGTGATATCGCTATTTGGCATAGCTTCAGTCATCGAGTTGTTTTGAGCTCCCAGAAAAAAGAAAATAAAAGTGCACGAACATGCACAAACCTGAATATGCCGGAGGCATGTTTTTGATTAGAATACAATGCTAAAACATGCAAAATATGTCTGAAAAGTCAAGTTTACATGATGCGACACCTTTAAGTAAAAACTGAGCACATTCAGGTTAAGTCATGTCAGTTCGGTGTTTGCCCTGTTGCAGAGGAAGCTGTGACGGCTGTAACCTGATCTTCTGCTGAAAGTAGAACAGCAGACGCCCAAGGCTAAACCCAACTAGTCCCAGCATAGTAAACCCATTCAGCTTCCTCTTCCTTACAGGACACTTTAATGATGTAATGAAAACAATATGTTCTGTTTGTTCTACAGGAAATCTCAAAAAGTCTAAATATTTCTAGCAAGCACAGCCTAAAGTAAGGATTAAAATGCATGTTCCCATGTCAAGCTCAACAGCATGAAACTCACTCTGTGAGGCTGTTAAAGATCAAATCAGAAGATGTCCACGTACCTTCCTGCGTTTGTGACTGGAGGAGTTCTGGTCCCGGGGTGAGCTGAGGGTGAGATTCAGGCTGAGTGTGGAGTTGGAGCGAGAGCGACCCGGGCTGGGGCAGGTTTCCGTCATCACAGAGTCCTCTGTTTGGATGCTCACTTCATCAAAGCTCCTTTTGAACAGAGAAGCAATTGTTACAGTGCTCTGGAAAAGGTATCAGGCCCCCTAGTTTGTTTTGAAGAGGTAAAGTATCACTGCAACCACAGAGCAAGCCTAAGAGAGGGATTATAAGTCTTGAGGCATGAGTCTTGAGGGTACTTTAGTGTCATCGTGTGTATTAAAAGTGTACATTTTTGTAGCACAACGGAAATGAGATTCCTCATAAATATCATTTGAGTTTAAATCACAGATGGAATTATTTAACCATTACCTTGGATACTTGGCATGTGGTGTGTACGCAGCAGAAAATCACATTCACCCTCACGTTTAGAGTCTTTAGTTTCTCTAAAGCATGTTTTAGAACAGTGAAAATAAACCAGAGCACGTGGGCAGAGCAAAAGGGCAGAGCAAGCAAACTCCTCTCAGGAAAGACTACGGAACACTCAAGCTTAGCCACAGACATGCTACCTACTTTGCCACCTTGCTTCTTTGTTGGGTTTCATACTTTTCAGTATTATTTAAAAAGTACAACAATATGTTACATTTCACAAGTTCACAGCTACATACGTACAATTAGGCTATTAGTAAGGAATTGCAAATACATGTGATGACAAAAGGTAAAGGGACCTGGAGAAGATATGTACCACAAGACTAAAATAGTAAAATACATTTTTTTGTGAAGATTTGAGTGAGCAGATGTCTCTGATGCACTACTTTTGCCTAAGCAATCGTTCGGTTACCTTGTTACTTGCATGTCACTCATCTTGTCATCGAGTCCCAAGTCTTACCCAAGAGTAATTTTTTTGCCACCTTGATGATGATCAGAAATTTGACTCAATAATTCCCCTTGTAAATGTGAAATGATTAATTCTACTGAAAGTTAAGAAATGTACCATCTTAATATTTGTTTGGTAACTGAATATAACTCATAACAAGAAGTTAAAATAATTACATATGTATAGATTAACATTCAGTAATTCAAACTTTTATTATCAATACTTTTTCAAAATTAATGTTCGAATCCATGTTCATGACGCAGATGATTGTGGGTTCAGCCGTTTGAGAGTTCACCCATACATTTCAAAATCTAATGGGAAACAGAACACATCCAGGGATCAATATACTAAATATGATTTTGCACATTGTAATTCTTATTTTACACCCTTAAGTACAGACAGGGTTCTGATTGGGATGCACGGCTGGGCTGTGAAGAGACCAGTCCCCACAAAGGCTTGAGCTGTAATGGAGAGAATGTTGATGGAAAGTCATTAGTGAACTGTAACAGCTTCTACACAGGATTGTTAATGGGTTATTTAAGATGGATGTGAGTTTGGATGATTAAATGATGCCCTCCCCCCAAAACTTTTCTAATTGTATTTATATGCTAACTTTGTGGTATAGCTGTTCCAGGTGTTTTGTGAATTCCCATTATATCTTAATAATCAACTCTGTTCATCAACAGTTCAGGTGTACTTCATACTTCTTGTTGTAAGGTCAACTGGATTCCATACTATACGTTTATAGATGTTTCATATTTTAAATATATTTTAATAAAGCTGTTAGTACTGTCTGCCTCATTGCCAAATAAACAACTTGTTATTAATCATGTCATTAATTATGGTTCATAATCCATGGGACACCTAGTGGTGAAATGTTATAAACTGCTCTTTTAAGACGATAAGTAAAATGTTACAAAAATGCATGAATACTTTACTTTTCAAATTTGATTACACTACATTTAATTTTTTTGAATGCAAAATTGTTGTAATGCCCTTAGAATGGATGTCTGTTTGGACTCAATAACATATGTTTATCCTAACTACACGCTAATCAAATGTGCTCTCGCAGCAAGTCATTTAGCATTAAAGTGCAACATGAAGGAATGATTTCAGCAGCTACTGGTAGATGATTCTCACAAGGGTATCTATACACGCTGCATTAAATTCTCATCTAGGTGTGAAGTAAACTTTCTCCAAAATGAAATGGAACCCAAAGCTATGGCCAGAAAAAAAAATCAATCAAAGCCAGACATTCAGTAAAAATAACTTCTCTAGCTATTGTGCAAATGAAACATTGTCCAGCTGAAATTTATTGCAACACTTAACCACCAGAGAGCAGTCTACGATACCCTTTCAACAACAAATCTCCTCGAATAAAACCACTAAAAAAAAGAAATACAAAAATAAAAATAAAAACTTTGCAAAAAAAAGTTCTTTATAGGTTTTACCTAGAAGTAGGATTTTCAAACTTTACACAAACATCCATAGTTCAATCAAAACTTTTAATCAAAGAGAAATGACAACAATGTTCTTTAGCAGGTTTGGATTAATACGTGCAAGGTTTTAGAGTTCTCCTGCCAGCAGCATGTCTGATCAGCTGTGTGATTCTGTTTAGACCACACCTGGCTCTGAATGTGCTTGTATTCAATACACAAAATTTTGCATAAAATGAACTGCATACAAGTTTAGCATGTGGTAGTTTGCGCTGCAATTTCACAAAAAGCTTCCTGGACTTGAGGACATCTATTTAGACGTCATTATAAAAACAATCCCAGACAGAAAAATAACCAAAAAGAATGAGCCTTCCACTTAGCTGTACGTCTCAATAAGGGTTAACTCCGCTCAGACTGTTTGCACCTCCCAGGCAATACAAGAGAAGCATGATAAGGCTTGAGTCGATGTATGAAGCAATGATCTCAGGGCTATGGATGCCAAAAGCAACAGTCCCATGAAGATGCCCAAGGCTTTTGTTTTTTATTCTGAATAAATTCAAATCCAGATAAAGATTTGTTTTCATGGACCATGTGTTTCATAGCATTTCAAATTATTTTGTTCATTAGGCGATATGCATTACAGAACATCTGTGATGGTTAAAGGATATTATATTGATCACATTAAAAATGATTTATTATTACGTCTCACACTCATCGAAAGTACTGGCATTGTATTTGAGCAGGATTTGTGTCGACATGTCAACTATAAAATCTGAGTATGTATCAGTATCACAAAACTTTGCCCTACACACTTACTTTTGACTGAGTCGCTGATATAGCCTCTTAAAGCTATCAATTAGTCATTTACTTGATAATGGCAGAAGCTTCCACCTGACTATGCAACAGTACGTCACAGTTTAGTCATCAGTTACTCACACACACACACACACACGCACACACAACTAACATTCATCATCACTCAAAAAATAAAATCAATACCGAAGTGGCAGATTTTCCGTAATAATAATCATAGGATTCTATGGAAATCTCTTTTTTTAAATGTGATTTTCTAAAGGACAAGCTTAAATACAAAATAGAGGGTTGTTGATGCCTTAAAGATAGGACATGGTTAGTGAAGACACTTACATTTATATGGTGGTTGCCAAATATCTATTTTTTAAAGCAAAGCCTAATCCTTAATGGATTGGAAGTGAAAGAGGGGGTGATATTGTATAGGGCAGGTAAAAATGAGGGAGTCAGGTGCCTGAAATAATCAGTGAGATGTTTGGTAATGAGAAAAACTGATCTTCATATCCTGCAGAATGATGCCAAATTTAATATCTGTAATATACGTGAAATAATATCTGTAACTGATCATGAGTAAGAAGCACAGAGGCACCATCGGAGCGGTTGTTGTCACTGTTAATTGGATCATATATATATTATATTATAATATACATTTTTTTAATGATTATTTATTTAAAAGTTTTTTTAAGAATGCCAGACAAGGACAACACAAATGGTCAAAAAATGCTATATACACATGACTATTCATTAACCTGTATATTGCTTCAAAGCCATCTCAGTGTCTCTGCCAATCACTTGAATCCAACATTTTTCTTCCTTTGCACAATAACTTTTTTATGTTTTCATTAAATTTAGACTGATTTATCAGGAAATGTCTAAAATACTCGATCAAGTCATGACAATGTTAAAGATATGTGAACCCTTTCTTCTATTCCAAACATTCGGATACAAGATGATGTGCTCCGGAAATGTAAAATACATTAGTTTTTTGTATTGCATTAGCAAATCTCCTAATTCACAACTAATTGTAGCTTCAAACTAAAAAAGTTTTATATATTTTATATAATTTCAAATGATGTAAGATCAGTATAGTAAAGCAAATTAAATAAGAGGACAACAATTCACACCGCACGAGACAAAAACAAAAAAATGCACTCAAGAGCTGCAATCAAATGACCCCATATGGTTTCCTGATAATGATATCAAGAAAGAGGGTTAGGGTTCTTAAGGCAAACAAATATTTTGCGAGAGCTTTAAGCTAACACAAAGATCCACAGCATGACCTCTATCCCATCAGGACAGAGCCACTCCTACAGTTAGTGTTACGAAACTCTGACATTTTAACCCAGATCCAAACACTGACTGAGTCCCAAAAGGCACAAAGAACCATTTTTTCTTTAAAGATAAGTGTTTAAGTGTGTCCAAGTTATGAGTGTGGAAAACATTCTTTTGTGTCCATGTACAAAGTCCACTTTTTATTTGTATCTTTACATTTATCTCAGATATTGTTTTTGTTTACTTAAATGCTTTTTGAAATTGACAGGTAATACACAATGTAATTATGGTACCCGCTAATTTACAATTCTTTACAACAGAAACCTTCTTAATTTTTTAAAGGCTTATCTTTAAAGGCTTATCTTTAAAGGCAAAAATAACAAAGAGACCTCTGGATATCTTGTACAACTTTTTCTAGCATAAATTACAGGAACAAAGAAAAAAATATCTATGATTTTCATTTATTGCAAATGCTTTATTTGTAACTTGATATAATGTAATCTATGCATTTTTAAATAATAAACCTGCATAAACAGGAACCTACTTTTATACGTAACTAGAATAAGCAAATAATTTGGAATTTAAGCAGAATATAAGCAAAGAACGGTAACTAAATTATCATCAGACGGCTGTCTGTCCCCTCTCTAAGTAAACAAAGACTAGAAAATGTGACAAGATACATACAGCGCTAGCAAACCAACACCCCCTTGACAAACAAAAACAGTGTGCACATGCACTCAAGCTCAAAATTCAGGATAGGATACGGTGAAAGAAATGAGATGATTCCAAACAGTCAAAAAGGGTGTTAAGATACAAGAGTATATTCTCTTTTGATTTTGATTTGATTTGAAAATTAACAAAGGTTTCTGGGCTATGCCAGTTTTGAATTCAACAAAAAGGTTAAAAATACAAGGACTTGCCCTCTCTAACTCAAATGCCTTTGAACAGAATGATCTAAAGCTCCTAAAACCCCACAACAAGACTTCATTTTAAACAGCACATCCACTCACACGCAAAGGTTAACCTAAATTTGGTCATGGTATTAAAACAATGTGGTACGGTAGGTTTCACGCCTCGTTATTTGAAAAGATCAAATAAATCATTTCGCTCTTCACATTTTAATAGTCCTAAAGACAAAAATACTTTTGTGTGGTAAAGAAACACAGAGGCAGGTGGCAAAGGGAGTACGCACGGCTGGCTCTGAGCAGGAAAGAGTTTCCTAAAAAGCTTTCAGATTGAGTGATATTAATGTGAAGGTTTTCAACACAGTACGACCCACAGTCAAAAACATTGCTGTGTGGATGGTGAGTGAATGTAGCCTGGTGAACTTTTCAGGTTGTTTAAATCCCTGATTTATCCCTTAATTAAAAGATGGTACAAAGTGTTTGTGTTTGGGGATTAACACAGGCATTTATGCTACTGAAATCCTGAAGTACAAAGCTGTTATAAATATATGTGTGGAGGTGTGACTGATGAACACAGTTTAACAATTCACTATGAAAATTGAACATTAAAATGTTATTTTTAACATATTTTAAACGAGATACTAAAGACCTTCCTGTAGGGCTTAGTTAGTTTATCACTTTAAAATGACCACAAATTCAAGTTCCAAACAATCATCCCAAAAAACAACACATGCATGCGGAGTAAAGGATAAAATAGTTCTTTACATCTGGTCAGAACATCTGTACATGGATATTTCTTTAACGACCTTTAAATATAATTAAACAAACATCCAAATCCTGTCACATCCAAGAACTTTGACTCCTTCGCAAAGCAGGAGTGGACAACTCAACGTAGTTTTTTAGTTCTCAGGTAGTTTTAATAACAAATTCTGTTTTCTCTTTGTTGCAAACTCAGAGTAAAAGAAATTATCTAAACTCTTCTATTGTACTTGCTCACATTGAGGATTATCAGATGTGTTCATGTTTGAACCTTTCACAATAATTCCTTTCTGAGTGTTTCCTGTTAACACACGCCTTCTTGGGATCAAGATCTTTTACTTCATGGGGTTCAAAATTCAACATTTGATAGATCTTACTCAGTTCCCTCAAGGGATAGGCTTGATTTCCTTTCAAAACCACATTAAAATCAAGTTGTGTGTGGCAACACTGAAACTCGAGATTATGAATAATTTTGATACTTGGATCAAAATTAGCAGATTTATCAACATTTAATTTAACATTCAATTATATTTTAGTTTATATATATATATATATATATATATATATATATATATATATATATATATATATATATATATATATATATATATATATATATATATATGAAGCCCTATTTCCATTTGATTGGTATTATTCATAGACACTCTGTGATTGATAAGAATGAGGTCATCTGTAATTACGATCTTGAGGATTGAACATTATTTTTTTTTTATTTCAGTAACACTTTAGTATAACGACACATTACTAATCATAAGTAATATATTAGCAAATAAGTGATAAATACTGTAAAAAGCATTATTTCTATATTACTACAACTTTGCAAGCAGTTATTATTCATTTCTAATGATTAAATAATGATTAGCAGTGTGTAGTTAATATAAAGTGCTACCTTAATTTCAAAATTAAATATACCCTCTTTGATTAGTATTTAAACAAACTTTAAGATCAAGAAATTCAAGATTATTCTCATCAAAAGCAAATGACATTTCAATGAATTTGCTGGATTTGTGTGTGATTCATTGTTTTTCTGTTAACTCTTTCATCTTTCTTCACAAAATAGATGCTTTTATGAAGTGTTTCCATATTTTTAAAGCTGTTTGGGTGTATTCGGTATTAACCATACACTTCAAAGGAAGAGAAAGCTTTTCAAATACCAGAAAATGTTAAAGGATGACGTTAGAGGACAACTGAAGCCGAGTAGGTTTGCTGAGAGTTGCTGAGGTTGGGGTTAGTTAAGACTACTGAACCTTCATGTGCATGTACTTCATTAAAAAGAGTTTTATTCACTGAGGCACTGAAGAGGAGTTTGTTCTTGTTCAAACGTATCTCAGTGAGATTCCAACTATTTGGAATTGCAAAAAATGATGTTTCATCATATTTGAATCGATAAATCACAAACTAATAAGAGACAAAGAAAAAAAAATCACCAAGCCATTGGAAAAGTTTATTTGAATCATGAATGTAAATAAATAACAGTATTAAATTACTTTTTTTTTTTTTTACATTTCATGTCTACATTAGAGCATTGTACATAATACATTTTTAAATGTGATTTTATTGTCTGAAACCTAACAAACAAAAAAAAATATAAAAGACTAAGAAATGAAACTATAAAGTAAAGAGTTTATGGACTAACTAATAAACCACACTGACTTATTTTAAAAACAGGTACTGCTTGGATTTATTGAAAACATATTGGAAGACATTGATACAGACAAACACTAACTCTCCAATTCAGTGGTTGTAGTTGTCATAACACAGTTATGTCACGATGTCACAGACAATATAGTATATTTATTCTATAAACCATCTTGTGATCATCGAATTAGGGGGTCATTTGAGGACAGTTTCAATCTTTGGTACATCTCGGTTTGTGTTGTAATCTGTGCTGGAGCTCGTCCTGTGATTCATTATGTTGTTAGTTGTCTTGGTGACTCATTTCTCCGCTGCTTGTTTTCTTAGTAGTTCTTGTGTTAAAGGGTGATGTGCAACTCTCTGTCAGTTTACATTTCCAGAGTCTTATTTGTGCTGCATTAGGTCGACACATAAAACTGAAAAAGATCACATATAATTGAAATATTCTATTGATCGTGAACAATGCCTATCGGATTTCTATTTCATCAATGAGTCGAGTTGACAATAAAAAGTACATCCTAACAGCTGAATAAAAGATGTTTTTGCATTCACTGCACTCTATCATAACAACTTCCACTTTTAAGCCTCCTTTTATTATTAGGATAAAAGCAGGTGCTGATGAATCAGGCATTTTGTAATTCTTTTTGACAGTCCCAAAACAATAACAAACTATATTCATATTGACATAAAATTAAGGCCCAACTTGTTTCTCTGGTTTAAAATGAAGCTTAACTTCTAGAAGCCAATTGTGAACCTACATCCCAAAAGTACTGAGGGAAGAGGGGCATGCCCTCTGTTGTGTTACAGCATCGTTCTAAGCACTCTGTACATTCCTCCTGCATGAGTCTGTTGCTTTGCTTATAGGAACATGTACAACTGCTCAAAACAAAGAGCTTTTTTATTCAAAGCAGAGGTGATATCAGAATTCATCCCCCTCAAGCACTTTTACCAAAATGTAAAAACTTACAGGTGAAATACTGATGTTCTGAGAAGATTGCCTTGGGTTAAAGCTCACTAGTGCTCTCCAAATAAACATATATTATTTTAATTTATGTGGTTGAGTAAGTCCATTAATATTTTTTCAAATGAATTTTATTCACATGGTTTGAGTAAAAGGAAGAATATTACTTAAAATTATTTAGGTATGGGTATATTTTAGCAAGCATTGTGGTCAAGAAAGCATGTTTCGATATTATTTCCTTATTAAAAACTTGCCTCAAGTCATATTCAGATTGGTCCATGCATGTTTGTGTAATGTTATTTTCTTTTTCTGTGAGCTCAAAGCAGCTCGGTGGATGTAGCCAAGCCAATTGGCCAAAGCACACCCCAATAACCAATCAGGTGAACTGCTAATGCACCTCAATGAAGAACGTACGTTTAAAATACTACCCTAATGGTCTAACAGGGGAAATTGCTTTCACTTGAACTACAACAGATAATGCGAAGCCAGGATTTTAGGTGGAGGTGGGGGCCTGTTATTACACATTCTTCCTTGAAAAGTTGAACAGGATTCATCTTTGACCTACAATCAGGTGACGTAACAACAATCACTGAATTGGAGAGATAAGTATTCATTTTTCTTGGACTTCATTTTTGATAAGCAACAGATTAGAAAAAATCTAGTAGCTATGATCTTGCAAAACCTAAAAAAAAAAAACCTTAGAATGATGTCTACTTAACTTAGATACGTTTTGAAATTGAGCAAATCATAAAACAGTGGAGATAAGGAACAGAGATTCAGATGAGCCAACTTTGAAAAGTTCTGTTTTGCTTATGTATAGTTGGTGAGACATTATCACCACTAATCTTCTGAACAGCAATCAAATGTGTTCCAGGAAATGAAATACTTCAACACACTGTACTGCTAGGGGATTGGAATAAAACCAGGATGTACAGTAACCAATAAGCAAATTTGAACAAGAAACAAGAATCCAATCGAAAGTAGATCCATTCCCCAATATAACAGTTGTTAAACCCCCTACTGTCTGTGAACCCTCCTCCAGCAAAGCCCAATTGATTAAGGGTTAAGGATGTCAAACCTCATAATACTGTGCATGGTTTTTCTATGTGGTATCCAGGATCCATGACTCACCATAGCTAAAAGTAAAAAAATGTCTAAAATGTTTTGTCTAATCTGGTCTATTTTTGTGTTTATTTTTCTCTAAACTGGTCTGTTTAAAGGGACACATATTTCAGTTAGTATGTTATGGTTATCAAACAATGCTTCCAGGAACATCTATCAACATCATGAAGGGCTGGTTTTTCCCTCCAACTCAACCTGCGATAAACATGCATGCACCCATACACCGCCCTCTCCCCCCTTCACGTGTACACACCTTG
Organism: Danionella dracula; assembly: GCA_900490495.1. Lineage (NCBI taxonomy): Eukaryota > Metazoa > Chordata > Actinopteri > Cypriniformes > Danionidae > Danionella > Danionella dracula. The sequence continues at coordinate 1,512,724 of UELW01000223.1, forward strand.
CCCACAGGCAATTTAACGGCGAAGCTCAGTGGCTTTCCCTCATTTTCCTTTCATCTGATTAATATTTCATCACTCTTGTTCTGAAGAGGAGTACCTTTTGTTAAACTGTTCGGGCAATTAAAAATGACACAAAAAAATTCTTCCAGATAATATGTGATATCTGTTCCTTTAAAGAAGGATCTGTGATCTGTGAATGCTAATTATATTGATGAAAACTTTTTCTGTGAACATTATTCCTGCACAATAAGTACTGTCTCAGGCATTGTCAATTAATCATACTGTAAATTCTTCATGAACTTAGATCATTCTGTTAAACTAATGCAGTTTTTGTCCCCCAATCTTCCTCTGACCTATGGAACATTTTAACATTTAAACCCAATATAACGTATTCTCTGTAAAAGTGACTCTATGTAAATCTCTTACCAATAGAGGAGCACTGTGCATGCATAAACTATAATCAAGCAGGAAATACTTGCATGTCTTCTTTATCTTAAGTCACCTCCCTTGAGCATTACAAATGTTCAAATTTAACAATAAAATTAACAAAACTGCTACGGCTCTCTCTGATATCAGCATTTATGGAAGGAGGAAGGGGCTAACATGCTATTAATACATTATTGTATATTTCAGAATCAATCCCAGATCAAACCTATGAATGCATTTAATTACTAAACTGGGTGGATGACAAAAAACCCAACGACATCTGTTAATGAAAGCAGTCAATCCAACTCAACCTGTATCTGATCCTGCAATGATGCTAAGAATTTGTTTGCCACTCGTCGGATCATAAAAAGGATTCATTTTGTTTGAACAGTGCATAGCTGAAATGACCAGTAACTAATAGATCAAATTAAGAACAACAGTTAATTATGAACAATAACATTATTTTTACATTCAGAAAATCTGCTTAAATAATCTGTAAAGTTATTTGCTGGCAAAAGGTCACATCTTAAATGACCTTCAGGGTAAACAAACAGCCAAACTCAATTTCTGGCCACAATGCCTGGTCACATGATACAACCCTGTCAAACTAAAAATACGAGTAGCTTTAGAAGCAAGAAACCTGCTATTACAATACAAAGATGTCTTGTTCCTCAACAGCCAATGATGAGAGCCAAAACTAGTTTTAACAAGTCTTTCTATGTCAAAAAAAAAAACAAAAAAAAAAAACAAGGGGTGTCTGTGTTAGTGTTCTCAACATCAACAAGTCCATATCAACTGAGCTTATAACTGATGAGAAGTGTTTAATTAAAATAACCTACAGAGCACTTCAGATTCCTGTCAGGTTTTGCTTTCGTGTCCTCAATAGTTCAAGCAGCCTGAGTTTAGCTTTTACTCCATGGGAGCCAGATTAAGAAGAGTTTTGAACACAGAGTTCATAAAAGATAATTAGATTCTTGGCAAGTACAAACACCGAACCATTTAAAACAGAAATAATCAGTTCGGAACAGAGACAGCCTTGGTTTGGAAGCTACAGAACTTTCTTTCGCAGTGTTATTGTACACAAATCTGAAATACCTACAGGATGTCCTTCTATTGTCTGTGATATACTGCTCTGCACACAACATAAAGACCACATGCCACTTTGAACGTGCAAGTCTAAAAAACAGCTAAGTTGGCTCATTGTAGAACAGATTTTAAGTATATTTAAAGCTATTTTATTCTATAATGCCAAAAAGAAAATATAAAAATGCCAAGTCTTAAATTAAAACAACAGTTAAAATAAAGCCAGCTTATATTCTGGACGTTCAAAATGTCAAGTTTAGACCCAAAATGGTGTTGCACATTGTAACTGTATTTATTAGTTGTTACAAGTTATTCTAATTTAATACCCTAACATTGATGTATAACTTGAGGTTTTTGTAACTTTTTTACCCTAAATTAAGTTTTTTCATCAGTAATTTAGAAATCTTTGTTGACATGTTTGACATTTCTTTTTAAATGACGAATAAATCAATTTCCAGTATGTAAAAAAAAGTTTGTTAACTAGTACATACAACCAATATTAACCATATAACCAAATTAAAGACTTTTAACCTTTAAATATGAGCTCATCATGTATTAACTTTAAAGCTACATTGTCAGAAATTGTGATTATTTTGTCAATCTAGGGAAATGGAAAATGCTCGTTAACGGGGTTTTTGCTTTATGGAAATTGTTGGCAGAAATATGCAAAAAGATACGAGCTGCATATGCTGCTCTTGGAAAAATTCCCATGGCTGAAAGCTTGGAAGATATCAGCGCAAGAGACAATCAAACTTGAGAGCGTTTGCAGGTCACTCACCTGTGGTTGAACACCGAGTCCAGGTCTCCATAACTGTGGAGAAAATCCTTATCTTTATTCTTCTTTTTCGACCTCCAGGACGAAAAGCGTTTCTTCTTCTTCTCAGTGGGACTGGTGGGTAGAGTGTCTGGGTAGAAGGCTCCATCTCTGGGGCTCGACGGTAAAGTAATGGATGAACCTCTAAAACTTGCGCTCTCGTCCCCGGGTAAAGTCTCCCACTGACCCTCGGTCCTCTCAACATTACACTCCCTGTCTAATGTCTTTGACTTTCCAAACAATTTCCTAAATTTGGACTTAGATATACTCATGACTGAACAGCTGCGAGATGGAAAGTAACGTTCAATTAAAGCGCTAGACTGATTTGACGCAGCTGAGGAATCGGTGGCGTTCACGCGCGCCTTTGAACCAAGTTCATAAGAGCGCGTGCGTGGGGCGGGGCGCGCACTTCAGTTTAGAACCTCGCGTTGATTTTTATGAATCATGCTTACTGTATTTTTCTTTAAACGGAGAGGTTTGAGCTATAACAATTTACTAAAGAACACTATTTTCTTTTATTGTCTAGAATTTTAGTACGCCGACATCTTGTAACGTCATTCCAACGCAACGTTTATTTAATATTTGATTATAGTTCAAAACACAGTCTTGTTTTTCTTTCCTTGAAGGAAAAAAAGCTTCTAGCGCGTCCTGGTGGACAAAATTAACATATAACATCTTAACCCACTATATTTATTGACATATTCCAATATATATGCTAAAAAATACATTAATTGCGTTAAAAGGTTTAAGGAAAGAAGCAAAGCTTTTTTGATGACATAAGCATAGTGTTTAAGAATTAATGAGCTTTTAACTTGTGTAATGTGATGTTTTATAACTATACATTAAATCAAACCAGTGTTCTCAAAGTAAATACCTTACATGTAATTCAAGAAGAAACAGTGTCACATTGGGACATTTTGTTATAAAATAAAAGGAGATAAAAGGGTTCGGTTGAAGTGCATTAAAAGAGGACTTTCATGTAAAATAAAATAACTGATCGTAGTTCTATGTGATAAAACATGCAAACAGTCTGCTATTCGCATTCAGTTGCAGCAACATGCTCTAAGGCACATAATCTTACAATAAAATAGAATAATGAACAAACAATCTTAAGTAAAACTCAAAACTCATTATAGCTGCCAGCAGTTTTTTTTATTGAGAGTGTGATGGCAAACAAACATGCAGCGTTTAAGTTATTTTTTAAACTGAACTCTGTTCCTTGCACTCACAAACACAAATGAGTCTGATCTACAAAAATGCAATGCTTTAACATTCAATTTCTCAGAGAGATATGGATGATCAACACGGAGGAGCATCTCTAAAAACTGCATCGCTGCTTCTTTTTTATCAAAGGCACACCTGAAAACATTTAAAAGAGTGAACAACATTCATACGGTGACCATTATTTAACTGAACTCGTACTGAATTTTAGGGTGGTTGAAATCTCCCAACCGTCAAATCAATTCAATGATCAACATGAAAGAGTAAAAAAAAAATCCCCTTAACAATCATTGTTCCTTTCAAGAGCTTCCAAGAGAAGCCTGAAAGGCCCTAAACTGTATTTTAAGTCTCTTTTCTGTGCTCACGTCTCTATTTTTTATGTAGATTATTGCTGAGTTGGATGATAGTTTCTGCTACTATGAAATAATAGTACAAAGCCAGTCATGTACATCCAGTACACAAATGTACACAACTCATGAAAGCCAAATTATTTTCAATTCCGTCATTAGAAAACAACATAGAAACCAAATTCCAAATTCAATCCAAATTTATACATTCAAAATGATTCAAACATAAACTCTTTTTTCACTCTGACCCTTCAGTCAGGTGTTTTGGACAAACTTGGTATCACTTCATAAAAATGCTTTCCTTCATTAAATGGGATTCCCCTTTATTCTCAAACCGGAAATTTGTTTTTGCCTCTGTTCAATTTAAGGACACTTCAAGTGAGGCGCAGGTGATGTAGTGTCACCTGTAGAGCTACACAGGTATTTCCCTTCATATGTTTTATGCCTCGGAATACTGTGACGATCTAGAGCGAAAAGAGCCGTAGTCTTCATATACATTATAGTCTCTGTTAAAGATGCCTCTCCTTCTAAAGGCAACATTGAAATGCTCGTTTCAGCAAATGACGGATGACACGTGTAGTGATGTGACCTTCACTTTTGAGAATAAACCATTGAAAAGCAATAAAAGTCAATCCACACTTCATTTTAAACTTCAAAATTGGTCTTTCACAACTTTGGTGTATATACTGCTCTCTATAACTCTCTGAAAATAAAAACACTGGAGCTTACAACACTGTTCAAACACATAAAGAAAATAAAAAAACTAAACGAAAGCATGCTTCATTACTTCAGTTTGCAAGCTTAGAAAAAAAAATCATCTTTCATGTTTTAAACTCATGATAAAAACAAACGATCCCACTTGGTTTTGCTACTTAGAGTAGGTGAGGAAAACAGACGCGTGAGCCACATGCTCACTGATAAATCACCGATGTATTGACGACATTGCTCAATTATCACTTAAACTATGAGGAGGGAAAAAAAACTGTAAACAATCCTGTATATGAATAATTCCCTAAAGAGCTGTATTGGGGGAAGAAAGAAATCATGCATTGGGGATTTACTCTAAGTAAAAAGAAGGCAAAAAGAGTCTGTAGCTTTTTCTCTTTCTTTTGTGAAGGAATATAATCAGTCCATGTGTCAGGAGTATATAAGATGTATAGCCATTATTTAACGAGGCGCTTCGCTACATCAGCGTAGGCGATCTCAATCTCCTTGTCGCTGGGACATGTGTTTGTGAACTCCTCACGCTTGTACGCATTGTTCAGGTACCTCCAAATGCCCGTCATATCTTTGGGGATCTCAAAGCCTCTGTATTTCTTAGCCACCACCTAAAAAGCACAAAAAAGAAAATCTTGTCGTTTATTGCATCAGCTAGTTGTAACCCTGCAGAAAAATATTTAGTCCAAACAGTGTGCCGAAGCAGACCCAAATTTCATTTTCTAATTAAATTGATAAACATGAATTGTTTCAGCACACTCTGACAGACTACATTTGGATCATTTTGTCCTAATGCTAAAGTCCTATTTACACAGGAACGGAAATTTTAGATGTCTCCAAGATAAAATCACATTCTTTTTCCTGACTGCTTCTTATTTTATTGATCAACTATAAAACTATGACTGTCGGAGGTTTCTCTTCAGGTCGTACCTTAACAATGTGGAGTTTTGGCAGCAGGTTGCAGTCAGCCAGTGTCATGTCTTCTCCGTCGAGGAAGCCGCGCGTGGAGGCATTCATCTCCTCCATGCTGTTGTGGTCGATTTCATCAGGAAGAGGAGAGCACAGGTACTCATCCAACTTCTGCAGGGTCTTGAGAAGGCCCCTCTCCAGTCCTGGATCAACAGCAGTTTACAGTTATTGGTGGAAAGTTAATCGTGTTTATGGTATGAAAACAAATTGGTACAGATATGTTCTGAACTTGAAGCTCTGGGTAATGTGAATGCAAAGCAATAGTTTAAAGTATAAAAACGGGAGCGTTTTTTATAGGATTTACTGACATGCACGGCCCCCTTAATGGCACTTCCTTGTTTGCAGTTTTATGAAAGGTGACCTCTAGTGGTGAAATATTACATACTATAATTCAGACCCCCCCCCACCCAACAACACATAATATTTCTTAAATAATATTAATGTATTATGACAAAGGTTTGCTTGACTAAAAGGTTACTGTTTATCAGTAAACATTAGGACTGTGCATTTAACACGCCAGTAAGATTAACCATTCACACCCAGCAATAAACCTTCATTTTATGACAGTATTTCAGTTTATATTTAACCAATCTATTTAGTTAAAATGACTATTTTATTTAGCAATAACTCTTTTTTTATTTCTTTGTGTAACAGGTTACAACATTTACAATATTTACAATATTCTGAAATAAAAATGTCAAATAATAATAACTACAATCATAACTATATTTCATTACATTTATAAAGTATTTTTAGACACTCATAGGTGTGATTCAAATCATAATCATTTGTAAAAAAAAAAAGATTTTTTGTCTGTATGTATGCGTGAACAAATGTGGTAAACATCATCAATGAATTTTAATTATTACATTCAGTTAATTAAATGATTATAAAAGCAATGCTCTTTTAAAAGGCTTTAACTAACGAAAAAAACCTTTAAGTGGCATAATATTCATAAAATAATTACGTATGTATTAGTTGTCATAAAAGAACATTAATAAAAAAACATTTCAAATGTAAAATTATTGGTATTCAGGCATAAAAGATGTTCTTTTCTTTTACACACCATTATGACATTTGATTAAAGAAAGATAATAAATCTGGCTCTCAAACTAAATGTTTGGGGAGGCCTGGTGTTTACGCCACACAAACTAAAGCTTGCATTTGTTCCATGTATTAGAAGTGACGGGTTGGTACTGTCTGAAATCAAACAAATAAAAGTACTCTGGCAAATTATCTTGTTTATTAAAACCATAATTTTCTTTCTGAAACGTATAGTTTTGAAAACAAACAAACAAAACAAACAAACAAAAACTAAAATCTAAAACTAAACTCTGCCCTCTAGAGGGCGGACGAACCAAACAGTTAAAGTTTTAATGTGTTAAAGAGTTAAAGTGGTTGCACTTCTGCTTAGCCGCCACAGAGGGGAACAATAACTCAACACTATGTTAAATGTTAAGATCAGCTTTATGAGAGATTGAACCATATCATATTACACTCTAAATCTAGTAAAAGGATTTACCCTTTATCATAAGGACTGTTAAACTAAGGTAGAAATTTTTGAATATGTAGTCAAGTTTTTTTCAGCAATTTGTCTAAAAGTCTAGACTATCTGCTAACAATGGAGAAATGTTGACAGGCTCCATATGGAATGGAGAGGTTGTTATCACCCACAGTCAACATTTCACAAGGGTGGAGACTCTTGAAAATAATGTTCAGGGTCAATGACAAGCTGTTATTGAGCTGAAGAGTCTAAGATTGTGGAGAAATGCATCAGGGCAAATTTCTTGGAGTTTTTTTTTTATAATGGCTGAAGTTTGCAACAGCTTCAGACAAAGCCCCATGACTTTTCTTTTTTCTTTTTACTTCACTTTTCATAGTAATAGAATCAAGGTTTCATAAAGTCTTCATTTAATACAAAACATGTCTATAAACACTGGTACCATGCCCTCCAACACCTAAACTACAGACAACACTGTTTACATGCACAACAAGAGACATGGCAACCAAGACCAGCTGTATACGGGTATATTACACAGAGAAGTGTTTTTGCAGTCAATTTAAACTGAAACTAAGCAAGCTCTTATTCTCAGAGGTTAAAAGCTGAAGTCTTTGTGGTTACCTTCATTGGCGTCAGGTTTGGAGTTCTTGATAAATGCTGAGAACTTGGCAAATATGTCCATTCCTGCTGTGTTGGATTCTGGATGTCTGGCACCAAGTTTAGAAAATCTGAGAATATGTCCATAAACATAAATTTAACGAGAGATCCGGTAGACACAGACGCTCATAATTACAAGTCTAAGCTTTCACTAACTTTGGAGGACAGAGGATATCCTCTAGGAACTCTTCAATCTTGTTTACGTCTGTCTTGACCTCTCCATTGAAGGTAATGAAGGGAGGATGGGTTCCTGGGGCTAGATTCTGCAGATCCGCTGGCTTTCTATTAAAGGAAAATTACAGGAAGAGTAAACGTATATTAAACCTTTTTTTTTTTTATCAAACCTGCATGACAAACCTCAACTCCTGTACACACGTATCTCTTTTGATTTCATTTTAAGTTATAGTGTCATAAGGGATCCTTGGGTAAGAAAATAAGTCTACAAATTAGAATGCAGGGGGTTACTCACTTTTCTGAGTAGTGATGTCACATAATTCCTGCCCCAAAGAAACTTGCATGTAAAGTAAAAAAAACTTGCTCAGAGATTTTTTTTCCCTCAGAACTTGCTCAGAGATGTACAAAGAATAAATAAGAAATCTGCAAACAAGTGAGGGTTCAAGAAAAGAGGGGGATATGTCCCTTTGGGCAGTTCAGGCAGGAACGCTATGATCTTACCAGCTACAACAACAGGAAATGAGCTCACAGCTCTGGCATGAGCACAAGGAGCACCCTATCCCTTGTGGTGCCATGAAGAAATAAGTAAAAGAGAGAAAAAAGCATGCTGTGGGCAGTCAAGAGTAGGAAATGGCTGGAAATTAAAGTAATAGGACATTGAAAGGGAGAATGATATAAAAAAGTGAAAGCGTATTTACAAATGCACAACAACGAAGAGTCACTCCTAAAAGTGGTGCTTCTTGGTCTCATTTGAAGGTTTTACACAACACTGAACAACATCTGTGTTAAAATGCAAACACATTGACTAAAGATCAAAAGAAAAAATGAGAGAGAGAGTGAGGAGAGAGAAGATAGACTAGGAGAGGAGAAGAGAAGAGGAAGAGGTTGAGAGGAGAAGAGAGAGTGGGAGAGGAGAAGAGAAGAGGTTGAGAAAAGAAGAGAGAGTGGGAGAGGAGAAGAGAAGAGGAAGAGGAGAAGAGAGAGTGGGAGAGGAGAAGAGAAGAGGAAGAGGTTGAGAGGAGAAGAGAGAGTGGGAGAGGAGAAGAGAAGAGGAAGAGGTTGAGAGGAGAAGCTGGGAATTAATATTTGATCAAATAAAAAAACTATAGTTTAAATTCAAGCAAAAGACCAGAGAAATGCCCCGTATTTATTACTGTGCACATGCAGTGGGGGAGGACCTTTTTTTACATTTTAGCAAAAGGGCACTGTCAAACACAGCTGTGCAAAGAGACACAGGAATGGGATGACAAATCTCCCTAGACATAAATATAAAATGCCAAAATATTTTTTTATTGTCTTAACTTTTTTGGTATTTTATCATCATTCCTAAACCTCTCCAATCCACGTCTTTTTGGCTGAAACAAGTCGTAAAATAACTCGACCAAAAACATCACGATCATTTATAGTGAATACATTTAAACAAAATAGACCTGCCAGTGACCTACACCCACATTAACAAAAACACATTGATCACACATTTACCTTCAATCAATTCTCTTTTCACACTACTACATCTTGGTATGGGTCACATGGATTTCTTCTTTTCTACAGTGTTCTGATGAAGCTAACAGAACCATGGAAAAGAAAAAGAACACTCTACTCATAAAAGCTCCTGGTTGGGCTTGAACCACAAACTTGGCATCATTGACTATTTTAATGGTAAGAATAGGTCATGCTACTTTGCTTTTAAAAATTAGATAAGATGTTTAATGTCATATCAACCTTTAAAAATACTTGATTAAAAACACGTTCCACAGTTACAACAGAGAAAAACTGATTTGTAACATGATTAAAAGCACAAACCAATAAAATACACTCAATGGAATTTCAGGAAATGCAATTGTGTGGAATTGATTTCTTGCGAATGTGTGCCAATTCAAATAAAGCGTTCTTCAAACAAACACACATCTGTTTTGCAAAAGATTACTTGACTCGCAAACAAACTGAAATCCGTTTACAAATATGAAAGTGGATTTCAGCATAAACACAACCCAACCTGCAAACAAACTGAAACCAATTTGCACCATACTAAGCACAGAAACCTTTTTCTATAAAAAAACATTATAGTGAGCTTCGTCATTTAATGTATTTTGACAAATCTCTTATCTTACACTCAAACATCGGGAGGTGCTATGGGCGAATTTACGTTCATCGCCTAATTATATAACTTATTATTTACACATTGGTCGCATTCTGACTGCCATTTAGTTTTGATGCAAGAAGCCAAGAATGGTTTTATATCTGCGGCAGGAATCTTAAACCAAAGGGCCGCCAAGATGAAAGCAATTCCAATCATTTACTTTTACAAAACATAACCAACAGAAAATTCCATCTGGAAACTACAACAGAGTATGTTTATTCACACCTTTTAAGGTCCACGGTGGTGACATTGAAAACCACACCCTTCAGCCACAGGATCATGAAGAGGCGTTGAGAAAATGGACAGTTGCCAATGCTCTCTCCATCGCTCCCTGCCTGGAACACATCAAAATATCAATTTAGTATCAAAAATATGTGCATGTCAAGATAATCAAATCTGTCCCTATTCCGAGGAGTTGTTCCAGGTCAGCTGACATTCCAGATGTTACGATTTTTATAACTGTACAAGCCTGTAACATCTCTGACTGAGTCATTATCAGATTACTGCCAAAAAAGGAAAAAAGGTTAACGATGCAAAACATTTTATTTGAGGGAGGTGGGAGCGGATCATGCGTTGTAAAATTCCCTTCAGAAGAATGCTGTGGATGAGTAAAAGACTTTATGTCCTCAATAAATGTGTTCAATTTAAACTAACTGTACCTATTAAATAATCAAAATAGTAAAAATGCAACTTATAGAATGAAGTTGTTGGGTTTTTTTTTTTCATTAAATTAGTCATACTGTAAAAGGTTATCCATTGTACAACTATTTTATCATAATATTTGACAAATGTCTACAAAGATCACCAAATGTGTTTTAACAGTTTATGTCAGGTTACGAGTTATGAATCAGTGCTGTAACAGCACAACAAAATACATCTAAAAACACAAAGCTGTCAAATAGACTTCGGGAAAGTACTTCAGCAGTGCAGTGTCTAAACAAGTTACTTTTAATTCACTTAATGAAAATTTCACCACTTTTATATTAAAAATTCCCATGAATTACTGTTGCAGTAACTATGTGTGAAATTCATAGATATTATATAATACATAATCATGATTCAAATATTTATTGATTTTCATTCAAAATAGATATAGTCCTAACAAACACAAACCTTGCGCTTGTGCGTGCGTGTGTGTGATGTGTTCCAGACAATAACTCAATCGTTGTTACCACCAAACCAGTCTGGCCTCATCCTTTTAGCTTGTTGCATAACACACAACATATCTTTATTAATAATGTCTGTAGTCTCATTTGATTAGCCTTTCACTCAGTTCCAGAAGCAAGTTAGTGACCCAGAAAGAGATGCTCATAAGAGCTTCAGCCAATTATAAAATAAGTGGTGAAACTGAACAGATTTAGGACGGACGTACAACAAAACAATATACTTCTATACACATCTAACTTCAACAACAAAAAAGGAACATTAAAAAAAAAAGCCTCTTAATTGTGAAAAGGCCTTTTAAAAAAAGTCATCTAAATGGCAGTGGTGGAGGTAATGGATTACAACTACGCATGTCACTGTAATTAAGTACATGTTTGGGGTATTTGTATGTTTTAATTTCAAGTCTGTACTTTTACTTGTACTTGTGTACAACTTAATCAAAGTAATTTACTTTGTTATTTTTTCATATTAATTCGTTAGGGAGAACTGTCATTTTAATTAATATCTCAGTCACTGGTCAGCATGTCTTTCATTTTATTTGTGTATATTTCTTCAGTCTTTATATTACAATAGCAAAACATTGTTTATGAAAATTATTATTGTGCAATTGATATTGAAGATAATTGTCATTAGAACAAGTAAATTCAACATCGTTGTATCAAAAATAAGTAATAAACTCCTAATTTGTTTATTTGTTCTCATATTGCATACAGTTTTTTCCTGAATGTTGGGTAATAAATGGAAATGAAATAGGCTGATTAAACATGTACGTACACACACACACACACGCACGCACACCTGACCTGACTCAGAGTACATTTTATGAAGAGTAATTTTTACTTTTACAATAGTACTTTGTAACACCGGCAATTTTACTCATAAGTGACTATAAATTCAGCAAATTAACAGTACATGTAGTTGAGTACAAATATCCAGTGCTCTTTCCACCATTGCTTAACAGTGACTAGCATAAACAGGAAACCATAGGTAAGCATTTCATATTCATGAATCCTCAGAACCCATAATGTTCCAAGACTTCCATAAACTTCACAGAGCTGCAGTGAGGTTTTATGAATCTTTTTTGTTATCTCTAGTTTACTCAGGTTCCAATCGTAGAAAGGAATGGAGGAGCTTTGTAAACAACAGAACTTTGTTCTAGATTGGTCTCTCGCCCTTTCATTTCCCCTTTGTCTCTCGCCCATCCAGCCCCCTGATGGTATCTCTTGTTTGGTCAATTTCTCCCTCTCTGTGATGCACAAAAGCTTCCCTTCTGTTTAATTATCACTTTGTCAATGGTTTAAGCATTCCAGGGTCATTTGTTATGTTGCTTGTATTAAAATGCACTGAAACCCTTGTCGTTTAGATCAATGAACTCATTCACATAAAAAACAACTGTTGTGGGAGGAAAATGGGCTTTGCTCAGATTTGAAGAAGCTAAAACGTAATCCCTCAGGATGATTCAGTGACCCTTTGATTTTTCCCAATGCAAGATGTTCATTGAAAAAGGCAATGGGAAGAGCCTCAGAACAACGGTTTCCATAGAGACACACGGATGTAGTGTCCATCCTTTAGAGTTCAATCTACTAGAACTGAAAAGACTACACGAAACAACCTCACACAAACTCCTAACCTGGAACTGTGAAAGTACTGAGAAAAGATTACAGTATTACAAAGAGGTTATATAAAAGTTACTTATCTCCTGAGGGTGTCCAAAGCCTTGAAATCTAAGTAGATTTTTTTAAACAGTATAACTTCAAAGGGTGTATTCTAAACACAATTGAACAGCTTATGTAAATTCATTAGCCATTAACATTTTTTTAACTACACTATGGAAAAATCATTAATGTTTGAAGGTTTGCTGAGGTCAAATTTTTAAACAATGTGTTACGTTTTACCTGACTTAACACCTAATGTCAATTACACAACCCTTCCCCAAGCAAAAAAAAAAAAAAAAAAAACTCAATACGATTAAGAACAAAATAACTGCCTTTTTCAAGAGGCAAACTCCTGCGCAATAGGAAGTGACTGAACTCTAGTATCTCGACCTGCTCAGGAGTAATAAGGATCTCATTCACTCATTCAGGTTAAAACTGGCCAACTTTGGAGGTGAAAACATGTTTACACCCCTGGTGCTGCAATGTTTTTTTATTCAAATTGCTAGTTTTGAACATGAACACTGAGGGGTGAATAATTGTGTTAATTCAAGATAAATTAAAAAGTAAACTTTTAGACAAGAAGAAAGCTGCAATATGCCTCTCGGGATCCTTTTTTGGTTAAATGGTGATGGCTGGCTACACCCATTTTGAGCCTGTTTTACCATTCATATGAAACGTTTATGTTCATATTATATTGTTAAAGAAGGTGTTCATCGTTAACACTTCCTTGATCGACAAAACCCTACCCACTGACTTGCTACCCCTCCCACATTTTTGAAATTGTGACAAAGCTTATTTTCAGAAATTCAATCATTTTTTTTTTGCTTCAGACAATTATTTTGAACATAGTTTATATCAAAACTATGCTAGAGAAAAGCATGCTATTCCATTTAACACAAAACACCGACATAAAATTAAACAAAAGTTATGTAAAACACACGTTGACTTTTATTGATTCGTGACGCATGTCTCAAATGATTTTAACCAACGATGTCCCTAAATATGATTTTAAGCAAATGGATTTTTTTTGCTCACAGGTTCAAATAAACTTTCAAAGAAAAAAAAAAGCTTTTTTTTGCCAAGTACAACAGCCATGTAATTTTATAAAGCCGAACAAATGCAACGGCTTTCACAAAGTTGAGGCCTCTCCTGTTAAGTGTTAAACCTTGTCTTGATTTCACCTCTTTCTTGTTTTCCACTCCTCCTCCTCTCTCTCCACCCTCTTAGGGGCCTCAGAGGATCATGGTGAGGGGAGTAGAACATATTCGGCTTGGTCTGTTGTGAGTGTTTAGATTTTGAAACGTAGACAGAGCAAGCATTTCCTCTCAAGACAGCTGCTAACTCAGCCAGTCTTAAATGAACTCTTGAGCTATTGAACTAAATGAGAGGCACAATGCAAACTTGCACCTCAGGCCCCAAGACTGTTTTAATCAGCTAGTTTGAAACATAAAATGACCAAATGACCTTTGAGAATACCTACAATAAAATATCTGAACCACAAGTTTTCCATAGATGTTACCCTCTGTGCACAAATCTCCATTCAAAGAGATTGCACTCTCTCCAAGATCCATATGGGTGCCTCTCCAAAACACAAACAAAGCCCTTTTGTTCAACACCTCTTGAAAACGCTTTGGGTGCATCCAAAAGAAAAGAGAAAACAGATGGCAAACTGAGTAAGCAGAAGACAGTTTATGGTGTATGCACCTCTATATGCATTTAAAATACTTGTGTATAGGTGAATATCTGAAACCATTGGTATGTTATAGCTTTTAGATGTATTTATTTATTAATGTAAATACTTCTTGATCTTTTTATGAAAATCTGTTTCAGGACAGAGGCAAAAATGACATCAGATACCCACTTCTAGCAAATGTATGTGTTTCTCTAAAGTATATTTGAAAAGTATATGGCACAATAACTTTAAAAGTTAAGTTATAGAGTTTTAAACATTTCAAAGTCATATAGGTTCAAAAGAACTGGACTTGGCATTTTACAGAGTCCAAAAATCTGAGGTGATTTAAAGACGCTGCTTACAATACATCCTGCTTTTTGAAGGTTATTAAGCGTTCAGTCGTAGCCTAGAGCTGCCACATTTATTAATGCTTTAAAAAGGACACCTTTAAAAGTTTAAATGAAGACTCCGTTATCCCACCATCTCTATCTTGCCGATATTTCATGACACTTGCTTTTGTCCATATCAATCTTTCTCTTAATATTAATTAGTACTAATAGTTGGCTCTGGCTTGACATTTACATTAACAAAGCTGCAAAAAGCATTGGGAGCCTTAAGGTCAATGTTTACATGCATTAAAAGGGCAGTCTGGGTGATGTAGTTTGCAGTGTTACGCATACGTATCACATCAACGCTGCATTTCGATGGACAGCAGGCACATTTCCTTTGTAATGTGATTGGTTGAGATTTGTTGTGATTGATATGCAAATATCAATGAAACTTGTTTTTAAACATGAGAAAAATTATATGCAAATTCGGAATCAAATGAGCATTTCTATTCATAAGAGTCCAATTGCTCATTCAGTACATTAACTGCTTAGATTAAGATCTAATTTTAAGGTCTGTATAGGGTAAGCTAAAATTAATTAAATGTGTTTCTATGGGCAGTATGAAGTTGATTAACAGTAACATTGAGCTTACCATTAGACTGGAAACAAATTCTTGGAAAGTACAATACATTTAATCAAGTAACTACTTTTTTTTTTTACCCAATACTGTTCTATTAAATCCTTGCGATCTGGATATACAAATTCCAATATATGTTTTACTCTTCCATACATCGCAGATCTCAAACCATTAAGTGTATAACTAGAACCAAAGAGTAAAGTAACGGTATAATAATAACAAATCTATTGTGCGTTTCATACATTACAATTGAATATCCTTAAATCATTACATTTAAAATACTTCTTTTTCATGAGTCTGCTGTTTTTTTTTTATGATCAAGGCAAGATCAAACTCAATACTCGAGGCAGTTTTAATAATAATAATGCATTTTAAATTCTTTTTAGCTACAAGAGCAACATCTATTAATTAAGATTTAGTGTTTGTGTACGTTCAGCACCAGCATTTTACCTCCAGCACAAAAGAATGAAGACAGTGTCTTTATTAAGCTCTGTGACACTCTCAGCTATGTATGAAGTAGAAGCTGTCCGGTGGAGACAGTGAGTCATCGTCCACAGTAACTGATGAGCATGCGTCACAGAGCGATCTGCACTCCCTTCCACTGAGCTCATCTCTTCCAACTTGGACTCTAAGACGTCTACCTTCTCGCATTCACATTTCACTTCCTGAGGGTGGAGTCTCTTTGAAGAGCCCATGCCTGAAGTACCCACTTCTGCACTCACTTTTAGCCCTCTACTTTTGGCCACACTGAGATTCCCACAGGACCCGAGTATGTGTGCCTGTTTGTGGCTGTCTGGAGATGGGGAAGTGCCCTCCACTCTAAATTTAGACCTCTCTACAGCCAAAATATTCACAATCACAATGTGTTTGTTCTCCTACCCTGAGTACAATCTGACCATATAAGGAAATAAAGAAAGAAATGAGGGAATGAGACTTGGGTAATAAGGAGATTCTCCCGTTTATGAAAAAAGAACGTTCTTCAATCATTGTTGGATGAAAAACCTAAAAGATTCATGATTTTTT
Source organism: Danionella dracula (assembly GCA_900490495.1). Lineage (NCBI taxonomy): Eukaryota > Metazoa > Chordata > Actinopteri > Cypriniformes > Danionidae > Danionella > Danionella dracula. The sequence goes on from UELW01000223.1 coordinate 1,529,250, forward strand.
TTTCATGAACACAGCCTAGTACCAATGATTTTCAAATAGCAAGCAATTGCATCTTTTTTGGATCCTTATTTACTAATAAATGTAAGTTCCAGTAAATCATTGGTTATGAGTATGCCTGTGAGAGAAGAGCCAGTAGACTTACTTAAAAACATGTAAAAATATTATTCAACACTTGTACGTGGTACTCTGGTGTCCCACTAAGGTTTAAGACATGTCATGTTCACTGGTGATTATAATGAGAAAGAAAACGTGTTGCTTGATAGGGATGCACCTATTGGTTGGCCAATGTCAAGAATTGGTTGATTTTTAGGTTGATCAGCAATCAATGGTCATTCGTAATAACATTTTGAAAAATGCACAGCTTTTGTGTGAGTTGTGCTCTTGCTCTCCTGCAGATGTGTCTTTACATGATTAAACCCTACAGGTTTTACAGTCCTGAAGCCCAATCTATACTTAGGCGTCAAGCCTACAAATTGCCCTTTGCGAAGGCTCCGCACACACCCATTTGTCAACAAAAGCATCTATATTTCTGACCTGTCTATGCACTAATCAATATTGGCATGATAAGAATGCAAACAACTAGTTAACCAAAACAAAACAAAGATGCTAACAGAAAACAGATTATATTTACCTCGTCATATATGATTTAAATACAGCCCCATAAATACAACTGTTCCTGCTTTAGAATCACCCATATTTGCACTATTTGATATTACACCATGACATGGCAAGGGAGTTGAAGCGCTCACACTATTTCTGACTCTCCTGAAGTTTCTATATTTTCCTTTTCTGACTCTCCAGAAGTGCAAAAAAGACTGTTGATCAAGCAAACTGAGTCCCAAAAGATCTCCACTGAAAACAATGGGCAAAAACCCAGATGGTACATTCTTGGTTTATATGGGAAAAACCTAGCCCAAACCCAAAAGTTCTAAAGGGATTGGCTCCAGTGAGTTTATGGTTAAAAAAGTTTTATCTAAATCTGTTGATTAGAATAATTTTTGAATGATAAAATTCTTGAACTACTAATTCTTTGAAAATGTTTTTATACTCAAGCACAATACTACATCCATCAATTGATGATGAAAACAGGGAGCCTTTGAGCACTTATTTCAATTCAGCATGTGTCCAGATTCCAGACAGGCCTCCTACACATCACTAAGTTTATGCAAACATTCCCAGAACATTCCTCTTAAACAAAAAAAAAGCAGGCCGCAGGCTCCGACTGATAACTCATGATGAGGTTCACTGTCTGTTAGATGAGACTCTGCGCTTGCGTGTGATTTGTTGACCAATGACAGACACCACATTGCACCAGCTGAATAAACAAGTGTTATTCAAATGAACAAAAACACGGATATCGCTCTGTTCTGGAGACAAGAACCAATCAGTAGTGGCTGTCGATATTTGACAAGAATAAACAAAGACTAGAAAGCACCGTGGACAGAGATATAGGCTAACCACACTCTGGAAGACCTCACTCAAATTTGCCTACATTTAAATTTTAAAGCTAAATTCAAATGCTGGCAGTGTTACAGGTGTCATTGTTCAATGTCATTATGGTAATAGCACAGTCACTCAATCCGGCTCAAGGCCTGTGAGTGACTCACAAGAGCTAGACTGAGCTGACACAAATCCTTTCACTACTCAGCTCGGTCATTACTTCTTACACACAGATGCAGGATTTGTTAATAAGGTGGATAGATCTGCTTCAAAAACCATAAAGTGAAAAGATTAAGCTAAGAAATCATATCGATGGTTTGGGTTTTCTTAGTCTATGTTTTTTTCCTTCCAAATAAACTTTGCAAAACTGTTTATTTCCTGATGGGATAACCCTCCAAGTTTAGACGGAGCCTTTTACTCACTGGAGCAACAGAGGAGGGGCTGACGCAACACTTTTCATTGGCTTGGAAATAAAACAAGCTCACACAGAGAAACAATAGAACCAAACACAATGGAGATTTGAACAAAGGGGAGAAATTTCATGAGGGTTCACGATGCTGTAGCGCACTTATTTTATCAGACACGGGTTGTCTGTTAAAATAAGAAGCTGAAGGACAAAAAGAGAGGGAAGGAGGGGCAAAGGAGTCTTTTGTCCTTCAGACTCTTGAGTAAGGACAGATCCTCAGCACTGAAAACCTCATGGCTTTACTGGAATCTGCAATAAAAGCAACTTAAAACACAGACAAATAATATATTACACTCATAGGATACTGAACTTGTTCTCTAACGTATCTGATATTACACCTTTTAACTGTTCACTTCCTGCCAGCTGATAAGACAGAGCAACACACTTAAAACTGACAACAATTTTGGTAAAACTCTATACTCAGTGTTTTAACAGGCACATTGCAGTCTTCATAGAAAAACACTTTATGATCCGGTTTATTTTTATTGCCAACCTTTAAAAAGGAGACAAATTCAAGGGCTTGAAAATAATCAATTATTAAACTATAGTTTAGCAGGCTGCTGCAAACCAAATGGCAACATCAGCTTCAAAAATCATCTGACTTCAAATGAATTCTGAACAATAATTAATCAAAGTAGACCAGTAGAAATGTATGGAATTGAATAGTCAGCACCAAGACTGCGTAATGCAGCTGAGGTCTAGAGTCTGCTGGCCGGGTAAACATCACCACCGTCACATGACATGCTGGTTCATTTTGACTAGATTGAGCAAGCTGATGTAAATTGTGAGATCCTAAAAACATAAAGAAACATGGAAACATGGAAGATTCTCCCTTTTGTCATTTATGATTAAAAAAAGTCTGCTAAATGCATAAGTGTAAAATAAAATCCCATTGTTCCGTTTTATATTAGACATCCATCAGTCATCATAATCTCACCTGAGGCTGTCCTAAGACTCATCCACCAGAATAACAAAACAAGATTGGCCTAAAACAGCAGAGAAAACACTTTATTTCTTAATATTCTAAAGTATTACATCCACAATTGAAAAGATGTCTCCAAATATCACCAAGTACAATTCAATCTATTCATACCATTTATTCTTTAAACTTTAAAATGCTTCTATATGTTACTCATAACATCTGAAGAGTAATGGGATCAAAGGTCACTCATTCTAAACATTATCTTTAGAGTTTGATATGAAATTGTGCATTTGCAGTTGAGTGGAATTCTAAAGACGTGCACAGCGATCACCTGCCATAAGAGTATTTTGAATGTCAGGTAACACAAATGTAGCAGTAGCATAGCAGCAGCACACTCTATTGTCATTGATAAGGCCATAGTAGCTTTTACAGTAATTACATCAGCTAATTTATGTCATTTCCGCAACCATCTTCTACGTTTTTTTAAATGTAACAACATGTGACCTAAAGAGCTATGGGCTGGAAAAATATGTCCCACTATTTCCCATACAACAGTAATACCTTTCAAAAAGTGAGGCTTTAAAATTGCTTCATCACACTCTGAGAACCAATATAAATTTAACAGTCACTGATCCCATTAATGCTAAGAGGCTGGTCTCTCAAGCTCATATCCATTAGAGAAGACAGTAGAATAAACAACTAAATTAAAAAGCAAAGAGCACAGTAAACCGGCAAGCAGTGATCAGATTCGACCACAGAAAAGGTATGTTTCAACTCATGTAAACCCAGTGCATACGAACAAACATGTGATCAAAGCAAAAATCTGAACAAGCACGTGGTAGCAGCAACCAGCAGGTGCAGCGGTGCAGAGAGAAGAAGGCAGGGACATGACTGCATTATCAGCTGCACGCAGGGGCAAGGTTTGCCTGGTTTCTATGGCAACAAAGGGGCTGGTCCATCGCCATTGTGTTGTGCAGTAGGAAAAGGTGGAACAAAGATGTGTTAGGTACAAGCTGTGAATTATGAATGAGAGACATAAAACTACAGAAAATGGGGAGAGGTCACCACTATCTATCTTTAGCGGTCTGTGTGCTATTTTAAACAAACGAAACTCTTTACTTTTGCACCATAGCAACCAAACACACACAGCAGAATCTTATCAGCAGAATCTTATCAGCAGACTCTGACAGCGCCTAAAGATGCCCAATCTCTCGATGCTCTTCAAAACCAAATTCCAATTAGCAGTTCAATATTTCATTAATTTCATGAGGATAGATAACTGTTGTAGTTCTGACGAAACATCAGCAATTTCAGATATCCACATTCATAAAAACATCATACACAGCCACTGAGCATCAGCAAAATAGCTTTAAAAATAAGTCCTCTTCATGCTTCACTTATGCTGTTTAACACCAAATTCTTATCAGAAGGTAAAATTTTTCATTTCATTTATTTCACGAAGGTAAAGCTCAAAAGTTAGCAGATTGTAAAAAAAATTTATAAATTTTTTTGTAAATCAATGCTTTGTTTAATACGAATTTAAATTAAAGCATTACTTCCACTTTGTATGATCTACTTCTGATTCACTAATTATGAGCGTAAATAACGCTTACGCTGCAGGTGAGTGTTTATAATAAGGATAAAATACATGACTGCAGCCTCAAAAAATGCTGGAAGTTTTCCCAAGTGTGGGACTATTTCAAGCTTAAACATGGAAAGACGGTGCATACACTCAAGATGAGCTCGCATCTGCTCGGTATGTATGCCGGAGTTCTTTAAAGCACAGGGAATTCAGAGAGCCTTTCTTTCGTTAGTTTAGCCTCCGCGGTCTATAGCGTGTGAATGCTAGACCCTAACATTGCAGTCATTGTAACAAACATTAAAAAATAGCATTTCACATAATTTGTTGATTGTGTTGTACAGTACAGCAGCAACATGCTGAAAGTTATAATCTGTTAAAAACATATTTATTGTACTTTTGAACATATCTATAATAGGTTAAATATGGGAGATGAAATATATTGTGAAGGAAGGCGGAATCCCGCACACGCTTTTAACATTCCCATTGTTTTCTTATTGCAGGTTTATATAAATAAAAACTTAATTGAAATCATGGACCGTGTGGCGGAAAGATGGCGCAGTGGTCGTCTTGTAACCAGTAGGTTGGCAGTTCGATGCCCACCCGGTCCATTCTGCTGTTGTGGCCCTGGGTAAGCCCCTGTATAGATGTGTGTAGCTAGTGGGGTGCGTTGGTTGGTGGGCAGGAGGCCATAATGGCAGCCACGTCCCCCCAGGCTGCTCCAGGGCAACTGAGCGCTACCAAGTTAGCTCATCACTACCAGTGTGTGAAAATGTGGAATAATGCTCTACACTTTGAAAAGCGTCTTTGAGCTCTGGAAAAGTGCTATATAAATTAAACCCATTGTTATTATTATCAGTTATTATTGCATATGTTTTTTGTGAAATATCAACTGTGTATATTAACCACATCTATATTGTAAGACTATCATTTCTGGTGAATTTAGAACCAGTGTGTACAGTTTGAATACAGTGCAGGGGCTTGCAAAACATTGGGTTTTGAAATCTTTACATTTCTCAAATCTGTCTAAGTCACTTTGCAGTAGTCATGACGATACACCAGCAATTCCAGATAAACATCATACACAGCCACTGGACATCAGCGAATCAGTCCAAAACGCAAGTTCACTTACTCCTCGTATTTACTCATTTCTATAGAAACATTTTGATCGGATTCGTCAACTGATTTCCGAAACAAGCTGACCTATACAATTGGATTTTAATTGCTCTTGTGTTCATTGAATTATTAATCACAGTCCATTAAATGGAACAGAGGCCCCCTTTAATTAAAGTCTTGGGAGTCGTAAATGCCTAGTCAGTGATTTCGAGCCTGAAATCTAAAGTCCTCAATGCTTTAATGGACTGGAGGTGTTAGTAACCAAGCGCTTCTGAGAAGAAAGCTTGTGTCGCATGCTTCCAAACAGTCATGGAACCTCAAACACCCCCTCCTCTTTCTGTAACTCCATCCCCTCCTCCACTTCCCTTCTCTCCCTCCTTTCAAGCTTTTAGGAGTTTTCCCGCTCTGCACAGAAGGCCTTTTAGAGGGAGAAAACAGGGAGCCAGGGATAGAAAGAGACTGACAGAATTCCCAGTTTAGAAGATCCAGAATGCTGAATTACAGAAGTTGTTTAATCTTCAGGCCAACCCATCGAGATTAGTTTGTAGTTACATTAAACAGCTCTGATGGAGCACTGTGTAAAAGTGAAATAAGTACAAATCCCTTATGAAGGCAAAACAATGAAGTATATACAGAAATTATAGCTGCATTCCCCCATTGGGTGTTTCCTTGATAAACAAACAGTCCGAACAGAAGTTATTTTGTATACATTACTAAATCTGAACATTCAAACTAATTTTTTTTCCCAGGATTTCAGAGTCTGAAATCCTAAACAAGCAGGACTCCTCGCATTTTAGCCTCTGTGTGGTTTTAGCAAAGGGTGTGATGTAAATACATATTTATCTTTTGTCATTTGATTTAGCCATGCTATATAAAGTTACATAGACCAACACCGAGAAAACGCCCATCTGACATTCACAACCCTTACTGTAACGCTCCAAGAGCTGAAACAAGCTCTGACGTTAACATAGAAAGGGTCGAATACATTAATAATTATATTTTTGGATAAAACCCATTGTATGACTCATCTAACATAATCTAGACGCTTCGGTTGAATTTTGTACCAGTGATCTTCACTTTAATGGACTCGTTTTTACTCAATTAAAGGATATGGTGGAGACCCTTGAAGAAAATCTCAGACGTGCATAGAAGCCTGGCACTCTTTTAATGTTATCCGACTACACAACGTAACTTTACAATTCCAGACAACCAACGCTGAATGACAGGAGCTGGTTCTCGCGTTCTTACCTTCACAAAAAGCTCAATGACGGGTTCGTTTTCCCCCTTCAACCCGTTCTGAGGTACCGAGAGAGACATCCCGAAGTTTTGCCTCAATATGGACGCGCTCACAGCAAAACAAACCTCAAATTCTTCACCTTTGCACAAGAAGTTTTCCTTTCACAAATCTATGTTTTACGAGGTGAGTTAGAGAACAACCAAAAAGCTCCGCGGCTTTCCAAATCAGTCCGTTAGAACTAAAAGGCGGTTTTCCACGAGGTCCCGCCGCAGCTGCCTAGAAACACATCGGTGTGAAGCTCGGTCGAGTCCGCTATGTCTCCTCCTCCAGGCTGCCCTCTCAGGATGGCGACGACCGACACGGCTGTATTAAAGGCGGTGATGTCATGCGCAGTGGACGGAACGGCTTGCAAGCGTGTCTGGTGAAGAACGGAGAGAACAAAACCGGCGTTCTATCTGATTTTGCGAACCTGTGAGATTTGCCTACCGCGCATGCGTAGACACAAACGTTGCTTTATTTGATCACTCTTTATTTTTCCATACCATAATTCTTTGCGCCATACTGTACTTTATGGAGGATACACGGTTTAAACACCTCCCAAGTTTTTATTAAGACATTTGCTTTCATTACACTAACATTAATAAAGCCATGTTACTTTTTTTAATGGAGCATTTCATACAAGCATATAAATACAACCCAATGCGGTAGTTAATTAGAATTTTTAAGGTAAACCTGTTACATACAGTCAATTGGTTAAACATGTCCTATTGTACAACATTTAAAGCGAGGATGGGTAAATCTAAAAAAAAAAAAATCAAAAGGGTTCATTAAAAAAAACATAAAATTATTTTGTATACTGAAATTCTTTGGTGTGTAAACAATAATATCAATAGGTAAAACTTTAACACCACTCAGTTGAAAACTGAGTTTTTGTTGAAACTCGTTATTATTGTACCAATAAGCATTTTAATCGAACTGTAATGTTAATCAAGAAATTCAGGAAATATTTTGATTTGAGAACTCTTAATCCAGTTAACGTCTTTCAATCCTCAAAACTAATCAGTTTAATTTATGTATATTTATCCAGTGTATGTAACAAACAGCATAGAGACATGGCTACCAACGATCTAAAATAACCAAATAAAGTTTACCCATTGTTCCTTTTTGGTTATCTACAGCATACCTACAAGTTTGCTGTGAATGTTATACTTAAGAGTATGACAATAGTGTTATTAAAAAGCATTTTCAACACCTTTAAACTTTTTCTTTGTAGTTGTCACCTTTTGATATTAAATCTTTATGTCATATAGTAAAATCTGCCCTTGGCAAAGGATCTTAGTTTTTCTGATCTGTCTGTTGGTGGGGGGGTTAGACTAATAAAGACATTGTTAATAAAAGCAAAATAAGTATTAGGAACTGCACAATCATAAACTGTATATAAAAATATGACCCAAGTGTCCATGACTATGTTTATTCCGTATAGAACAATTCGTTTTCAAACTATTGGAGAGTTTTGTTTTTCCAATTAAAATTAGTTATCTTACAGTTACAATAGGTGTTATGGATATTTTTCCAACACATGACCCAGAAGGAGCACAGCTGATGCTCTACAACACACTTCATTACTCAGTCTGCTCTTGGGATGGAGCGAAGACACTGTTTACCTTTTAAACCTATTCCCCTAGCAGCCTGCAGAGTTAGGAAGCAGGTGCCGTTACAAATAAAGTGCATAAGCCTCGCTGCCTCTAGGTGTTTTCGAAGACTAGCTGAATTAACTGAATTACAAATGATGATAAAGCTGGGCTTTAATCTGTGGCTAGTGATGTTACCAAGGTGACTGTTTAGAAAGAGAAGTCACCACCAGACCTGAGACCCACACACTTTCAGAGAACCTTCCAGCATCTATACATAATCAAAGCAATGTAAAATATACTATTTATATCTAAAATCTGTGTGGAGCTGTCAAAATACAGAATATCTTAAAATGATTCATAATAAACTGATTAAAATTAACATGTACAAATAAGATCCTTTAAATGCATTTGTGAGTTTTTCAACCATTTAATGTGACTGTTTAAAGCCAGAAGATAATGCAGGGTTCAACCATTTGCAAACAAAACTTAAGTTACAAAATGTAAAAAGCAGAAAAAAAAAAAAAAAAAAATTCTGATTTATCCTTGTTTGCTTGACAAGAGCTTTTTTTGTCCTCATTAAACAGTCTGCTGCTGAACCAGCTGTCCAGGTGTATTATGTTTTACGCATCATGTACAAAAGAGGACAAATACACATGGTTCTGTCTTCCATGCAAACAAAACTCTCACCAAAACCAGCAGAGGTAAATCCATATGCTAACTTGTACATTATAACTCAAATACAAAATAAAAGCATTTCAATGTTTCTCAACAGGTTCATAAAAGCAACACAAAATTAACAAAAGAGATGGCGGCTAAAATGGATAAACATTCAAAAATGTTTATGTGTAGAGGACAAACTATGAACGTTAATCTTTAACTCCTCCATCCATTCTACATCATAAAACTCCTCAAAATTAAACAAACCAGCATAATCCAAACAAACTGAAAGTCTACGGTATTTTAACAATTTGTACATTCTAAAGCTGAACCAACAACAAACACTTAAAAATGCAGAGTGGAAGAAAAAGGGAAATGTGGGGCAGCAGTCGATTTTCACTCAGGACTGGGAAGATGGAGACAGCTGGGCCTTTCTCATTGACCTCAGAGCCTTCTCACGTAGATGCTTCTCAAGATCATCCAAACTATCTTCTACTTCACTCTCTGATTCCTTCAAGAAAGGTAGCATTAATTATATCTGAATCAGACAAAACATTTAAGTTTAGGCTTGACATTACAGACCGGTTCCCTAATGTATTAAACATCTTACATGATTTTCTAATCAAAGGATGAAGAAATATAGTTGATGGCACAGGAAATCAGAGCAACATTTGCATTTTATTCAACAATGTTAAATTCTACTTTGAAATACCTACATAACTGGGTTTGACGACCTTTAAAAGTGTAACTTCACCTTTTTCTGGTCAGAGTTTGGCTCTGTTTCCGTCACCCCAACACTCTTTTCTTCTCCACCCTTCTCCTTCTTCTGTTTCTTATGCTTCTTGTGCTTTTTCTCTTTTTTGTGTTTCTTCTCCTTTTTCTTTTTCTTCTTCTTACCCCCTTCAGCATCAGAGTTCTACAGAAAAACAGCAGAACAATGTTAGAAACAGAGTAATGGCAATTTAATACTTTAGACCACCTGCATACACAATGGTCAATTTTAAGTGGCTTAATTAAAAAAATGTTTTTACTTGAAAGTCACAGGGTTTCGGCACATTTCATTAGGTCAAACTTAAGACTGATAAGACTAACATTATAACATCAAAAACACATACAAAATGTTTATGCATAATACACAGTATTACGCTACAAACACGTAACGTTTACTTCGTTTTTGATCATTTGTAAAGGTTTTCTCAAACTCTGGCAACACTAAAGATATCTTTTACAAAGTAACAATATATTAAGTAACAAGTATATGAGCATTTTCTAAAACTCTTTTTGCTTTTGGTCATTTTTGGTCAAGGTTGGGCCATAGTTTAAGAAAAGGCTCATCTAGACTCAAGATAGTAAGTGATTGTTAGGGTTGCCAGATACTGAGATAAGACTCATGATTGCAAAAAAGTAAATGTGATTGGAAGGGTTGCCAGAGATTAAGAAACCCTTCCAATCAATTTGCTCTTTTTGCAAACATGAGTCTTATGTCAGTATCTGGCAACCCTAACAATCACTTTTACGTGAGTCTATATGAGCCTTTTCTCAAACCATGGCCCAGCTAAATGGCACTTTTATGTTTTTTGAGCATTTATGCACATTTTGTCAGACTATGGCAACCCTAACTATTTTTTTACATTTAGATTTACATTTTTTTACATTTTACCTTGTGGAAATAGAACTGCAAAGATTTACAGTTAAAATAAACTCTAGTTCAGGAGGCTTCAATGCGTACCTTGTTGGGTGAAGGACTTGGGGAGAGACTGCTGGTCTTTTTGGCTGGTGGAGGTGGAGAATGGCTAGCAGAGCGAGAAGGTGAAACCGAAGCAGGTCGCTTGTGAGCCGCAGGATGAGAAGGAGAAGTAGACGGTGAGGGCGAAGCTTGTCTCCTTAATGGCAGTGGACTTTGAGAAGCTCTGGAAATCCACAAAAAAGATCATTTGAAACACCAATTTCATTACACAAATGAAAATGAACATAAAAACCAACCTTTGTGATTTGCGTGGTTCTGGGGTGCGGGAAACCCTGCGGATAGCTCTGGTGTTATGAGATGGAGATGCTTGACGTTTCTGTCTCTGTGAGGGAGACCCAGACGACCCATATCTAGCCGGAGAACTGGAAGATACTCTTGTAGGAGAAGAGGGCCCATCTCTGCGGCGTTGGTTAGAAGGAACATTTGGAGAACTTCTACGGTGGCGAGTTGGTGGTGGTGAAACAGAAGACGGTGGACTATGTCTTTTTCCTGGGCTGCTGCCACGTTTGGGTGATCGAGAGGAACGACGTTTAGATACAGGCAATGGTGAGCTTCTTCGCTTCGAAGTGGGTGAAGACGATCCTCTGCGCTTAGAAGTCGGCGGAGATCCTCTACGATGGGGCATTGGAGAGGGAGACTCTCTACGTTTTGATACAGGTGATGTGGACCCTCTGCGTCTGGGGAGAGGTGATGGGGACCCTCTGCGTTTGGGGAGAGGTGATGGGGACCCTCTGCGTTTGGGGAGAGGTGATGGGGACCCTCTGCGTTTGGGGAGAGGTGATGGGGACCCTCTGCGTTTGGGGAGAGGTGATGGGGACCCTCTGCGTTTGGGGAGAGGTGATGGGGACCCTCTGCGTTTGGGGAGAGGTGATGGGGACCCTCTGCGTTTCCCAACTGGTGATGGGGACCCTCTGCGTTTCCCAACTGGTGATGGAGACCCTCTGCGCCTGGATACCGGCGATGGAGACCTCCTACGCTTTGGAGGAGACCCAGACAAGCGTCTCTTTTGAAGTGGGGGAGGCGATGGACTGTATCTGCGCTGAATGGGTGGAGTAAAGCGACGAGGAGGTGGAGATGGAGATCTGAGACAGAATTGGATGTGTCAGAGAAAGAATTCCTTCTGCAAAGCCAAAAACTACAAATGCTTCACCTGCGTCTTGGTGGTGGTGAGGGTGATCTGCGGTGGCGAACAGGAGATGGAGAACGACGTCGACGGCCAGGTGATGGAGAGCGTCTCTTTCTGAAAGAACAAGCATAAATTATTCCTTAAAACACAGATTCAACATGTTGGTGTACAAAGTCAGTTATTAAAAATGTGTATTTTTACCTTGGAGAAGCATCTCTGTGCCGTCTTCGTGGTGATACAGGTGAATGACTCCTCCGCCTTCTAACCTCTCCATTCCTTGCCCCCATACCCCTATTCTTTCTAACAGGACCCTCATCTTCAGATGAGGAGGACGAACCTGTGTCTGCAGGTACACAAAACCATATGGCTATAAGTTGAGAGGGAACCACAAGCTGATATTCTTGTCATTCAACAACAAATAAGTGCAAGGCCAGGCATGAGAGGAAGAGAGAAAGAAGGTGAGGACAAAGGAGTGTGGAGGAATTAATGATAACCTGAAGAGGACTGCTGATTCTGTCTGCGATACTGACGTCGCTGCTGGACAGAATCTGCTGTTGCCCCTTTGTCCGCCTTCTCCTCCTCTGAAATGCAAAGCAATGATTTCCTCAGTGACCAAGAACCAGCCTCATATCCACCAAAATAAAAATTGTGTGCAAAAACACAGCCAGCAACACCCGTGACATAAACCGCATCCAATTATTTATGAAACCAAATGTACGCCACAGGTTCTGCATGCGCCACCTACCCATTTCATTTAGAATAGCTTTTCATGCATAATCTACAAATTGACAATCAAGGTCTTCAACTTGAAAAATAATCATCTGAGCGACAAAACTCACCTGATTCAGATGCATCAGACTGTCTGGGTTTGGGAGAAGGAGAATAGTTTCTTCCAGCAGGTCTGTGCTTCACAACTGAAATGTTTCAGAGTCAGTCACAACTATGTATTTAGTCTTCTGTATACATAAAACTATATTTCTAAAAAAACAAGAAATATTCACAAAATGCACAGCTAAAAAAAATACTGACCAGAAGGGCTGGTGTCTGGTCCTGATGGACTGTGTCCTCGTCTCCTGGGGGGGCTGGAAGGGTCCACGCGACGAGCAAGTTTTCTGGCTGGGGAAATCGAGCCTCGTTTTCCTGTTCTCTTTTGGGGTGAGCGAGAGGAAGTGCTGGCTGAGGAGGACCGGGAACGAGAACGCCGTCTGGTGGACAAACGTCAAGGCAGCAAAGTGTTTTTATTTAACTTGCATTAATATCAACCTGCCTTCGGAAACTCACAAAAACAATTTTTTTTAATTTCAAAATCATAACAGTGGCACTTAAAACACGTAAAAGACCTGAATACACATTCCCATTAAAGACCATCATATTTCTTATTTTCCTGTTTTGGTAATAAAGAAGTTAAACTGGACAATAAATTAAGCTAGATCAGTAAAAAAAAAAAAAAAAAAAAAAAAACCTTAAAAGTAGCACGCAAAAGAAGAAAGGACAATGACCTGCGGACAGGTGACCGACTTCGCCTACGTCGAGGGGGAGGGGGCCTTCTTGGAGGGCTCCTGCGCCTAGGAGAAATTCTCCTCCTGGGACTTGGTCTGCGACGGGGAGAGTATGACCTAGAATAGACAACATCAGCTTAACCCAGAGTTCAATAAACATCTAGAGAAACAAAGTTAAGACCTGGGACACAAAAACTCACCTAGAGCGAGACCGGGGACGTCTTCGAGAGCGAGGTGATCTGGAACGCGAGCGGCGACGTGTGCGCTCTTTACGACTGTCCTTCTCTCTGTCTCTCTCTCTGGGTTTGGGCTTCTCTTCTGGTTTTGATGCTTTGTCTGGAGAGGCCGCTTTTGCATCCTCAGACACTGAATCTGGTTTCATCTCAACCACAAGATCACTAAAGGGTGTAACCAAAAAAAAAAGATAAATAGAAGTCATAACACAGAGACACCATAAAAGCAAATGATGTAGTTAGTCTTTGATAATAAAAATAAATGTAATCAAAAGCAATGCTCACCTGGTAGAGGAAGCCTCCTGAATAAGCGGCTCTGGTTTAGAGTTCTCAGACTGGTCTGGTTCTTGCTCAGTTTCTTCTGGTTGATTGGGTGAAGCAGAAGACTGCGCAGGTGCAGGGCTGATTCTACGTCGAGGAGAGTGAGGGGGGCTGGATTTACGCTCACGTTTCGCAGGAGAACGAGATCTCCTCCTGTGGATTTAAAGCCATGAAAGAAAAAAGCCTGGTCAGACTACAAAATTTTTTTCATTTAAGATTTTAAAATTAAAACCCTTGTTATAACAAATAGCACAAAATTAAAGCAACACCAAACTAACAAAAAAAAATGACAATATTTCAAGACAAAACCAACCGTTTAGGGCTTTTTGATTGTGCTCTTTCTTTGCTCTCTTTCTTTTTGTCTTCATCTACTTTTTTCAGTGAAGCAAGCTTCTCCTGTTCCATCTGAGATTAAAAGTGGATATTTAGCATTCTTTCTGTGCATATACTGAAATCATAAGTACACCACAAAACATTCAAAAATAACCATCACCTGTCTCTTTTTGATCTCTTCTTTCTTCTGTTCCAGGAAGATAGATGGGATACCAGCAATGTTCTCCTGAGCACTCAACAACAGCGGCCAGAGGTCCCTCATGAACTCCCGAGCGTTTTTCCCATTCAAAAAGCCTGTTAAATTAATCTGCATCATTTTTGCATCTGGATTCTACAACAAAAACAAGAGGGGAGGAAGACAGAGGGAAGAAAACAAAGCTGTTAATACAAAACCACCACATCACTGTGCTCAAAGTCTACCCTACCTTTCCTAAAAATATATGGATCTACTATAACAATATCTATAGATTGACTCTCAACTAACAGAAAAAGTTATTGACTCAAATTCAAATAAAACCAACGGAATAGAAAAAATATTCTTAAGTAGTAATCAAAAAAGACAAACACTTCTAAAGTTCCTCTGAACATGCATTACAAAATTACAAGGAAGTAAGTCAGGTGTCCCCATCCAGGCGCAACATATCCCTCCCCACTCTTACAGCTTTCATTTGCAACATTCATTTCCTACATGATAACAAAACAGTCCACAAACAGAGTGCATCAAAACCCCACAAAGAAAGAACAGTCCAGTTGTCTTCAGTGTGAGTGGCGCAGGCTCTGTGGGCTGGGGGGCGGAGAAGGGGCTCCCTTGGCTGGCCTCCGCCTCACACTCAATCACCTTGAGTTTAATGCTATATCATTTATCTAAATTGCAAGAAACGAACAAGCAATAATGAGTAAACAAGGCATGGAAATGCTTGATTTACAATAACTGAAGAGGAAATTAAAGCTATTAGGTCCGGATCTTTTCACGTTAGTTCTATAAACAGAATCAGTGGAATAGTTTTTAAGAAACCAAGAACACACAAAACACCCTCTAGGGACACGAAATAGTTTCCAAAAATGCTGATAGACCTTGACAAAATTAATTCATATTGTAGCATGGTATTTCCACTTATTATTAGAAGATAGTTGCATTTCAGGAGTAAACGTCTCCTAGAAGACTGCAACAGCGATTAATGCAGAAAGGCTATTTATGCTAATAAAAATGCCTGGTTTTTTTTTACTATTTCAACTAAATTTGTTAAAGGGGTCCTGAATTGCACAAGTTTAATAAATTTACATTTTTCTCACCACCGTTATTTATAATGTGCAAAATCTATTGGCTTTTACCCCTTTAACAATAATATTCCTTTCCTTACCTATTTCTTAATCTGATTTAATCTGGTTGTGACACAGTTTGAGTATTCCGATCTGATATTATGTATTCGTTTTATAACATGACAGTGTAATCATACTAATAATTGGTATTAACAGACAGCATGAGTATGTTTGTTGAGAAAATTAAGGTTTCCACACACCAATGCAGCTCCTGCATGACATGGCTTCATCTTTCCGTAAAATAGAGCACTAGCGTGACGAAACAGCTCTCAAAATGCAGTGCGCAAAAGCATTTCTTTACAACACATGCAGCTGTCTTCTTTCTGAATTCCTGTGAAATGCGTAAAATTACGGTGATTAATTATGATGGCTTTTGTTCACATGACCGAAGGTAATTGACTCATCACTCGAAGATGTCGACAGCACAGTGCTCCCTTGAGCTGAAAATAGGTGTATCTGTCAGTAAAAAGTCTAATTCACTCACAGAGAGCATAATCTCTCAAACACACAGCAACCCTTTTATGTTAGAAGAGAAAATAAGTATCTTGCTCTATCTACAACTGAGCCATACTAGATCCTTTTACACAGGGTGAGGAGAGAATTTATCTACAGGTAAACTAAATTATATGATGCCCTTTTACATTTAGCATAAATAATAAAGAATTAAATCGAGGAGAGAAGCTCTCCTAACTCAAAAACTGGAAAACATGAAACTGCGAACAGGAACATTCACAGTGTCAAAGCATGCAGGAGATGCAAAAGTGGGTAGAATCCTTTCAGCGGTGTGAGAGAATATGTTGTGTAGAGTGTTCAGCTGCAACTCCTCCTTGTGGTTCTATTTTCATGCTTTTGTTTGAGAAAACACAAGAAAACTATGCTTGGGTCATGTGTTAAAGTAAATTTTATGCCTGTTGACATACATTGTTGTTGTAATACTACATTTGTAAATAAATGAAAACAAAAAAATGTGAAATCAGAAGTAAGGGGGCATCAGGTTACTATTACAAAAATGGTTAAGGTAATACTGACTTTTAGTTTATTATGGAGGGAGTCTTTTCTAAAGACTCGGTCCAGGTTAGATCAGTAAAAATGTTTGCCTTTGTGAGCTGGACTACCAAACTTTCAGCAAGCTTTGTTCAAAGGATCATGAATATTTGTCTTTCAGTTCACAACCCCACTAACAACAAAAAAACCAACATCTAATTCAAACAGTGTTGGTGTATTTGACATGCACTTAAATGTGTTGTTTCTTAACATCTGATTTTTTTTTTCAATAATACTCAGATCAGCCTTTGTTTAAAGTGTGACACTAAAACCAGAAATTAATCTACAACTGGCACATTGTCAATCCTTCCTCATAACTCACCTCAAAAAATAAAGCTCATCATCAAGGGAGAGATGGATTCAGAGAGACTTTGGGCTCAGCTGAGATTTAATTAGGAGTTGGTGCTATACCTCAGATGCAAGGAATAAGATCCATATTGGTTCAGGCCTTTTAAATCATAAATCACATCATCATTAGAACATTGCTGTTCAAAAGCCATTGTGTTAAAAAGCATTGTTCTTTCAGAGTATTTCATTTTAACCAATTTTCTTTTTTTCTAAAAACAGACATCGATACTGATCGCAACTGTTTTCTGCAGTAACTTCTTTGAACACAAACAACTATTATCTTCAATCCTTCCCTCATCCTCCCAACCCACACCAAATCCATTTAATAAATGCAACATGTTTGAATGATCAAGAAAGAGGCAATATAGTGTCTACCTTTTCTTCCAACTGGTTGAAGACAAACTCAATCACGACATCATCCTCAAAACCAAGGATCTCGGTCACACGCTGTGTGATCCAGGGCTTGATGACTTCCAGATTGACCTTGGTCATATCCACCTAATTCCACAAGAACACAAATCATGAACATGGTCAATGACTATAAGGAACAGCTGCTTTACTTATTTCAGAATTACTGTGACCTGGTTCCAAGGCAGTAAAGCAGAGTTTAAACAAACACGTGAATTACTGGTACATGTAGCATGATCTATTCTTAAAATGAAATGTTTATGACGTCGCCAACCATAAGATCCCATCCTCAACTCCTGATAGAGATGCCCATGTGATGACCCCACTCATTGGGTGGTGGCCTCAACAGTGTGTAGGTATGCAATGTACACACATGGAATAGGATATTCTAAAGTCACTACTGAGCAGTGATTTGCCACAGTTGACTGGTACTACGACAAACATGACAGGCGGAATTAAATACGCTACCCTGCTCTGAATTTAATATAACACTAACATTTAACTTAAAAATACTGTTACATTCCTACTGAACAACTGATTATTTCCTTTATCTTAACCTCTTAGATTAAAATAATATATTGTTTTATATTTATCATTACGTTACCTTCTTCTCCAGACATTCTGCGAACTTCAACTGCTTCAATAGCTTCTTGTGTTTGTTGCTGAAGCGGTTGTCCTGCTCCGCACTCGTGCCCTGAAAGAAAATAACATTAACACGTTTAAATTTAACTTTTTTTTTTTCAAATTTAGCTCCGTAGCTTTATAAAAAGTTTCCAACCATAACCATTCCCCCTCCACTGCGCGAGCGAGCGAACAAATATCAATTGAGTAACGTTACGTTGACACTGTTGTAACAAAACCATACCGTTTAAGGTTACACACAACTAAGTTAACGTTAAACATTTGTATTTTATTATGATTTTAGAACAAACTAAACAGCTCTAATTATCATAAGTTTGGATTTAAAGTAAACTTAAAATATAATGTGCAGAAAATTGCAAACATAAAGAGGCCCATGGTTCTCTTGTTCCAGATAATCTGTTGAGAATTTCAGGTTGTCTTACGCAGCCGCCATTACAGCTGAATATAAATTAACTGATAAAATATAGGCTTTACAAGACTCGCTATCGAACCAAAACATAAACAACGACGGCGAAATAAGTTCCTTAAGCATTTACAATCAAACAATTGAGATAAAAGAACCAACTTACGCGGAAAAACCCCGCGTCCATTTCAGTCGTGTGTCAGGATAGCACGATGTCCCACAATACACTGCGACACACCAGCTTTTAGATCACTTCCGGAAGAGATCACGTGGCAGTTGCGAGACTTTTACCAAACTTCATTTAATGTATATTTAATAGATATGGTCAACCAGTAATTCGGATGTACTAGGGATTAAACTTTGATTCACTTAATGTTTTTTTTGTAAAAAAAAAAAAAAACACACAAAAAACAGAATTATTCTAGTATTGAGCATGTATGTGATGTGCATTATAACGTTAGTATAAATCGTGTATATCCTCTATCAAATTAGTTAAAAAACAAAAAATCAAAGTTGATGTTACACTATGAGAAATTGATTGAGTTTCATCTTTGCTTTGTACCACCTCACAGAAAGAATCTTTTTTGTTTATATTTTATTTTGTGTTGTTTATGTTACGTATCTTAAGTGTATTTCTGAGCTCCAATAAAAAAGGATACAGTCAACTTTTTGAGTTATTTTTTTACAGTTCTTTATTCCATCCCATCATTTTTTCTTCTATTCACTGTAACATTATCTAAATAAAGTTTAGAACAATGACAAACAATTTATCTTCTACATTTTCGTGTTTTAATAAAAAAAAATGGAATAAGTAAACAATACAGAAACAACATAGGTTGCATTGAAGCATTTATTTATCAAACACTGCAATTTCCAAATTCAGAGTGAAATTCTAATTAAAATTAAGGCAATTTCAGCTGTAACACATGTTTAGTCCAGAAGTCACACTTGTAATTCTTAGTACGTCTTTGAAAGATTTATGTTCATCTTCGGTAGCTTATGTAAAAGGCTGAGTTAACGAATGACTAGAGTCAACACCAGCAAGGTTTTCTGGTGTTAGTTCAGTAGTTTTGCACATCTGAGTAAATGTGCTGTTAAATTATTAATATTAAAATAAACCTCACTTCATAGTTTTTCCACAACCCCAAAGATGGCTGTTTAAGTAGCCTACTTAATTCACCTCACCACATGATACATTGTGATCTGAACACTTTGGTAACTGATTTAGTATTTAACTCACAATTAATGAATCCAGTATGTATAATTAAAAGATTGACTTTTAAGTCACACACACCATGTAGCTATTTGTTGTCACTTACCGAAATATGCAACACATGAAGGTAAAAGGAATAAGATTGTCTTAACTGCACTTGCACAAAAGGGTCAATAGAAGTGGCAAAATTAATCATTTCCTTAAAAAGACTGGAACATACACTGAAGGATAAAACAAAACCAGAACTTCATGTGGGTAGTGTAAATGAATTAAATACTTGGCCTCCTTTTTGTTGTTATGATCCCAATCATCATTAACATTGTCATCATAAAATCAGCTTATTTTCTAGTCATATGACAACTTTAAAACAATCAAGTGTTAGGAGAACATCACAGAGAAGATAAACAGAAGGTCCTGAGTAGAGAATGTGAGTTTTCACTGTTGATTTAAAAGTGTAAGTTTCTTGACATCCCTGGATACCAACAGCAGTTGGTGGAAGGTTCTTGGATTACTGAAGTAGTATTCAGTGATTTGTAGTTCACTCCCTGAGAAGACCTGCTAGCTGACAGGAAGTCCAGCATTGGTTCTCTTTTCACGGATGGCAGAGAGCATATCTGCAACCAGTTCTGAGAGTCCATACGTTGGCTTCCATCCCCAATCTTGTCGAGCATTAGAGTCATCAAACCGCACTGGCCAACTGTCCGCTGCAAATCATGAAACATGAAACATTGATGCAGAAACATGTGTATCGAGATATAAAGACATACAATCAAAAGACAATCTAAAGCACAGACCTTAAATGTTGAAAAATGTACCAAATCATTCATTTGCATAAAAAGCAAACTGTCAGTTTGACGTAATATTTCAGGTACTTTTACCAAATAAAAATAATGAATGATTGCCACATTAAAGATATGTTTACCAATCGTCTGACGTATGGTATCAGGGTTATAGGTGACTGTAAGGTGGGGCAGGTGTTTGCGAATCTCTTCTGCCACTTCTTCTGGAGTAAAGCTCATAGCTGCAATGTTGTAAGTTCGCAAGGAGAGAGAACTTTCAGGTGCCTGCATGAATTCTACGGTGGCTCTGTGGCAGTCAGAGATGTGCATCATGGGAAGTCGAGTGTTGGAACGAAGGTAACAATCATGGTGGCCAGTGCTGAGGGCATCGTGAAAGATCTGAACAGCATAATCTGAATGAAAAGAGCTCCTTGTGATTATAAAAATCCCCACAGTAACCCTCAAGCAATGAATGCGGTAGATACTGGCCATCCCTATTTTTAAAATAGGATGGTGAAAGGTTACCAGTAGTGCCTCCTCCAGGTTTAGTGTTGGCAGAAACAACTCCAGGGTATCGCAGGCATCGGAAATCTAGTCCATATTTATGATGAAGGTACTGTGAAGAAGGAACAGGGTCAGGGCAGTCACAAATAAATGTTTCATTGAGCAATTTAGCTAACATTTGATCCTATATATTGTTATTTTACGAGCTTCTTGACACATCCTTAAATTCCTTAAAAATAAACACATGTCTATAACTGCCATTTTTCCACTCTAAAAATAAAATTTGTTTCCGAATGGTTACAATATTGCCTAAGTTTGTAATTATTTTCCTGTTCTTTCTTGTTATTTTACAGCTCTGTGGTGCACAGAGTAATGCCTTTTTTAAATGACCAATTAAATCTTCTTAAAACTCAAGTTCTAAATTAGCTTTTGTCTGTTGATGTTTAATTTTTTTATTGCTTTTATAGTTTTATAAATATTTTAATATCTTTTAATGCATATTGGCTTGATTCTCTTGTAAATTAATACAAACAATCAAAATAGCTTTATTCTAATTATATATTTGTATTATCTTAATTATATATTCATTCTGTCATTAAAAGCATTCATTAATAATGTCCTGCCTACCAACAATGCTGCTCCTGCCACAGATGTTTCTCCAAACATGGAAATAAATCTGGCTTCTTAATTATTGACCGAAGACAAAGAATACCAATTTTGTGGGTCTAACTAGTGTTGTTGTCTTCAATTTTGTTTGGGTTTGTTCTATAAAAAACTAATTTAATCATTAAATGTGAGCTTCCATGACATTAATATGAATTCCTATATAGGAGGGCTATGTAAAGATATGTGATATGCGATTTGGCACTAACAGCCAATATTGCAGCAGATTTTACGAATTTTTAAGTTATGTAAAAGAAAGAAAAACAATTTTTTTAACTCTACAGTAATTATACATGTCTCTGATCACATGAAATAAATCTTGGGCATGACTTGTAATTACATTGTCATAATATTTAAAATAATTTCAATTTTTTTGTTATTTTACACAAATTGAAAACCAACATAAACTTATTCTAAAGATGATAACTTTTATATGGCAAGAGAAAAAGGACAATCTTTACTTCCCCCATCAGCTCCGCATGAACTTTGGAGACCCCATAGATGGTACGAGGTCTCTGGATACAAAGGTCAGGGGCCGGATCACGAGGTGAAGAAGGGCCAAATGCCCCTATGGTGCTTGGGACAAACAGACGCAAGCTGTTCTCAAGAGCCAGATCCAAAACATTATGCAGACCTGAAGAATGAAAATGTAAGGAAAGACGAGAGAACAGAGTCGACAGTATTGATATGAGACTGAGAGCGTCCTCACCGGTGATATTGATGGTACGAGCAAGAGCCACATTGGCTTCCCCGATGGCACTGAGTAAAGCACTGTAATGGACCAGCCAGGTGATTCTGTTGTTCACCACCAGCTCCCGCAGGTTTTTATAGTCCAGCACATCCGCATACACAAATGGACCTGTGAGGAAGAACACTCGTCAATTTTGGATGGACATTCATCAAAACTAAATCTACACCCACACGGGCTGATTCCATTTTTTAGCCAATTCAAAAAGAAATGATATGTGTATCAAATATCTCTGGATTATGTTCGATACATTAGAGACTTCTGGCAGATGAATGAGAGGTTCAATTAAAGTCTCAGAGTTGATAAAGAAATGTGATGACAAAGATCAAGCCAAGTTTATTTGTATAGCACAATTCGTAAACAGGGTAGTTCAAAGTGCTTTACATTGGAAATAAAGAATAAAAAAAGCATATTTAATAAAATCAAGCATAAAAAAGTCATATAAAATCAAATTGATCAAAAACTGAAATTAAAAACATCGATTAAAACGAAGATTAAGATTTGAAGTGCAGAGGTAAAATAGTTGACAGATAGATCACAAGGGTGATCTGAACCATGTAAGCTAAGTTCAAATTTGTTCCTAAAGGCCTACATCCATTGAGATTTTAGTTTAAAACCTGATTAACTACACATACTGCTAGCTTCAGACAAGCAGGGAGGGATTAATCAGGTGTGGTGCATGAATGTAGAAGCAAAAACGGGTAGGGTCAGGGTCGATCCAGGACTACAGACCTTTTACAAGTGTTAAGTAACACAACTGAAGTCCAGTTTCTTCTTCAAGCTTTGTTTGCTATAATCTGGAATTCAGATTTTTTAAAAATATTCTACTAGGAAATCCTAAAGGTTTCACGATTAGAATGGTTGCACTGAGGGTCTATGTGCACTGGACACAATCCCCAGCTTATCTGTCATCTATATGAAGAGTGTAGGTTTAAAGGTTGGATTACCCATGTCATACACCTCAGTGGGAGGCCTTCTGATGTCTGACAGGATGATGTTATCTTTTCCATATTGCTGTCTGAAGGAAAAAAAACTGTTATGTTTATGATAAGAAGCAAAATAAATCCATTCTCTTTCTCAGAGCTTCCTTTAGACAAAAGGTGTACAATGTAACTCTATTTATCTAAGAAGGTAAAAATCTTATCCGTGATACATTTTGCTTCAAACAATACTTCTGATGTCAACTAACCTCAACATTTCAGCTAATCCAACCCCAAGCTGCCCCAGACCACCTGTGAACACGATAAAAAAAAATTCACAGAAATGGTGACACATTAAAAAGCCAACAAGGTTTTTATTTGACTAACAAAACAGATAAATCACAAGATTCTTAAACCAAGATTCTAACCATCCAGATAAAAAAGTGTAATTATGTTACAGAAATATTTTGTGCAATTAATTATTGAAATTCTTTTAATTTAGGCTAAAAGATCATGAATTTCTTACTCTTTTTTCAGGTTTTCATGTCAGGTTTCTGAAAAGAGTGTTAATTTAATGCACTGTTTGCATTGTTGACATTCAACATTCGGTAGTCCCCAACACTGTAAAAAGTGATTTTTCAACCTTGAAATAATGGAAACTATTTTAGGTATGTTTTAAAAATAAATACTATTTTGTGTTTTACTTAAAAATGCCATGTTTCATTTCGTTCTAAGTAAAATTTATTCGGTCTTCACCATCTAATTCATGTAAAATTATTCAATTCAGCTATAATATTCATGTGTATGTGTCTTTGGCTCCGAGACAGTGGGGCACAAAGAGTGACGTCATAGAGGAATGATTTGAATACCTTTATCTGCATGGTTGCATCTGGTCTCCCTCATCCCAATCCACTTCAGATTAAGGCTATTTCAACACTTTTTTTTCTAAATGAAACCTAAACATTAAATTAATTTAAAAAAAGAAATTGGAGCACTGACAACATTTTAGTTTGTCTAAGAGCTAAATCACGCCTTTAATGACTCCAGCCTCAGTCCACTCTATGTGAAGCTCCCCCAAATTGTTGGATAGACATTTTGTTGACTAGAGTTCTCTCAAGGCTTTGGCTCTCCCTTTTATTTGTACACTTTTTCTACACTTTCGCTGTTTCTCGACTTTCTATGAATATGCTTGGCTACAGTACTGAAAAATCTGCTCTTTTACCAGAGACCTTTGTGAATTTCCATCTGCATGGCCAATGTCAACGACTGTCCTCTAGTTACCTGTCGAGTCAGCATGGTTGTCTAGACTATATACTGGCTCCATTAACTTCTAAGAGAGCAAAATTCACAGGCCGAAATGGAAGAAGGGAATGGTTTGAATGGATTGAAAGCTCACTAGATGTTCTTCCAGTTGCGATTCGCTGCATACTCAATCATTGAAGTTTTTTATTTAGGAAGGAATTTACTTAGTAGTGTGGTTTAGAACAGGTATGCTAAAGATGCACTTTCTGCAAGCTGAGGGCCAAACTGGTTCAATGTTTATTAAAACATATTGAAATGACTCCATATAGACTATATTGAACCAAGACCTACAATTATTTTGTTTATTATTTAATGATTAAATGAAAAAAGCAAATATTTTCTCATGCCTCTGTGAGTAATTTCAAGGGAAGACACTTTCAACAGGCAAACAGCAAAAAAGTGAATGTCCTTCAAAAACAAAATATCTCCTTAATATCAAAATAAATGTATAAATTAAATTGAATGCATTATAAACGGAAAATGCATTATTGTCGGGCTCTGTGATCAATCACTGCTTTTGTAAATGAAAGAAAGAAAAAAATACTCTTGAGTTCGCAGGACACTGTTGCATTATGGGGAATGTAGTGTGACTATTGCCTGCGAACTGGTTTCAGTAGTAATTAAATATCATCCCAGGAGCCACAGATCTTCACGGGCCCCAGTCCTTGACTTTGATATGTGGTTTAGAAAGACCATTTAAGGCTGAAAAACACATAGAAGATAAAGCGTTCGTATATTTTAAACAAATAATCAAATAAATAAACTATAAATAAAGACAAAATACTTAACTTGTGATAAAGACTTTAAATATGTTCACTACAATATATGGCTTCTCTTAACAAAAGACAGTATTTGCCAGGAAATTATTTGAATAAGTTATTGAAGTATTCGATGTTCAATTGTTTGAAATTGAAAACCATTTCGCTTTTTTTTTTTTTACAAAATATTTTTTATCCTTAATTTCTAAACCCATATTCAAAATCAACACAAATAATGAAGCCCCAAAGGTGTGACAAGAAATTGGGCTTTTAAAAAGAACTTTAAGAGAAAGTCAAATTAGCTAACTTGTTAATTGTTTCCCAGCTCCCAGCGGGAGTAAAGTAACAGCGGTGAAAAGATGGGTTTCATATACAGCAGAGGGGATTTCACTAGGCGCCGGCCTTTTACACACTATTGAACAAGCACAAAGCAGCAGAACGCTCCATTGTGGCCTCGCAAAGCGCTTTTAACACTGTTTATATTGTCATGGCGATCAATAGTGTTCTCTCTTACACGAGACAGGGAAAACAATCTCAGAAGAAGCAACTCTTTACATCAAATCTCACTCCCTTAAATAAAGCAGGCACCTGTGATGAGGACTCGAGGACTCTCTGCTGGAGGCTCGGAGGACTCGGGGCACTGATCGATTTGTCGCGGAGACAAACGAAGCCCTTGAGCCGCCCATCCGTTACACAACGAGCGGACAGCCATCCGCACACCTGACAGCATTTCGTCCGCTCTCTAGAGGTTTAGAAACACACCGCAATCAAACTGATGCCGGAAGAGAAACTTTTCTTCAGTCTACAGCCCTGTTAAAACACACCCGCGTCAAGAAAAGCAGTCTCACCTTGATGAAAACTTGTAATCCTGGACGACGTGAAACACTTATTTTGGTTCAAAACCGCAACATGGTAGTGGTGTATCCGGAGGGGGGAAATTAAGTAAGTAAACCGAGCTGATAAGAGGGATTGTCATGGTATTTAACCGTTAGAATTAAGAGATTACTGTCCGATTGGTTACAGTGGGTGCGCAAACTGCGCATCCAATATCCATTGGATGAACAAGTGGCAGTACAAAGGAACGATGGGAAATGTAGTTTTTCGAGGGAAATAGGGTCACGTGACCTCAACTGTTGTACAATTTGGCTACAAGGGGGCAAACTTGCTGACAGGCTGCCCATTCCTGATTTATATTGTGTGGGTGAGTTTAGCTGAGCTGGGGGTTTACCCTGAGGACTCCATTGGTCAGATGTTGTTTATGTGTGGCTTCAAGTGCAGCCAGCTTCCACCTCTAATAGCATAACAAGGTGTGACTGTCAAAAAATATAAGCATAATGTAACATGATATCTTCTCATATTAAGTAAGAACATCACTGTCACAAACTGAATTACGTGTGAAACTTTCATTGATCTAAAAAACAAAAAATTCTGCACAGTAGATTCAAGGTTTGAGGTAAAAGTCTCAGTATTCATTTAAATTTGGACCAAATAGAGTCATAACAGAGTAAATTTTACTGAGTGTCAGGTCATATTCCACTCTTCTGAGGTCTGTTTGTCTCTAGCTAGGTTATTTTTATGTTTTTCCTCTGTTTATAATTTTTCTTTTTTGTTAAGTCCTTGTTCTAAGCTGCTTAGTGCATTACACTATCATAGTATCTGAAATGGAAGTGTAATTTATATGTTTGATTATACTTTTCTGAGTTCCGTCGGGGGAAACAGTTTCAGTTCATGTCCTGTTTCATGATATAATTATTTTTGTTAACCCCTTGCATTTTCACACTATATTTCTTGTGTGGATATGTAATTTAATGCATCAATGAGTTATGTTTTGGGGGTCACACTCTGGTCCATCTCCTTGACACTTTTTCAACCGACTATCTAACGGACTTCAACAACAAATAGTTTCCTTAAGTCTCTGTAACACTGTTTCTTTTTCAGACTACTAAGTGGACTCACCGCTGTGTTCTATTCCACTTGTTCACATTGTTTGTTCCAAGGCTTCTGTGACTTGTTTTCTTTTAGTGAGTTTTTTTAAACACATATTTTATTTTAAATGATTTAGTCTCTGACTGATTGGTGGGTTTAACAGCTATTACTTGTGTTTCAACCTTGCTTAAACAGACATACATTTTAAGCACAGTTTTATTGTGGTGAACATGTGTTTAAATGAAGTTGTAAGTAAATTCTGCAGGGTTTTGGTCCTCTAGGTGTTTAATTTGTCACATGTTCCCTAGATCAGTGACTCAAAATCTTTTTTATCATCATCATCATCATCATCATGGCCCGTTCAACATGTGACAATTTTTGCTATGGACTGAAGAGTGGGTAGGGTGGGTTTATATTGTGAATATAATAATAAAAGTGTTAGCAGCTAACTTGTAACATTGCGGCAACAACACAAGATGTCTGACAGATAACAGATACTGGTACCAGTCCGCATCCCGGTGGTTAGGGACCACTGCCATAGAGGGTTAGGGCTAGGGAAACTCTGCATTCCATGTTCACTCCCTAGCCACAACCCACTCTCTTTGGGGCTTGAGAAGAGTTTCAAACACTTTTTTTATGCATCAAATTATAAAGCTCTTCTTTGACATGTTTATTGTTGTGTGAGCCATTTCACCATTTGAATATGGTCAATAAAGAACCAATCAACAGAACGTTTTTTGAAAGAAGTGCAATTTTCATGTTAATAAAAAAAAACTGTATCCAGTTTGGATGAAGTCAGTAACAGTTCCTTGAACTACTTATATTCAACATTCAAATGTAAGCAATATTGTCCATATTTATAATGAACAGTACAATATAACTTCTGATGCTTGCAGATCACCAAAGAAAGCAAAGTGGCTTAATGATCTGCTTCAATGTTAAGATGAACCGCTATCTGATGTGATCTAACTGATAACTTCTCAATGATGAATCAGATTTCTGTCACTCTAGAGTCATAAGATAGTTAGCTCATCGATAAGGTTCACATATGGTGTTAACGTGTCACAGTGTGTACTGGCTTTGTTATTGGTTTGATCCAGTCTTGCACTCTCGCGGTGCTCCTTCACAATGCTCCAAACCTCCTCTCGAGCCTCTTCCATATTCTGAGCCACCTCTGTCCACCTGAGGAAAAGCCCTGCACACAAAAGCATTGCTCTTTAGCTTAAACCATGGGTTTGCAACATGTTTTTCTCAACCAAACAAACCTAATGAGTAGAAAGCTTTAGATGATTGTTAAAATAGTGTATTTATTGTGATATAAGTAATCTATTGACCTGTCCAAAGCTGGATGGACTGTGGATGGACTGAAGGCCAAATAGCCAAATCTGTGGATTCATACAGTGGATTCAGGAAGCACTCTTCAACGTTAGGCCTCAAGAAGGCCTGAAACAAACAGTGCGTCTTCTCCTTCACTCCCACAGCAGACCTAACCCAGAAATACGTTCATGATTATACCTTAAAGATGAAAGAAATGTAGAAATAACAAACATATCCTTACAACAGCAGGAACAAACCTACCAGAACTTCGTACAAAATGTAAAAGTTAGCTGAACCAGACAGCACGGTTACAAAAAGTACAATAAAAAAAGGCCTTAATTACCGGTTATGACAAAAAATGGGATGTGTAAGAGCCAAATCAATTTATGTGAGCATTTTATTTTTGTTTATTTTTATGCACATTTGTTAAAATTTATAAAATATTTTGTATTACCTTAATTCGGTAATTTCTTGCCAATTTATTCTTTATTATTTATGTAACTAGGTTTCATTTTCTTAAGTTTCTATTTCTCAATTGGCCACGCCAACTTGTATTTGTAACGTTTTGGGGAACATATGTGGGCAAGCCATGTCTGTAGGTATTTTAAGAGGTTTTCCTACCTTCTGTATTATATTGATTATATTGAAGATTTTTTTGCTAATAATTATTGCTTGCGAGAAAGTTATTGTGGTCTTGAATCTACAGGATGAATGCATTAATAAGTACTTGAATTGTTAAATGATCTGTTCTAACTGGTGTTCCTCTGGGCTCTGTTCTTGGGCCTCTACTTTTTAAACATTTATTTATCTTCACTTGAGCATCTTCTTTGTTCTCTCAGTGTGACTATAACTTTTATGCTGACGACGGTCAAATTTACATTCACTTCATACCTCAACCCAAGCCGCAACCCATCGCTGGGAAACATTCACACACACTCATTCACACTTTAACACTATGGACAATCATTCTTACTCAATTCACTTATACCCCATGTCTTTGGACTTGTGGGTACACCAACTCCTTTTGCCTGAATACTGTGAATACTGGTAAAACTAAAGTATTGTTGATTGCTTCCCAACATCAAATAGAGTGTGTTACATCTGGGTGCTTTGGTCTGTGACTTGATAGCTTGCCATTAATGAATAAGAGCAAAACGAGGTTCATTAGTGGTCCATTTGATACACATCTGACTTTTGAGCAGTTTTTTCAGACCATGGTCAAGTCTTAATTTTACTGCCTGAAAAATGTAACTACATTATTTACTATGCTGCATTTCTCTGTCGTTGAAAGACTGATCAGTGAATTTGTAGTCTCATGTCTGGATTACTGTAATGTTGTCCTGGCTGGAGTCTCCAGGTCTACTATAGACAGGTTGCAATATGTTCAGAATTCAGCTGCTCGTATTTTGACTGGGACCAGGAAACATGAACACATCACACCTGTTCGTTAATCAGTCCTTTCATTCAGTTTCCATGTTGTTTTAAAATTTTAAACTCTCACATACAAAGCCCTCTATGTTCCTGGTCCTGAATACTTGTCATCACTTTTAACGGCATATACACTGAACCCTTCACTACGCTCCACTCAGTCAAAGCTTCTGTCAGTAAAACTTTTGGATACAGGGTGTTTTCTGCCTATGTACCAAAACACTGTTCTGGGGCACACACAATTAAGGAGTTTTTAAATCTCATCTTAAAACTCACTTTTAAAACTGCCTTTTGATTGTTGATTTTTATAATGTTGTGTTATGTACCTGTACAGTTACTATTTTTGAATATTTTCTATTGATCCTGTATTGTTATTTTTTAATCTGCATATTGGTATTTTTGACAGGTGTTTGGTGATGCATCACTTTAAAGGTGCTCCAAAAAATAAAGTTGATTTTTATTATTGCGTGTAATGTGTGTCATAAAAGGTCATCCAATATGTGCCCACCTTTCCTGTTCGTTGTTACACAGAAAGGTTCCATAGTTTGAGGCGTAAACCTCTTGTGCAAGTCGCAGCAGCAGAGTCTCACTAAACTCCAATGCAAGGGGAAATTGATGGTTTATCTGCCAAACGCAGTCCAGCAGCAGGAGGAATGTTGGACACTGCTGCTTCAGACGGGCATGAGAGAAAGCGGAATGGGCACAGCGCTGCTGGAATGGATGTCCTGCCTGAGAAACAACACTGCCCATTAACCATAACATTTTTCAGGTACATCAGGAACAGCGGCACACTTCACCTGTATCCATTCTCTCTCCAGCAGACAGAAGAAACCAGTCAGAGACCTAGAGGCGGGGTCTAAGATAATCTGAGCCAAGGAGCTGACCAACAGCGTGTTGTCTGTCCCTTCAGAGCCGTGCACGAGCACAGAGTGGCCATCTCTGTGAAATCAGATCAGAGGCAACTATCTTGAATCTATCTTGTGGCAAATGGGACACCCCTTTTGGGACACCAAATGAAAGATTCAAATTTATGAAACTAATATTGTTTTTCATCAATACTTTAATGATCATTTCATTCATCGCTTATAGTTTAAAAGCTAGGCCTAGTGATTTGACTTATTGCTGGTGAAGTTACAAATATGTTTGATTCACACAAAAGCAAACCAGCAGGGCAGTCAACCTGAAACACTGGTTTTGAATTGTTGGAAGAAATAGTACTTCCTTGAAGAAAGCCACCATGCTAAACGCTATTTTATCAATTATAATAATGCTTCACATATTAAACCCTTTGTTCAGTTTTATGTTTCAAGTCCTAATGGTAGCAGAAAGTCAAAAACCCTTAACAACGGAAGGCACAGACAGTAGATGTCCCCACCTCTCCACACACTCTGCCAAGAGTCCTGCAGTGGATAGTGCACTGTGCACATGAGAAAGCCACTTGGAATTCTCCAGTTTACTGAGCCAGCGGTCCACACTGTGAGACATGTCACTGCACGCTTCCACCAGCCTAATCAAACTCTCTTGCAGAACCTTACCCCTGTAATCAGAAAGTTACAAACAAATTTATAGTCACATTTGAGATGTTCCTGCATTTCCTGAGAACAAGCTAGAACCAATGCCACACTTTGAATGAGTCAGAGGAAATTCAAATATGTATTTAATAGGAAATTTTGCTTTTACTTGAAGTGCACTTTTACCTGCCATTAAAAATGTTTATGCAGGACAATGTACAATTTAAAAAAATTGACCATATGTCAATGGCTCTCAGCACCAGAGGTGGATAGTATCTAATTACATTTAGTTACATTTACTCAAGTACATTTTTAAGGTAATCAGTACTTTTTGAGTACTTTTACTTCAGTAATTTTGTGAGAAATTAATCAGTACTTTTATTTAGTTAAATCTTAGCAGTGTTCCTCTGTTGATAGTATCATGGAAATAAAAAGATATTGTTAAAAATAGCTTGCTATCAAACATAATAATTTAGCATGCCTCGCAAGCTACTCGTGTCCATGGTGATAAATTAATATTTTGATAAAATTAACTTATTTGAATCATATCAGTGTTGTTGTTACTATGGTTATACTACTGCTTTAGTTGTGTTGTCAAAATTTAAAAGATCAGTTGCTATACGTAAACACCAACAATCCAGAAAGTTATTTTTAAATGCAAAATTATTATTATTATTTTTTACAACTACAGGTTTATAATATATTTGTACAAAAAAATGAACAATGAAGTGCACTTATATTACAGTTTTGCATCTGAAAATACCCCCATGGTATCAGATAAAATCAATTGACTGTATATTACCTGTTTATTGTTAACTGTTTATATAATGTATATATATATATATATCAGGGCCATCTTTTCTTACTGATTAGTAAGAATCAGTAAGAAAACCCCTTGTCTCTGTTGTCATTGTGAGTTATTATTCTGCTTTGTTTTGTGCATATGCAAAACATTTTGTATCAGCTACCTATTCTTGTATAGACCTGTGTGGGGGAGCCAATTGTAACTTTTAGTAAATTTATTCAGGTTTAAATCTCTGGGTATAAATGTAAGTCTTCTTTCTGCTGTCTTATTCATTCATCTTCATGTCGGCTTTATTCCCTTTCGGGGTCGAAATGAACCGCCAACTCACTGGCATATGTTTTACGCAGCGGATGCCCTTCCCTGCCGCAACCCATCGCTGGGAAACATTCACACACACATTCACACTATGGGCAATTGTTCTTATTCAATTCACTTATTCCGCATGTCTTTGGACTTGTGGGGAAACCGGAGCACCCGGAGAAAACCCACGCGATCACGGGGAGAACATGCAAACTCCACACAGAAATGCCACCTGCCCCAGCCGAGCCTAGAACCAGCGACCTTTTTGCTGTGAGACGACCGTGCTACCCACTGCGCCACCGTGACGCCTTCTGCTGTCTTAGTTCTTAGTTCTTAGTTATTTTTTCTTGTGCATATCTGCACATTATGTCTGTGTGTTATGCTATCGATGCAGACATGTTAACTGTGTCTTTGCCAAGCATTACTACCTGAGAGTAAAAATAGTCAAAAAGGAAGATTTTGGCCAATAGGAAATGGCAACATAATAAATCTTTATTTAACTTAAGCATAAAATCCCCCCATCAGAGTTAGCACAAAACCTTATGGAGTCATGGGTGTAAATATATTTTGAACAGCTGTAAAGTTGGGCAGTTTTCAGCTAAGTTTTCAGTCACTTCCTATTACGCATCAGGAAAGTGGACAGTTAGAAGTTAAAGACGTTTTAGTTGGCACTTTTGCATTCACCACAATCTTCCTTAATACTTATAATAAGCAGGGCTGAAAAAAGAGAAAAATCTGGATAATCAAACGGAAATAATAGAAAATTATAAACATTTAATTCAGTTCAAATCACAGAAATAATACTTTCTCAAGTATCAAGCCCACCTTTCATGATGTCTGTGGATTCTTTTCCAGCGGGTATAACTTGATTTAGACTCAAAACCACCTCCAGTCACTCGGGCTTGCTGGGCCTGCTGGGCTGAGCGCAGATCAATGATGTAACCTAACTCTGATCCATCAATCACAGCTTGAAGAAGGAGCTCATCCTCCCTACATCGTTTCCTATTGGCTCCTGTCAATGGTTGGCTACAGCGCATGATGACCTTGACAGAGCATACAGACAGAACTTTGTAAAGAAATTATTTGAAATCATTTAGAAAAACTGATTGTGTTCCCATTGACTCACATGTTAAAACTTCCCAATTGTATACCTGTATAAAACATATTTACAACTATGTCTCCATAAAGGTTTTTGGAATAATATAACTCATTTTGACATTTGTGGTTGAAATTATGCCGTTTACAGGCATGGACAATTGGGAAAGAATAAAGTACTCACCATTCCGTTGCTCTGATGACAATAGGACAGAACTGGGAATCTGCCGCCCTGTCTGAACCGAGCCGACTGGACTATCTTCTCATCATCAATCTCACGGGGAACAATGACCATAGACGGGTATGATGGGCACACAGAGTAATCTAAGTTCACTGAACTGACCCTCCACCTGTTCCACTGCTCACACACAGATAAAAAATGGTCCATTAGCATACATTTAATAGATCTGCAAAGATGCAGAACACAGAGATATATGTACTGACTCACGTCTAAAATAACCATAATGTAATAGATAAAATAATGAATTGTGAAATGAATGACAGACTAATAATATGTATTAGCAAATTAAAAGAAAGACTGTTTATGAGAATACACTACTAACTATCCTCTGAGTTTCCTTGTGGCCTGTGTCTCACAACTGCTTTAGTTTCCTGTGGCAAACATGTTTCCTGTCTGTGTTTCTTTCAGGAAATGACACAATGGCTTGTACCAGGTGCGATTTAGCTTTAGCACAATGATTCTAAACTCTTTAAGGCTAGAGGCTTGTAATATAAAGAAAATAAAAGAAAGCGAAAGACAGGAATCCACCCCTCACCAGTTGCTGTGTTTGTTTGTAGTATTGCTCTGTTGAGCTCAGACCCCACGGTCCCTGCAGAGAGAGACGTGAAGGTCTGTAGAAGAAGGGATACATCTCTGTCACCATCTCTAGAGATGACAAGGCCTAGAAAATTATAAGGACAAACATCAGAGCCCAGAGACTGAAACCAACCAAGACCAAATTAATTTGTTATTGTCATCTATTTTGTTGAAACACGAGTCTCTTGGTGTAATCAGCCAACAATTCAATGTTAAAAAAATGCTGCTGATTTAGAAAAAAAATTAACTCTAAAAAGTGCTTAACATCTATCACATCGTGAAGATTGTGTTTTGGTTCACAAGTTGTGCAAACTTTGTAGTCAACTTGACCAAATAATCTAGTCTTGATCAACAACAGTAAATCTCCGCTACAGTACTACTACCGTAATAAAAATGCATACAACTGAACCAAACGGACTCCTATTACTACAAATGTCAGAAAAGACTCTTACCTCTATGGAACTGGCAACATTCAGACATTCTTCCATTCCAGGAATATCCAACTGAAGAATAAGCAAGTCCTTGCATTTAATGGTGATAGTGCCAGAAGATTCCCCAGTCCTGTATTTAAGCACATTTTAAATTTCCCATGCCCTCAGATCCCACACAAACGCCCCCATTGGGACTGCAGTGAAGGAAGCAGGAAGAACAACAAGCTTCGTACATAATGCTGGTAGAGAGACACAACAGACACTATTTATCAAACCTTTTGGAACCCTTTGACTTTGACTTAGTCTAATGGGCAACAAAAGGTTAGAATTTTAAAGAGTAAAATTCCTCTTTGAGTTAAGAATTAATGTTACTCTTTTTTAGTTCATTCTGGTAGTAAATGTCAAAGGTATTCCAGGTTTTGACTGGTAGTATCACTATCAGGTAATTGGCAGTGATTCTAAATCCACTGGGCAACAAAAATGAACACTAGCATCACTGCAAATGCTCAAAACAGTTCAAGCAGGCCGAGAGTGATAAGAACAGTTGCGTAAATGTTCAAAACAGACAGGAAATGTTCAATATATTCTCTTTTTGTTTCATGACATACGTTTTAAATTGTATATTTTGGCATGAAGCTCATAAATTAATTTATAATATTTTTATTTTTTACATTTTTCAAAGGTCTCTTCGTTCCACTGTAATCAAATATAAGATCGGAATAAAATGGCAGGTTTGTTAAGCAAGAGCAATCCACACACACACACAAAACCAGACCAACTTAGTACCTGGGGTATCCAAAAAGATTCTCCACGCTGACAACCAACAAAAGAATAAAATAAAGACATAATTAGTTTCTTACATTGACAACAGACTGTTGGGCACTTTTAGGACCCCCTACTTTAACAGTAACTTAATGACTTTAACTTTAAACAGTAACTTAATGAAATTATTGTTATTACAAAAAATGCAATGTCCAGTGTTTAGTAAACATGATTTTCCCTTATTTTCAGAATTATAACAATTCAACCACCAAACCTTGCTATTTCATAAATAAAACAATACGTGCATCATTAAACGTTTTTTGTCACGACTTGAGGCACTCTGATAAGTTAAGACACCTGTAGACCAACATAAAATATTCTTTGAATCTGGGGGGGGACAGAAAGAACTACAGAAAACTATCAAAGCATTACCTTTTCTCAATAGCGTCGATGTTTCTGAGCAGGAGAAGTTGCCAGGAGGCATCATCTTCTCTGTCTGAGAAGAGAAGGTGGTGGCTGGTCACGCACAAGGTCCCTCTGAGCGCGCAATGGAGAGGTCTCCTCAGGGTAACGTCTTCCACGTTTGCCGTCTTGATGTGCTCCGTCGATAAGTCCATCGCCGCTCGACAGCGTCCAGCATCTGGAGCTTGTCACGATCGCCTCCGCGTGTGGCTCCTCTCCCCGGGTGCTTGGCTCAGAAGTGTGCCCTCCCCTTGCTGTTGTTGAGTGTTTTTACATAACTTTGAAGCATCTGGGAAATATAAGAAGTCTCTGAGAGCTGCAGGGGAGTGCGCGTTAGCTTCACAGCTTTCGGTTCCGTTCACTCCCAGTCAGCCCTCTTCTCCTTTTTTGTTGTTGATTGTTGCGTGGAAACTGGAGAACTTTTAAGTGTGGAAATTTTAAGTGTGGGAAAAGCAAGCTATCTATAGTTTGAGTAGGATCACCATGAAGAGATTATTATGGAAGCATATATCTGTCAGGTTAAAAATATATTATTTATATATTTTTGAGATCAAATAAAATTGAAACTTTTATTTCAAAACGTATTAAAAGTCAAAATGTCTAAAAAAAAAAAAAACTACTTGTAACGTCAAAATGTCGACTTTTAAAAGCCAATATTTTCAACCTGGTCGAAATAAGCTTCCGTAAATTCCGTCTTTATAAATCAAATTTTGGACTATGCAAAATAAAGTTTTTTGTTTATCTCAAAATGTGTACTTCTTTAATCTCAAAAATACGACTTTTTAAGTTAAAAATGTGTCTTTTTGGGAGGGGGGGTGTCTTCTATTATATTTTATGGATCCAAGTTTCAAGCAAATCTTTAGCTTGAATGACAGAAATTATTTATGTGTACAGGAAAAGAGAAACACAAAAAATGTGTTGAAATGTAGAAATGCACACAGAAATAGATTATTATTAAGTACATATATATAAATGGAATTGGTGCATTTCTACATTTCAACACATTTGTTTGTGTTTTTCTTTTTCTATATTTAAGTACACATAATTAAT
Source organism: Danionella dracula (assembly GCA_900490495.1). Taxonomy (NCBI): domain Eukaryota; kingdom Metazoa; phylum Chordata; class Actinopteri; order Cypriniformes; family Danionidae; genus Danionella; species Danionella dracula. Next base: position 1,566,516 of record UELW01000223.1, read on the forward strand.
TTCTGTTATTCTAAACTAGCAATAGTTAGAAATAGAATCAATGACCAGTCAGCATTTAGCGAATCACTTTTACGGTTTTCATTTCTAAACATCAATAAATGTAACAGAATTTGTCAAATGTAAATAATAAAACCAATGGTTTTCTGTCCATCTGCCACATGAGGTGTACACTTTGGATTTTCTTATTAATATTCAAAACAATTATAAAATCATGTCTAAAATGATAATTTTTTTCAATGGATGTATGCCATTGTCAATTGCAATTTTAACGCTTAATTTGTGTGATAATATGAAATAGAAATAGATTGTATTATTTTAATATCTGTATTTTTAATTCAACTTATTTAGCTATATTTAACTCTAATGTATGGCATAAACTGAATTCGGTTGTCAAAAGCATTCTGAGACAAACATAAAAACACAGATACAGTAGTTGAAATGCAGAATGTCGTGATTTTTGTTATATTTGTTTGCATTTATTTTTTATTTCTATAACAGACATTGAAAAGGCGTCAACTGCGCGGCAAAAATATGTTTTACAGGTTGTCTCTCAACTTCACCAGCAGATGGAGACACTAATCAACGAATCGATTTCGAAAGAACTTTGAGAACATCACAGTCGACAAACTTCAATCAGTTCAAGTTCACCCGACATTTTCTCCTTAGTAACAGTACATTTGATGAAAATGATCCTGAACCTATTTTGCGCTTTAGCTCACGAGGGGGCTCTCCGTGTAAGCCTGTGTTTGGCTCTCGTGAAGGGTTCTGTCAGTGCGACCCCGAGCACTTGGAACACGTTAGCTCCACATGAGCTCGAAATCTCGCGTCCAGCCGCGACATTCAAGTGCAGTCTGTTCGGGTTCTCAAATCACTCAGTGTCTCCTCTCTCCTGTCATTATATTTCAGAACAGGGGCGGTCACTTTTCAGCCTATATAAACAACGCCAGGCATCCACACCTCTTGAGAGGATTCATTGGAGAGCGCACTGGATGCGGCGCAGTGCACGTGTCTGAGGAGCTGAGGCAGGATCAGAAACTTGAACTCAACTGTGATGGAGTTCAACTTCAGAGAGCTGGGCGCTGATGAGAGCTCTGAGGGGGACGCCGAGGACCTGGACAGCGTCAAAGCCCTCACTGAAAAGCTCAAGCTGCAAACCCGCAGACCTTCCTATCTGGAGTGGAAGGAGCGGCTGCAGTCTCGACCGTGGGCCCAGGACAGGACTGCGGAGAGCGGCGGCGGCGGCGGCAGCGGCAGCAGCCCGGAGTCAGTGGAGAAAGACTCTCAGCTGACAGACATCTGGAAGGATGGGACGCCTTACAAAAACATCTGTGGATTTGATTGTATAGACGACGCGCTAGAATGGCTCAGAAGTGAACTGGTATATTTTTTTCTCAATAAATGTGACACATTTTGATACTTTACCAGATGGTTTATCTTGATAACATGGTTAGTTTATGGGAATAACAGTTGACAAGTTGGAAACATCTTTGTTATAATATCATTTATCTAGTAAAATCTGGAATGTTTTATTCTTCGCTATAAAAGTGGAGTTAAAATGAAAATTATTGTTAACTTTTTAGTTACTTTGTGAAATGAAAAAAACTTTTCAGTGAAAAATGGCTGTTCGTTTAGATATTTTAACAAATTTTTTTTATTCTATCCACAGAAGGACTAAATAGAATATACATAGATCACGATTTGGATGTGTACCATATTTTTGTTTGTTTTTATTTTATGTTATATTTTAACTTTCATATACATTTATACTAACAGTAAAATCCTGAGAGTAAAATAAAATCTACAGAGAATAGGAATAAATACACACTGAATAGAGTAAAAAACACTCAAACTGAGTTAAAATATCAATGAAGTTATCATCTGAACCATTGATTCTTCACCAAAAACTTTTGAGTTTGAGATTGAGGGGAAGTAAAGTTACGACCAGCTGTAAAACGTCAACCAATCCAGAATGTAGCATGTGTGTGTACCAGCAAACCCTTCATAAATCATATATAATACTTAGTAACTATATTTGGATCAAATGATAAGATTTGATTCTTTTCACATTTCAATATGCAAGAAACATTTGCAAGCTGCGATGTTTATCTTGCAGCTGTGCGCTTACATTTTACAAGTTTCTTGATAACAAGGACTACCTTTAATTTCTAAAAACACGAGTGACAAAAATCAACATTCTGAACATTTCTCAGATCTCAACGTTGACTTGTTTCTCTAACAAAATAAATAAGAGGATATAAATACCTCAGACAATTTAGCACTGAACCCATAAATAGATAAGAAGAGTTTACAACTTAACATCTTTCATGATGACATGCACTCCTTGTTTTTTAGCCCCACTTTCCTTGATTCTGATCCCAAGCTCTGACCTTCACACAGATTAAATGAGCTGAACGCTTGTTTAAAAAGGACACAAAACACAAGTAACCCACAGAATCATGCTTCTAAAGTTAGCTCAGAGACTAATAAGGATATGCTGACTACTAAACTGCTCGTAGAGTCAGCTCAGCAGAAACATGATGGAAGTAATCCTTTATTATGTGTTCGCTACTGCCTTGTGATGGTTAATGAGCATTTGATAAGGCTCCAGTGTGCTTTTCATCTGTCAGAAAACTTCAGATTCATAGTCAGACTATAGCTCAAAACTGTATAGAATGATTACACAGGGTACCATTCCTTTCTTGTTAACAAACCTTTACTTGAGCTGAGAACAGCGAGCAACTTATCCAAGATGCAACTCGTGCTGAAATGTATTTGGCCTTAAAAAGTGTGATGATACTGTTTTTTATTTAAAAATTGTTAGAAGACTTTAATAACCGGAACAATGAGAGGTAAAAAGCAGTTCATGGCCCTTTGAAGATCATATGAATTTTCTTTGTGTTTAAAAAAAAAACCTTTTGTCTGAAGTAGTGTCAGCTGTCCTTGAAATCCTTTGGAAAAGTGCAAACCAGGTGGCACGACTCGATGCTGTTGGCACTTAAAACGAATCCACATGAATACACAGGTGCAGAAACCCGAGTGGGCACTTGACAGAGAGTTCCTTGAGAACCCGAATGAATGCTAGATAACTCAATCTTATAATTACTGCTGGTGATCAGAGACTTTGGATTATAGCTGACAGTGAAGTGCACAGAATAAATTCTTTCTACTCATATTTCGTTTCAGAGGGAGATGCAGATACAGGATAACCGGCTCGCCCGGCAGCTGATCCGCTTACGGGTTGAGATCCACCGGCTGAAGGTGGAGCAAGTGTGTCACCGTCACAAAGAGATGCTGGACGACGCCACCTACGAGCTAGAGGAGTGTGAGGAGGAATCCGACCTGCTGTGTGACATCCCAATGAAGGCTGCCTTCGCTCTTTCCACACCCCTTAAGCACCTGGGACTGACCAAGATGAACTTAAACTCCAGGCGATTCTCCCTCTGTTGAGGGCCCAGTGGAAGAGAGATGCTGAACACAAGACTTATTGTTTAGCAGTCACTGGAAACCAAAGTTGTTGTTTTCTAAAGTTTAGTGTGAAACATGTAAAACAATGGTAATATATTGAGAAAGTTACTAGATTTGAAGGTACACTATGTAATATTTCACTACTTATGGACGCATTTTCAAATCAATCAGGAACCGTTATCTTGTGATTAGCAGGGCTAAATGTATCATTTATCATCATCAAACCTGGTGTACAGTCAGCCAAAATACTGCTCAAATGAGCCATCCATTACAGGTGTTATCAAAACGTTTGCATGGAGAGTTCGAGTCAAATAAGCCACTTGTTATCTTGAACCTGATTTTGTTCACCAGCTTATTTATATGTTTGAACCTGGTCCAAGCCCGAGATAACTTGCCATGGACATCCCTTTTATCATTTTAGGACCTTTATCATTTTATCACACCTTTAGTTGGTGAATTAACAAAAATGAAATTCACAGAAACTAGCTTCAGTTTCAACCTCCTACCTATCCAATTTCATGTCTTTTGTGCCAATCTAAGTGGATCACATGACCGCCACTGTTTTATTGTGCATAGTGCATCACGATTCGTCACATCCCAACAGGCTCAGTCAGGTTTGGGCAATCATCTCTGGCTCTACCATGGCCAGCTTGAGCAATAGCTTGCAACCATCCTTAAAAGAACCACATGACTTTAAAAAAAGTTTTGAAATAAATTGCCTGATCCATTATTCGTTTTGTCAATGAGTGGAAATTAAACTCTAGTGACTCTAGTGTTGGTTTGTCACCATTTAAATCTTTTGAGTAAGACCTAAATGTTGTTGAGTTTACTCACTTTTACTGACAAGTCAATGGCACGAAGACATCTGAAGTGCCTCTTTTTTGAACAATGTTTAAATCCTTAAATGTAGCTACTATGATTACAATGCTTGATCTGTACAAAACTGTTCAGACATCTGAAGCAATCAGGCAGTCATCTTCTTCTGTGTAATAGGTGCTCCTCTCACCCTTACAGGAAACGCATTTTTCTATGATTGGCTTGAATCCCAGCCTCACGTTATATATTTTTGCAGTCTACCATTTTGTTGACTTGTCCCTTAGAACCAAAAATAGCCCTCAAAAGTTCAACTCTAGAGCCATGCCAGGCTTTTGTAAGTGTTGAGCTTGATTTGTTTGTTGTATATATTAACTTCAGGTCTAATTTAATGGTTTTGGATTGATGGAAAATGTCCTACGATCACGAGAATGAAATTTTTTCAGATTAGTTAAAAAATAGGAAACTAGAAAGTTAAACAGGAGGAGCCTGGAGCTCTCTGTCCCCCTTCACTTGTCCTCTAGCTCTGTCTCTCTCCAGTATAGGTTACAACTACAACTGATTAATGTCTGACTTATACTAATTTCAGATGCACTAAATGAATCCCTACAAATGATTGTATTCAGTAACACCTTTCCCTAATTTCAACTAATTCAACCTTGCCCTGATACCTAGCTCAAGCAAAAGGGGTAGCGAGAGCTCCAGGCTCCTCCCATGTAGCTCTACAGCGAGTATTACTTGGCGATAGTGCCTACAATGTGACAGAATGTAATTGCTGCATAGAGTTGATTTGTTTTTTTGTTTTTTTAACTATCAATAGTATTTCCCACTAAACTCATTTTTAACTGCATCACTCGTATGCTTTTTATGTCTACAACTCAGACTAACTCAGGAAATCTGTGTCTCCAGAGAAAATAACAAGATGAGTGTGATGCCAAAATGATTCCCAACCTTTGAGCAGTGAAACGGTTTAAAACTGAACACAACGACTGACTCTTTTTCTCAAAGGGCTTTTGAAATGTTGCCTTAATTGAATAAAAAAGCCTTAATGTTTTTTTGAAAGTATGTGGAGTTTTATGTGATGTAATTTAAAATTTAAATTCCTTCACTGTTGCTCTTTCTTTCTAATGGATAGTTCTGATTCTCCTGAGAATCTGCTGCATTCTAGACTGAATAAAAATCATAAGTATTGTTATCTAAACAAATTCTGAGCAGCTCGTTTTGACTTTGCCTGAATGTATTAGGGTTCTATGCGTTAATTATCAAACCAAGAGCAGGGGATACTTATTTATTGTCCCAGTTCAATCTGAGGAATCTTATCAGAATAGGTCGCCGGTATTGCAAAAACTCAAACAAGTGGTTGGTATGTTGACGATATGTGGAGGTATTTGAAAGCAGTAATGGGACTATCAAAAGCAGGTCATCTGACTGCAAAGAAATGATCTAATCTTGAATAAATATTGAAGAAAGCGAGAGGCATAAGAGAGAGCTGTGTTTCCTAAAGCTACTTTGAGCACAGATCTTACAAGCTCTTGTAATTGACATACACTCCTAAACTCAGTGGTGTTGGGGCAAGTAGCCTCTTTGTGTGAGCTGTTTTAGATACATCTACAAACAGTAACCTGAACTATTTGGGTCACCTGAGAGGATACAAAAGATGTTTAGTTGTGTTCCAGAAATTGATTCCCTTGAGGCACAGAACACAAAACATTTGCACATGAAAGTCTCATTCAGCCTTAGAGCTTAAATCAATCCTTCATGATCAACTTTTGAGATCTGATGGAAAACTTTTCGTGTTTTTATCAGGGAGGGAATCTATTATTAACGGCATAATTACAAATTAACATTATTTCACAATTAATAAAAATGTAAAAATTAAATTAATTCATAACAACACGGTTTGCAAAATCTTATTAAAACTATTTAACTGTAACATTATAAAATACCAATGTAATGTTTATGAAACAAACTAGCTTGTAATATTCAGATTGGTTTACGCATTTTTGTGTAATCTTCTTTCTTTTTCTCTGATCAGAAATTACCTACCCTTTTTTTCACTGTTTAGCCAACACGTTTCAGCAACGGTTACAATTCTGGGTCAGTCATACGTTCTTCGCTGAGATGAGCTCCATTAAAAGTTTATCTGATTGGTTAGTGGGCGATGTTGTGGCCAGTGGGTGTAGCTGTGGCCATTGAGCTGTTTTTGACTCGAGGCATGTTTTACAAAAATACAAAAAAACTTGAAAAAATGTCTGAAAAGTCGATTTTACATTGTATAATATCTTTAAATATATTTATAAGCAGCAGCAAAGTTTTTTACAGTGCCATGTGATGTCCAAATTCAAATGCTAAAATTCATAATTCGGAATAAAACAAGAAACAATACTTCTGTCGTACACCAATATCAACTCCCATGATTAGTTGGTCAGAAGTTGCCAAAATCAATACAAATGGCAGTGCTGTCTTAGCCCATGGCAAGTGTCTAAATTAAGAGGAGAGTTCCTGCAGTAGAGAAGTTAAGAATGTACCTCATTTCCTTTGAATGTTTGAGCTGTGACTTCCTGCAACTGCATGCACTATCTGCAGCATGATGATGCCACAACAAAAGTGTGCGGTCTGCAGAAAGAGAGAGAGAAAGAGGGAGAGAGAGTGAGCTAGAGAGAGAGAATGACATGAGCCGGCTCTGTGTAATAACAAAAAAATTGGTTAAACAATGTGACAACCTTCCTGGAACTCATCACATCAGTTTTAATAATTTCCTAAAGTTCATATTTAAAAATGGACGCCCTGCGTTCTCATAGTACATTAATTAGTAAATAATACTTGATGTAAAAAAGTTGCAAGTACTTAATTGAATTAAGGCGATGAGTTTGCACAATTAAATTAATTAAACCTAACAAATTACTTTTTTTACAGTGTACTCTCCTTCTCTATTCATGCACAACCTAGCTTGATGTCTTGTGAGATACTTCAGAGTTCACCCTGCTAGAAATTGTATGTTCCCAGAACGTCCTCATTGGCGTTATTAACGTTTTCTAGAAAGTTCTGAGTATGTTCTGGAAAAGTCATGTTAATGTTAATTACATAACCAACAGGTGACCATATGGGGACATTTTGCTAATATAATAAAAGTTATTTTTTGTGACATTGCATAATTGACTACAGGATGATCAATACAAGATGTTACTTTAAAGTTGGGATGTCTGAACTCAGCCCTAGAGGTTCACAGACCTTCACAGATTAGTTTTAACCAACACTCCTGATAACACTTATCAAGGCCCTCTGTGCTTGTCTGAAGCCAGATTAGTATGTATATTAGTATTATTATTGAGCTACAGCCCTCCAGAAGCCACTTTTGACAACCCTAAAGCCATACCTTAAAGTCATAGCACGAACATTGAACAGCAGTACATTCACAAAAGACAACATTATAATAACGTCCAGAAAGTTTTTTGAAGGATATGTTGTCTTCTATGGGTGCATACCATTAATACTAGATTAACCAAAAAACTTCCAGATGGAAACACTAAAAGCTCCTCCTGCAAATCAACTCAGTCTGATGAGATATTTTTTTGTGTAAATATTTGATGTTCTTATTTGATGTTCTTCTACAATTGTTAATGTTTCTGTTTGTGCAGTATAATGTATACCAAAGTTTGGAACTCCTGTGAGAAAAAGGCACCTTTCACAGTGAAAGACTTAATTGGTTTTACAACATTGTCAATCTGGACACAAATTCGATAGAACTAGAAACACATGGAGATAACATGTAAGTGAAATTTGTTTTTTTTTTTGTTCAATTTTCTTTGAAAGGTTATGTAAAGAACTTCTACCAGTCACAGGACGCGTTGCTGCAGCACTTACCAACCACTGACCTCTCACCAGAAAAAGCAAAAACTGTAAAAAAATAAAAATAAAAATTTGTCTTAATTATTTGATTACTAATTTCTTTGTTGAGCATACGTTATTCTAATCCGTTTCTGTTTTGTTCAATGTTTTCTCTGTATTTTATATCTAAGGAGGGACGGTGATGGGAAGATGAACAATAGAAAGAAAAGTGTAAGGCAGACATAAAGTGAGTTATTCATGAATACCATGCTGTTTTTGCACATAACTATAAAAAGAAACACAAATCTTAATAAAGACTTCATTGTCTCAGTGAAAATTTTTTGGTGCACATGCAATAAAGTTGTCGGAGATGCTCTTATTCATAAACCTCAATTTCCACAGCATTGATTTGTCTGGAAACTAATTCATCCAAACACTCTCCGAACGCAACACTGAAACATGAACTCTCTTTCTCACAAGCTCAATTGGAAAAACTTTGAATGTCGTTAAAAAATTCCACTCTTTGACATTATGGTGCTAAAAAAAACCCAGGTGAAGATTGGAGTTCTGACCCAGAATCCATCACAAATCCAGTGAGAGCAGCTGTTTAGAGCAGGTGCACCTGCTGAAGAAATATCAGCTCATACACACCAACGACAGGAAGCTCCATCATCTTCAGCTACACCACTGTGGCGTCTTTGTGTGTGTGTGTCTGTGTGTGTGTGTGAGTGAGTGAGAGTATGTTCACATCAAGAGTCGTCGTTGAGGGAGGAAGTCAAATTGTGAATCGACTTGTACAGGCTTAACAGCACATAACTCTAAATGCTTTACTGGAGCTTATTGTTGGTTCTCGAACTGTGGGAAGATCTGTTATTTCTGTGAAAATCAAGCTTCTAGCATGGCAAAGTCTGATGACCTAGCACATCATTAATATCAGGAGCTTCTATCAATAGAAAAGGTAAGTGTTCCTCCAGTGAGCTTATCTTCCCTAACTTTGTCCCTATCAATTATTGTGATCAGACTCTAATGACACAATTAGAAAAAAAAACATGTGCTTGTTTAAAAGGTTGACAAAAGTCGCTTAAATATGACACCTAAGCCATGTGTGGGGTTGAAGTAAAGTTGAAATAAGTTGAAATAAGGGTTAAAATTCGACCATTCGGTTAAGCAGCAATCCTTTTGACTATTCGCAATAACTGATCTCTGTAAAAATAAATAAATAAATAAAAAATAGATAGTCAAACTACTGATCCCTAATGAATTTCGTTCTAATTCGCTTTTCACTATCTTTTTAATTCCTAAAATATTACAATGTGTTGGGTTTTCTCCCTTTTTTCTCCCTTCCTATAGGCACTGTAGGAAAACTGTACAGACATGAGTGAAAAATGTGTTTAAAGCATGTCGTAATCTAAAACACAATGGTAAAATCCTGAAATTCTGGTGCGATCCAGAAAAGTGCATACCTCATTTCTGAATTTTTTGACGTGGCAATCCAGAGGCCTTTCAGCGATTCCTATTTATTATGAGTATTTGAATGGATAAAATAGAGCCATGAGTAGTAACAGTTTTAAATACCTGCCAGCATTTCAGTTGAACTCGGACTGATCAGTTTTTTTCTCCAGCCAAAAATATTTTAGTATAATTTAATTACAGAATAATTCAATTGATGGGGGACAAATCTGTAAAATAACAAAAATATCTTTTGGTAGATAAAAAATGTAATGTCCACAACTGAAAATGCAAACTAGCAGTCACGTCCCATGAAAAGAAACCAAAATGAACCAAAACACATTACGCAGACTGAATCTGAATGTTTAGTTGACGTTGGTGAAATGATAAAAAAAAGAGCAAATACACACTTGTCAACAACGAGTGATGGAGAGTTTCCTTTGGGACTTTACAAGTTAAAATATGTTTATTTTCCAACCCTCTGACCCCTCAGGAGGGTTTTATGCACACCTGTAATTTAATCATTTAAATGCAGTTCTAATTTAACCATTAATCATCTGTTGAATCTTACAACACAAACAACACAAGCTGATCATACAAGTCAACACCTTCCAGTCCAATTAAGGCAAAAATATGTCAAAATACAAAAATAATGATGTTAAAGTTAAAATTTTAGAAGCCAGCATTTATGGTGGTTTAAAAAAAAATTGCATTAGTTCCTGTGCAGGAAGCTGACAAAAATTGAAGAACCAACTTTCAACAATAAATGTATGTGATTGAGGCATTAATGTACCAACCAAATTCTTCATACTTTATGAAACATATAATTGCTCAACTGTGCTCAAAATAAATATTTGACGGTCAATGATCTCCGGAGGCCTGTTTTCTCTGATACGACTACGAGCAAGGAGGTGAAGCTCCAGGCCTGGGGTCAGTGGAAAATTTTCCGATCCTGCTTTGAACCGGCCTGTTCTCAAAGCTCTTAGTGTTCAGACTGACCCAGCAACACAGTTTCTCACGGCTCCAAACCCCACAGAGACATAAACTTTGAGCTAGCACATTAGCTCTTGTGATCGCCTTTCTGCTTCTTGCAATTCTCTTTTGTACCAAATAATGAATCCCACCAATGACAATGTACTGCCGTCTTGATTCAGAGTTTTGTTGTAACAACATTCTCAAAGAATATAAAAAGTATGCCTACAGAATTAGCCATAGATTTTTCTTGTAATAAGGTTTGAGTTTTCAAAAACATTCCTGCATAGAAATTGACAGGATCGGGATAATACTTCTGCACAGAAATCAGCACATGTTACTGAAAAATACTACAGACCAAAAAACATAATTACATTTCAAATCCGCTCATTCATTGAGAAAAGCTCCCGAAACTCGTGTGTGAGTTGGAACAAAGAAGTTTGTCTAGAATTAATAAAAGAGGATTAACATGCTTAACAGATTTGAGCTTGAACTAAATTTCTGAAAGCTAAATATAAACATAAATATACTCCTTTAAGCCCCTCTTAGTCCAGTTTAAACAGACTTTGAGCAATGTTTTCAGGATTTTATGAAACAGACTATATTGTTTTTCAAACAAGCCAAGATTGGCATCTTTTTCAAAATCCTAATTAGGATAATTGTACTTGGGTCATGAAATAAAACTTTCACCAAATAGCTACGACCTAATCAATATACTGTTTAACATTTATTTAACACATTCTTTCAAAGTAGTCATCCACTTTACGCAGAATATTTAAAAATAACACAGAATGAACATGTTTACTAGTTTTTCAATTTCAAATAGTTTCAGTTCGTGTGTATATATCTGGAAGCCAAGCAATTATTGATAGTAAAATGAACATAAACTGAAAAACTCTCCTGTGCCTAGTAAAGATGGGGAACTGTAGCTCTTTTGACCCTGATGACGATTTCTCCTACCATCCAGACGAATGGTGCGACCAGTGCAACTGCCCTAAGTCTCCTGCCAGTCAGGTATGTGTGTTTGCCAGCCTTGTTTTACAGTTTCAGTTTACTAGAACAACATTTTTACTGTATTGTATGACTGACTAAAGACTGTGGATTTTCAGGCTTCCTCAAGACTTTATTCACACTGGTTACATTTTTTTAAATACAAATAAAAGCAATAGATTTGGCTTGTTTTTTATACTCTGGTGAATTATAATTTTTGCTTCCCACTTGTTTTAAATGATTACTTGGTTAATATTTATTAATAAATGTATTATTGTAAAAATGCAATTACTGAGTACTGTAAAGAGACTTGCTTGGGGCGTCACAACATGCTAACGTTTGAACCTTGAAAGGACTTTCATTTTAACGATATACTAAACATTAAATATTCATTAACTTAATAATTCTTCTGTAAAATTTGGAAAGTGTGTGTTTTTAAATTTATGGATATGCTAGTTTCAAAACAGAGAAGAAGAAAAAAAACATTTCCTGATAACGCTCAGCTTTTTAGAGTTAGAAAGCCCAGGTGCTTCTCGGCTCATAGTTTGAATCCCTCCCACCACTATGTCTCTATTTCTTGAGTCAGAGTTTTGTTGTGACATTATATTGTAAAGAAATATCATATTGATGGAAAATTATGGATTTTTTTTTGTTTTGACATTTATTAAACGTCTATTTTAAAATAGAGAAAAAAATAACAACAGAAAGTCACAGGAATCATTCACCAGTACTTTCTCGATCTTTTACGCAATTCTTTTAAAGTTCAGTTACATACAACCTGCAGAGGGTAATAGAAGCAATCCTGTTAGATTTAAACTACATTTCCAACAAATCCCATACTTGCACACTACCCCAGCTGACCCCAATCTGCAATCAGACAACTGAAGCTTATTCAGTCAGGAAACTAAAATAATTAAAACCCCTCAACTTAAACACCTGTTTAAGCATTTTAGTTATAAAGGCATTTACTTTGTCTGCCTCATGCTAGTATTTCTGTTAATACTTACAGCTCTTCTTGATATTTATATCTGAAAATAGATCCATATATTACTAACAAAACAATGTTAAATGAAATGAGAGATCTTTGTTGAATATAATCTCTTAAACAAATGCAAGCACATTATAATTGACCCTCAGAGTATTCCAAAAAGTGTCCACTTTGCACACATACAACAGAGTCGTGAGCGAGAGAAGATGGAGGAAGTGGTAGAGTCATACACTTAATGCATCACAAATGAATGTGGTTTAAAACACTTTTCTTTTAATAGCAAAAAGATCTAACAGCGAGTGTGCACTTCCACATTTCTGTGATACAGAGAGTATGTGATTACACAGATAAGATTTAACAACACTTTTAGTTTGAACAAATCTTTCATGTAAACAAATCTTTGTATAATTGAATACGTAACTACTTTTTATTGCAGTCAAGGGAAAATCATTCACGTGTATGTAGGTGCTTCATTTTTTTAGAAGAGCCAAAGCATAATTAGTTTATAAATATGTGGAAATGAGCCATTGTGTTGGTAATCATGTGGGAAGTAAAACTCTTAATGTGAGGCACCTTCAAGTGATAACTTTCATTGAAATTGTTCCGAAACGAAAGAGAACATATGTTGTTTGTTCCTGAACATGATTGCTACACTGTTGACTTTTGCGCTGGGAGCTGTTTTATTATTGGATGTGGAAACAAACATAAGAACAGCTCCACCCTGTTCACAGCAGAATCGTTTTGCGGCTGATAACAATCTAGCATGATCAATATTGATTGAACGATGCAGACATTTTAAAGACTTCATTTTTTCTGAGTTAGACTCCTTGTCAACACTCCTCTAGACCAATTGTAATCTTTCAGCTGTTTTGCTGATCTCATAATAACCATTTTGCATAGCATAGCATAGATCGCCAGATCAGCTGAGCAAACTTCAAACAATAAAATAAATCCATATCTCCAATGTTCCCATCAAATGTGAATCGGAATTAATGTCAATATATGGATTTTTTTCAATAAAAAATGTTGTCTCTCTCTCACACAGAACTTTGATTCTCTGATCCCATATCAGCCTCAGTACACACCCCCTCCCTCCTCTCCTCTTCCAGGTAAGCTGAGCTTCAATCTTTTAGTTCAATCATGAAATTGTCCACAGCTTACAGTTACCATCTGTGTCTTTCAGAGAACATTGTGGTAGCCATATACAAATATGAACCAGGTCACAGTGACGACCTTGGGTTTGAGAAAGGGGACAAGATGAAAATCCTGAACGCGTAAGTTTACTTGCTTAAACACTTTCTCATTATCCTAATCGTTGCAGAGAGAACTTATGCAAACAAATTCTACAGATGTTGACACCATGAGCTGATCTTGTAGTACAGCAAAATAATTTAAAGTGAGACAAGATGGGCTCTAGATTTTCAACCGCCAAAAATGAGGAGAAATAATTGAAAGAATAACTTACTTTAACTAAGGAACTAACTTGTCCAGAGACCATACCATCTTTTGCTAAGGATGAGTTGGAGATCCATCAGAACCTGTGATCCAAACCAGGACAAAGTAGGTAAAGAAAAAGAATGGATGGGTTGTTTTTGTAGCCTAGGAGATTTTCAAAGTCTTAGGATTAGCTGTCATAATTAGTCATAGTCTTTAGGATTTTCGATCCATTTGGTACTATGGATTCAGTATCCCAATTATTTACTTATTTTAAACTAGTAACAACACACACACGCACGCAAAAAAAAACTTTTTAACCTTTTAATTTGATAGGACAGTGGGTGTGGCCAGAAGCAAATCATAACCTCTGGACTCAGGCCACCTGATGTGCAGCTGTATTTAATAAATATACAGCACAGGCCAAAGGTTTGGACTCACCTTCTCAATCAAAAAGGTTTTCGGACTGACTGACCTTCATAATAACAATACTTCAAGTATTGATGGCCACTTTTTTTCTTTACTTAGCTGCATTTTTCTTGCCAAAATACCAATTCTAACTATCAGCTGTTTCTCCACCTGACTTCTGCACAACACAACTGATGGTCCCGACCACATTAATAAGGCAAGAAATCCCACGTATTAAACCTGACAGAGCACAAACCTGTGAAATGAAGACCATTTCAGGAGACTACATCTTGAAGATCATCAAGAGAACGTCAAACGTTTGCAAAGCATAATAAATCAAAAGGTGGTTACTTTGAAGGAGTTAGAAAAACATATTTTCAGCTGTTTCACACTTTTTTTTGTTATGTATACAATTCCACACATGTTAATTCATCTTTTTGATGCCTTCAGGGTGAATCTACCATTTTCAATTTTCATACTCATGCAAATAAAGAAAATCTTTTGAACGAGAAGATGTGTCCAAACTTTTAGTCTGTACTGTATATATCTTATAAGATATAATAACATATATATATATATATATATATATATATATATATATATATATATATATATATATATATATATATATATACTCACTGACTGCTTTATCAGCAAGCATGTTATCGTAACATTAATGAATAATGAATGATAGTTTAAATTTTTTATATTTTTATAGTAAAAATTGGATTGGCTACACCAGATTATTGCTGATGGTTCCCAAAGAGGTGAAGTCTGATGCAAATGAGCATTTTTTGGCATGACTCAGACATTCTTCTTTGATTTGCTTGTGTTGCAGTGATGATCCTGAATGGTATATGGCAGAATCTCTGTTTACAGGAAAAAGGGGTTACATACCAAAAACTTTTGTTGCAAAACTGAACAGCGTGGAGACAGAATCGTAAGTAATGAACCTTTAAATAACATATGAATGCATGCTTTCTCTAAACATATGGAAAAACATAACAGACAAAACTTGATCCAAATTCTGAACATGCACTTTCAAAGCAGAAACATAGAAATACTTTTTGGAGTGAGAATACTGTTGTCTGTTAGAACAGCGAGAATGTGTAACTCCATTTCTTGTTCCTTTTTTGTGAATCAGACCAAACAGATAAGTTTCCGATTTAAAATGCAATGACATTAGAACTAATTTAATTGTATTCCATGGCAGGTGGTTTTTTAAAAATCTCTCAAGGAATGATGCGATGAGGCAGTTACTAGCTCCTGGAAACACCCAAGGCTCTTTCCTTATCAGAGAGAGTGAGACCGTGCCAGGTATGAATCCATGAATCCATGAAACAAGAAGAAACATAAAGCAGAAAAGTATGGCTTTCAAAACATACTTTTTTTGTCATACTGCCAAATTAAAGTTCAGCTTAAAATGTAAGTTTACATAGTTTTAACCAAATGTGGCTAAAGCCATTTGTTCTGAACTAAAAAATAATTAGCTTTTTTACAAACAATATTCACAACCTTTTTTCGCATTCCAGGTAAAAATTGAAAGAACTAAACCCTCAGTGAATGTATGACAGTAAATTGGCGACAAATGTGGCATCCATTTACATGAATTAGTGATCCACATGCAAATATCAACTCTGCCTAGGGACCCTCCTTCAATGAAGATTTTATTTATGATCAGTTTTGCCTGTAATGGGACCGTAGAGAGAAACAAGCAGACACCTGGGAGAGAGAAAAGGAGGCAGGTTGGAAAAGAACCACAAACTTGTCTTTTTATTTTAAAAAAAGCTTTTTTTATTAAATTATTAAATTGAACATTTAAAAAATGTCTATAGCTACTATTTCAGACATTTAAAATGATGTAAAAGAAACAATAATAATTATTATTATTAATAATAATTATAATGATAATAATAATTTTGAGCTGAGAGAACTCTAATGTCTGAATAGATGGCATCATAAGATAATGAATGGAGTAACGCAGTTATGCATATGCATTTACAAACTTTAAATTTTTGTTTCAATCTAAATAAATTGAATTTGAGACCATTAGAAATGGTCCCCACTTCAAAATCTCGTTTAGAAAAATACGTCGGTTAGTTAAGTAATCGTTCTTCTTAAGCTCCCTGACTGATAATTTTTCTTAAATGTTTTACTGTCGCAGGTAGTTTCTCCCTGTCTTTGAGAGATCTGGACCCTGTTCAAGGTGACATTATTAAGCACTACAGAATACGCAACCTGGATGCAGGCGGATTCTACATCACCACCAAGATCTCATTCACTTCCCTCTCTGAGCTGGTCAAACATTATACACGTATGTCCTGGTGATTAAAAATAGCCAGATTACATTAAAGGGATAGGCATGCTTAACAACAGAACAGCCGAAGTAACACAGTTATTTGATGGTTGGATTTGTAGGAGAGTCTGACGGACTGTGTACTCGGCTGGTAAAGCCGTGTCAGACTCGAGCTCCCCAGAAGCCATGGTGGCAAGATGAGTGGGAAGTTCCACGAGAATCTCTCAAACTTGAACGCAGATTAGGCCAGGGTCAGTTCGGAGAAGTATGGAAGGGTAAGTGCTGCTCTGTATCTTATTTCATATGTTGAAAACATTTTGTGGTTTGAATGTGTGTCATACTAGGTAACACAAATACAAATACTTTTAAAATAGTGTCACAATTCATGACATTTACATAGCTCCTGACCAAATAATTCAATGTCTGGCAGTTGTGGTCCGGTGGATAAGGAGATCGATTTGTGCTCTGAAGGTCACAGGTTCGTTACCCAGATCCACCGAGTTGAAGGTGGTGTGAGTGATGAAACACTTGCTGTCCCATCTTTAACAACCACAGCTGTGGTGCCCTCGACTGCTCCCGGGCGCCACAGCCATGGCTGCCCACTGCTCCGGGTGTGTGTTCACCATGTGTGTGTTCACTGCTTTGTGTGTACACTGGGATGGGTTAAATGCAGAGCACAAATTCCAGATATGTGTCACTCCGTATCTGGCCAACTGGACACTTTTACTTCACTTTTTTTCACTTCAGTTTTCGACTTTTGGAGGTCTACTAATCCTGCAGCAGTGTGCTCTATCTGGATGAAATGATAGCTGTCATTCTGAGGCAGAATATTCTAAATGTAGCCAGAGTACAGGAATTTCCTCTTTTCTATGGATCATCCTAGGATTTTTAAAGATCACAGAGAGTCACACAGACCAAAGGACAAGCATCCCAATGCTAGTCTCACTAGTACCATTTCCCAAGCCAACCTTTTTTATCGGGTCTACTATCTACTTGGTTACTTGGCAGGCTACGCTCTAGTAAACTAGATTTAAAGTCATGTTTATTAATTTTAGATTTTTTTGTTTACCGAAGTGATCTTTGGTTTGACCTTAGTAAGTATACACAGAGCTTAAATATAGGGCTTGAACCATTTAAAACTTTAATGACCTTTAACTCAAATGTTAATGCAGATATTTTAAGGGTAATGTAAAAAAATCCCTACAAAATGTGTCTGATTTAAATTGGCATCAAATTGGCAAAAAATTGTTTGAAAACCAAACCAACAAAGTAGCTGTTCTTAACTTGTGTTAAGAACACCAACACAAGAACAAACAAGCAGAGTAAATGATTTTCAGCATCTGAATCTACAGTAGTGCAGGTCTGTCTGTGCTTGTCTGAAAATTTTTGTGTCTGAGCAAGAAAAACAGTATGAAGTGAACCATAATGAATGGTCATAGATAAACATGCATCTGCAGGCTTTTGTGTGCTTGCTTTATCAGAGTCATCCATGACTGTGTCAGTGCTCATCTGGCATGTCATGAATATGGATAAAGTGAGCTCATTGGAACACTGATGGATGTTAAAAAATAAAGCAGGTCATTGCAAGAGTAGATTCAAACTCTTGTCATGCTCTTTGTGTGGTTGAGTACACTCAGTCAAACACGTACCCCAACATCTGAGCATGTGTAAACATTTACCATTAGACACACAAATAGAAAGTTCTTATAAAGTCAATGACGCACTACTCATGAATCACTCTGCATGAATCACTTTGACTTTATATTTCAAAATCAACTCATTTACAGTAACTGAGCAGTTTAATCAATCACTTATGATTTCAAGTATGCGAGACTAAAAATTATGCATAGTATTTCTATGTTTTCAATAACTATACATCAAACAACTTTTATTTCATCCAGTTTCAAGATTGGGAACCTATTAACTTTTCAAAAATGCCATACTTTTCTGTTTAGTTTCCAGCACAAATGGCAGTAAAATAAAAGTTACAAAAATGTGTCTTTTTTTCATTCTGAAAAAAATGAGCACAATTACATAACACCTAATCTTCCACTGTGAAATCAAATATGTGTTGTGTTGACTATACAATGAAGAGCATGAAAGTCACATCAGTGCTTTAGTTTTACCACTTCCTTTGCCTTGCTGCCATAGCAATTGACTTGTTTCTCTCACATGTCTACGACCACGAGAGCCCATATCCTTGCTCAGTTTTGTTTGATTTTTTCCAATGAATGACTTTCATCCTTCCAATGAAAGAACCTTTGAGTCTAAGAAACGCTCCAATGACTTAACATCACTGATTTCATTTGTGATAACATCAAACTAAATCAAGCTCACAGAAATCTTTTAAATGCTTTTCAATCAGAACATAAGAACCCAAAGAAAGAGAAGATGATGAGGTAATTGCTCAGTGAAAACCAAGTAATCTTTTCACAGAGCAAACATCCTTATAAATAGTTGTACTTGTTTTGATAAGGAGGCATCAATATTTCAACACTGTCATGTCTTTCTTCAGGGTTTTTATGAGTTTCAGAGTTTTACACACCCTTCTCAATCCAAAATCACAGGCTTTTTATGCGAATAGACAAATTATAATACATTAATCACACAGCAATTGCAATAGTGAACAGGAACTGAAGTTTAGAGATAGAATGTAGGCATAATTCAGTATCAGCTATATTTATATTGAAGTTGTAATAAAGACTACTTCCGTAAGTACTCTGATATATAGTAATCTGTGACAATTTCTTAATTTGTTGCAACTTTTCTAATCAATGATGACCTCTCTCTACTAATAGGGCTGTACAACAACAACCGCCAAGTGGCAATTAAGAGTCTGAAACCTGGCACCATGTCCATCAGTGCCTTCCTGGCTGAGGCGAACCTGATGAAGACCCTGCAGCACCCTCGACTGGTGCGACTGTTTGCTGTAGTCACACAGGAGCCTATTTACATCATCACAGAATACATGGAGAATGGTGAGCCGCTACAATGCTTTTACAAATGTATAAAAACAGGTGGAGGCGGGCTGTATGAACAAGTTCAACTTCTTTTATTAAAGCCAGACAAACACTCATAAAAACTCTTTTGTCATCTTGTTGTCATGTTCTAACAGGTCCAAAAAGTCTTTGACATATTTACAGATGTTGTTTAGGAATTAGGGATTAAAAAGTGCATTCAGGTCTCACAGTATCAAATGTGTTTTTCTCCAAAGCAATGGTTTTAAATAGATTAGCACATTTTAACTTTATAACTGAATGTTTAAAAATCTTAAGCCAATGTTTGTCCGTTTCTGTGCTTGTGAGAATTCAACTCTTTCTATGTTGACTAAAATTACCATTAAAGCCATTTATAAGGGGCCATAAATAAGGGGCCATGACCCCTAAAATGTCTTTACCGGTTATGGTTCTGGCTTTCTTTTCTTTATAATGGCCTTTGTCTAATAAGACGTGCTGATTCATGCCTGTCATTGTTCAACAAGTGGTTTTGAAGTACCTCACAAACCACTTGTAAATGGCATCTGACGCTTGTGTTTCATATCTTCCATTCCTTGGTCGATGTTCCAGAACATAAAATGCTTTGCTTAGGTTTGCTCAAAGTTCTGTAAGTATTCTTTTTAATCTCAATACCTATCCTGGAACACTACTCATGAACCACTTTCTTCATGTCGATCTCTTTTGCAAGTGGAGTACGGTTTTAAATATTATTTTTCATAATTAAAAATGTAGGTGCACTTGATTCAGGTGCCATTTTAGGTTGAACTGAATCAAGATCCTCTCAGGGTGCTTTAAAAGTGCATGTTGTATAATGTGTTTAAAACCAATGTGCTTTAAGCTCCAAGTTCGTGGATTTTAAAAAACATTTGACATTTTGCAGCTTTTAACCCTTTCAGACTCTGCATAGATTTAAATGGATGTCACATGTCATGCAGGGTTTTTTTTGGTTTCTAAGAACTAGAAGGCTTTAATTGGCTTCCAATTAAAGCCTATAAAGTCCATTAAATTGGACATTTGTCATCCAATCAAATGGCAGCGAGACACTGTGTGATGCAATCTTAAGAAATTTCACTACTCTTAACAGAAGAATGAACAAAAGCACACCAAGTGGAGCAGAGAGCAAGATTTTCAGTAGTCTTATTCACCTTATTCATGAAAATAAGCTTAAAATATAATTCTGCATATTAAGATAAGCAACAGGATTTCTTTAACTTAATAAAGTAAAAAAAACTACAACAAATCATTAAAACAATTTTATTCAAATAATATTCCGCTTTAGAGGTTCTTTCTCGGATAGCTGACAGATTTTTCTCAGATCTTGGTAACTTTTGCATTTTTCTGAAAACTGGAAAATAATTTAGGTCCGAAGGAGTTAAACAAAACTAACTGTTTATCTTATCGCTGAAAATCTAACTGTAGAACCTAATTATTAATCCAATTCAGTTTGAGGAAAAGTTGGTCAAAACAATCACGCACCTTTAAGCATGGCACTAAATGAATAAAAGGTATTATGAATAAAAAAACTGTTCAGTCAAAAAAACTTGATCAGTTATGGAATTACATATATGGTCTTTACCTTTTTGCCTTCAAAAGGGTAAGCTAGAGGTTGCTGCTAGTTAAAAACATTCTATGGTGGACATATGGTGAAAAACTCAGGCTTTAGACTGCTGTGAAAGCACATAACCATTTGTTGAGGTTTTCAATGTCAAAAAACTTCCATAAATTATGTCCAAAAATTCAAAGATTAGCCCATTTTTGGGTGAAATGTCCCTCTCTCACAAGGCATAATAAACCAATCACATACCCGATGCATATCACTGTAGCCTACTTGGAACAATGCACAAAACACAGTCAAAACAGGCCCTCACATTGAAAGCAGAGTCATAGTTATAGCATGAATTCCATCAGATTCAACAGAGACACAGAGAGGGACAGAGGGATAGAGAGCAGAGGAGCGTAAAGAGAGAGAGAGAGAGAGAGAGAGAGAGGGAGGTGAAAGGGTAAATACAGTGTTAGGTATAGAAAAGGTCTTTGTTCCGTATACTAGCATCAGGAATGCTTTCTAATTTAGAGCCAGCCGAGCAGAAACTCCCTACAATAAATAAAACTCATAAATGGTTGCCATGGACACAGGTGCGCTCTAAGCCCACACCTCATGTTTTCTCTTATAAAGCAACAAAAGCACCTCATGACATCCCACAATATTCCATGTGTAATCCAGTATGGATTCTTTGTCATTCTCATTGGTCCCAACAGTCTTGTTGGGCCTCCCGAATGCCATATTGATGCCAGTGGTAACAAAAGACTCTAAGAGGAAGAGCCGTTTTACTACAGCTCAGTTTGTCAATGCTCTTGCTTTGTGCTCTCTCTTCAAGGAAATGGATAGAACACTATGCTTGGCTTGTACATAGAAGCAAACAATTTGTTTAAACTCACAATTGTAGTTTGCATTGTTATTTTGAGACAGGCTTGATCTGCCCTTTTCCAGCCTTCTGTCAGCTGAACAATGGATGCCATGTCAGTTTGATTCAAAACATAGGAAACCGCATCTAAACTTAACACACAACCTTGAATTTTACACCCCATAATGTGATCTGAGATGAAAAGAGTGCGTGGCTGATAGTATGCTTGTTATTAGAATTCCTAACAAGACATTTTCCGCTACCTTTGTGGGAATTTCCTTTAAGGGTCACTCAGTAGTTATTTCCAACACAGCACGTTGTCTCAAAAGCAACAACTTTGACCTTAAGCACTTAATGTCTCAGGACTGATCCAAACGGCCTGCGCAAGTTTCCTGCAGTTGTTGTGTTCTATGATTTGACTTGGATGAAAACAGACACATTTCTTGCTAAATCTGTGAAGAGCTTTCAGAACCGTATAAGCACCATAACAGCATTGAATCATCTGATAGCTTTAAACTAAAATGACTGATGCAAGCTACCAGTAATGTTTGCCAGGTTTCTGCAGGTTTCAAAAGATCTAACTTTTTTAGACCTTTTTATGACCGCTAAGAATCAAATTTAACACCTACTATTTCATAACATCAAAAACACATGCAACATTTTTAGCTAAATAAACAGTATGCATTTTACAAAGTGGAGCATTTATAAGCATTTTCTCAAAATCTGGGAACCCTAACCGTCATTTTTTTTTTAAAGGAGCACTTTCTTAATATTCCTTTTATGCTTTTGAGAATTTATTTAAATTTTTTCAATCTCTGGCAACCCGTGCAATCATTTTTACATTTTTGGTAACATATGAGTTTTATGTCACTATCTGGCAACCCTAACTATCACTTTTAAGATTTTGAGCATTTATGAGCGCTTTCTCAAACTATGGCAAAACTAAACATCACTTTCATGTATCGGGATTTACAAAAGTTTTTGAAATCATGGCAACTCTAGCCATCATCCCAAACAAGAACAAACACATATCAAATAATCTTTAATAATCTTTATTATTATTATTATATATATTATTATTAATCTTTATTATCTTAAAATTCACAAAAAGACGACGGGAGAAAAATTATTTAAGACCTAGAACATTAAATTTGAAACTTTTTAAGGCCTAAAATTTGGGCTTTAAAATTTTTGACTTTTTAAAACTCAGCGGAAAACCTGTGTTTGGTTGTGGTTGAAGATGTTCTATAAAGCCTTATTAAAATCACACTAAAGACTATAAAACACATAAGATCTATACTGTTCTATACAGATTTTAATACAGATTTATGTTAAGTGTATAAACGCTAGCTTCACTTCTACATATAACAGAATAACTTAGGATTTATAGGGTAAGGTTAACAACAAATACACAGGTACATTCTTGGCTCTACCCCACTGGTCGTTAAAATAATAGTTTCTGTCTGCTTTGTGACCAACAGTAATGAAATGATACACAGCTTGCATGGTGTCCCAACATCTCAGGAGACAAAACATTCCACTGATAATCAGATCAGAATCTGACTAGCAGTTTTTAACATATGCATCAATAACTTTACTGAAAGTTAAGATTTTATATATTTGGCTCCTGTTTACAAATCTCTTGTTTGTCTCTTAATCTAGGCAGTCTGGTGGATTTCTTGAAGACTCCAGAAGGAAGCAATATACCCATCAATGCACTGATCGACATGTCTGCCCAGGTAACATTCAACTTTCTCAACTAAACTGCCACTATCACTACTGCAATATCTTTAGAATAATTTTTCCTTTTGATGTCGTTTATCACTCATTGGTCTGTTTGTATGTCTATAAGCTTGACAGCAGCTTTACGGTGTTCTTCAGCAATGAGGATTATTCATAAAGTAGCTGCTGCTCAGTTTCCTAATCTCAGGGTTAACAATAAGCACGACTGTATGTGTTGCAAACAGTCTAGACTCCTTAATACCACGACAACACGACAACAGCATGCCATCAAAAACTAAATACAATGTTGTAGATGAAGATACTACACCGTGTGAAGTTCATGAGAAAATATTCTGATATTTCGTTACGTTTTAGCCAAATTAACCTGAATGAACATAAAGATCTGATTCAGGTTACTGTAATTCCTGATCTAATTAAAGGCCACACACTCTTCAACGAGAAGATCAAATTATCGAAGGAACAGCTCAAACTGGAATGAACCATGACTCAAAGTCATTTTTGTGAATTTGTGAAGTTATTTCAGATCTAAATTTCTCCCAGAAACCGCTGATCGGGTTAAACAGTTAACCATCAGGCGGTTTCGATTGCTTGTGACACAAATGTGTTCAGTAGTGAACGTGGCTCATGTGCTCAATGTGATCATAGAGTAAAAATGCAAAAACAGTGATGTTACTTAGCAGCGTGGTGGGTCAGATGTTCACAGGGATCATGTGACATGAGGTAAATGTAAGGCGATGTTCACTTTCTTTCTTCTCAAAGCAAAGCGAAGATGTTCAATGATGTCATAAAGGAGAGAGGATATGACATAAACTGAAAGACATCATATCTAAAAATGGCATTTGCTTTAGGGATCAGTCTAGATGTTCTCGTTGTCAATTTGAAAAAGATCTCTGGGAAACTGGTATTAGTGCTGAACTACTAATTGTATTGGCAATAAAATTGTGAAATGGCAACATTTCATTTTCCACTCACAGACACTGTAATTACACTGTCATGTGATACAATACAGGCAGTTAAACAAGCATTTATTAAGATCCACAGGTTTACATGTTTGTTACAGCAAATTTAGATGAATAAAATTTAGTAAGGCCACATATTAGTTTATTTTATATTTCTTGAATCTACACTTTAGTTAGTTTTATTTTTCGTTGACTTTTACTTTAAAGTTTACACAAGTTTTAAATGTAAATAAGAATGGAAGTTCCACTAAGCATTCAATATAGGACTACTGGGATTGAAGTGGATAAATGCTCATTATAATTACCTTGATTGTTGCCTCACAGGATTTCATTTTATTTGTGTTTAGTTCATGTAAAAATTGTTCCATTAAGACATCAATGATTTATTATATGTTATTGTTAGGAAAATATAGAGCAGAAAAAGCTTTTGGAGAAAATTAATCGCATTGTAAAATCGCTATAGTGGTTCAAAAAAATTGTTCACCTAATATTTATGCATAAGAACATCCACAAACAATGTCTGCATGTTTATGGGAAGATGTCAGTTCCAAGACAAAAACTTCAGGCAGGATCACATAACATTATTTTTGATTTACGACTGTGAACACTGCGTGCATAGCACATCCTTACACAAACACACACAGTGTCAAAGAGCAACATCTTTTATATATTCTGACATGTTGGCGTCAAGTGAAAATCACACAACCATCAAACCGTAACACATCTGCTGACCACACAAATTCAGCAATCATGGTAGTGCCTTCCCACAAACCGTTCATAATCGCAACATGTTTGACAAGAAATACAACGAGAGAGAGAGAGAGAGAGAGAGAGAGAGAGAGAGAGAGAGAGAGAGAGAGAGAGAGAGAGAGAGAGAGAGATTCAATCAACTTCATTCTTTTTTCTTTTCCTGTGAGACCGACTGAGACAAAATATAAAATGAAAACGTTTGATGCATCAGAAAATGTGACAGTAAAGATGTATTCTCCAGATCAAACCTGTAACTGTGCTGGGTGGAGTGGAGAGCTGGGGGTTAAAAGCCAAATCAAGGGAAGTTAAAGCAGAGCCTCCCTGACTCAGGAACTGACCACTGTCTGCAAGCATTACATCGGTTATGTTCTCAACAAAACCCCAGCTTCCCAATTTTTTTTAAATAGTACAAGAAACAGCTTTGCTACAACCATTTAAAAAGCTTGGTCAGAGACTTTACGTGCTTGATCAGAGAAAGAAGTGCAAAACAGAGAAAGAACCATATCTGCTAACAATGTCATAGGAAAGAGTTGTTTAGGAATATTGTTACTGTTTAACGATTTGTCATCACTCTTTTAAACCTACAATGACCATCCTGAAAACAACCAATAACACAAACTCTAGACCCACACTTTAGCCAATCATAGCCCCAACACTAACTAATGTACACTTGTTATGGGAGGGTGTTGCACTCATGTATATTATTCCCTTTAATCCAATCATTTTTTAATCTATGCATGGTTAACTCATTCAGATTTGAATTAGTTTCTGGGTCTCAGAAAAATGTTGGAGTAATGTTTTCTTCATGAATAGTTCTTATAAATGGTACTCTTCTTGGAGTACTGTTTATGAACATCTCCAAAACACCAAATTTTTATGTACTCTACAATCTATGTTCAAAAACATTTCAAAATATAATCAAACTCATTGAATTGACAACCAATTAAATGTTTCATTCACTTTGAAGCAAAGCAATCGTGGGCTTTTATTTGATTTGGAATGATTAGGCCAGGAGTTTCCTGAAATAATTAATTAATAATAATTAATTATTAATTTTAAAAAGTCCTGAAAATAATTGAATAAAATATAGTGGTGGTCATTATAAAGTGCACAGGGTCTGAATGAGTAAATAATCCTAATTATTATCATGAGGATCTCTACACACAGTGGGCATAAACTCCCATTTATTAACCACCTTCTCTTGGAACATGTTTGGACAGTGAAAGGAAACCAGAGTGCTCAGAGGACAACGCATGAAAGAACAAACTAAATGTAATCAAAAATAAATAAATGTCCAAGTGACAACAAGCAAAAATCTTGCTAGGAGGAACCCATGACACCAGACAGCCCTTATTATGTAATCTTTTATAACAATCTTACTTCTCATAATGTATTTTTGAGACTTATTGTGTGATGGAAAATACCTGACTATTCCGAAACAATAGTGGCATTCAACTAAGTGCTCGATCATCAATTCTAATCAGCGTGACTACAAAATTGCTGTTTTTGGCCTTTTATTTAATTACTGGCACTATTATTATCTTCATTGCATGGTTTTAACGGTCGGCTTGGTTCAGCCGTAGGGTGAAGCGAAGACACAGAACTCTTTTTATGAACAATTCTGGGGTGATCATCACAAGCTTTTCTACATTGCCTTTCTTCTTTCTTTGCATATCGGCTTACAAACTATTTTCTGTTTTAAAGGTTTATGATGAGTGGTTTCTTTCCAATGTTCATTTATATTTAAATAAGCATTCCCCCAAAAAGCTTCATTCTGTTGTCCTGTGACCTATGAGCTTGTTTTGTCTGTGTAAAATACATTTTACACTGCCACTAATAACAACCTAACTGAATAACAGCAATGAATATTCATTGTCAGTTTATAATAAACTTTAAAATGATTTGCTCACCGTTGACCCATACAGGAGGCTCTTGCAGGTGCTTGTCAGGGTTAGGGTGAAGTTGGAAAACGTGTCCGTTAGATAAAATATAAATTTTGCTTCAACGTAAACAATATTACTTAAAATATATATTTGGTGAATAGCACAGATTGTGTTCTATACGGGCTAAATTACATTTTACTGTTTTCTGCCATGGCCCTTCCAATAGACCTAAATTAACGTTTTCCTAAATCTGGGTTAAAGCTAAGCAAACTGCTGTTTTTCTGAAGTTTAACATGTATACAAGACATATAATGTAAAACTGACATCAACTACACATTACCGAATCTGATTATATTCTTCTTTCACCGTAAAGTTACTGAATTCTGTTGCTAATGCTAGCATCCAAAATGTTGTTCTACCCCCAAACCAAATAGCTCCATTTTACTCACTTTAATGTTTTGTGTATCTAATATGTTATACACCACTCAATATGAATACTTACCTCAACTGAACATAGGCTAGCTGTCTGCAAAATAAAATTAACAACGAGGGCAAACATCGCAAACGCTCTTCTGCTGCCCCCTGCAGGTCGCGGAGGGAATGGCTTACATAGAGCAGAAGAACTACATCCACAGAGACCTGAGGGCTGCCAACATCTTGGTGTCACAGGAGCTCATCTGTAAGATAGCTGATTTTGGCTTGGCTCGTCTCATTGAAAACAATGAGTACACTGCCAGGGAAGGTGAGAATCGTAATTGAGTCAGTTCTTCTTTCAAACGGAAAAGAAACTAACAGGGGTGAAATAAAAAAAATTGAATGGTGCGGGGTATGGTGGGCACTTACTGCTAATTCTGTATATTAAGTAAGTAATACAGTAAGAATAGCATCTATTGTAATATTTTACATTATCTTATAAAGATGACTGTTATTTAAATCACACAGGTGCTAAGTTTCCTATCAAATGGACAGCACCAGAGGCCATAAACTATGGCACCTTTTCAATTAAATCAGATGTCTGGTCATTTGGAGTTCTACTGACAGAGATTGTGACCTATGGAAGAATCCCATATCCAGGTAACACTCTTCTTGTTATCTACTGCCCAATTATAATTTGTGTAGAAGGACCAAAAGAACATTTTCTCTTCTTATTGGAATCTCCAGGAATGACCAACCCTGAGGTGATAGCAAACCTTGAGAGAGGGTACCGCATGCCTTGCCCTGACAGCTGCCCAGAGCCTCTCTATGGCATCATGAAGCAGTGCTGGACAGAGCATCCAGACAACAGGCCCACTTTTGATTACCTGCGCAGTGTCCTGGAGGACTTCTTTACTTCAACCGAAGGACAGTACCAGGAGCAGCCCTGCTGAACATCCAGAAATGATTTGGTAGTTGATAGACTCATAGACAAGAAAGACTTCCAATGAGAAAAAAAGAGACATTTTTAAAAGGTTTGGTTTTCTGTCTTATTCACGAGTGTGTTGTAAAAGATTTTGTTCGTTACAGAGCATTGTTGGATTATGTATATTTTATCCTTTGTTTCTGTTAAACAAACTAGCTACAGTTAATTGGTTCTTTTTGAGTGCTTTGTTTTAGTTTTTGTTGGCCATTTTTGCTCTTCGCTTTTCTTCGTACGTTTCTTCATACGCGGAGTCCTATTAAAATGAATGTTAATCTTTGTGGGTGAATGAAATTATTTTCAGGGTGATCTGTGATCTGTCAGAGTTTCTGGAGATTTCATAAGGTCAAAGTTAAGACTTTTTAAGACCTTTTCAATATTATTAAGAATCAAAATTAAGACCTTTATCATAACATCAAAAACACATAGAAAACCTTTTTGCATAATAAACAGTATGCTTTAAATACATCGTTTGAAAGCCTAAACGTCACTTTCATGTTTTTGAGCACGTATATGCATTTTGTTATTCTCTGGCAACCACATTTACTTTACACAATCAGATTTACTTTTCTTTTTTTACATTTATTAGTCTTAAATCAATATCTGGCAACAATTACTTAAGATTTAGAGCATTAACGTGTTCACAGGTGTTTCTGGCAACATCACTTTTATGTTTTTGAGGATTTACAAAAGTTTTCTTAAACTCTGGTAACCCTAACTATGACTTTTATGTTATGTTTTGAGTATTCTTAAGCATTTTCACAGAATATGGCAACCAAAACAATTTATAAGCATTAAGAAACATTTCCTCAATCTCTGGAAAGCCCAAGCACAACAAAAACACATATCAAATGAGGACATAAGAAAAATTTAATTTTAATTACAGAACAGTGAATTTAAGTATTCAACTTTTTAATACCTAAAATTAGGGCTTTTTAAGACTTTGTGGAAACCCTGAAAATGAAACAATGAGGTGTTTCATATGATTTTGGTCAGGATGATTAAACCCTCTGAATGAAGCCAGATAGAACAAGAGGATATACGGGTCTATAATATTAAATAAGATTGATGTGTTCATGTGATGAGATAAATCATAAGGGTGTGACATGTGTATGTTTCCTGAAAACACAAATATTTGTCAAGTTAAAGTCAGACAAAGGTGCATATTTTAAGATAATATTTGTGGCCTTTTCATGCCTTTATTCAGAGGAGACAAGAAGTATATTTAGAAGGAAAGATCAGGAGAGAATATTTGGCACAGGACTGGGGATTCAAATTCTTATCTTCAGATGCAAATTTGCACCATATCTCAAAGCACTGACCACTACACCATCAGAGACAACATCCAGTGCATTTTAACTTAATTTGTAAGCTAGGAATAAGCTTAAGATGACAAATATCTTATGTGCTCAGCAAAACATGTATTATTAGACTTATAATAATTAATTTAATAGTTATATTTAATCATAATACATGTAATCATTTTTTGGAAATAAAATCTTAACAAACATAAAGAATTAGGCACTTATTTACCACCCACTAAACCCTTCTAGCATTTTTGTTAAATAATGTAAACCTACTAGTAAAACGAAACCTACTAACTGTAGTAAAAAATAGTAACTACATGTGATAGTTACAGTTGCATATACTGTATTGACCCACTGATTTTAAACATTTTTAAGTTACAACACATTCAATAAAACATAAATGTAACAGAGCATTGACTGTAACCAACATGGCAGCATGTAACCAACATAATATATACACAAACATATACACATCATTTGAAACTTTGAAAATACTGGTCTATATATTACCAAACTTCTCACACACACCATAAGACCTTTTAAAAACACACTCCACATTAAGACGCAACTTCACTCTCTCTTTTAAAGCAAAAGCATTCCTTAGTATGTGCATTGGCATGTGGCGTTTGTTGGTTCACTCAGATCAAAGATTTATTTTAACATGAATATGCTAGTCTTGTAACGCATACAAGTTATAGCCACTCGCTTGTCTCAACAGTAACCCTGTCTTTGTCGAGCAGATCATGCTGTTCTGTTGGCTGCTCTTCATTGGGATCTTCTGGTGACATAACTGTTACTTCTGGCAGCTGGACTCGCACCTGAATGAGAGCATTCAAACAATAAACAATTTAGAGAGTCTACTTTGTTCCTGGTAAAAAATGGGCACAAACTGCTCAGTGTCTTTGTCCAAGTAACATACTAGTGCTCATGTTATTTCTCAAGCCTTTTATTCAGAAAAAACATGCAGTTCCGGCAAAACGTTGTTTACCCTCCTAGTGATGGTTCTCCTCCAAGGGCAGCGCAATCGGAGAAAAGATGTGCAAGCCAAAAAGCAGCGACAGGAGAACACAGCCTCAACCAAAGACATCAGAATTAGAGGAAACCAAAGGATTAAAGTAGTGCCCTGAAGAATAAAAATAAAAAAAAATCAGTTTTTACTTTTCTTTTCTTTTCTTTTTCTTTTTTTTACACAATTAAAGACACAATTGTTCCTACTCACATAGATGCGTGTGGGGTCAAAGGGGCATTCATAGGTGATGCTGTAGTAACTCATGTTGGCAGGCAGGTTGCAGTGGGCAAACAGATTCTGTCCCTCTAGCATGATGGCCCTCACAGTGGCAACACTAATGCCTACTGCAGAGGCTAAACCCAAGAGAACGCCAAAGACACTCACTACTAGAAGAAACCAACTCTGGAAGATATGTGGAGACAAATGCTAGATGAATGCTCGGTTATCTTCAGTAGAAAAAACCTGCTGAATGTGTGCATCTGTGCTCACCAACATCTGGTTTTTCTTGTTCTTGGAAAGAACAATAGCTGCGATTCCACCAATGATTCCCTTCAGGTTACACCGTGATTGGCCAGATTTATGAAAAGAAAAATAATTAATTAATTCTCAGAGTGAGTCAGCAAAGTGAGTAAAGATAGGATAAGTTCTCTTTAAATGCAATGACTAAAATTAAAATCGTATTCACGTTCAGGATGCATATTCCAAGTAAATGCATACATAAAAAAGGTAGATACAATTAAATAATGCTTTGTTTCTTAAACTTTTTGCCACTTGACAATGCAAAAAATTAAAGATTTTCATCCGAATCCACAAGTAATGACATTTCTGATTAAAAATGTTTGTATTCTCTTAAAGTGTTCCCTTGCACTTGATCAAAGGGGGGCACTTTTAACATTTTCATGTATGCGAATTTATAAAAACAAATAGTACCATGAGGCCTGCTACAAGTGCGATGACATTGGAAATGGGATAGACGAGTTTCTGTTTCCAAGTAAGTGCAACAATATGTCTGAGCACCGCTCCATGTACCAGCGCCCCCAGCAGGAAGTTCACATGACCGACCAGGACCAGTCCCAAACCCATCTTCATCAGTAACTTGTCATCTTTCAGACTGCCGCAGCAAATCCCTATAGCAATTAGTAAACATGCACACGATATCAGAAAAGCACAGGGGGTGATGACTGTTAAACATATACAAAAACAGAATTCCCATTTTGTTTCTAAAGAATATTTTCAAGAAAAACTCAAGTATTTTATGTACTGTTGAACCGTACGTCTGTAATGTCTGAATATGTCTGTAAATAACAGGTCTTACAGAAGAACCCTTAAATCGAGATGCACATTTAAGCACATTTTCAAATGTGAAGCCATGAAAAGCTAACATACATTTAACAAATCAAATTGTTTGTGACATACAGTGAAACACATTGTTTGTTAATGCATCTGTATTAGAATGATTAGGGAGATTGTTACATATGGAATAATCTATTTTTAAAAATTGTTGTACAAGAGAGACTTTTTTTATTTATGTTTTTATTTGAGCAGTCTAAATTGCATTTCAGGGTAACAGCCTTTCCAATCAAGTTTTTTTGAAAATCACAGCATGGAGATGGCACTACTTGGGATTTTAAATTATACTTATATACTAAATTATACTATCTATGTGGTCGAATGTTCTCTATTGAGCCTGGACTGCATTATTCATCCGCTGCATCACTCATCTATTGGGTCCCGCAAGGCTCTATTTTAGGACTTTTGCTTTTTAACTTGCACTTGAGGCCTTTAAGGGACTTAAGCACACTACAATTTATAGCCTTTCTTTAATTGTTTACATAAAATCAGTCCTTCGAAATATTCTACCTCATAGCCTTATGTTATGTTGTTTTACTTTTGCTGCTCCCCTGACTGCTCCATTGTAGCACAGAATTCTGATTCTGATTAATCAAAGAGCACGGTATTGCATGCTGATGCATAATGATATTCAACTTTACTGTCCATTAAAAGCAGGGGAACCCTTGGAGCCTTTGCTGAAGTGCCTTAATGATATCAAACTCTGAGAGCTAAAGACCATAAACTAGAGAACAACCAAAGTATGAGGGTGCCTTACTGACCAACTTCTTGATTGTTTCTCTAATGTGTCATCTCAGGTCAGGAACTTAAGTGTTCTCCTCGACCCTGATCTATTCATGGCTAAACAGGTAAATATGGGGTCAGGTTTTTTTTTTGCCAGCTGTGCCAAGTTGCCAAATTGAAGGGAATATTGTATTGTACTGAAACTGCAAGAAAACAAATCGGAAATTACATGGAAAAAAACAACATGGAATTAATGTTTAACATGTATTTATTTTGTGCAGACCAAAAATGAGAACTAACGGAGGCAGAGCATTCTCAGTTGCTGCTTCTCGTTTATGGGATTGCCTCCGAGTGAGATCCGCCTTGCCACTTTGGGTGATATTTTTATTTAAGATTAAAGAATAATTTCTATGTTTAGGAATTTTAAGAGGTGTTTGTAAATTTGTGATGTTTTAACTTAAGTGACAAGCTTTAAATGTGATGTTCCTTTTATAGCACTTTTCACTGACTATTTTATGTGAACCACATTGAAGCATCTTGTTGAAATGAGTGCAATACAAATTCAGTTTACTTTTACGGACTTACTGTTTTTGAATAATGGACCTTCAAAATCCAAATGTTTTCCATACTTGTTACACGACGCACATTATTGCAAAGACAGTGTTAGTGAGCATTTAAAATAATAAAAAAAAACGCTAGGTCTTAGACTATATAATTATGCATTTTTGTAGCAATTAAATTATTAATTCAAACTGGAATTTCACTTGAAAAGGTCAGGCGTCTTCCATCTGCTTGCATGCACTGGGAAATAAAAGTGTTTATCATAAGAAAGGTAAAGTTTTTAGTTTGGTTTAATTCATAAAATTTGTCCTGAACATTTCAAATGCTAACAATAAGCACCGCGATAAGTATTTTTTAACAATACATTCTGTTGAAGGTGCGGTATGTGATTTTCGATAACCATCAGTTGAGTCGAGTCTCAAAAAACAAACAAACAAACAAACGTATCGTTAATCAACAAAAGCCGTCAAAACAGGGACAAGGTGCTATTGGTCAAGGGCTTTGTTTTGGTCGTTTGATAAATATAAGCTTTCCAGCAATAAACCTCTTTCCAAACAACAACTAAACAGCGACAAATTACGTTCAGTAGTTGTTGTATTTCTAGCTTTTATGTAGTTTGTGGAACACGTTGGAGGAAAAAATATAATGACTAACCATGAACACCACAAGACCACACCCAGAACACAAGTCTAGTGCTCGCTCATTCAGTTCTAACCAATCAAATTAACTACATAACAACGAAGACAAAGAAGTGCAACTCACCCGAGGTTACCATCTTGAAGCGCTTGTTTATAATCAACTCATTATGAAGGATTTATTACGTGAAAGGGTGTTCTTCGCTTACCGTGCCTCGCAGAAGGCTGAGGCGCGGACTGGCTTCCTTCTTCCCGTTCACCTGCGCGCATGGCCTCGCCCTCCGCCTGCTCGCGCACCTGGCCAGCAGATGGCCCTGTCTGCGAAGAAAAGATGAGTTCACGCGATTTTAGACTTTGTTTAATATTACTATTGTTATTATTATTATGTACTTTTTAAAACTGATTTAATAAAGTATTTTTTGGGGTTAATTTGACTAACGTTGTACTGAAAAATATTGCATTTTGATCAACATAATAAAAGTTGTTTTATTATTAAAGTAATTTGGTTGCTATATCATTTTAGAGTACCTCTTGCCAGTGTCCTCTTCCTAAGGTAAAAATTTAAGCTTTATCGATTGGGTCAGCATTCATTTTCTTTTTCTAATTGACGTCTTTTTAAATAAACATGAACACCTGGTAATGAACACCTGAATCTCATTAACAAGCATACCAAAATTAGATAAAACTCTTACCGTCATTGTCGACGTTATTTGTAATGGAATGTGAAATTATCTGTATATTGTTGCTCATCTCGTCAAAGTAACATGTTTCGGCTGAGTTTATTTTTGGTTTATTTCATGAGCAGTCCTTTAGTGTCCTTTGGGCTACCAGTTACATCAAAAGGCGATGTGTTCAATCCTCACTTCACTTCTGTTTTGCCTGAAGTAGAACATGATTGGTATGCTCCTGACTTTCCAGAACAGGAAGCTTTTCTGAACTCAATACCTCAGACAATATTTGGCTTTGGACCTGGTTTCCCAATGCACGAGGATGTGTTTGGTCAGGTTCAAAAAAGTAATGGATTTTCAATCAGTCTCATGAATTGTAAGTTACAATAACTACTTTAAAACATTCTCGTAAAAGGTTTCCTCTTCTAAAGTTTCCCCCTGTATTTCTAGCAACATGGAGTGGACCTTCAGAGACAAATGTGTTCCACAGTGGAGATATTCTACATATTCAGCTGTCTGCCATACCTGGTCCTGGTCAGCAGCTTTATGTACAATCCTGCCATGTATCTTCCTCTTCAGACAATGCTGACAACTTTGAAGTCCCCCTTGTAGTTAACAAAGGGTATGTAAACTAAAAGTATAACATCTTTTATGCTTTGAGAAGCAAAGTAATTCTTTTGTGTCTCAGATGTGTTTCCTCCAAGGAGACTTTGGTTGAGTTTGTGTTGCAGCATATGGACCATGTCAATTTAATCATTCATGCATCCAGTCTGAAGTCTAGAGAGGTGGGTATTTAATCTAAACTGGGGCTAGCGCACCTTATAAAATAATCGTGGTATTGTTTGTGTTCACTAGAACTTTCTCCACTGCAAAGTCAAACTTTCTGACTCAGGGCTGACTTCAGTTACCAAATTCTGCAACTATGACAAGCTGAAGTCCAAGTAAGCAATTTTTTTTTCTCCTAATGTGTCTTTGAGACCTAATTAAGGTGTTTTTTTTTTTTTCTTCAGGTGGGTTTATCTAGATGGCCAGACCTCAGTGTGTGAGTGTTGTACAGAAATGTGCAAGAGCTCAACACAGAAGACCGAGCTTCCAATTTCTCTGGACCTGACGGCAGTAGTGAGCACTGGCCCGTTGATTATTGAAGATGAACTGCCTGCACCAAATACCACATCTCTGGCAGACAGCAGCTCTGAGTCCAGAATCCTGGCTGAGAAGGAAATGGAAGTTGATACTTTATCTAGACGTTCTGAGCAACGCATAAACCATGTTTCTTCCTGGCCCATTCAGCCTGCTTTTGGGGGAGGAGTGATGGTCATCAGTCAGGGGCGGAGACAAGATTTATCACTTTTGCTTCCAAATGTTTTTGGGTTCAGATTAAATCCTGTTGTTCAATTTGGAATTGGACCTCTTTCACATCCTTCTGCCGCTGCTGGTTTTCAGGTTCCCGTTAGAAAACCAAACACAGAAGAAACTCTTCTGAAAGATGGAGTGGCTTTTATGGATGAATCAGAAGATGAAACGAACAATTTGCCTATTTTGGAAGATGGTGACATGTGGTACCTTGATGACGAACCATCTGAAGAAGGTACTGTGGAGCAGCCTCATCTAAATTTTGAGACTGTGTTTAACTATCCACTGAATGACCAGCCTGCTGCAAGTCCTACTTCTGGAGATGTCCCAACACTTAAGGATGCTGATGGTTCTAAGGGGGAGTTTGTATTCAGACAGGCTGAAATGGTTTTTAAGAAGGCTAAAGAAACAGAATTGTCAGGGCCTGTTTTCCTCTCTAAACTAAGTTTGAGTCAAGCTGCAGATGGCTCCAGTTCTCTCAATTATGAAGAAGAGAGAAGGCCTAGTAACAGCACACCCATTCATAACACTTCCCAAGTGATTGGTGAGGACCAAAAGCCTCATGATGGAGCAAAGCCTGTCTATAAAATCAAGGAGCTAATTTCATCACTTCTGAACATATTAAGGTTTGTAAAATGGTTTTTCGTTTTAAAATAAATTAACTCCACTTTGACAGGGTAACCTTTCTTTTTTCCTCTACAGAGAACTGTGGACAAAGTAACCACCTTTCCTAAAATATTGTGGGATTACATGTACATTTGTGCTCAAATTTCAACAAAATAAAACATTGCCATTTTCCTATACCTATCCATGTTTTCTTATGATGTTTTTCACCATACAAGTCTTAAAATGTAACCTTTTCACACAATTTGTTCAACTACATTATACATACTAACTCTTCCAACTAACAATTTAGTGGTTTTCTTAGTGCTTCCTTTACCTTAATGTTGTACAGCCTTCTTTAACAAGCATTTTAATGCAAGATGTGTACAGCTTTTAACTGCATAACGATAAACTGAGCAGGCTTTCAACTCATAAAAAGTACTAATTTGGCAGAGCCGATAAATGAGATGTTACTCACTTTCACATTTTATATAAACTGCCAAACTCAATAATGCACTGCTTTTCACCTCTACATGGCTACTTGTTTTTTTGCAATCCGTACATAAATCCTGATTTGTCATGGCATTTACGCTGCACTGTCAATTCTCATTACATAATATAGTGTGTATATAGTGTGTAGTGGAGTTGGTTGTCCTACTATCAAAGGGTTGGCAGCTCAATCTCCGCCAATTCTTTTCTGCAGTTGTGGTCCTGGGCAAGTGTCTCTTCGCCCACATTACAGTGTGTGTGTGTGTGTGTGTGTGAGAGAGACGGGATGGGTTTGATGGTGAGCAGAAGGTTGTAGGCACAAAATGGTTGCCACGATCTGTCACTGTCCTAGGGTCTACCACCAGTGTGAGAATGTGGAGTTAATGAATAATTCTCAGAAAATGTTAAAGCTCCTGGAAAAGCACTATATATACTAAAGTCATTATTATTATTATTATTATTATTGAGTAACTGCTGAAACTCTACCAAAATCTAAGTAAATGACATGAATAATGACATGGAAAAAATGTGCAGCATAAATAAGACCTGTACTAAATATCTAATTTCCAGTACATGTTAAAACTTTGCAACTAACCCACGTTCCCAATCTAAAGTGTGCAGCTTTTCGTGTCCTGTTGCACCCAGGGGTCGCTGTTGGCTGTCATTATTTGAAAGTTCCCCTGTCCTCCACATGTTTTTTCTGTCCTCCCGAGAGTGACCCTGGTGCTATTTCCTCCGCGCAGCTACAGTATAAAGTGCCCGTGCGTTTCCCACGCACCCTCTTTCCCTGGCCACCACACCGTGAGTGTATAACTCACTGTTCTCCAGTACCTTTAAAAAAATAAAAAAATCTAATAAAAAAATATAAAATAACGAAAATCTCAAAAAATAACTCTAAACAAACGACGTTTCTTCAATAGACCAACATTTTGTTTTTCAAAGACAAGGACTCGATCGCTCCAGTCACTTTCTGGAGGAAACTATACTGTAGCTGTCTGTGCTGCAGAGCGCGATTAATTGAAGAATAGCGTTCAAAAGTTTAGAAGAAGATCAAGACTCGACTTCTAGGACACTCTTTACGCGTTGTCATTCCCGCACCAGGCAAGCGCACGAGCTCCAAGGCGTGATCGAGCCGAGACATGAACGCAGCGACCGCGGGGAGTTATCCGATGGCTTCTCTCTATGTTGGCGACCTGCACCCTGATATCACGGAGGCGATGCTGTACGAGAAGTTCAGTCCGGCCGGCCCGGTGCTGTCCATCCGCGTCTGCCGGGATATGATCACGCGGCGCTCGCTGGGCTATGCCTACGTCAACTTCCAGCAGCCTGCGGACGGTAAGAGAGAAAAGACGGCGCCCCGCCATCCTGTGTGTGGCTTTGGGATTTATTTTAAAGGTTTAATGGTTGTCAGAGTGAGTGTATCTTGTTTAATATCAGGCATGTAATAGAGCATGCGCCCCTTCTGCCTGGTGCTGCTGTCACATGTGTTTCTGACTGTCCCCATCCTTCCCCGTCATCCACAGACTGTTGCTTGCTGTCACTGGCATTATAGCATGCTGTATGGATAGTCTGTCCACTAAAGGTCTGCATATCATTTCAAGCTACGTTGAGCTACTCTTTAAGGAAACCCTATAGCTAATAATACTGAAATTGGCTCATCTAGCTCATGGTTATATTAAATGGATGCAAATCATTAACACGTTTGGAGATGAAGATCACTGCAGGAGATCTTTTCTCTGGATGTTTGTGTGGGTTTTTTACTCCGGTTGCTCTGAAATGTTCCCACTTCACATCAAAACACAATAAGTTTTTGATTGTTTTATTTGACAACAAAACTGATTTAAACCAGTGCGTTAATTTGAGGATTACTGGCCAGTTTAAATTAAAATATCCTTATATTAATAAACTCTCCAATCCCCAAGGTAGTTTCACTTCTATAGAACTTTCCAACTAGAATTCCCATTTAACTCGAATCCACATTAGGTCTTTGTGATGCTGCATTGAAGCTATTTTGATTGATCGAAGGTCTCTTTTTCTGGTTCAGAGCCCCTGTTATTCGTTCATCAATTTTTTTTATGATCTTCACAAGGTTTTATTGGTGCTATTCACCAGTTCACATTGGGTGAAAAGTGCTCAACAGGGCCAGATTAATTCACAACTCACATCTAAAAGCATTGAGTCTTTAATTACATGGAAACACCTAATTGTACTGGCGGAGTAAACCTTCAAGACCAGGACAGAGATGAAGTGCACTCAAATCCACACACACACACAATCCAATGGTGATGATTTCAGTCATTCAACCTCTGCTATTATTACCAGTTGGAAGTTTTTAGCATTTAGAAATTCTGCAGAATAAAGTACCTTGCAAGACACACTTTAAATATCGTTGGAAACTTTTCATAGGGAATCTTGCAGCACTTGCTTTGCTGTTGTCTCGGCTAATTGCATTTACATTTATGCTTTTAGCAGATGCTTTTAATAATAATAACAATAATAATAAACTTGATTTAATAAAACATCTTTAAAGTGGTTTAGTAATAAATAATCATTATATAATAATAAAACAAATAGGGAGCATTATCTATTAGGGAAATAAAATAAAACAACATATAAAAAAATCAACAGTCATGGCCCAGTTTAATACAAATTGTTATAAGATGAGATTTAAAAATACCTTTGTAGCAGGCCTTGTAACAAATTGCACATTGTCTCTTTTTTTGTATTTGGTTTGGGTAAAATGTATAAAGTCTAACTTGCTCAGGTAGTTCACATTGATGGGAGGCAGAAATAATCAAAAAAGGGATTTTTTTTGTAACTTTTAGTTGCTTTTTGAAAGACTGAATTAATGTTGATCAGACTGGAAATGCTGGAACTAGCAGGAGCAAAGTGATTAATTTATTTCTAAAGGAGACGACGACGATAATTTAAATCCATTGATTTAATACACTTAAACTTGCATGGGTCAGACAACCTTAATAAATCGATTTGTATTATCTGTTAGGGACCAAAGTGTTTGACCAGG
Source organism: Danionella dracula (assembly GCA_900490495.1). Classification (NCBI taxonomy): domain Eukaryota; kingdom Metazoa; phylum Chordata; class Actinopteri; order Cypriniformes; family Danionidae; genus Danionella; species Danionella dracula. The sequence continues at coordinate 1,607,011 of UELW01000223.1, forward strand.
TTAGTATACAACTAACTAATACATTTGTTCAATTACCTGTCTTTATACTCTTGTCTGTATCTGTGAACAAAATTGTATAGGAAAGTATGTATTGTTTTTAGCTTGTACACTTGTTGATATTCCTGAAAAAAAACTAAATGTTAAGATCTCTCATTGAAGGTGTGAAACTAGTCTGAATCAATTACATTATCCTCCTTGTCCCATTTAGTGAAAGCATCCTAGATCCATCATACAGTGTAAAAAATCAAAATAATTAAAGTTTGCTGACTCAGTTTTTTCTAAAGGAATAGTAGTCAACTAATTCGTTTTTTTGACTCAAGGGAAAATTTCTCTAAATTGTTTTAGTGTAGACATTTCAATTATTGTATAAATATTTACATATATCTATCTGTGCTTTATCAATCTATGCTATAACAAGCTCAGGTGTGTCCTTGTGTGTGTCTGTTGTGCACTTTCAGATATTTCAACCCGAGATGACGCTGAGTGCTATTTTAAGTTTCAAGAGGAAGTCTGACATTATATTAAGTCTAATGTCACACACATCCCTTCCTGTAATTTAGTGATACATAAAGACCAAACTGAATACATAAAAAGTAATACTTTAAATTAGAAGTTACTTACCTACTTACAAAAGCTCAATCTATTTTGTCCCCTGCGGCCAAGGTTAAAAAGTCAGACCCAAACTCGCCCACCTTTTATATACAAACTCAAAACACAGAATAGTAGTGAACATGTTTATAACAGACAAAATGAGCTTGCAATTGCAAATCGTACATGGCATTGCTTTTCATTGTGCAACTGCAATAGCTGTTTGCACTGTCACACACTCTGCAAATGTTCTTAAGCGCATGGTTCGCTTTTCACCATGTAACAGCTGCATTTGTAAACAGTTGGCGGCCATGGTAAGCTTCAGCCATACACATTCCTGTGTCTCAGCCCTATCAATGGACAGAGAGCCTTGAACACATGCTGCCTGCAAGCACATTGCTCAAAGGACCCAATGCGGCTAAATATAGAGCTACACTGGGCTGTCCCTTTATGCCTGTCTCTTCTGAGAGGTGTGTTGGAGCAATACGCTGGCATGAGATACTCTTAATATACTTGTAACTTGTTCAATTTTATTTGAATAAATCATGAACGCGTTTCTGTACATTCTTACAAATAGTTATGAGAATTAAAGGTTTAAATTAGAACCACACTTTTATGGTTAAAAAAACAGCGTTCTCTGTGGGCTGAAAGTTGTTGTTTGCTGTGAAGCTCTGTGTGCTCTCTCTCTCACTCTTTCTCTGGATGATCCCATCAGCCCTGAGCTTCATGTTCAATACAATCACTCTCTAAAACTGCTGAGGGAAGCAGACACCAGCCTGCTCCATTCTGTTCACCAGACATTTTTGTGTGTGTCAGGGGAGGGCAATGAGGTATAGAATGAGAGAGAGAGAGAGAGAGAGAGAGAGATCATAACCCCTACAATAGATGACAGGGTCATCGGTTTATCTAGAAAACCCACATATGACATAATTTTAATATGCTGTTCTTCTTTAAATACAAAATCAAATCCTGATTTTATATTTGTAAATGATCATAGTTTAACGTGTCATCATGATAAATATAGGCTTACCTCTGTGACTCAGAAGGTTGTTTGGGTCAAATCTTGCTGGAGCCTCTTTGAGTGTAGTTTGCGTGATTGTGTCTCACTTGAACAATCTTCTATGGGAACTCTGAAGAGAGTTTGAGTGTGAACGGGGAGACTGGGATCCAAAATCAACTGGAGATGAATCCAGCTTGCTTTAGTGAGGTACTTTGAAGATAAATGAATTCAGATAATTCAGTCATAACTTTATGTGTTTTAAATAACCATTGTCTTGATTAACACAAGGCTATAAAACCTAGTATTTAAATATTTTGACATAAAATCCAAAATAGTGTTAGAATATTGTTCAGATATTTGCCCTTGTGGCCTGTCTTCCGAATTAGAAATGTGTTTATTGGCATTTAATGATGAGATGTACATGCTGCTAGGAATTAGCTTGGGTAAGTAAGCGTATAAAGAGACATAGAACATAACAAGTAAGTGTAATAAAAAAGTATGTAAATTGAATAAAGTAGTGTAACAGAATTCGAAACTATACAAAGCTATAACAAATAGATATAATTTGGGGCAAATAACGAGCAGAACATGGTAAGCAGTACAGTTAAAGAGTAAACAGTGCAGGTATTATGATGACTGGAGCGTGGTACAGTGACTGAACTAACGTGACTTGTGACTTTTAAAGTGACAATGTAGAGCATGATTAGGATTTGCTGCAGTTCAATAGTCCAACAGCAGAGGAGAAGAAGCTGTTCCTGTGGCATGTAGTCGTTGTAGGTAAATCCACTGGTTCGGTCTCTAATATTCATGAGCTCTTCTCTTACGTAAGAGCATGCAGACATACAGTTAGCGAAAAAAATAGTGCTTTAAAACACCAGGGTGTTCATTTTTCTGCACAGTTTTTTCTGGCCTTTTGCCCTGATGTGAGGTGGGCATAATACATTTCAAACAACGATTAGTGGGAGTTTCTGGAGTAAAAATAAATGTTCAAATTAAAGTCATAAAATTTCCTGTGTGTTTTTAAGCATCATTTGCCTCAGCTTTCACACTGGGGTATGCATGTCAAGTACAGCTATGGATAATCTAAAGTTGCCATTCACTCTCACAAGCATCATTTCAAGGTGTACCTGGAAGTTTTACATTGGGGAACCCGATAAGACACCTTTTCTGAGCTCCCATTTTTTCTGCTTCCAGCGGAGAGAGCTTTGGACACGATGAACTTTGATGTGGTCAAAGGAAAGCCAATCAGGATAATGTGGTCACAAAGAGATCCGTCGCTTAGGAAATCTGGGGTTGGAAATGTCTTCATCAAGAATCTGGATAAGTCTATTGACAACAAAGCCCTGTACGACACTTTCTCTGCTTTTGGAAACATTCTGTCCTGCAAGGTGAGGAGGACACCTATAATTCATTTATATTATCAACTTTAAAAAGTGTTCTTTTTCCAATGTGCTTCCATCAGAAGGTAAAGCACAGCAAATACACGACATGCCAATGTAACTTGTGTCCCAGTTTTTACAAATATATCCTTCTAAGTCTGCTGTTGTGAGGTTGAACTCCCAGTTTTGAAATGGACAGTTCCACCAAATATATAGAGAAAGCTGAAAAATCATTGCAGTTATGTTATTACATTTATATGTATAATCTGCTTGTATTTAAAAAGCCATTTTTATTTCAAAGTGCTGTGATTAGTCTCTAAAAGATCCATAAGTGTTAAAGAGTCTTCCAATTGAAATGTCCTTTGCACCCTGTGATAATATCAGTTTGCCGAGGTAGGTTTACTGGAGTAAATCAATACATTTAAGATATTGTTTTTATGCAAGAGGACAATGCAGTGATTTATGTTATTAATTAGAATTTACAATTGTTCAGTGGATCGTAAAAGCTGTAATGATGTGCTGGAGAAGAAGAGTCTGATTCTCGTTGCATCTGTTCCTGCGTCTGATCAACAGGTGGTGTGCGATGAGAATGGGTCTAAAGGATACGCCTTTGTGCATTTTGAAACTCAGGATGCTGCTGACCGTGCTATCGAAAAGATGAACGGCATGCTGCTGAACGACCGCAAGGTGTGAGTGTCTAAACAAAGTCATGTTTTAAGGGTTTGCCAGGAAACTCTAACCCACCAATCAGATTTAAAGGGGGGTCAGGCATCTCAAAATCAATTCCTGGATGGCTGAAGTCCTGCACAGTTTTGCTTCAAAACTTCATGCAGCATACCTGATTCCACTAATTAAGCTTTTCTTGGATAGTTTGAAGTGACTGGAGTGTCTCTCAGAACAGGATTGGAACCCACTAGGCACTACTGTTCTAGATGTTTGCAATATTTTACAGCCCCCATAAAGGTGCCCCTCCCCTACCCTATGGAAAGGCACCAAGGAAAGCTTCCATGTCAATTATACTAAGTTTGCGCTGCTTGCTTAGCTCTGGTATTATTGTTAGAGCTTTTATAGTTTCTGAGAGATTAAACCATTTTTATAGGTCAGGGGTTACATCATTTTCTTAATTTATGAAAATGAAAGAGAGAGAGAGAAAGATTAAATTAACTTAGAGACAAAACATCATTGTTTATCTCAAAAATATACAATAATTCAAATTATTTAAAAACTCATACAACAATAACTAAAATAAAAATGAACAGGTGAGTCATGAAACAATCAATCCTATTTGATTTAAAGGTTTATGTTTTTTGTTTTGCTTGGGAAAGGGGGCGGGTCTAGATTCATAGAGTTTTTTTAGTGTGACTACCTGTCTTCTGTGATTAAATGAACATCTTTAACTAAACATATTTTATACCATTGGTCTCCGCAGATGCATGGTTCACTGGTTCACTCAAAGAATATTGATGTTTATAAGAATTTTTCTCTCACACAAAGCTGGTTTAAGTGTTAAGCTGGCCTGTTTACAGAGTATGACATTTCTGTATGAGTCACATTTCTTTCTATTTTGTTCTTCTTCTTTTAGGTTTGTGGGGCGTTTCAAGTCAAGGAAGGAAAGGGAAGCAGAGATGGGGGCAAAAGCCAAAGAATTCACCAACGTTTACATCAAGAACTTTGGCGAGGACATGGATGATGAGAGACTGAAGGAGATCTTTGATAAATATGGTGAGTGTATTAAGATCTCTAGTGCTGATTGGAGCTCTATAGTTGATGCTTTCTCTGAATGCTTAGTCTGTTCTTGCAGGTTCAACTCTGAGCGTGAAGGTCATGACTGACCACACAGGCAAATCTAGAGGATTTGGCTTTATTAGCTACGAGAAACATGAAGATGCCAACAAGGTATTTGTGTTTCTATGGGTCAAAATTGTTACCCTCTCTGTTTGTGAAAATGTGTAGAAAGCAGTACCTGATGGGCTAACGTTTCTGTCTCAGGCGGTTGAAGAAATGAACGGTTCAGAGCTCAACGGTAAGGCGGTGTTTGTTGGTCGAGCACAGAAGAAGATGGAGAGACAGGCAGAACTAAAGAGGAAGTTTGAGCAGCTCAAACAGGAAAGAATCAGCAGATATCAGGTACTGCTCTGGAGGCTTTTGTGTGGGATTTGCCTGTATAAATGAAATGATTTTCATCAACTTGTGTTTTTAGGGTGTAAACTTATATATCAAGAATCTCGATGACACCATCGATGATGAGAAGCTTCGTAAAGAGTTCTCTCCTTTTGGATCTATAACAAGTGCTAAGGTGGGTCAATTGGCCATCTATGCAGCCTACATATCTTTAAATTTTAACCTATTTGGTCAGGTTATGCTTTTTATTTTGTCATTTGTCAATGTTTGAACGTATCAGAACTAGGTGGGTGGTTTCACAGATCTCCCTGTCTTCCTGTAGGTGATGCTGGAGGATGGCAGGTCCAAAGGTTTTGGTTTTGTATGTTTCTCTTCTCCTGAGGAAGCTACGAAGGCTGTTACTGAGATGAACGGACGTATCGTGGGCTCCAAACCCCTTTACGTCGCTCTTGCTCAGCGTAAAGAAGAACGCAAAGCTCACTTGACAAACCAATATATGCAGCGTATCGCAGGCATGAGGGCGATGCCCGCCAACGCAATCATCAACCAGTTCCAGCCTGCTGGAGGATACTTCATGCCTGCTGTGCCACAGGTAGATGAAGATGCTTTTAAAAGCTATTTAGGTTTGGAAATTAGACCAGCTAATAAGAACCAAATGACACAGAAATAGGGTATTACATAGTGCATGTAAAAACTATATTTTATTTATTATTTAAAGGACTCTATTATACAAAAGTGTTAATGTTGTTTCCTCTTCAAATACACACCTGAAGCTGTATTCACATTTATTTATGCATTTTGTATCAAAATTTTTCCTTAAGGGAGCTCAAACTGTCACAAAATCACAAAATCTGACAGCGAAGCCCATGACACTCAGAATCCACTGCAAACAATAGTATACTGACATTTTCGTGCAACGATAAAATTATTATGTTATGACTTTACTAATGATCATTTATTATGTATTGTCAGTTGTTTCCTGTATACAGTGGCCCAAAGGGACCAAACTGAAAGTGTTTTGCGTAAGCATGGGCAGACAGAGCTAGTGACACGTTTTTAAGGAGACTCAACCTCTGACTTTCTTTCTTGATGCATATTAGGACGTGATGATAACTGCAGTTTTTCGTCTGATCTTTTGAGGTGAACTCTAAATGATAGCAAGGTTTTTTTTTACAGCAAAAAAGTAAATAGCTATTAGAAAAATATTTAAAAAAACGTTTTTTTTTTTCATATTGTTTGACAGTACATATTATGTCAACTCTGATAGGAGTGACTTTATTTGAGTTAGACTAGTGATGGAATTTTGTTCTTATCATTTCTGACCCACCAAATGGTTTTGACTCGGATAGTGATGTTTTTTTTTTAAAGAAGTAAACAACTTATTCTCTTTATTCTGAGCCACATTTGCTTTTGGCTAAAGTCTTTGGTCGATGCCATGCTCACTATGTTCTTGTTGTTCACAGTTAATAGTTTGTAGAGACTGAAAATAAACATTAACTCAAACAAGCATTTTTTTTTGTTTGATAATGACAAAAAAGGGGCCCTTCAATGAAACCTTTAACCGTAGTATTTTCTGAAAGGTATTATATTTGAATGTATTATTTTCATTGTTGGACCTTATATTCCACAATTTACTAATAAAATTGTCTTTGGATGATACGGATCATGTTTATAGACCAAACGCATTCATGACAGAATAATTAACAATAAATAAATACTAATACTTCCTTAATTATTATGCCTTGTTAACAGAACATTAAAAGAAACAAACAATCCCATTGACTGTGTAGTAATATCTGACCTTAATCATCTCATGCTCATGCTTTACAGGCTCAGAACAGAACAACTTACTATGCACCGAACCAGCTGAGCCAGATGCGACCGAACCCTCGCTGGCAACAAGGTGGCAGAGGAGGTCAAGGGGGATTCCAGGGCATGCCCAACTCCTTGCGACAGCCGGGACCCCGTGCAAACATTCGCCACCTGTCACCCAATGCTACCAGCCAAGGCCCACGCGGAATTCCAACAGGTGCACAGAGATTGGGTGAGAAAACCCACCCACTGATGATGTCATCCCTCTTTGACTTGTTTCTAGAACTAGACGTCTGAACACTTCCATTATAAACAAAATTTGGACCATGAAAGCAAGCAGTGTTATTGAAGACATAGAGACAACAGATATGATATGTGAATCGTATTATTTAATAATAGATGAATATATTCTATTGGTTTTTAATATAATTTAAAAGAACTGTTAAATGTGTAAAAAAAAAGTGCAAAATGCCACTATTCTCTCTTCATCATGGTCATATAATGTATCATCCAAAGTATCAGCTGTTAATTGATGACACACCAACAGTCGTATTCTTGGTACCTCCTGGATGGTTATGATAAATGTTCTCTGTTACAGAAATATGGCCTATTGCTCTTCCTTTTTATAGCATATGTCTAATATATGTAATAGACAAAAAATAGAAAATTCATTTTGTGAAAAAAAAACTGTTCAAAGAGGTTTAAAACAGCAGTTATTATAATTGTATAAAACAGAAGTAAAGAACTGAAAATAACTAATGAATTTGTTCAGACATAACTTAGGGCTCTATCTTATTTAACTAGTGGTCTTGCACTACTACTGTCTTGGAAGCTGGCTTCAGTTATGGGCAGCATAATAACTGAAAGTAGACAGTTGAAGGTGTGATAAGTCGTCTGCTCTGATTTTAGAATTAACTTCATTTTTGTTTCGAAAGGAGGCTCTGGACAGCCAATGGGTCCCCGCCCTTCCCTGGGGGTAGCCAGCCCTCGTGCCATGCCGCCGTATAAGTATGCTGCCACCATTCGAAACACTCAGCCTCAGGTAGTGCAGCCCATTACTCTGCAACAGGTACATTTCCCAAACTAGTTATTTGCATGAAGGATTTAACCCTTTCAGACCCAAACAATTTTCTAGATCTTTTCATCTTCTTAATTCAATACTTATTATTGAATTATTATTTTTATTGTATTATTATTAACGAAGTTCAATCAATTGTGACATACGCAAAACAGATCAATACCTGAGAGAAAACTTAAATATTGAGGAAAAAAATATATATAAAAAATATTTCTGCTTAAAATAACATAAATTGTCAGGGAAAAAAATTAAAACATCAAATCGTCCAAAATCTGGTATTCATTGGAATGGAAACCTGGTCAGAAAAGGTTAATATAAGAACCAAAGAAGGACCCAAAGATGAAAGTGTAGTTACTTTCTTTAAAACCTACTATGGTTTGAAATGTTTTATTTAATTATTGCTCAAATTAAAACAATGTTATTTGTTAAATAGCATTTGTGTTCAGCTACTTGTCAAATGATATCTAAACTATATCAACAACAAAAAAGAGTACCCGTTTTCCATCTCTGATTGGTTGTTTGACTGTCCCATGCAGGCCCAGCCAGCCGTTCATGTCCAGGGTCAGGAGCCCCTAACGGCCTCCATGCTGGCTGCAGCTCCACCTCAGGAACAGAAACAGATGCTTGGTGAGATGAGGAGGCTGTAAGCATGTTCAGCCTTTCCTCTACCATTCAGACACTTGCAAGGGCATGGCAAATTATTCCGGGCTTATTTTATTCTTCCATAAGTCTGTGCATTATCTGTTTCCCACAGGTGAGCGGTTGTTCCCTCTCATCCAAGGCATGCATCCCAGTCTGGCTGGGAAGATCACAGGAATGCTGCTAGAAATCGACAACTCTGAGCTGCTTCACATGCTGGAGTCCCACGAGTCTCTGCGCTCCAAGGTGAAATGCTAACAATGAGAAGAGCTTCTAGTTAGAGGCGATATATTTGCATCATAGGAAAATAGATTAGGTTTTTCTGTTGCAATGTTGCCTGAATTATGCGAATGCTTTGTTGCTGTGCATTTTTATTTAGCAACGAATGATCATTTATTAGACAATTATTAGACAAATTATTTTATGTGAGACAAAAATCTATTCACATACATCTTATTTTAAACACATGCCTTGGTTTGAATCAGACCCTTTTTGTTAATCCAATTTATTCCAAGAACTGTTACTGTATGTTTAATGTAATGTATGACCTCTGGAGTACCACAGGGATTCATTTTGGGCCCCATTTACTTTTCACTGCACATGTTATCTCTAGGTGCTGTCAGTTCATGTCACAATAAAACTTACCATCTGTACAAAAATGATTTACAACTGTATCTGCCAATTGTCCCTAGCGCTAACTATGCTGTCATCCTAGAACTGATCAAGGACAAAACAGAATACATTGTATTGGGCTCGTTTCACAAAGCTTTGCTGCTCAGACCCCTCACATTTGCATGACTGTTAAAACCTGGGAGTTATGTTAGACAGGTCTTTGAAATATAATCAGCAAATCTCCTATGTGTTTAAGACAAGCTTCTTCCTAGAGATTCTTAGAGATTTTTTTTAAGTCGTAGTGATCTAGAGAAAGCAATTCATTCATTTATTAGTTCCCACTTAGACTACTGTTAATTCCCTCTATGTGGCGATACCTGGTGCAGACTTCACTGTCTACAACGTGTACAGAATGCTTGACTATGTATGTATATGTATGTATGTAAATGTATGACTTCTTTGAAGGGGATATATAAAAGCATCTTATTGTTTTGGACATTTTGAGTGGTGCAAGACTGATGGTCTGTGCGCTTCAGGTGGAGGAAGCTGTGGCTGTGCTTCAGGCTCATCAAGCCAAGAAAGATGCAACACAGAAAGTGGGAGTTACTGCCACACCTGCAGCTGCTACATCCTGACCAGTAACTTCACAATTAAGTTCTGTAGCAGAGTTTGAGTGGAATTTCAAATCTTAAATAGTTTTTGTTTCTGCAGGCTGACAGTGAAAGACTGAAGAGAGAGCCCCAATGTCTGGTATCGTCTGGAACTAATAAAAAGAACACAGATAATAAAATAATAAAAAAAAACTGAAAAAGAAAAAGAAAGAAACAAACAAAGAAAGAGGTTTTATTATAGTAAGGAATGCATTTTGAGCTCTGTAATAAGTTTTTATCATCTAAAATTCACAGAGGCATTTCTGCCAGGGAAGAGCCTCTATTTTGAGGCCAGGACTGACCTTTCTGTAAGGAGGTTCTGTTAGCTGTGTGTTTGCTGCTTTGATTGTCCCATGACAATAGCATGAGTGATGTGGCACTCTAATAAAAGTATTTAAAATGAGCATTGTGTTCTTTATTTTTTTTTTACAACAGAAAAGACATTTGAATATTTTAAAGAATTAACATGTCTTTTTGTCTTCCATTCCAGCCTACACTTTCAACTTACTGTTGAGGATTTAATTGGGAGTATTTCATTGAGGCTGCAATGATAGGAATACGCTCGGCATGTGCATGAGCTCTGTGTTCTATAATGGTTGGAAATGACATGAATGGCATAGATTTATTTAACAACTTTTGTATGACGCCATTTATGTTTCATAATCCTCATCTTGTGAATGTACAGTATTTCATCCTGTCTTTTTCCATTCATTCATTATAAATTATTCTGATAATATATACTTCAATCTTTTGATGGCCACTATTTATTTTTGTGTTTTATTTAAACATGAGACAAATAATGGCCAACTTGTTTGGGTTGAAAAGAAAACTCCCGGCGACAGTATTGGATTGTGGGTAATGTCAGCTAGTTGAGCATTCATCGATCTGCACTTCAAAATCCAATGGAAAAAAGTACACATCCGGGCACTGCTCTGATACTTTTTAAAATTTATACCATAATTTGGGACACACTAACTCTTATTTTGCTCCCTCAAAGGTATGGATGTGTGCCGATTTGGATTAGGATTCGGAAACCCTAGACAATTTAAAGCACATTTTACTGTAACTTTCATAAGGGTAGATGGTACATATACTGAAACAGTGTGTTTCTTGAAAATCTAGTTACGATTGCAACAAATATCCATTCTCAAAAAAATATAGCCACTTTACTAGATTTAGACAGAAAACAAAAACATCTTTATTTATTGCTCCTGAAAAGAAAAGACAGATAGAGTAGGTACCAATAATAAGACTCCGAATGGGACACACACAGCAAAATCTGATATAAAAAATGATATAATACGAGGCCATTATAGTGGAATCTGCCATTACTGTGAAGCATTACAGCATGTCATTAGAATGCAAAAGAGTGAAGATACAATTGTGTAAGGTTAAGTTAAACTGTTAACACATTCAAGGGAAATAAAAATAGGTATAATATTACTATTTACCGAATCAAAAAAGACATGAAATTGTCGAGGTCTCGTAATTAAATTCTGGAAAAAAACACTCCAGCCCAGTAAGAAGCGATAAAGATTTCTTTAAACATAAACTACATCGAGGAAGAAGAAAAAGAACTCCAGTGTAGTGCTCCGCTTCACCAGAGGGCGACACTCCAGCCGCAGACCTCTGAGACTAGGAAGCCAACGCTTGCAAGCAAGATGGCGGCGAGCAAACGTGTTCTTTATGTTGGTAAGAAAACGTAAATATAAAAGAAAAACTTAGTTAGTTAACGTTTGTCTTAGCAGTAGTTGTGATTGTGCTTAGTTACGCACAAGTTAGTTGGGGTTACGGTTAACAGCTGAAACTTTGAAAATAGCAACGCATGACCAATATTACATGGTTTAACTTACCTAGCCAATAGTGAACTGAAACATAATTTTATTTTATCAGGTGGTCTTGCAGAGGAGGTGGACGAGAAGGTTTTACACGCTGCGTTTATCCCCTTCGGCGATATTACAGATATACAGATCCCATTAGATTATGAGACAGGTGATACAAAGACAAGTAAAGCAAATTCCAACATTTTTATGTCTTAAATAACATGCATGATATTTTCTGTCCACAGAGAAACACAGGGGCTTTGCATTTGTTGAGTTTGAGCTAGCAGAGGTGAATATCTGATCATTTTAAAATTAGTAAACGCAAAAACAGTGTCTTTGTATTAGTGTGGTTCATGTCTCTGATACGTTTTCCTTATATTTTACAACTATTTTAGTTGCTTAAAAGCGGTTTGCTTGCATTTTTAGGATGGAGCAGCAGCCATTGATAACATGGTAGGTTCACAAAGAATCAAAATCTTTGGTTTTGCAAAGTCTAGGATGTCAGAATATATGACTTTGTTATTGCTTTGTTCTTGCAGAATGAATCAGAACTGTTCGGAAGAACCATAAGAGTCAACATCGCTAAACCCATGAGAATAAAAGAGGGCTCGTCTCGACCAGGTGATTTCTTTTGACTGATTAACATTCATGAAGTGTAATTTCTTTTTTAATATATATACCTGACAAGAATTTCCAAGAATCCTGAATCTTTGCTCTCTTTTGTGCTGCTAGTTTGGGCAGAAGATGACTGGCTGAAGAAGTTTTCAGGGAAGAAGGCTGAGGACACCGAAGAAACAGAAACAGCTGCTGAATCAACGAGTACAGAAACACAGGAGGTCAGATTTTAGCGTAGACATATTTTAATAAGTGTATATAACTGAGTTATTGTTCTGTTGATGTTTAACAGTTGATTTAGAATCAGAATCAGCTTTATTGCTGTGTGTGTTTGTTTGTGTGTGTGTGTGTGTGCGTGCGTGCATGCGCGCACACACACAAGGAATTTCCTTTAGTACAATGAAGCCGTCAGTGCAAACAACAAAGTACAATACAAACAACATAAGTACAGTAAAGTACAACACAACAAGCAATTAACAGAAGGCAATGAGGTACAATTAAGGAATGATGAAATGTAAACAGTTGAACAAAGTCTATAAAGTGTGGTGTGCTTAAGAGCAAAATGTGAGATGAGATGAGATGAGCGGGAGTCCAGGTGCAGGTAACAGATTGCGGGGAGATAAGGGTTAAGCGTTCCGCAGACAGATAGCTTGGGGAAAGAAGCTCTGTTTGTGCCGTACAGTACTGTTGTTTGTGGCTCTGAAGCGGCGGCGAGAGGGCAAGAGCTCAAAAAGGTGGTGAGTGAGGTCTAGAATGATTTTGTTAGCCCTCTTTCTCGCTCTGGTGGTGTACAGGTCCTTTTTTTTAAAAATCAGAATAAATTTAATTTAAAAGTGTTTTGTGTTTTCTGTATTGCTTATTTATTTTCTGGAACAGGGGGAACCTCCTGCCAAAAAAGGCAGAAGTAACCCACAGGTGTACATGGATATCAAGATTGGTAACAAACCTGCAGGCCGACTGCGCTTCCTCCTGCGAGCGGATGTTGTGCCTATGACTGCAGGTGAGAAGCAAGCTTTTTTCGCTTGATCTTTTAAATTAACGGAATGTTAAACACACTTCATGTGTATGCTTTAAATGACCAAATCAGTGTTTTACATTAGCAAAACAAATATAACATCGACAAACTACTTTCTATATTCTTCTGAGAGTTTCCTTCTGAGAGTTTCTTTCAATCAATTAGAAGAATCAACAAAAACTGTAATTTCTGATAAACATTTTAAATATGCATGTGGCAGGGTTTTTGAAGAACTAACCCTTTAAGTTCAGTCACATTTTTTTATTAAAAAACACTTAAGTCCTGGAATTAAGTCCTTGTAATTTAAAGTTAGTGCTTCTCAGACTTATAACTGGGCTATTTGGCCTGAAATCAAAATCTTGATTATTTGAACATTTTAGTTAGATTATGAATAAGGTTTTACCTTCATAGTTGTGTGACAAGTTGAGTAGAGTAAATATGCTCTTTGCTCACGCAGTACAAGTGAGAGATGTTTGAATGAGGGGTGCATCGCTTGATTTGAAAATAATGGAAGGAAACATATATCTGATTATTTAATGTACAATTGAAATTAAATTGCCTAAAATGGACAGTCACTTTGCTCTTATGAAAAAATGAATATTATACCTTAAAAATAACTTCCACTTTTACTAACAAAATTAGTCTCTATTATTTTTAAAGAAAATTTTTTGACTCTTTTTAATGACTTTATTAGATAGGACCGCTAAGAGAGGAGACGGGTAGAATATTTGGGAGAGATCTGGAGAGAAGGATCAGCAAAGAACTGGGGCTAGATTCGAACCCCTGTCGCCAGATGCATCTCTGCACCATATGTCAGTGCACAGACCGCTATGCTGTCAGTGCTGACCAGTCTCTCTTCTACATAAAACAGAAATCTTCTAAATAAAATAGAAAAATATTTTAAACAGTGTATTTCTTCTCTTCTGTAAACAATTTCTTTCATCTACACTGTCATCAATTTAATTTTTCATCAACGTAACCAACTCTCAAACAAGGTTGCATGAGGTAATCTCTGATTTAATGATGTCACAAGATGAACATGAAGTTACTCCACGTTTCTATTAAGAAACACAAGCATGTTAACCACTTTGGGTTTCAGGCAGGACCTGAAGGACCTTCCAAGTGTTGAAACTAATTAGTAGTGTTATCATTGGGTGTCCACTTCATTTCATTTTGTTTTATGACATCCTTACTGAAGCCAAAATGTGTTCAAAATCAGACATTTTTCTTTGGTACAAGCTGCTCTTGTTGCTCATTCATCTCAGTGTATTAGCTCTCAAAACTCGACATGTCAGTGGAATAACATGTCAGAGTGGAGTCACATGACTCCATGCACTAATGTTTTTAAAGGGAAATGAATTGAAACAAATGACCTAAAAAAACCGATCAATTATAGGTTCTAAATGTTGATTTGGATTATTTTTGATGAATCGGCCAGCCCTACCCAGACTTCTGATTGGTTGCTTTGCTCACTTACAGAAAATTTCCGTTGTCTCTGCACACATGAGAGGGGCTTTGGCTTCAAGGGCAGCAGCTTCCACCGAGTCATTCCTCAGTTCATGTGCCAGGGAGGAGACTTCACCAACCATAACGGCACTGGGGGGAAATCCATATATGGACAGAAGTTTGACGATGAGAATTTTGTTCTTAAACACACCCATGCAGGTGAGAAAAAGAAGGTATTAGGGCTTTATTGCAAGTGTATTGGTGGAATTATCTCATACCAAAAATAATCAAATGCTGTATGCTAACAGGTCAGCTGTCAATGGCTAACTCTGGACCCAATAGCAACGGCTCGCAGTTCTTCATCACTGTGGATAAGACGGACTGGTTGGATGGGAAGCATGTGGTATTTGGAGAGCTTGTCGAGGGCATGGATGTACTCCGCTCCATGGAGGTTTGTGTGATATGGTCATGGTGTCCAAATTTTGAATTCAACAAATGCAGTAGCCTAGTTTGAAGGCTGTTTAACTATGTTTTTGTATTTAACAAGCACCTTTTTTTACACTCATTCAAAGCTTAGTTTTTCAATAGTATCCTGCTGCAGACTACTTAGTTTAGGACCGCCAGCGTCAGAGCAGGGATGTGAGGGGCGAAGTACAGGTCTATGCATTGGGTTTTAGTGGAGAGTCTATTGATTTGGGTTTTAGGGGAAGATAAAATTTGTATATTTTAGGGTACGTTTTATTTGAAGACAATAACTTCTTGTGACTCATATAAAAAAAACCTCATGGTTTTTCGTTTTGGTGGTTCTTCACAATGTCAACTACGGTGGTGGTTTCTTGCTGACTCTGCCCCTGGTGTTTTGAGACTGGTATTATATAAGGCTGCCGCTGGATATATCTGGAATTTTTGCATCTGCAACCCAGTGTTTTAGGTGACATATATTTGGCACTAAAAACATGTTTTTATTTTGCCGGAGCTGCATTTTTCTACAGGTTCATTTAGACGAAATAATCCCAAAATATGTTGTTAGATCCTTAGATGCAACTTAATAGTTGATGTAGCCGAGCTCTTTAAACCCTTGTTTCTTACAGCTCTGTATCTGTGTTTTCTCAGGCTCAGGGAACAAAAGAGGGCAAACCCAAGCAGAAAGTAATCATCTCCAACTGTGGAGAGTTAGTGTGAGAACATGTGCTTGTGAGTAAAGAAGATCTTGCAACTGTTTTCTTTGTAGTATTTTGTAAATATGAAAATAAAACTTTTTTTTTTTACACAATTTTAAAAAAATTGGTGTATATCTTCATGGTGGAGAAGATGGCTTAAATGAGAACCATGTTTGTTTTGAACATGGCAGACTCTTTTTGTCCACAAGATGGCAGCAGGAGTTCAGAAAACCAAATAATTTCCCATCTTTCCAAATTGTGGTTAGTTATCATGTTTTAGAGTCAAGCATATGAATTCAGTTTTTTTCCCCTATCTTAATCAGTTGTTTGAAGAAAGAAAAAAACAGTTGTCATCAACAAAAAAAACAGAAGCTATTTTATTGTAAACACAAACATTAGTTTGTGAGATGATGCCATAAATCCACTCAGCAAGCCATCGTTTCATTTGTTTGCAAGCATATTCACTTTATGTCCTACCAATCACAGCACAATCTCAGCTGAACTGCTGAAGAGATTTCCAGTGAACAGGCAAAATGTATATTATACAAACAACAAGCAGATCCTTTGCGTCAGGTGCCGTAATGTGACGGTGTTTGTTTAAATGAGTAAAGGTTTAGATTTTGAAAATAATGTGAAGTGATAATTATCAAGTTCAAAATTATATATATGCTTACATTCAAATTAACAGAATCACACTGAATAAGCTGTCAAATCCATATCAAACATCCCATCATCCAGAAACCAAAAGGAGAATACCAAAGCATGAACAGCATTATTGCAGAAAAAGCTGTATAACATCCAAGAAGCGAGCGCGGCAATGCCTTATTACATGCTATTGACAGAGGAAACTTTTGAGACGGATGACTTACAAGGGGTTTAGAGTTTATTACACTAACACAAAGTCAACAATTCTCCCATCTATCATCAGTTCTTTATTTTTAGCAAGTTCTGCTCAAGGTTACTGGTTAATATTGTTAGTACAATGCAATCAATGTGATTCCTTTGTCAGATTGCTGGTCATTCCATAAAAAGCTTTACCTTTGGCAAAGATTAGGGAATAGGTATAGATGGTTCCTTCCAAATGAAAGTGCGTAATCTGAACTGGAGACTTTATTATATGCGTTCGTTTTTCTGTTAGTCGCGTTCGACTACAGCGGTTTCTGTAGTCAAGTGCTTTGTGCTCGAAATGTTTGCTCAACAAGGGTCACCTTCTTTTAGCTGTGCTTATAAAGCCATTACTTTGTACTATATTGTTTCATACTTTAACTGTTCTTTTGTGCTTCACCATGGCTAATTCACAAGGCACAGTTGCACACCAAAGCAGAAAAAAGTGTTAATTAAGTGTAGACTTATAGCTGTAATTGCCAGATGCTGTCAATCTAACACCAGCCATTTTTATTGTAGCCCATGTTTACAGGTGCAGCACAGCATGTAAGAAATTAATCAAAGTTACTTAAATATATCGAGACATTAAGCTATTGTGTTCAGTTTAAGAAAATGTGCATTTAGAGTATCCAGGTCCTTTGTAATTGTGTTAGCAGTTTACATTTTGACGTATAACTGAAACTGTTGCTTGCCATGATTGATGACTCTCACTTTGATCTGGCAACGCATCATCGGGATACAGTATTTCTCTTGTATTTATTTGGTTGCTGCCCCACGGTTGGCAAAATTTATACAGACTGCACCTTTTAATTACTGTGTGATTAAAAAAAGTGCTCAAAACAAATTAAGTGTTTTTACAAATGACTGTACATATCCCAAAGATTGAAGTATGAGTGGATATTTTAAGGCGTCACATGAACATTTGTTTTCTTACCATGCAAAAAGAATTGCATTCCAGTTTCAAGCACTATGTGCTGACTCATCCTTTCTAGAGATAATGTTTAATCTATAAACATTGACCAGGTCTCCTCTTCTGGAGTGATTCTTTCAGGTCATCCAAGGGATGAAATATTCTACTCATGCAATTCTTCCACTTCTCTCAGGCAAGCTGAGAACGAAGGGGAATAAGATCCCTTTGGCCTCCACAGGTGCTTTCAGAGACTCCTCATTGAATCGACCTCTGTCATCTTCAACAACGAACTGAAGAGTCTGCGATTTATTCACACAGTAGATCGAGTTCTCAATGATGGCACATCGAAATGGCAGTGTGCAGCCCTGTTGTTGAGAGGCCACATCATGCCACATCTTCACAATGGTGTTGTATTTAAAGACACTGATTCCCTGCTCCCGGTTAACGTCAAATCTGTAAATAAAGCTCTTGTGTGCCACCATATCCGTGGATTTCTTCCTGCTGTTGTTGTACGGACACTCCTGCCATTCATCTCTCTTTGGATCATATTTCAACAACCGATAGAAGAGAGAGCCTCCTGAGACATACAGCTCACCGTTGCATGTAGTAGCTTCATGAGCCACTGCAAAGGCTCCTTTAGGCAGAGGTGCCACCGGTGTCCATCGGTCCATCCGTGGATCATACTTCTCCACTGTGAACAAACATTCACCACCAATGGCATATAGGTTTCCATCCATGGAGACAAGCTTGAGTTGCGATCGGGCTTGGTTCATGGGTCTGACTTCGTTCCAGCGGTCTGTGATGGGATTGTAGCAGAACACTTTATCAGAAGCTTTGCTTTTCTCTCCAGTTCCTCTGATCCCACCTGCCACAAACAGGTAGTTATACATGGTACAGATTCCACAGCCTTTAGTGTTAATTTCATCAGGCATGACCGTCAGGGTGTGCCAGTCTTTACTGCTCTGGTTGTAGTAGTAGATCAAGTGATTGTCCTCATATGATGTAATGGAGAGGGGACTCTGTGGACGACTGCTGTTTCTGCTTGGGGGTCTACTGCCGACGCGCTCAAACACATCGTTAATTTCAGCCACCATTAAACACTTGCGACTTTCCATTCGCTTGCGCAGAACGAGATCTCTTTCTGAACCTGTTAGACGCCCATAGGCTGCTGGATCTTTCAGAATTTGAAGAAAGTTATCGCTCATGAATCGGTAGGCTGTTTCTTTGAGTTCGTTCAATCGCTGCTTTTTGGCGATTGTTAGGATTTCGTAACAGTTCTCAGCTGTAATCTGTGTGGATATGGTGTCAATGGCAACCTGCACTGCACAGGGCATCTGCAGAATCTTCGCCCCTGTGATGACATCCACCACATTATCTTTGTTCACGTAGATCTGTGAGGAGTACACATAATCCACAAGGACCGAGAGGGTCTTGTAGCTCATTCCTTTAACCTTCAGTATGTCTCGAGAAAGCCTGGCTTTAAAGTAGTCACTTTTCTCAGCTAATACTGATTTGTGTGCTTGTATTTTCTGCCCTCCCACCTCTATGACTAAATTCGGCTCTTCTTTTGCAGAAAGAGCTTCTCTTACTGCTGATCCACTTTGCTTTAGCCCTTGAATTTCAGCAATTCCAAATGACGCTGTAAGTGTATTCTGGTCTGCTCTATTAGAGGACTCAGTAAAACATCTAAATGTTTTATCAAAAGATGTAATGCATTGGTTGCCTAAATATGAATGATTTCTGTTTGCAGACGTGGAGGAAACATTTCTTGTGTTAAACTGACTTGGGACAGCTTGATTGTCTCTTAGGACTTGGGATAATTGATCAGCATTCTCTTTGTTTTCTGGTCTGAAGCATAGAGATGGTACAAAACCACAAGTTCTCTTTGCTCCATTTGTGTCCTCTCTTATGTTCACCTGACTTGCAGCTTCACTAATGTTTGTCAAACTAAGGTCCAGATTTTGTGCTCTGTTGAAGTCCACCGGTTGAATGTGCTCTTGAAATCCACTGTCGCTGGAGACAGCATCT
Organism: Danionella dracula; assembly: GCA_900490495.1. Lineage (NCBI taxonomy): Eukaryota > Metazoa > Chordata > Actinopteri > Cypriniformes > Danionidae > Danionella > Danionella dracula. Next base: position 1,626,772 of record UELW01000223.1, read on the forward strand.
TGTGCATAGTCGGCACCTGTTCCACCCCTAAATTGTCCCAAACTTCCGTTATCGATAAGCTCCCCGGATTCTACTGTCTGCCACGTATTTTGGAGACCTTGTAGCATTTCCATGGTAGGGACTCCTGCTTTTCCCACTGCTGAAATATTGTTGTTCCCTTCCAGAGTGACTGGTGATTCTGGAGAGTCTTGGTTTGCAGCATGAAAGATAACATCTGCTTGTACTGTGAACATGCTTCTGTCTGGCAGAGGGTTATTCATGTTGGTGAAAGTTCTGTAGAGCTTTTGCTAACAGTAGTAAATTCAATTCATTGTGCTAAAAACACACTGTAGCCTGCACTTTGTATTCCCTCAGTAAATGTGTTATCCTTGCAAACCAGATCGCTATGTTATAGTGTTCGTATGTAAAAGATATTAAGGGTTTTCCAGTTCTCGCCAAAGCCTTAAAAGAGGAAAATGTATAGATTAGTTGTTTGCTAAGGATGCTTGAATAATTGTTAATTTAAATCAACACAACACATTCTCTCACTAACAATAATTCGTTGTAGATTTGTCATGTTAAATTGACAAATAGTTTGTAATCTGTAGTTACAAATGCTTAGTTCAATGAATGACTTGTGCAAAGATCAATAAGGAGCGCGCGATTTAATTCACATTTATGCGCATGCGCACTAACAACCACCCCTCTAAGGCAAGCTTCAGGATTAAATCTTGCAGACATCCGCAAAGATTCGTTTGTTTGTTCAATAAATAGTTGTATTTCTCTCTAAATTAAACCACCAATATTTTAAATAACCGTAAGAAACTAATTTTTTTTGCCAAAGAGATGTGTTTGCACAAATAAATATTTCAAATAAATTATAATAATAATAATATTACTTACGCGTTGAACCGTAAATCCTTACAACAAAGCGCTCATGGAAGCCAGCGACTGACTGTAAGATGTGAGCACACGTCTCGGAGGGGGTTCTTCATAGGTCTGCAGCCCATGGCTTTGTTTTTCAAGCTAACCATCTTTAACGTCAAAATAGCAGACAGCCCATTCAGTAATAAACCTGCAGCTCAAGGGGAGCTGCTCTTCCTTCTCCTCATCCTCGACCAACTGTATGCTTCTGAAAGCCTCGCCTGCCGTCCGCGAAATGTCATCGTCCAATTGAAAGCAAAAATATTAAATATTTACCATGAACGCGTTCTATGCCAGGCGGCTCTTCTCTCTCGGATGTTGAAATGTGTGTTTAATTGCAAGACGATATGAGGTTGTGATTTAAACCACACCCCCGTTGTGTTTGTTCTCCACTCTTCTGCTCAAACCCATTCCACGGCGCGCGCACGACGTTCCCGCGCAGTGCACGCCGCTAATATGGAGGACGCAAAGCGTCTCAAGGAAAAAATACTAATATATTATTTATTGGCTATTATAGTATATGTTTGCTAAATACTGTAATTACCAAAGAAAAGTTCCAACGTATAAATATTGCTCTGCGTCACACATATAAAAGAATAAGAACTTACTTTTATACATATACATAAAAAAACAATGTAATTATATTAATGCAAATTGTATAATATACTTTAATACATATTAATATACATAACACATTAGAACATAGTCATTTTAAAAATTGCATCATTTGTTAATTGTGTGGATAACTTTTAACCAAGGTGCAACCACCTGCTTTTCCTCGTAATAAGAAGTGACTGAACTGCAGAAAGGCTGACTCTACAAGTGAGCAGGTTCTCATTTACTCCAATGTTAAAACTCACCAACTTTGGAGCTTAAAAATACATGTTTCCACCCCTGGCTCAAAGCCTCTTTTAACTTTGACAGAAACCTATTAGAGATGTCACGGACAATACATCCACATTTTATACAGTCAATGATTTTAACTGAAGTTGGAAAAGCATAACTTTACCACAAAAATATGAGCATATATCAAATTAAGAACATTATTTTATCCACTCTCCTCAAAGACAGTTTTAAGGGCCAATTAGCCCAGAGCATTACTTTTAGATTGTAACATTTAGAGCTGAAACAGTCTGTCAGCCTGACAGCACATGGTCAGAGTGAGATGTAACTATTAGCCCCTAAATACACACACATCAGCTGTTTTCTGTCTGAGGGGACTCACAAACCCTGAGCTCGCAAAACTGCAAGCATCACAGAGTATACTGTGTACAGTAAATCTGTACGGAAGCAAGAGAGGGAAGAGCATTTTCAGAACAACAAAAAAACTCTTACCAGATTTTTTTCACGATAAAGTAACAGTATACAAATGTTGGATAATTTTAATGTAAATTATGTTGATTACAAAAAATGTAACCACATAAATATATAATGGTTGTATCATTATATATTCATAAATTAACATATTCATAAAAATAATATCTATGTTGTAGGGTCTGGTTTAGGCAAATTCTCTACAATCGTTTGAAGAGATATTTTAGTTTATTTTTCATAGCCATTTGCTTGTTTGCTAAAAAAGTAACAGTGTCAACAACACAGTAGAGGATTAAAATAAAGAAATTTAGTTCATAATCAGACATCTGAGTAAACAGAAATATGCTAATAATAATATACATTTTGCATCATTAATTTAAATATAGATGAAAAGGGAAAAAGAAATATGTATATTTCAATTTTTCTATCCATGTTTAGATCTGCTTAACCTCAACCAAAAAATTTTACTTAAAAATTGTTCATATTTTTGTTGGCAGAGGGATCTAGAAGAAATTGTGCAAGGAAAGAAAAGAAGAAAACATTAAAAAACTTTATCCAATATGTTTGAACAGACAGACAAAAGTTGGGTAAAATGATATATTTGTTAATACACATCAATTTGTCAATATAAAGCTTTTTCCATACTTTAAATATTAACAAGCATGTTTAAATTAGAATAATTGAGAAATGTAATTTCTCTTAACTGCCAATCGCAGGCACCTTCAGTGGTTAAGGACCTCAAAGGACCCTCTGGCCAGCCAGAGAATCCTAAAAAATTCCTTTCAAGAGGCTACAAAGCTAAGACAACTCCAAATTATGCCACAAGCTCTCCCTTACTGAAATGAGATACGATTGCTAAAACTTCAAAACACAACGGTCAAAGTCAACTAAAGCCATTTCCAAAAGGTTAGAAAACTGGCTGTTACACTCCGATTATGACCATTTCCAGAAACAAAATGTATATTACACCTGAATCATCATACATTGCAATGGTACAGATATATCTTCACCAGTAGGTGAATGTGCCAAAAAGCAAATTGTGTTTTTTCAACATGTAAAGGATTATTTTTAGTTCATCTTGTCCCTTTATTTCCCTTCTTTTCGCCCTCCATTAGCACCATAGATAGAATACAGTCTCACAAACTGACTTCTGGGACATGCCGTAATCTGGAGAAAGATGACGAATCAAATCAGCCCCAAAAAAATCCAAATCCAAAGAGTTTGTGTAGCTTAATTAAAGGCTCACAGATTTTGCTTCCCTCCTCTTTCAAAGGCTTGGCAGTGGTATTTGCCACACCATAATGGTGGAGACCATCTCCTCATGCTTAGATGATTTCATTTTCCGATTAATTTTGCGATGACCTAGGCCTCCCGACAGCACCAGCAGAGAGCTGGGGGTCACTCTGTTGGTGTGTTTGCTTTTTGGCAAGTTAGTCGGCTCCTTCAGCAGGTCATAAAGAGAGGACTCCTCTGGACTGTGCTCTGCAGAACCACAGGAGGAGGATGCCCCGGAGCTACAGGGCTCAATGCCTGGATCGTCCTGCTGTGGAGGAACCGATTCATCCTCCTCCTCAATCCCCTGGGCCCCGGGTTGGCATCGGCCAGTGGTGCTGGAGGTTTGAGTTGCCATGGTTGCTTGGGAAACATTACAGACTGCCGTTGCCATGGTGAGGAACTTGACTGGGCCATGGTGAGCATGAAAAGAGACCATTCCACGACCTGGAGAAACACAACGAGTAACGTTTAAACATACCTAAAGAAACCAGTTTCATGCTTAACATGAATTCATCTTTTGATGAGCTTAATTTATTAATTACATAGCAAAAATGTTTTAAGCAAAACTATGAAATCACTATTATTACAAATTACTTTTACTTGTTAAAAAGCCAACAAAACAAACACAATTGTAGACTGAGGGACAAACCTCCAGCTTTTGATGCACAATAGAAATGTTCAGCAGCAATGGCTGTCGGGACTTCTATGGTGTTGTTTTGTTACATTACGCATGTGTAAATTAAACTGCATCCGCTTGGAGTTTGTTGTTGGAGGATAAACTGATTTATTCACAAGAAAGATAAATATTTTATATGGTCTTTTTCAGAACTAATCTATATTTAATGGTGTAAAAAGTTCAGTAGTTTAATTGTTTTCTATTGAAAAAAGTTGTAAAATGTAATGACGGGACTGGAAAGGATCAAGAGGTTTACTTTTAGTTGTTATAATGTCCATTGTCTGCATCACCTTTGTCTGCCGTAGCAGCCCTGTCAGCCAACGCTGCTTGAAATCCCTAACAGGAAGTGAGTGATACACTTCATCGCCTGAACAAGAAAAGTGACCATATTCTCATGGACAGCAAAATAAAAAATGGCCAATATTATAGCTAAAAGCCAACTCCAAATGTATACATTTTTAATAATCACTTGTTTAAATTATATTAACATTTGAAGTTTCACATAATTAAAGGCAACACTACTTGAAATATTCATTTGTAAATGGTTGATTTACTCAACTTCTGACTAGTTTTTTTTTCCTGCTGAAACATGTGTCGCATCATGTTCTCAACCTTTATTTTATATGCAGTTATTGTGAAGATGAATAGCTTCTCGTCTACATTTTGATAGTTTCTCCTAAAAAAAACTGTTTGCTTTGAACAGTTACTCTTAACATTTTTCAATAGCACAACACATTTTTATTTTATTGGTCATTTCTGTTTTTGAATTCCAAATAGTTACAGTGGTCTGCACAAGGGCATGTGAAAAATGATTGAAGACCTAGAACTTTGAAATAAAAACTTGTAAAGAACTAACAACTGGACTTTTAAATGTAACACATCTTTCCGCAGGAACCTATTTCTGGATGAAAAGCATGAAAAACATTCTGAGAGCTTACCAGTCAATCACAGAGCCACATAGACACTCATCCTGACATATTGAAAGTGTCTTTATAGGATATGGCAGCTACAGAAGCTTTGAATAGCACTGTAATGCCATGCACCATTAACACAACTAAAATACAGAAATAGCAGTTTATGGTCCATATTCCTCTTCTACTAAACACAAAAATTGTGTTGTTATAAACATAATTAAAACACCTCACTTATTTAATACATTTCAGATCTCAAGGGAAAACTTTCACTTAGGATGGGGAAAACAATCACATCTGGTTTCTAAGTAATAGGTAAAAACCCTAACTTCTTGGATCACAAACGTGTGGAAGGACAGTTGTAGTTTTTCTACTGTATACCTGTGTCATGCAGTTACTCCTTAAATGTAACAAACTTACAACTGGGATTTTTTTTTTAACTGTGCAGAGCATGTATGTGCAGAGCAATGTAGCATGAATGATGATTCACTGACAAATCGCACTCCACACACCTGTGACTTTGGGGATGCCCTGTAGCCTTGGCACAGAAAGAGCTACTGTCACCCCGAGGTTGGTACCCACCAGGAGCAGCCCATGACAGACCAGCAGACTGCTGACAGAGACTCTCTGCTGTCCTGAAGGAGAAAGCACACACTGTAAATTCACCATTCCACTCAAAACCTTAAAACACTGGAGGCATGAAACCTTCATCCAGTGCTCTATGATGCTAGAAGCACTCATGCTCGACTGAGTGGGATGGAACTCAACAGTGTGTGTGGGCAGGTTACTATGGAGATGATGCTGAACAGTAGTTGGTTTCCGAGGAAACCTGACACAGTGCCCTCTTAGCAATGAAAGGAAAAACCCATTCGAATGAAAAAGAATGGCTCACATTTAGATATTGGTTCCAAAAAAACAAGTGTAAATGTCAAGCCCTAACAACTTATGTATATTAAATGGAATCCATTGTCTGATGTAGAATGTAACTAAATTATTCATTTCAATTAAAACTTTAAGAGCAGTATAGAAAAAAGATCTATAGTTTGGAGATTAACAAAAAAAAAAAACCTGAAAAAGTTGTGCTAAAAAGACTGAACTCACCGTATAGTTAAAGTTCACTTACTATGTAAAAATGAAGTCATGGAAGATGTTTGACATTGATTTGTGCATGAAGGGAATTTTTTTTATAATACCTACAAATCCAGCTACTTTTTGTTTTAATAATCATTCATCAGTTGTGTCAATCGACAACATTTTCTGAGTTTAAAAATGACAACTTCTCAAAGAGTGAACTTACTCTTGTGTCAAGAAACTTCCATGGTAACAATCCGACAATTAGAGATACTCACCATAAAGTCAGTATTGCATTGCATAACTTCATAATGTAAAAAAAAACCTAAAACTAATTATGCTTTGTGAAAACAGTGCTGAAAATGATTCCCAAAAATACACCTTTAAAAAAAGCTAAATTGTATTTGGAAGCTTAACTTGTCCCATGACTGACCATGTTGAAATGGTAAAATAGATGGGACGTTACAATAATGAACATGTTAAGCAAGCCCCCAAATCTTAAAATAAAACTATTTGCAGTGTTTCATAGAGCTCTTTTGATGTGAAATAAAAAAGAGAATTTACAGAGTTGTAGCGTCTTGAAAAAGCTTGTAAAATTGGAAATTGGCTGATAAAAACAGAAATGCATACTGTAGCTGAAAATTGAAAAGAAAATATTCTCAACAAATCAAAATCAAAGGGTAGAAGTGATATCGTCACTGTAATCACATGGGCGCAAACAGAATACAATCTAACCCTAACTAAACAATATCACACCCACCTCTACGTCAACATCCTTTAAACAGCTTTGAGCCTAACCTAAAACAGCTTTATTAAAGACAACAGGTACTAAATCATTACATAATACTCATGCATTATTGCAAACCTGAATTTAGAAGAAGTGTTTACTTATTAGGAAAAGAACCTAAGGTACCCTCTCTTCATACGCCTGCTGCAGTGTAGATGCACATGGACCATCTTAAAAAATACGCAGCTCAGGGCTCTGTGTGTTTCTCCAGTCTGACTTTCTATAGAGGGCTGAGATGCCAGCAGACTTCAAGACTGCTTTTACTGTAAGTGCAACTCTATCTAAAAATCCCTAATTATATTAGTGGTTTTCTTAAGATAACAAAAAAGCTTTCTCTAGTGCACAGTGGATGGTAAGCCATTTAATAGGTGGCTGAGAGAAACTAGAGGCACAGATTCACCAATAAGGCAATTACAATCTCTTCCAAAACCAGTCGAAGCTGATAATTAAATTAATTAAATTAATTGTGCTTCTGGCTTAGGTGAGAAAACAATTAAATAAACCCTCTAAAAACTCATTTCAAATAAAACCTTAGCTTCATCAACATGGCATCATATAATTGGGTCCAGTGTTGATTCAACAGAAAGGGTGACAACTCAATACAGCGCAATGCTTCAATTCTGAGCGTTAACAACTAAAGAGGCTCATAAGGGCGGATCTAATGCAACATACTGTTGATATGAAAAATTGAAACATCATGCATTCATAATTAATGTGTTAATGTCAATCTCATTAAAGGCCAGGAGTCAGTGTGACTGTTATTGTGCTGGCTGCTGTTTATTATAACATCAGTGCACACATCAGTGAGTATTTGGGTCACAGGAGACAAAGCCATCGAGACAGAGACTAGCGCCTTTAGCATCACAAACACCATAACATGATTTGAGATCATCTCTCAGACTGATGGACACACCGACTCAAAAGGATTGAGAGCTCAGTATCACAATTTAACAGATAAACAGCAGCACTTGAGGAAATGAGCCACCAGCTTTGGCCATCATCCCTGACCAGACAAGGTCATGACCCTGTCTGCTGACACTCATTGTAGTGCAGACCGAGGGATGCGATATATCAGCTGCAGGTCAATATGGGACAGTCTCTCCAAGGACAGGAGATGACACCAAGGGTTTGTCCTTAAATAGACACTAATCATAATTTCTGAAAAATACCATAATTTATTTATTTATGCACTTTAATAATTTGAAAATGAATACCTGAATAGTTGTTCAAAATATTTTCTAAATTAATTGTTTGGTGTGCAGTTAAATACTTAAAATGCATCAAAATTGTATGCAACAATCCAGTAAAAACAATGAATGGCATCTTTGTTTTTGTGTTTGCTTATAACAAAAAAAAAGTCCAACTAGAGTCATCATGAAATATTTACAGAAATCCTATACATTTATTAATATTATTATAAATTATCATTTTACTTAGACATCAATTCAGTTCAATTACTACAGTTCTGATATTAACATCTGAAAGATACAAAATATGTATATATATATATATATATATATATACATATAATTTATATTAATATATATATTATATAAATTAATATATATATATTTCAAATCTACATGAAATAAAAGCTCAGTAGATATCAAGCTCTCTTGAACACAACTGCAGAAACATGACACCAACTCAGTTTTTGTACATTCTTCACAACTTTCTACAAAAATAGCATGAAGGATTCCCCCCTTTAAACATCCTCATTCCACTGAAGAGCAGAAGACCCTGAAGTCCTGTGAAAGCCTCAGAGTATAAACATACCTTCGCATATGAGACAATCAGTGTTTGCATTAAATCCTCACCTGGCAAATATAAACCTGTCAGCTTAAAGAATAGCTGGGCAAGACCCAACACAATCAGACACAGCATGGCAAGGGATTCTGCTGGCTAGAGGCAACATTGGATTTCACAATAATATCCTGCAAATTAGAGCCTAAACGGCTCATTCTGAGAAGCAATCAGATGCTTCATTTTGAAATCACTGTTTAATAACACCACACCAGTCCACAGCAATCCCGCCAGCAATCAAACCAGAGTTTTGATTTCAGCAATAAAACTGAATTGATAATTTGTGTCCATCTGAGATGTGCTTTTCATTTAAATGAAAGCCAACTAAGGTAGTTCCAGATGTTTTCAATTGAGCCTTTCATTGCCAGTTGGAGATCTACTGACACAGCCTTTATTTTCTACAGCAGTTTTCCTTGTAACTGTAGTAGGCAGTTAGATTTGCAAAAAGATTACAGATATCTGGCCAATCAGACCAAAGAAAACCTCAAACAAAGTCCTCCAGTCTGCACATGAGTATGCACTCACAAAAATAGAAAAAAAATCTATGTTGACTACTTCAAATAGAGGAGCTAAAATTTTTATCTGACGCACAAGATGTCCTCACCAACTTAAATGTCATTGAAATGAGCATAAAAAGGAATATCCTTAAGCAGAAGTTTGAAATCGAGTTTGTAGGAACTATATTTGTGGTCAGGGTCACACCCTTCTTCTCCCTCAAAGGAAGTCCTTCTTGTGGCTTGGTTTCTCCAAGCAGGCCTACGTGGCCAGCTGGTGAGGGATTGCTGAACTCTTCCCAACCCTGCTGTATTTTCTTTAAGCTTTTTGATCTTTAAGGAATAACAAAACACCTAAACAGAGCTGACAACAGTTATCTCTTCTAACGGATGTCAGAGTGACTATTATTAGCCTAAACAGTTGGAACATTTTTGGGTGCTTTATAGTATGAGAAAGAGAACAACTTTTGTCTTGAAAATTTTCACAGCTCTGTTTATAAGGTCAATTTTCAACAATTTAACTCCAGATTGTTTTGCTGCATTTCCCAACTCCAGGTTGAACCACCAGGAGCTCTATAGTCTTATGTTACTAGAGTTAAAACATAGTTTTATGTCAAATACACATACTCTCTCTGGTAGCTTTATGTCTCACCAGTGTCTGTGAAGGAAGGAGGCTTAATAAAGCAAGAATATCTTGTACCCAAAAGATGTTAAAACAGCATATGTGCTTTCCAAAAAGACTTTCAGATTTATTTTAATAGCATAAGGAAATATTCCTTATATTTGTTGTTCAAAGTTACTAGTGTTCATGCAGCATTTGCAGATGAATCAAATGGTTTAGATTCACATTGCAAATTACTCAGCAATTTCCTTGACAGATGTGCTGACAACATGATGTTTAACTCGTTCTCGATGACCTTGATAGAGAATGACTCCTGATGAAGCCTGTTGGAGATTTTATGAATCAACGCTTCATAAATATGCAATGCACAATTGCCAGAATACCACAAAAGGTTGTCAGATTAAAATAAAATTATGTTCAACTGAAGATAGAAGATAAACCATGGTAAAATCAAATATACATATCATTTGGAATTGGCTATTATTCCCAAGCGAAAACAAAATGGTCTGAACCGCCTAATGTTTTGCATGACATACAATTGTACATTATACTTAAATGAACTCTGTTAAAACTAATTGAGTCAAACTGATGGAACCTTGCCAAATCACTTTGCATATAAACAGCCAGCTTTGAGTTGACAACGTGCACAGAATCACTGTAAAAACATCTAAACAACTTTTAAGTGATATGCTAACAAAATCACTCAATTCCATGTCTACAACCACAAGCAGAAAGCAGATATAAAAAAAAAACAAATACTCAACAAACCGTGTTGAGTGAAAACGAAAGCAGCCTCAGGGTGAACCAGGCATCGCTAGCCACTATGGAGCTTGACTAAAGCTTTTTAAGGGAAATGCAGAAAAAGGCCTTTCAGCAACCTAGCACAAGTGTACAAAGTGACTCAAACCCTGTTTAAACATTCAACTCGTCTATTACGAGTTGAATGTTTATTAGGTATTAGGGTTTTTAACAAAAACAGCATTCATGTACCAGACAACATTAAATTTCCTTAAAGCACAGTTTCAGCTTAACCTACCTTGTAAATTAATTGTAGAAAAAAAAATATTTCTCTAGGACTGGTTTCAAATTTTTACTTTATGTTAAACTGCAACATTAAGAAAAAAATCCCTTCCTATACATGACAACACTTTAAAGAAGCATTTGAGCAGAGATTATGATTTCAACAGATGATGACCTAAAACCCAGCTCAAGTAAAAGCAGTCACCATCTCTACTTGACATATGCTGGTGATTATTTCTGCAACATTAAGAGAAGATTTAAAAAAAAAAAAAAAAAGCTTAATATGGAAAATTTCAACTGGGTTTTTGCACATGGCATCACATATATGTAAACAAGCACAAACCCTGCATAAAGTGAAAAAGGCTACTAGAACAAAGAGGTTTTTCCTAAAGAGTAGCTCTCTCTGAATCTGTTAGCTTTTGCCGAGAAACACAAACAGATCATTCAGATCAACTGCTGGATGAGCTCCAAAGAACACACAAGGATGGAAATGAGAAACTGAGGAGACTCCATCAAATGCATTTTCCCCAACTCCACCAGTATCAAGACTGCTCTTAAATGGCTGGATAGGTCTTACAATGTTATACAAGAGAGGTTTGCTTGCTTAGTTCCTGTAGATAAAAGGGGAGTCATGTGATGAGACACACCCACGAATGATGTCATGTCATTATGCACACACACAAAACCGTAAATCAGCTGCGAGACCTGTAATTTACATCCCTTCTGGTGGATCTCCTTTTAAGAGGACATTAGAGAGAAGAAGAAACAAGAAGGGGCAAGTAAATTTGAAACAGAGATCATAATATTGATTTTTAGGAAGACACTTTCTCTACACATGGTGGTGCGCAGTACCTGGCAGAGTATTGTTGACCGTAGTGGCGATGTTGATGTCTTGTAGGTGGTCGAGCGTCTCTGTGTGGAAGAGTCTGAGAGTCGATCCGCTGCTGAAGGAGATCCAAATCCCCACACCAGCCACAACCATGTGTGACACGATCATCCCCTCCTCCTGATGGACTTCAAACTGGCGCTGTTAATACATTCGTTAAGATTTTAGATGTACTCAAGCATCTCTACTCAAATATACTTCAATGTTGTAAACTAAGGCAGCCAAAAGTCCATCCTGCAGCCATACACTTTAGTCTCAAAGTAGTAGCCAGAAGGACAAATAATCCGGAGCTTGATATTTATTCTCCGCATGGCTGACTTCAGGGCAGCAAAAAATAGACTTTGAGACTTTTAGGCACCTCTTACAATTTTAAATGAATGTTTATGCTGTGCAACTAAACAGTGGTATATTATCAGCAAGTTTGAAAGTTGATTTTAAATTTTTCCACACTTTATGATTGATTCTGATCGCTGTTGCCATTTCATCAGCCTTAAGTGGGTTTTAAGTACTCATTCTATTGCAAAAAACCTAACATATGACATATAACAAAGCTTTAATCAATGGAGTGACTCAATCGGGTTGTTGTTTGCATTACTCAAAGTCAGATGAGCTTGTTTATCCTCCACATTAAGCTGATCCTTAAAGATGATCATAAATTTTTCTTGCTGGATCAAAATAAAGTAGTAATAACTATTAACAATAACATAAATATGAAACTGAATCTAATAAAAAAAAAATATATATATATATATATATTATAAATGTAACATTTATATTTAAATCTATTTATTTGTTTTATTTAGTCACTCATTTGATTTTAACACCTCATTAAGGAATCACCTCTTTTATTAGATTTTTAAAATATAAACTTGTAAAAAAATATTTTATTATTTACTGAGGAGGCAGTTTTTCGTTTAAAAATTAACCATACATTTTTACAACTTTTACATTTTTTTGTGGGATGTGGCTCTAGATGACATTTTGATTAAAGTATCAATAATAATAATAATACATTTTATTTGCTAGAATCTATCAAGCCTTACGAGGACACATAAGAAAGAGATAAACATTTGGTCCTTGAATATTGGAGATCGAGACTCCTAGCATTAACCTTTATTTCCCAAAATGTACCAGACTAAACAATAATCTGGGCATATATAAAGAGACTTTTGTGTTTTTTAAGATAAGGAAAAATTGCAACAAAACTGGAATGAAAATCTCTAGAGATGTGGTGCTCCAGAATATAATTTGGACATCCCTGACCTAGATGATACTAAATGGGAAAGGTCAGAAAAACCTGGTTCCATAGACTTAGCAGTGCAAAGTAATGTAACCTGAACAGTTTCTAATTTACTCAGAGAAGGAGAGAAGTTTCCTCAGAGATCCAAAAAATTTTTTTAAAAGGTCGACAAATTAGAAAAAGAGAGAAAAATGGTTGTGCATTTCTGCAGGAAAATTAGTTTAGCAATCCTGTCTAGGTGTTATGAGTCATCATCTGAAGATTGAACGTCACTGTCTGAATTAATTTACAGTAAGAGTATGTTACAATATCTCTGAATAATAAGATGTATAAATGTGCTTTCAAATATTTTTATAAATCATGCATTAACATGTTCTAAATGATTTCAATCACTTACAACTGGTTGTTAAATATTGAAAAATTACATTTATATATGATTAACTAATCCTCAATAAAGCATTAATATTGTTAAGCTCATCATATAGATGTTTACAAACCAGAAATAAAGCGCTTAATACACATTTGTGAGTAGTTTATAAATATGACTAACACAGAAACTATTAGTAGTGTGTAGAGCTACCAGCAGACTTCCTTTAAAGGGATCAAACCAAGTTTCATTATTTTAACAATTACAAAGCAGTTCTCCTGTTGATTCTCAGTTTACTAAACAAAACCTTGACTATTTTGGTCAAAATGTTGTTTTATGGTGGTCGCACCTCCACAGTGTGAGTCTGAGCGCTGATGATGAAAATATGCCCTCCTGAAGAAGCCCAGATGTGTTCACCCACAGCCAGCAGAGCTTTAACAGGCAACACCCCCAACTTAAGAACACAGGCTTCTGCCTCAACCCAGGAGCCATCTGTGAGGGTGAGAAAACAAGAGAACACAAGAAGTCAGTGTTTGAAAGACAAAGTGCAGATAAAACTTGTCCGGCAAATAAAGAGCGAGAGAAACTGAATGTTGAAAGAGTTGAATGTTACAGAAAACTTCTGTACATTCACATCGTGTGATGTGTGTGGGTTTCTGTAGAAAAGAAAAATGCAAGAGCATGCGTAGAAGGGAGCTGTGTTTGAAGGGTTCACAAAGCCACTATTCAAGAGAAACTAGACGAGTACTGAGGTAAAGGAACACCTCATGTTCTATAAAGACTGCAGTGCTATTATTCTATAGGAATGATGAATAATCTAATGAATAATCTTTTGTTTAGAGGAGTCAATCAAATTTAACAAGGAAAATAATTATGTTAAAGACATGATGGATGAGTAAAATAAAGTCTTATTAAAACAGAAAACCTTAAGTAACCAAAACATATTAAACTTTTCCTTAAAAAACAGCATTCTCTCCAGGTCACTGATGGCCTGCATGCTTCTCTGCCAACTTGTTTCAGCAGATCTTTATTCAGCATGCATTCACAACACCTCCACCTACACACCACTCCCTGCCCCTCTTTCTGTCTACTGCTCACAAAAAAACGGAGAAATACTATTTAAAATGTAATCCAGTTATTTAAGGCCTCAGGAGCTGAAGTATTTTCTTCTTTAATCTGCAAAAAAAATCTTCTATTTTATCATGCTATGATGGCTCAGATGCTTTAAGGTCATTAATGTTGCCTTTTCATCTTTTTTGAATACAGGCTGTTGGCCCTCATGAGTAGAGTTTCAGTGTTATGCTATGGTTTGGTTTGCTACCATAGGTTTTTTGTTGAATCCTACTCATTTACAGTTCAGAAACATGCTTTAACAGTTGACTTTGAATGTGAGGGAATATGGACATTAGCTTGACAGGAAATGTGTGTAAAATAATGTAACTGAGTCCCAGAATGATACGAATAATATAGTATTATAATATTACGATAATAGTATTACATATATTTATATATGTATATTTATATATATATTTATAATAGTAAAACTGTATTTAAAATTTGTGAGTAATTGTGTCTCAGTTGATTGTAGATTCAAAGTTAAAGTCTGGTTAAATAAGGCGTACAGTGCATCCGGAGACCCTTTGTTGATTCACATTAAATCCCATTTTCATTTTTTTTTAATATGGTGCTACAAACTCAGCAAATGTTTGTTGTAGGTAGTTCTGCCAATATCTAGTTGGATGTTCAGCCATTGTGCACAGAGATTTGCATTTTGCTTCAAAGACATGCAATGGGAATTAAGTCTCAGCTCTGAGCACTCAAATAAAGTAAATCCATTGGCATCTATGGTTTGCTTAAAGTCATTGTCCATAACTCATAAATCAGGAGGACTCAAGAACAGATCATTGAGGATGTCTTTGTACATTGCTGGTTTCTGCTTTCAGGTGCTGGCTTCTATTCTCCATAACATGATGCTACCACCACCATATATAACTTTAATGGCCAGAAAAAGATCAGCGTGAGGTTTCCTTCAAATACAACTTGTGGTTTTCCTGCTTCAAAGCAAGCCATCAAGTGCCCTTTACAAAAAAACAGCTTTCCACAGCTTTTCCAATCCTTTACTTTAGACCAGTGAAATGCTCCAGATTTTTAATGCTCTGATGATTACCAACTTCCATTTATGGGCGATGGCTGCCACATTCCTTCAAATGAGCAGACTTTTGGTCTCAGTAGTCCAAAGACAATCTTTCGTGATTGTTTTGTGCTCTGACCTGCATTGCAAGCTTTGGCAGTGTGTGTCTTTTCAAACCATTTTTACTTATTTTTGTTTGAATCACTTTCTCTGTCTGTGGCAAATTCAGATATCAAGCCTTGTGAATACTTTCAAGTGCACTTTAAGTATGCAATATGTATACTTACATATACTATGACTGAGTCATTAGCAAAAATGTCAAATTCAACCAATCAGATTATTAAACTGTTCCAGTAAAATATTAACTTAATATCCACTTGGCAGCACAAGCCTAGAGTGAGAGTGAAATTGAATACAAGTGTCGAAGAGAGAAAAACATCTGGTGAAAGAATAAAAAAGGGACTGGGAAAATAATTCAAGTTGTGCTCTTTCCAGACAACTTGCTGTTGAAATCAGCTGACACCCTCTTGAAATGTGGATTACCCTGATGACCTTTCCTATAACCATAACAGCTTGAACTAGCCTTGCTGATTGACTAACTACATTTGACTCCTCTAACCACAGACTTTAACCAAAATAAACAAACCAATCTCCAAATCAAAGTGCACATCGAGCACATTAAGCCCAATCAATAATGAACCTCCTTACCATCATCTCTGGAGTAGAAGACGACAGAACCGCTGACCAGGCCTGCGTACAGAAATCCATTCTTGTACACAAGACATGTGACGCTGGACTTATCTGGAGAGAAGAAATGCTGAAGTCGAATCTTCTTGGAGCGCTGACTGCTCTTATACACAGATATACTAGAAAAAACATCAGTTTAAAAACAAACAAGCAAAGAAATTAAAGCCAACATATCCAGCCTTATTTAAGAAGTGTCAGTTAACATACAAACCTGCCTTCCTCCATTCCCAGACACACAGCCGGTGAGTCATTTGCTTTTCGATCCTCAGGTTTTCTCTCACTATTTTCCAATGGCTCAGCCCGTGGTACATACGTCATACATAAAATACGGGACTCCACGTTAAAACACTCAGTCACTTTGGGATTAGAGTTCTGCAGTGCCACAATGGAGACTTGACCCATGTGATTGGTACAACTTGCCACCTTAAAAAAAGAAGAGAACAACTAAACGAACAAAACCTGCTATATCAACCTCTATACAGTCATACTTAACTGATTTGAGTAGTTTATTCAAATGCTTTTTCCTTTGCTGAGTTTTGAGATTGATAAGACACACATTGAGTGCTTTTAAAGGAGTGTAGCAGATGCACCAAAGAATAGTTTATCGCCCTCTACACAGTAAACACAGTATACAAGCCTTTAATGCAACCTTAAAATCACGTAGAAGTGATTAATGGTGCTTTTAGTGTTCAAAACAACATAAAAATGTTAAAATGCAGCGGAGGTCAATTTTAATTTGACAACTGTACATCTGTCTTTACCATAATGGAATCTAGAGGGGCAGAACTTGGTTAGTAAATCATGTCTAGACTCACCCACACACATCCGTGACCCATAACCAGCAGATCTGCAGTGCTGTCTGTGTTCACATGAGGCTCTGGATTGTGAACTGCGCATTCCACCTGACAAAAGAACACATTATTTAGAACATTTGTGATTTAATACTTAATAATGAAGCAACGTGTTTAGCTCATCACTTTGAACTCCTGCAGTTTGCACATAACCACAGCCATCTGCTTGAGTAAGAGTGGATGATTCTGCTTCTTCATCTGATTTGCATCATCCTCAGCACAAAACCAGCCTTGGATGTTGTCTTCCTCTGTTAATAAACACAGCATTAGTGAGGAATTTATCAAAACTATTGCTATTCAAACACAAGATCTCCAGGTGCCAGTTTCTCTCAACCGAGAGATGATTCATCAGTGATCATTACGACTCCAGCTGGTGCAAACATTTATTTTTAATAGGACCATTTATAATAAGAAAGTATATTGTAAATATTAATCAAACGAATGCCTTTATGTGTAAGCTCAGGTCTTTAAATAAAAGTTATAGACAAAAACAGCACATGGAGACAAGGGAAACAGGAAACGGGACGTACGTAGAGCCAGTTTAGCCATCTGCAGATTACTGATCCAAGCTTGCTTGATGGATGGACTGAAAGTATTGAATACTGCTGTGAAGAACGTGGGCCGACCATATCTAAAACATAAACACCACCATTAAAAAAAAGCCACAAAAACAGTAACATGTGGAGCTCCAATCTCAAGAGGAGCCTAAATATCAGCGAAGTACAGCTGAAGAAACAGAAGCATTTTCCCACTTAGTGTACACACTCCACAATACAGTCTTTGGACAGTTTCAGTAAAAACAAGCACAAAATTATAAACATCATCCTTTATCTTAATATTTTTTTTAAAAAGTCATGCTACAACACTAAATTATTGTCCAGAACCACAAAGTCGGAACGATTCCCAGCACTAACGCACTAAAGCCAACAGCACCCACTTCCAGCAGTGTGAGAGTGAGCTTTCTGCTCTCGCAGGGATTAGTCAGACAGCTGGGAGGCTAAAGATACACTCATAATCCAGATACTAAAATCCAAGCATACAGTCACAGATAATTGGTGTGCAAATGTTTATGTCAGCCACAGACACCAAAGCCCCTGATCCACAGGGGAGGATGATAACAGCACAACAGAGCATTCATTAGGGACTTAAAGCAGTCAAATGAACAGGAAACAGAATGAATGGATCAAGTTAATTGTTGTGTTTTCTATATTTAAAAGTCAAAATTATAAAATAATGAGTTGTGTAACTGATCTGTGTGAAGACATAATCCCCCTCAAAACAATGTACTATGCAATATATTGCAGATTTTTTATTTAAATATTCATGACTAGAGAAGTAGCTAGAATATAGTAAATAAGTCTAGCATGATTTGAGGTTCTATATTTAATCGATCATATAGTCAACATTATGTTGCCAACTTGTGTCAGTTGCATCCAATTCCTGAGATAGAAACTGACTGATAGAAAAGTTTTTAGTGTCCACAAATCAGACCCTTATTAGACCTTAACCAGAGATCAGATTGGTCAACCAGAGATTGAGCACTTCACAATACAGTATTTCAGGTGAAGCAATATTCTAACAAGAATGTCAAAACCATGCTTTTTCGGCAACTTCTGACATTTTTTCTTGAAGAGATATTTTTTCTTGAAACTACCTCTCATGTGGTGAGAAAGATAGCTTTAAGTCTGAGGAGCTTTGCTGGAGTTTTACATCGGAAAGCGATTTGTGTATCAAAATATTGCCTTTAATAAAAAAAGACTTGCTGTGTGTTGGACAAATGCAAAAACTGTTTGTTTGTTCATTTACTCAAAAGCTGTGTTAATTTAACTACGTAGCAGAGCCACATAATGACCACCGCATTATATATCATTTCTGTGACCTGCTAAAGGATGTTAATTTGGCTTGCCATACACCTGTACAACTACTGTTTTGCATCATGCAATCACACTTTTTGATTGTGACGTTAATAAAACATTCTTCTCTTATGTTGTCTTGATAATATTCCATTTGACTGTGATTAATCACTTGATCAAGGCCTCATTCTTGTTGTAATGTCCTTTATAATACACTATATAATACACTACACTAATAGAAGGCTCTTGTTTTCATAATAAAAAAAGGAGCTTGTTCCATATGTAATACCAGACCAGGGCAGAGAGAGCTCATAACAGCTGCTTTATGAGAGATCCGATTGAGTCATGCTAAGGTTGGGCTCAGTACAAAGGAGTCAATAAACTAATCATGAAAGTCGCTGAACAAATTTGGGTTTCCTGCTGCTCTGTCCATCTCATGCTCATCACTACACCAGTGACCAGGAACTCAGCTTCAGATTTCTGACTTCGCCGTCTATCTATAAGAAATATTTAGGATTTTTTACTATACTTAAAACTATTACATGAGTTTTACAGCCATTTTGAAATTCGAAATATAGTACCTTAAAGTGTAAGAAAAAAAATCCCATTCAAAAATCTAAATGACAAAATTTGAGACTTTAATTTAATTGTGTCAAATTCATCACAAGTAATACAACTGACACTGTTTGACATTAAAATATACATGTAACTTCAAATGGATGTTTTATAGTTTCTGTATGCAAGACATTAAATAATACTTTCATTTTAAGTCTTGGCCAATATGAATAACCCACAAAAAGTTAAAGGACTGCCCCCTGCGAAGGTAGTGCAATTATATAACCCTCGCAGACCCACACGTGAAGCCGATCGCCTGCTTCTAACTAAAATTTTAATTATGCATCTAAGGCTTGCAGACCACAAGCCATCTTTTTGGTTTACATGGTGCATTTCAAGCACTTTCTGTGTAGTATTGTATTCATATCAGATAAATCCAATAAACAAAAAGAAAACACAACACATAGATGGACCTGTTAAAGTCTGTCCGGTGGGTTCTTTGAGTGATTTCACACAAACACTGAGCCATTCAAAACAATGCCTTTTCTCAGTATTTATTTTGACTGGGTTATTAGACCGATGCTAATGCCAAATAATCAGTAAGATATAAACAAACCATTTGCATTATTTGGTTAGTTTAACAATAACTGTTGTTTAATGTAGATGAACTCCAAATGCAACAAAATCCTCTCAGTTTAAATTGCCAATCTTCCTACCGCAGCAGAGAAAAGAAAACAGGAAAAAGTCCAGAAGTACGTATGCTCTTGAACCAGCAGGCAACAGGCATTTGCAAACTTGATACGATAGTTTTGATACGATAAACCCAACTTTTAATAATTCACTAAATTTAATTTTGAAAAAATGCAATATAAATTTATAGCAATAAATAATTAGGACTATATAATTATTTTATTTTTTATTATTCTATTTATTTGATCTTATTTCTAATATTTTTATTACTGCATACAATTTTCTTAAAAATAAAAAAACATTAACAAATGGATTCTGGCAAATAGGATTTAGGAATTTAGTCTTCTAGTAAAAATGAGGAATTTTTATTAAATGCAATGGTTACTGTGTAACTGAGTGTCCAGTGCGAAGCCGAGGTCACACATACTTGTCTTGTTTCCCTGGTAACTGTAGCTGTATCCTACAGCGATCAGCTGCCCTGATCTCTTCCTCTTTCTTTAAAATTAGCCGCTGGAGACCTGAAACCCAATCCTGAGCAACAATTCCATTGACATTCTAGAGAAAGAGAGACAAAGAGGGAGAGAAAGAGACAAGTGAACTTTCAGTGGTAGGAACCATGTGCATGCTGGGTTAAATATTGACCCAACCTTTTCAGCATGACTTAAGCTCACCTGATAGTTCCCTTTTAAACTGCTGATCATGGTGGAGATCTGATTCACCAACCCCAGGTCATGGATCAGGTTCTGCAGGTCTTGGTACAGCTGTCCTGGACCCATATACAACTTGTCTGCAAAAAAAAAAAAAAAAGACAACAAATATTATACTATCTGTCACAATAGTCTGCTTTGTGCAGCTTTTCCAAACTAAAAAAAAAAAGTTTACTGGGATTTGGGAGCTTGGTGGAAAGTATAGCAAAGAAACATTTATTTAATAAAACTATGGTTGCTGATTTACTTTCATTGATTACTAGATCTATTTGTAGTAACTAACCAACCTTTTGCAGAAAAAAAGTGCAATAGTTTTGCGAGTTTCCGTTTAGTCACAAAAGAAATATCGCAAATATGATGCAAGGTCAGCCAAATACACTTATGAATCAAGTTCAAATTTAATTTTATCATCTCTTTGAGCACTAAAGTAACAAGGCATTACATTGAGTGACCTGTTAAAGTGTTAACAGAGCTTTGTATCCATCATCCTTTCAATAATAAAATTGAGTTCAACACACAGTTCACAAGTTTAAAATTAAACTCATTGTCACAGGCATATCACGAGCTGTCTGAGACGAGGGGAACCAGGACCTGGAAGTGTCCTAGGCCCCGGGTAACCCCCTCATAGTAATAATCATGTGAGGAGCAGGCCAGGAGGAGGGATTGCTGTTTAATTGTTAGTGATGCGGAGCTTTTGTGTTGCTTATATACTGTTATGTTAATGACCTGCGAGGCTCCGTCGGTTAACTAAATGATTAGTTACTCTGGAAACTTTATCAGAAGTTATCATTGAAAACAAAACAGACCTAAAAGAATTTCATCCTGTGCTCTTTGGTAACACAAATACTCAAGCAAGCAGCATTCTCAGTAACCATGACAACGTCAGTCTTTTTCTCAACTGCACTGCTTTTCTGCCTTTGCTTAAAAAAACAAAGAGACACTTGCAGTATTTGGCCATTCCTATAACGTAACGGCTTCTGTAGGAACCTCACAGCACAGTGCCCTACTTCTTCAGTCTGTGTGATTAGCATACGGTCTTGTAAAAAGCAGCTGGAGTCCATTCTTTCATCACCTCAGCTGTGCAGAAAAGAGCACTTGTGATGAAACAGGAAAAACATTTCCTCTCCTGTACACAGGGTCAGTGTGATCCATTCTATAGCTCATAAAAAAACAGAGGACGCCAGCTCCATGGCAGGTTATGAAAAGAAATAGCATTATAAGCAAAAGGAACCAAAGAATAGCACTGAATCAGTTTAGTTTCATTTACATGCATTTTCAGTCTATATCTGCTGTTGGTCGTGCAATATCCAATGAAAACAGCAAAACATCATGAATATTTATAAAGACTACTACTACAATTAGCAGACATTGTAAAAATGACCCTCATACAAAAATCTGTTTAAGGGGGTTCAGATCTACTGAAGTAGATTCCTTTTAGTAAATTCAAAGAGCTTTGAGTCTGTCTGATATCTCAAAAATATTTGGATTGCTGGGAAGCACCGTTCATGAGCTACAAAATGGAGACATTTTAAAAGTAGTTTATTCTATGAAATGACCGAACTAATGAGATTGGATCCGTGTCAACAATCAGGCATTGTTTCTTTCTGATTAAAGTCAGTGCTTTAAATGTCACTTCATTGCAGGATTATAACTAACAAGCCTTTATTTTTGCTTTAGGGTGGTGCAGAATAAATATCTTTCTAAATATTTCCTCAGCAGTAAACTCTTTAGTTGTTTTTTTCCAGCCAACTATTTCATTTAGAAGATATGGGGGTGCATGAGAATATTCTGCATCAAGCAAAACTCACTTGGTTTAGCATTAACGACAACTTTATCTCCTGAGTGCAACGGGGTAAACCGAGAGTCTCCCATCTCTTCACTGGACCCGAACTCCACAACGTCCACTAAACTCAACGGAACGCTCCACTTGAGCAGGAAGCGCTGTCCTGAGGGAACAACCTCGCCTCCAGCTCCAACACTCACCCCGTCTTGACCGGGCCTGGAGGAGGAAACACACATCTGCTCAGACACTGCAGGCTTTAGATTTATTTTGCCAGTGACAGCCACTAACTGCTATGGATATAGCACCATACCGCTGGTTGGGGGTAGCACACATGAGCACATCATTGAGAAGAAAGATTCTGCGTTCTTTAGTTTTAATGATCTCCCCTCGATCATTATAAACGGTTTCCACCATGTCATCAGAACGAATGAGATAACGGCTGCCACTGCTCAGCAGCTGAGAGATAAATGGAGAGAGAAGCAGAAACAGCAATAAAAGGATTGAGTGAGGGATTAATTATTTAAGGGTCCAACTTGTCAAAGTCACTTGAACTTGTGACACACACACACACACACACGTACGTAGCTGTAGCATGAGGTAGGATTTAAAGGATGAAAAATATGGAAAATTGCCTTGCTCATCTCCTAGCAATGAAATATTTACAACCTTCTATTATTAGCTAAAAGAGGTCATGGCTGCTTTAAGCAGTTTTGAACAGACCCTTTGTTTTTGTTGCCTCTTTTTAAGACTTCATTCCAGGCTCCGAGATAGCAATTGTGCAAATTCTGTCTTAACATGTCACTATAAAACAGTATAGAAACATAGATAAACTATACCGGCCTAGGGTTTCCAATAGACTTGGATACATAAAAATATACTAATAAACCACAATGCTTATATTATTAATATTTCTATATTGTCCGTGCTCTTGAAGGATAAAACAAATCTGTACATTTGAAAGATTTTTTTCTGTTTGGTGGTCAGAAATGCTCAATATTGAATAAGCAACAAAAAAAGAGCAAAAGTATTTTTTTTTCAATAGTGTAGAGATGTGTTTTACCAGTTTCACATCCTATTTTTCTCTGGTTGTCTATATACACACAGAGAAAGATACATTTCCAATTGACACCCAGCTGATTTAGAAAATTTTCATGAAGGAAAAGAAATTGGTGAAAAAAAGGAGAATAATTCAGTTTATAAGCCATTCAGTTTATAAATTAATTAATTTCTGAGTTTCCCGTTTTTCCATCTCACTCTTGAAATAAATAAACATCACGGCTCACACACTGAGATTTTTATATATTTTTCTTTACACCGGCCAATGAAATTTACTAACTTAATTATTCACATGAGGAAAAAGATTCGAGCTGGATTCGAGTCAGACCTCAGGTCTCGAGTATAGAGTAAAGCAGAACTATCAGAGCTCCAGATGGTGTGGACACTTCAATCTGCCCCTGGTTGCTCTATTGGCTCACCATAGACCTCATTACAGTAACGGCGGGGCATCACTAAATTCATACGCTCTTTCCCCTGAAACAAGCTGTGTGAAACTCTTCATGTGTCGCATGCAATTTGACATCAAGAACCCACATTATTGTGTTGTATTTCTCCCAAAAGAGTGTTTGCAGTACCTTGTTGAGGTAATGTTCATTCATGGCTTTAGCAATGTGTCTGATCTCGCAGCGTTGGTCAGCTTCTCTTTTCTTGTCATTCAACTTTTCTGCCAGTGTTTCCAGTTCAGTGAGAGCCATCTGAAGAGGAAGACGGTCCGCATGACCCACTGGTGTGTTTTTCAACATGTCCTAAAAATGTAAAATCTGTAATTAAACCTGAACACTATCATTCTGTTTTATTTCACCTTAGCTTTATTTATTTTTTAACACCATGTCAGCTTATAATTTAGTTTTTTTTTGCCACAACTATTGGTTGGATATGATATTTAAACCCATTAAAACTATATTTTAAATTACTTGATTATAAACCATTTCCAGAGACAAAACACAATAAAATAGATTTCTAACAGGTTTAATAAGGTCACAATCAGTCAGAATATACACAATACACACAATTTTGTCACTTGATGAGAAAGAGAAAGGCGCCCTCTTCTGGAAAGATATGTTAAGCAACATTTTAATATTTCAATCAACTTCCCATGCCGTATATTTGTGCATGACGGAGATGTAAAACTAACTTGCAAGAGTGTTATAAACCGAGGGAATCGTTGAATAGGCTTCATCATCAGTCCATAGAGGGTCAGGTGGTCTTTACTCGTTTCCTGACGGTGCTGTGGACACAAAATAAAATCTAAAATGGGCTGACATGTAAATATCACATGACCACAGGATTATTCTGGGATGTCTAACCTTGAGAAAGTCTAGGAAACAGGGTTTAGCAGCACATGCTTTCCGCACCACTCCCATGGCCAGGCTGAAGTTATTCACATACTCGCTGTAAGCGTCCAACACCATCGACTTTGAGAACTGCACAAGAAAAAAAAATAAAGCACTCTTCCCAGATCTGAGCTCAGTATGATTCAGTACTGGATTAGATCTAGATAGCTCACCGATGCCACAAACACATCTCCGATCATGTCCACCTCATCCCAATCAGACACACGACTGGCCAGTGCCATCTGGAAGAGTGCATGACACTGCAGGATCTCGCGAATACGATGAAAAAGCATCTTACGCTTTCGGTCACTGAGTAGTCGAGGCTCAATGTCTGCCAGAGGCTTCTCATACTGCTGTTGTACGTAGAGAAAGGGAGTTACTTTTCAATAGCTCACAAATAGGACCCTTCATATCATCATAGGCTAAGCAGAATATTCATGTCAAACCTCTAAAATTCTCTTCAGAGCTTCCAAGTAGTTTTTCTCACTCTCCAGAATAGTCTCCAGAATGCATCTTCTCATTACCTGTTCACAGAAAATCCAAATCAGAAAGTCTTTCAAATCTGAAGTTTTTGTTCAGACTTTAAAAAATATATCGTATTTATAAGTGCAGTTTCTATGTTGCTTTAAAAAGTGTGGATTAACAATTTTATAATAAGGGTAGAAACAGAACTACCATATACTGTTAACCAAACAACTGTATCTGAAATCAAGAAATATATATATCCTTCTTCAAACAAAGGAGAAAAGTTTAAAAGCATAAAAAAAAGTGTTGACTGACTGTTACACTGATCAGTGATCACTCACTTGATTTAGCCTAATTTTGTGGTGAAATAAAGTATTCAATTTACTTATTTTTATGATGAAAATTGAAAAGTAAAATGTTCAAAAGGAGTTTTTCCATTTCATTAACCGTTGAGTTTCTTAGATTCCAACTTAGATTCTTAGATTCTTTCCAACCAGTCTCTGTCACTTTCGAAACTGCGATTTATCACTCATCACATGACTATGATGTCAGCAAGAGAGTCAAAGGAAGTGAAATCAAGACTGTGAGGCATTACATATTTGTTTTTCCAATATATAGCAGTTTGCTGTGTTGATTAATTGGGTTTGACTTGCAATATATTGGAGAACGCAGCTAAAAAAAAACCTTGAAAAATAACTCACTGCGGTTAAGTTTGGAAACTAACAAAAGCTTTCTTGTTTTTCCAAGTTTTGAACAACATAGCCTTCGCCAAATGTTAAAAAAGAAAAAACATTAACTTAAAATATGAATAAACTGTAAACAAAAACCGACTTAATAATTTTAGTAAATAGGAAATGTGTATTGTATGAAAAAAGTGGTAGACTATTTAAGAAAAAACAAGTAGGAATGTGACTGGTAGAGACAGTGTTGGAACATAATGTTGTTGAATCATTTATTAATTAAAATCAGTTAAAGCAGATTTAAAGTCAAAATAATTCAGGTTTCATAAAAAAACCAACCATCCAGTCAGAAGCCCACACGGCTGAGAGTGTGTGTTTGAGCATTTCAGGGGTTGAGTCTGTTTTGGGCTTCCACTCTGCTCATTTTTAACACAAGATAAATAATAATAATTTTCCATTACATTATTTCTGATTGTATTGTAGCGGAAGCCAATTGTAGCAGTCACACGATGACTATGAAAGATGGAAAAGAAATGGAGTGGGCACAAACTTCTGAAGTGATTTAGATTTAGTACACATAAGAATCCACAGCATTTGGTCAGTGTTCGGGAGTACCTGGTGTTGAGAAAGACCGTCTGGTGCAGGCCCCAAGACTGGGTCCACATTAAAACACTCCACCTCGATGAACAGATCTGACTCTTCATCAAAACAGCTGGGTTTCTTTTCTGACGAGAGAGATGAGGAGTTGACAAGTAGAATTTAACGGAATGAAACAGACTGGATTTTCTATTACACGCCCTCTTACCCTGACACAGAGATCTAGTACGGATAAACGACCGTCCCTTCCTCACTGCAGCTCTGGTTTTCTGCAGCCCATCTTTAGTTCCATCTTTGGCTGCTTTGACGAGACGCTGCATCTGTTTTAAAAGAAATTTACAAGAAATTAAAACCCTCAGAAACACTGAAATAACTTACAAAAGTTAATTTGGTAAATTATATTCATATCCATAAGTTACAAAATCTATAAAATATAACATTATTAAATCATACAGCCATACACATAAGGATTTAAATAACCTGCAAAAGCTTTGCATGTTTTTAGTGCTTGCGGCAGGAACCAGCAGATGTCCTCAGTGAGCTAAACTACAATCTCTAATGCCTTATTCAAAAGTATGTAGCCATCATAAATCACAGACTTGTAATTAAAAACAAAACATACCAAATACAGAAGGATGACCATTTGTTTTCATTATGTATTCCCTTAAATCTAGCTTATATATTTGAAAAAAAAAAAAAAGATTTAGCTTTACTCTTCACTCATCTGTTGCTGTAAAATATTCAGACATTACTCAAACAATACACCTCAGACCCCTTGTTTCAATCTGAAAAGTGAAAATTAGCAAACAGGGTGCTAATATAAGAAAAAGCAAGATTTAATTTAACATGCAATATATAGTAACGCATTGCAAAAGTTGAGCTTTTGAGAGTTTTTTTTTCCAAAATCAGAGAACATTATGAAGTCAGTAATGAAGGGTGAGTGAAAACTATTTTAAAAATGCATTGTCCAGAGACGGGAGAAGCTACAGCACATCTATGGAGGAGGCACAAACGGATGGGGATGACGTGAGGGTTGATGAGAGGAAGGCCACCACCAGGACACAACTGACACAGAGAAGGAAGAGCTCCTGATCTTTTACCTTCTGCTCATGTTTGTGTTTGAGCTGCTGGAGCTCCATTGTTCCCACAGTGCTGGCCATAAGATCACGCATCTTTCTCTCATAGTGCTCTTTCAAGCGCACCAGATCTTCAGAGAGCTGGACAGGAGCAAAGAACCAGTTACTGGTTTACACTGCATTACACTTCACTCCGACTCCAATCAGGCCTAAAGTACTCTCAAGTGTATAAGTGGATGGAATGCTTGGAATGTTATGAATACTATCAATACTTCATATGAATACGATCAAACTAAAACTTCTGAAGTTTATAGTAGCATGTTTATGTTTGATACCTAACAGTGTTTAAAAATATGAATATGTAATATTTAACTCTTTACCTCACCACTGATCCTAAACCTCGAAGAGAGAAACAGTTTTTTCTCCTGTAAAAACTCCCACAAAATCCCACGTTCAACAAACACTTCAAATTACCTTGTCTAAATCTGTTCTGCCAACTGAAAAATAAACCAATTCCTTGAGCAAACACCCTCACACCCTCAAAGAAACCTCAGCTACTAAATCCGAGCCAACACATACAAACAAAGTCAGACCCATTACAAGCAGAAAAGGTTTTTTCTGTGTGCTTCTTAATATTATTGTGTAATGTGCAAGCTAAACCCTCCAGATATCAGATCTGGCCGTACTCAAACGCTCCTCTAAAGAGCTGCCACACTTCATCTCTGTGAATAAGTTGCAGAAGGGAAAAAACATATAAAAAGTGAGTCAGTGTAAATACAAACATGTGTTTTCTTGCTGGCTGCTCGGTTTCTGACGAAAGCATCCGGGAGGCCGTTCTCAGCATGGCCGTTTTCTCCATCGCTGATTTCTTCATAACTTTCAAATTCACTGGAGCTCCAGCCATTGTCCAGAGAGCTGCTTCCACCTTCATCCCCGTCCCCGAACTCAACATCATCATAGATCATCTCATCAGGGTCTGACAGGAGCAGAGAGGTTAAACACGACACACTTTTAATTTTCATTCCGCACACATTTTTTAAACACACAACAATTAAAAGTACAACATAATTTACATTAAAAATAAGTCATAAAAAGGCACACATACACACACACCTGTTGTAGATCCAGAGTTTTCTCTTGGAACATCATCATAAATCACTTCATCACATAAATCACTAAAAGAGACAAACTCAAGCCTCAAAATGAAATACCAAGTGTGTAACACCACGCTAAGTGTGGAGTGGTTTTAAATGCGAGTTAATGAATACTCAGAGCTTGAGCAAGGAAGGAAGGAAATGCCTGAGATTCTCTTCAGAAAAGAGGAAGAAGGAAAACAAGGCTTTGTGCAAGCATTGTATCAACCAAGCAAAAAGCAGAGTTCTTACTGTCCATCCAAGCAGTGTTAGCTGGGTCTGAAACCCACTTCGTCAGAGCATCTTCCTCTTTGATGACTGGACACACATCAGTGAAAACACTGGACAAACAGCACCAGTATTTAGTTAAACATTCTGAAAATGCAGATAAAGATTCAACATAGAAATGGAGAAAAAAACCCTCTAAAATATAAAGTACAAAATGAAAAAGTAGATCAACTTTTAACTAAGAATGCATCAGAGATAAAGTTCAACCGAATTGCTGCACATCTGTTCGCTCCAACTCACCTGTCCACTGGAACACTTCCTGTTCCCCCCACAGTCACTGCAGGACATACATCAGGATAGACCATGAGTTAACACAAAACTACGAATCCTTATTAACACAAAAACTCTGGAAAGATCTGAAAGATCTTTTGAACATCATTAATGCAAATGGGACATTAAGGCTTTAGAGCCATAACTAAAACATCTATCTTGATGAAAAGAAACATACTTGATTGAGTTAAAATTGAGTTAAAAATGTATGTTTAACGTACAAGTATAAAACTAATCTTGAAGCTGATACAATTTTTTGATTAAAACATTTATTAAAAAAGGATGTTCAGAATATTTTAAAACAAGAAAAAGGATACACTATTCATTTAACATTCATTTTAACATTAAAACTTGCTAATTTCCATTGACTTGCTTTTCATAAAATAGACTGTTGATTTAACACTTTTTCCTTTAATTTGACCTAGTTTCAAATAGTTTGGAAAATAAGACAACTTATTGAAAGAGAATAAAATGATTTGTCCAGCATGTGTACATTTGTATAAATTCAAGTAAAAAATTAGGTCAAACTCCCTTGTTTCAAATAGATCAAAGACAAATATCAAAATTTAAGAGATTTTTATGTTTTAGAGGCCTTGATTCAAAATTCAGC
Organism: Danionella dracula; assembly: GCA_900490495.1. NCBI lineage: Eukaryota > Metazoa > Chordata > Actinopteri > Cypriniformes > Danionidae > Danionella > Danionella dracula. The sequence continues at coordinate 1,656,967 of UELW01000223.1, forward strand.
CTTTTCAGACCTCGAGGGAATCATGATAAAATGAATGCAAAAAAATACAACAAATCAAATACAAAGTCAAACTCCTCCTTTTAAAATTTTTCAAGAAAAATAAAATACATTTAAAAGCATGGATCTGGGTATGTGCAAACAAAAGACAATGTGGGGATGTAGAAACACTATTAAACTAAACCAGCATAAAACCAATATTTCATTACCATCTTCATCCACAGAATAATGCCGGATAATAACCGGAGTGGTGTAGGCTGGTGGGATCAATGCCACATTTGAGGGTGTTGCATAACCACATGGCACTGGCACTGCATACCCAGAGGGTAAACTGGGGCTGCTGGGCACGTCCTGGAAATCTTCGGCCCTTTCGCTGTTTGAGGGGGAAGAGGTCGAGCCACTCTGCTCGAACAGCAGCTGCTGATGAATAGGTCCGATGTCGATCACAGAGTAAGGGCTGACTTTAGGCTTGCAGTTTGAGATCACACTTGCATCCTTGTTTTCTGATGATCAGAAAGTACAAACAGATAGTGAGAGACAAGAAATACATTACATGTGAACATTGTTTACTTCAATAAGCGCTTGGCAAGTTAGTCAGGAAAAAAAAACTATTTTCTCTCACTTACAATTTGCAAGTTTTTTTTTTTGTTTTAATGATCAACAGTAACATTCTCTTTATTAGTAACCAACTTTTTAAGTCCCGTAAGCAGATAACACATGCCATTGGTCAACTGGTCAAGTGCCAATCTAAAGTAAATCAGTAAAAAAATTTTGGACAAAAATCAGACTCTCATCCAACCTCTCAAATATGAACCATATCTAAACAACTAAGGAAAAATCCCCAGTTTTCTGTGACACCTATTTGTTGTCTTCCAGACATAAAGAGTTATTTGTGTCCTTCACATAAGGCACAATATCTCTACTTTTACTTTAGTTCAGAGTGAATTCATATGAAATTTAGGTAAACCATGCACTCCAACATGTGGATGGAAAATAGAGTCTCAATTGTTCCTAATTATGGTAATGTTTGCCAAAAATAGTAAAGATAAAAAAATAAACCTTAACAAGAAAATTTTTATTAATTGCACCTTCAGGCAACCTTGATAATCTAAATTTAAACAGTAAAATGACCCTGGCCATACATTGAGCCTTACGATACCCACCCAACTGTGAGAGCGGTGTGCATTTTGGCAACTTATTTCCATTTTGCCAATTAAAAGGGATTTTTATCACAGTTTTTCGCAACTCAAGTAATTTTTAGAGTGTAAAACACATTTATATACCTATGCACACGGCTTAACATTCCTTACTTTAGTTTTATGTTAGTGTCATTTTCATTACACTTTTCTTTATTTTCAAAATCTCATTCACAGTTTAGTGAACAGATTTTCCTCCTGGAATAACAGCTATTTAAATATAGTCAGTTTAACTTAATTTTCTTGGCAAGAGGCAAAAGCTAAATAAAACCATGTCAATCTTCATACTTTAAAAAAAGATGTGATAAAAATGTATTTGGAACAACTTTTGAGGCTTTCCTCAAAAATGCACTCTACCCTAAAGACTTGACTGTGAAGCTCTGATTAAAAAATAAAATAGATTTCCTTTATTGATGTCTTTCATTCAAGTGTCTCACCGTTCTGCTGGCTGGATAAACCAGCGCCCTCTGGGATTGGGTTTGAGTCTTGTTCCTGGCCCTCTGGGAAAGAACAGAGTTCAGACGGAGGAGGGGGCAGGTCCAAAGGGCTGTTATTAGTGAGGCGGTCCTGAGGCGGAGGTGGCTGATCGGCCTCAGCATTGAAGCTGTTCTCTAGGTTTGGACTTGTTCCAATAACAGGCGGGCCCTGTGCTGCTGATGAGCAGGGTGGAGGAGCTGAGATTCCCTCAGGTTCAGAGGGAGGGCGATCCGCCTCGGGGACTTCATCACCACTATCATCAAACTCAAACCTCTCACCTTCATCATTCAACACTAAATAACAAAAACAAATGATAAACACGGTTAAAAACTGACCATCAACACACTACTTGTGTTTAAAACTGTTCCCACATAAATGGAAACTTTGTTTACTGACTTAGTAACTTATTTTAAACCCTGTAGAATATGAGGGTCTCCTTTTTTGAATACTTAATGAATAAAGGCTTATCTAAAATAGTTCAGAAGAGACTGTTAAGTTCCATGTGGTTGAGGTTTGTTCCACCCGCCTTCCTGCCAACCCATGCTTTATATAGACACATGCACTGATTTTAAAGTGCAAACGCTAATTTTGGGTGTGCAGCAAAAATCTGTGTTCAAACAAACTCTCTAATGCATAGCTACACACGACACCAAGTTTTAGGGAACAGATTAATGCTAAAAGGAAGAAGAAGGAAATACACTTGAGCAGAAAGAAAATGGGGTCAAAACAGCACCCTTTATTTCCACTGGCCTGAAGAGCTAAAGAGGAAATGTGTCTGGTAGTACAAAAGAACAAAGAAAAGAAATATCTCTGTAACTAAAATAAAGGATGTGTAGCAGAATTTGTCATAAAATGACAAATAACCATACATACGTTTAACTAGAATTCTCACATACTAACAATATATGTGGGATGAACTTGGTATATCACATAGAAGGGCTCTCTTCAATTTAAAACTTTTCTGCACCTTATTACATCATGAATGAAATAAAAAGCTTGGTACCATCATTATAACAGTCCCAGTTCTAGTGTATTTATGACAACTGGTATTTTCTGTTTAAAATCTGGAGAAGAAAGGACAAGCTAATATATTTGGATTACATTTGAAGGAAAAGTACACGAAGTACAATATCTCTTAGAATATCACCCACTAAAGTTCCGTTCTAGGATCTGTCAAGTACAGATGAACATTGACCATCACCAGAGCTTAAAGTACATGTGATTGAAAGTGACTTCTTCAAGCTATTTCAAAGAATTCAGAGGCATTATAGTATATTGTTAACTGTACAGTTTATGCACCACAATACCGTTAACTCCTTTTAGTTTACTGCATTTTACAATCTTTAAATATTATGTCATTCATGCTTAAAGCATTATATATTAAGCAGCCCTTAAAGCACTGTTTCCAATTTTAGCTATGCAGCTATGCTTTATTATGGATCCTCTTGACCCAGTGACTCACTCTTTAGAAATGTGAGTAATGTGAGAGTTTTTCACTTTATTCAACTCTAAAGACCTAGCCCAAACCACCTCCCTCTCTGGACCAAAGAGCACAGAGAGCCTTTTATGCTGGACAACAGCAAAATAGCTTGAGACAGTTTTAATAAACGAGAGAGTGTCATGTTTGAAACATTCCTAATCCACTAGCCTTAAATATAAAATTCTAGCCATCATTTAACATCTCATTAAAATGGAAGGGCAGTTACATATTGCAGTGTTTGCTCTGATACATGCAGTAATAATACAGCTCAAATTAAGATATAATTTACTGGAGTAGACTCATCAAATAACTTGATAAAATCCCTTTTCTCCCAAGGGGATATTAAAAGGATTGGTGGAACACTGGACAGGAAACCACATTTCCTCTGATGGAAGGGTTATCTCTTAAAGCTGATAAATCCACTGTAGTGCACTGATTTGAGTCTGCCTACTCGGATAGCGAAGATTCCTGGCATAGCTAAAAGATGTCCTCCTCTCACTTCATGCAAGACTGTCCAAAACCAACCTAAGACAGCAATTTCCTCTCCTGACTCTAATATGCAACTCAAGCTTTTTAAAAAGTAAGCCGCTTAAAGCCAGGAGCACACGTCTCCTTTTACTGGCACAGGACAAACTTTGAGAAGCAAGACCAATTACAACAAAGAACACAGCTTTGGGGTAACAAACATTTAAATGATAGAATTATGGTGAGGTATTAGATTCTGACTGCTCTTCCATCGTATCACTGAACTATATTCGATCAACAATTTACTAACACTGTAGTCCAAATAAGATTGTTTTTTTTTCCAGAATTATAATAAAATGCTAAACTCATTCAGAATTTTTGGAGTGCAGATGAAAGTAGTCGATATTATCTGACTGGAGCTGAAATTGGGAACAGTTATATTTTATTCACAGTATGGTGCTTTTTTTAATTGTTTCATGAACATTTCACAACCAAGAGAACCCTGGTTTACTTGTTGTGGAACGCTGGGAAACATTTGAGTGGATATAAAAAATGTACACGAAAGGTTAAAAAGTGCGAGTTTTCCCACAAGAAAAGAGGGCTAAGCTACTTCCAGATTTGGCTCACAAGGACAAATGGATAAATAGCAAACTTTTCAACATTTTCGTTTTAGTTATCATGAGATTTTGATTGCTACACTTATGAAAAAATAGTGTAAAATACAAAAATGCAACATTTGTATCTTTTTGGAGTGCAATTTGCTACTCAGTAACATACAAACAAGAATAGTGGGCTAAGTGTAGAATTGTTAACTTTTATTTTATAATCAAAAATCAAGTGATGGGAAAATACACAAACTTTGTTATACATTTTTACTTCAAATTCTCACAGTGCAGCCATATATATATATATATATATATATATATATATATATATATATATATATATATATATAGGAAGAGCAAAAAACAGAGTTTTTCAGTTCAGTGACGACTACGTGGCCAAACTTTTTTAATTGTTTGGGCAATTTCAGCATATTTGAATATTATGTGAAGATTAATGACATGTTTCTATCTATCTGTTTTGCATTCCTGCAGCTTGTCTGTCCTTTTTTGCATGCATTTCCAAAATCTACAGCATACAGAGATATTTTAGTTCTCATGAATAGGCTCAAAGCTATACAGTATTTTGAAATCCCGATGAATGATTTGACAGAGGGGCTGTCATCTTTATTCAGCGTGAGCAGGCAGAAGTTTCGACATGCCTGACAGCTACATGTGTAAACGAAGAACAAAAACCTTGCGTCCATCAACAGCAACATCTAAAATAAAATCAAGAACCAAAATAGACCTGCCTTTATGCTCAGACAGCATGCAACAATGGAAATCTCAAATGTATATGGAGGAAATCCTCTAACCTTCTAACCCTGAATCATATTTACATTAGAGTACAACACTGAGCACATGGGAGAGTAGTCATCATGACTGGCAGCACATTGGGGACAAACTCTCTGAGAACTAAGGAAAGGTCAGAGGTGAGGAGATAAGGAAAGGGTCAGGTTTAGGGGTGAGGTTTCAAATGAGATAGTTATGTTAATTTCCACTAACTTGCATGATGGGAAAAACACAAATGTGAGGAACTGAATCATTAGAAGGGAGAGCATGGAAAGTGCTCGGTGTTAATGAAGAAGATAAAGCACGAGGGAGTTTCCATGTATTTTTCTGGATGACTGACTCCAGTTTATCTATATAACAGGGGTATATAGATGATGACTTTTAATCTGCTTTCAAAGTATCTACTGAAGGCGCTTAGCTAGCAATTACTTTGGAACTCAACCACAAAAATGGAAAGTTGTCCTAAATTTAGAATTACACTATATAGTCACAAACACTCATTTCTTTTATCTTGACACTTAATTTCTGAGTATCTTGACACTTTCACTCAAGTAAAAAGCTGAGGAAAGTAGAAGTACTCATACTTTATACACTTCGGGAGTTTAACAATGAAAATTCTAACAGGGCTGCACATATCTTACGTTTTACGACAATTGTTACGTAATAAAAAAAGACAAATCACCAATTACGATTTGATGTACAGCTACTTTGTAATATTTTATTCCTTCTTCTGAACAACGAAATCTTAAGATGCAGATAAGAAAATCAACGTGAAGCTGAAGTGTGGAGCCTGGGTTCAAGTGAAGGTTTATCATGCACATGTAAAGTACTTCTTTATTCTAAATTTATTTAAAATGTCATGCAGAAATGAAGGGAATTTTACTTCATTCTCTTCCTTTACCTAAACTTATGGAAGAAAATTATTTGGAGAGCGTATCTCATAATTATGAGACATCTATCACATAACTATGACTTACTAAGTCAAAATTAAGAGACAAGTCATAAACTAAGATAAGCATTTCATAATTATGATATACATCAATAATTTTAGTTAAATTTGTAAAATTGGAAAAGGTAAATCACACAAACATCCTTCGACTGCACTACAGCTGTCAAAGGCATGGACATTGGTTGAAGAAGGTCTGTAAGGAAAGCGCACTCTGATACAATAATGTCAAAAATAACTTCAAAACCAAAGAGGTTTGGGTAAACTTCTGAAGGGTAATAGGCTGCAGTGAGAATGAGAGAAAGAGCAAATAGTTTGAATAAACTATTATTTCTCTCAAGCCCGTCATTGTTTGAGCATCAAAACACATCCCTCTCCCTCTGCTTTTGCCACCTCCTCTGCATTTTAGCCCACTTAGTGGCCGAGCCATGGAATGTGTTTACACTGCTCTTCTCCTCTCCATCTCTCAGGTTCTTTAATTCAAGATGTTTCAATGCCTCTGACATGAGAATCAACACTAAGGAGGGTTTGGCCTCTAAAATCTGCCTCTTTTAATGCTTTAAATGCAATAATAACCAACATCTGCACTCCTGCAGTGCCTGATTGTCAAAGCAAACAGCATCTGTGTGTTGGAAGCTGCTCACGTTCGGGTGGAGGAGGGGGGAAATCCTCCACGTCCATGCTGAACATCTGAGACACCCTGAAAGCCAGACAAGGATCCTTCAACTCCAACAAAACTAAAGGAACAGAGAGACAAGTGTTATTCACAGAGACTAAAAAATTAACTCCACGTAAGATTCAAGAGTCAAATCTTTTTATACATGTTTAAATATGTTGTAAACAAGCAAAATCAGTCATTTACTTTTTTCAATTTACAGCAGTTAAAATATGAACAGAAAAAAAAACAATTAAAAAAACAGTGCTTTCACAAATGAGTAAGTCAACTGAGCTCAATACAAACCAATAGGACTTCATGGTGGAAACCATGCACTAAAACAAGACATTTTACACAAAACCGTTTTACAAGAGAAAGAGCGTCACAGACAAGCTAGTTATTCAGTGATAAAGCTTTTCAGTAACAAAATAAAGAATTATATGTTCCTTCTATAACGTCATACTCTCTCACAGCTATTGACAGATGATATAAGAATTACTTACATACAAGTAAGTAAAAAAAAGTATCTGTGATTAATGTTTCTCATTTTAAAACTTCATTAAAACTTTGTGAACATATGAAGAAACTATTGTTTTCTAGTCAAATGACTAAAAGAATATTAAAATTACAATTCACACAACATAACTTAATAATTATAATTATAAGATGTATAATGATCTGAGAAACTTCTGATGATATGCTGATATGTTACATCCCAAATCTGCCTGAAATGTGCAATTTATAATCTCTGATTTTCTGCCATTTCATTCTTCTACGTGCTGCATTTGCATGCTCTGATTTTATTCAAATTTGGCTAGATTGTGGTCAGGTCAAAGATGTACTTTTTTTTTTAATATCAGATATATTTTAAAAGGTAAAAAAACTTCCACTTCTTCGTCTGGTAAAATATATTGTTGTGAATGGGTAGCAGACAATGAGCGTCGCCAGCATCTGAAATATTGCAAGCACTCTACAGACTCAACTTCTAAATTGTGTTTCCAGAATGTATATTTTCTCAAGACACATTTTTGCAAGCTACAAAAGCAATGCACATGCCAGTTTTCTAACAATTCTTCAATCCTGCCAACCTTCAAAGCAGCCACAGATAATTTTACATATTTTAAATCATTTGAACAGATATTACTTGTGTAATCTAGGAAGAAAATCCAGAAAAAAAAACTTTATCATTCATGTGTCAGATTTGTAATAACCCGTTACGCAACACAGAGGAGGTAAGGATTTTCACTATTGCTCCAGATAAACCTTACAAACCTGCACGCATGCACAGACAAGACTTCTCCGCTGCGCTGTCTGACAGTGAGAAAGAATCCCTTTATCTTATTCTGTATCTTTCTTCTGTACGACACACACACACACACACACACACACACGCACACACACACACACACGCACACAAGTACTGTTTTACACAGAGCTTTTCTTTCTGAAATGGTCAGCAGCAGAACACAGCAGCCTTTCAGCGAGATAAAGCTTTTTCTCATGAGACGGTTGTGTGTGAGACCTTCAGGGTGAGTGAGAGACAAGGCGGACTGACTGACGCAGAACTGTATCATTACCGCACACAAAATAAGATCCTGGCACAGACTGACACACACTCCTGCCCACACCACTGTACTCAGTAAACTCTACGCACACCTCACTGACAAACATGACAGGAGGAAAATAAATCAGTTTGCTGACAGCAGTTTGCAATCCAAGTAGTGACACAGCAAAGAGGAACGAGAAATCTCACAGTGGTGCAAAATATACATCTTCACAAGCTAACAAAAAGTCTAAACCCGCATTGCACAGCGCCTCTTGTAGAAACAATACAAAAAAATGTATAGCAAAAATGTGCAGTTTAGTACAAATATTTCCAGAGATTAATATTTAATATATTAAATCTCTCATTAAATATTTATAATGTAATGGCCTTTATCAAGAATAAAACATAGCTGTTGTCCAATTAGCATCGTTGATTGATAAAAACACAAGTTTTTAACTTGTGATTACCATGGTTGTCTCTGTTTGATTATATATTATATATTGTCTCTATTACATTATATTTTAACAATTTACTTTAGCTGTTCTTGCTTTAGACTTTTATTGTTTCTCTCTTTGGTCACATCACATTATGTATGTCATGTCTGTCAAAGGTTTAAAAGCGAGGAAATTTTACGTTCTGCTGCTAGTTTAACAGAACTAAATTATTGCCTTGCTTAAAATACAAAGTTAGATATTAATAACCTTATCTTAATGTAGTTTTTCTTGAATTCCCCATGTTACTATTTTAGTTTTCTCTATTGTTATTTTTTAATTATTTAGTCGATTCTTTGTATGTTTTGAATTTGGATGTAAACATACTCTTATTGTCTATTCAGTACAACTTTTGTATATCTATTTTGTTATTGTACTAATGTTGAATTATTAATAAAAATACATTAAGTTTTTAATCCAAGTGGATTTTTTTTTTTATCATTTAGCCCAAAATACAGACAGGTTATCTCCTTCTTGCTTGGACAAAACAGTCTTTGAAGCTGATCATTATCCATCCTCTGTTATCATCATTTTTCTCATCCAGAGACATAACAAGGAAAAAAACACATTAAATAAAAGGAGCCTTCACCGATTTGAGCATTAAAAGACACAAAAAAAATAAGCAAGTCACAAAAGTAAAAAATAAAACCTGTACAAAAACGTTACTTAATTTTAGCAGGTACCTGAGAAAGGCTCATAGGAACTACGACTGTTCACTTATTCAGTAAATTAAAATCACTGAATTCACTACTATTTTCTATGAATAGGAATTCAGTTTAACAAATAAGTGTTTTCGAAATCTATGAGAAAACGGTTGAAACGTGTACAGAGGTAAAATGACAGAGCAGGAGAAGCTGGCAATAACAACTCACCAATGGAGCGCAACCAAACATCAGAGTCGTCTGTGCAGTGAAAACACTCATTTAAGGATCAACGGTAACACAACACATTTGTTTCCAGAGCAAAGAGATCCCTAAACTATATGTTCCTCGAACAGAAGTTAAATAGACGAAGCTTACAATGACACGATTCACAGCTCTGTGGCTTTCGAAAAAGGCACAAAGACAGATCGATAGATTCCTGCAGGACAGTCGAGCTTTCTCCGGAATCAACTTCAACAAATAGCTAGTGTGAAATGACGTCCACTGCTGGCTTCCCGCTCTAAAAATTCTGGATAAAACTTCTTTTTTTTTAGCATCACCACAAAGATGTTCACACAAGCGTTGAAAGGTTATTTAGAGCACAGTGAGAGTTAATATTTGTCTGTGTCATCAATGACTGTGATGAACGGATCAATGTTTAGTTTGAGCTTGACTTCTGGCTGTGTAATAGGACAGTGTGAGAGGAAGCCCCCTCCTGATGTTTAAACTGGGCTGCAGGGCTTCCACCAGCCTGTTTCCTGTAGCAATCCAGACACGTCCCAGAAATGGAAGTCAGCCTTTAGTTAGACACACAAAAATATTACACTAACACTCAACTTTTTAGGTAATAGGTTGATTCTCCAAGAGTTTCACCATTTTGGAATCTATTTGTTCGTTCTCCATGCCTGTTATATATCCTTCAAATTGATTTGATCAAACATATTTTTAATTGATCAATAAAAGCCAAGCATTAACAACTCTTATGATAGATTTTTTTTAGGACATCCGTATGAGTTTAGCGCTGAAATGTATCTTTGAACCTATGTTTCAACAGGGAAGTTGAAAGCGATCATTATTAAAACTAATTTCATTCCTGTTTTCTATTGATTTATATAAAACCTCTTTCATCATTACTTGCATGAGCACACTTTTTTAACGCATGTCAGCATCTCAGGATATAACATGGATGGCAGTATTAAAAGATGTGGAAGTTAAAAAGTATGTTTGATGGACTGCTTGGAAAAATGTAATCCTATTTAGAGTGCAGGTGTATTATGTTATGAAGATGACTGCATTCAATGAGCCTCGCTTTCTCATTCGTGTCAAGATGAGTCACTAGAAGATTCACCAAAACCGCTAGATCTGCAGAAAGAGCTTTAAGACAATACGGAAGAACAGAGCTGTGTTTTGCTCTGTGAATGGCGTGTTGTTGGCCTCTTCCAATCACAACAGACTGAGTCTTAACTACTTACTGCAGATTTGGATTATGTAAACGAACACAGAGTCACTGCACAAATCACTTGCGAGTTATTGGGGAATCAGGTAAAATGAATTGCAGATTGAGTAAATGACACACTTAAATTAAAGAGTTTTTAGATCTTGCTACTATGTTGACTTACTGCTGGAAGCCTAAGCAAGAACCTTTCAAATATCATTTTTAAAGAGGGCTCCTCTAAGAGAGTTTATAGTGAGTTTAAATCATATGATCTCGAACTCTTTCGAACTCTTTTATGCTTCACTCTTTCAAACTTGTTAAAAAGGGTGTTAACTTAATTAAACAATAACAACCAAACAGAAGACAAACATGATGATGAATACATTGAGCTATTGACTGATATTCCATCCAGTAAAAAAAAAATTTGCAGAGCAAAAAAACAACATGACACAACAAAAGAAAGCCAAGCAGTGACCTCTGAAATCACTCAAATGTTACATCATTACATCACAAATGGTTGCTAGAAAGAGCACAATTGCAGACAACTCAATGAAATGTTGTTTGAACCTGTGAGGCTCAGCGCATGCCTGAATGCTTGTGATACACAGCCTTTATAACCAGGGCAGATCACTGGGTGAAGAAGCCCCCTGCTCCTGCGGTGTGGCTATTTGCTAAGCAAATTGCCAGCAATGCGAGCAGATCCTGAGCTCTGATGCAAAGTGAGTCAGACAAGCATGGAGTCAAACAATGCAGTAGCACATGAAAGAGCTCTTCCCCCGTATCAGAGGAGCTTGAATTCCTGAAAGCACCAAAGCTGCAGGGGAACCAAACGATGCAGAAAAACTTGCAGGAATGGAAAAGTTTGACTAAATAAAAAGAGCGTTCCTGAAATGTGATTTTGATGAGAGCTCATATCAGATGAAGGGCAGAGAATCATATTTGCAAAGAAAAAAAAACAAGATTAGCCTTCAGCTCCGGGACAAATTGTCTTGATCTTGAAGGATTAGAATAGCAGATTTGAAAAAATGATGGCCAAAACGAAGAGATATTTTTTTCATGAAGGACACTGTGATAAGAATCAGTACAATATTGTAAAAATATTGTACAAATACAAAATAACAAAGATACTAGATTGTTTGAGCAACTATTAAGTATTTAAGTTGTTTCCCTCATTATTTTCAAGCTGTTTGATACTATTGATAATTTCGGTTCAGGTGCAGTAATATGCATGGCCTCTTGTTTATCCAACATATAATCTGGCCACAGACATAGCTTGAATGAAAGATCAAACTTGTATACTATACTGATATCTATCTATCTATCTATCTATCTATCTATCTATCTATCTATCTATCTATCTATCTATCTATCTATCTATCAATCGTATACTATATTGTAGATATAATATAGTATAGATTGTAAACTAAACACCTACATATAATAGCCTATGTTTAATTGAGTTCAGTTCTAACACTGTCAACATAGTTGATATGGTTTGCTCTATATGAACAATTTTATTAAATCAGCGTATATTAAAAATCATAGCACTAATTCTGACAGATCACCTGAAACGTCTCGACAGGTAACACTTATATTTGATCCGAATCAGTGTTTACTGTGATTTAATGTACAGGTTGTCACATTACTAGGAATGTCTTCAGCGAGTTAGGGCCAACAGAGAACATAAACGTAAGTAAGTGTAAAAACAGTTAAGAGTGGTACGGTAAAATAGAATGACAAAATAAGTTAAAATCTAAATCATGTAAAGTAGTGTTATGGAATTTCAAACTGAATATAGATGTTGAGGAAATGAAAATAGGGGACATAAAATAATGTAATTAATAATAATGCATCTAAATGCAATAATGATCTAAAATCACATTTTATAATGAACTGTTATAATGAAGCAGTTTTTATTATCTAAAACGTCTTTAACTTACTACCACAACAATAACGTCTAAATATTTAAAAAATATTTTAAAAAACATAGCGAACCTTCAAATAAATTAAAGTTGACTAATAATATAACAAGTAAGTAATAATAATAATGCAACTAAATGCAATAATGATCTAAAACCACATTTTATTAAGAACTGTTATAATGAAGCAGTTTTTATTATGTAAAAGGTCTTCAACTTACTACCATAACAATAACGTCCAAACATTTAAATAGCATAAAAATAACATAGTGAACCTTCAAATAAACTAAAGTTGACTTTAGCTAATCAAAAAGTGGATACATTTTTCACAAAATATCAGTTTCCAAAACAGGAATCTACCACTTTAAAAAGTCTTGGTTAAGGCGTTTGGACTTTCTCCACGTGTCTGAGCTCTTTTTACTTCGGGTGTGTTTGCTTGAGCAAAGCACATCGATAATTTATACTAACATTACCATTAAATAACAGACACTTTGACTGACAACTCTGAGCTCTTGACACTTGCCACGTAAAGCGAACCCGACAGGAAAAGTGCAGCCGCCCTGAGATTCAAAACCTCTGAAGATGTAACAAACATATCAGACCGTCGACAGAAGCCAGGCGTGAAAACGCGTGTAACAAACTAACAGAACGTTACTCCAAGCATTGTAGACTTGAGCAATTTGATAAGTTTGAAGAATTCACATGTACATTTTAACTGCTTACCATTTTTGGACGAATCGAAGTCTAAAGCTCCTTTCAACGCAACGTCAGTTTATGTACAGTGTTTCACAAATCCGACATTAATATACTGCGTCTGAATGAATTTAAAGTCAGAAACTTTTCCTCTGCTCCTTTTCCCAAACACAAGCCAACCATCCCATGGCCCGCCCTCCCCTGTGACCTAACTGGTGGAGAATTTCGTTGTTATTTTATCATTGGAGTCTAAAGATGTCAATCAAAGGATCCGCGTCTCCCCAAAAACTCGAACCGCGTTCCTTTCTGTGTCACGTGACCTGCATGAAGAGCTTTACTGCACCCTCTGCCCCTGCCTGACCTCTCCTGTAGCTAACGTATAAAAGTATATATTAAGATGTTATTTTGATGTTTTTTCGTAACTGCAATTGTAATACTTATTTTTTGTTTTAGTTTAGTTTGGACAAATGGTTGCATTGCGTTAGTCTGCACTCTAGTGGTCACATATAAGGCATCTTCAAGTTTCTTTTTTTTCCTTTCAAAAGAAAACCATGACTTTCAGACATAACAGGTGTTCTAAAAACTTTTGCTGTTTCGTGAGATTTTCTTACCTCACTTTACATCGAGTACAACGATACACATTTAACATAAAAATGCTAACTAATCACTGCATTGGGTCTCATGTAAATGTTGCATTCTTGTATTTAATCAGCTTGTATTAAATCCTCAAAATAAAATGACAAAATAAAAGTTTTATTACATTGCTCTATTAATGTTAGTGTAATAAAAAGCAAACGTCTACAACCTTAATGGCATCCTAAATAAAATATTGTGGATGAAATTGTGATCAAAAATGGCAAATAAAACTTAGACAGAAATACAAACTTTAATTATTTAACATTTATTACTTAGAAAGATCACCCAGTTAAACAGATCTGCATTTAAACATATATCTACTATGAAAGTACAATCAGTTTGTTGTTGGAGATTACATCCTAAAAGAAATGTTATAGCAATATTTCCATAAATATCGGTAATTAAAATATACAGGTGTAAAACAATACAGTTTTGTGTGCAGTTTTTCCTCTCATTGAAATATGATCACAAACACTTGAGACTTGTCAACAATTGTGACATCTATTCGCGGTTCTGGCCCTCTTATTGTGGGCGAAGTATTAAAATCCTTCTTTTCCTTTTAAAATGTCTCAAACATCACTGAAAACCACATATTGACACTGATATGTTATAACGACTGTTGATGTAATTTAAACTCTTCATTAAACGCATGCTTAACAACACTTGCTCTTGATAGCAGACGAAACAGCACCTGCTCAGCTTAGTTCTCCTCACACCCCTGACCTCTGCTTTTTTATTCATATCCGTGACTACTTTTGGCCCTCTCGTGGTTTTCATTGCCTGGTGTTGTCGTTTTAAATGTGTGATATAATTCTCAGTTTGTATTTCATTCAAGTAGCATTTGAACAATAAATATTCTCATCAATAAACTAAGCAACCTGAAAAAAACTATCTAAGAAATCAGATAAACAAAAAGAAAGATTTTAATAATCTTTCTTTCCGTCTCTTTGTTTCTGACTCGAACACCCACGCTCATTTAAACTGTTCTCAGAGACAATTCTGCCTCAGTCAGAAACAAAACTCTGTTCACACAGAGCACAAAGGGTTTAGTACAACGTCCACAGAAAGTCTTTCAGAGCAACCCTCAGTTGCTGAAAGGTTCTGAACAGTACCAAAAATGTACCACGCTTCAGAAAAATATCTAAAAGTATAACTTTAACGTCTTGTAGACTTCAGGAAATGTCAACAGCTGATAGCTAATCTCAGAATACACTCGTGGAAATGAGTGACAATGAATCATCAATAAAGCAAAGTTTATAGGTCAAATATAAAGGCAAGTGCTCTCAGGTTTTATTAAACGCATGTGGCTACACACTAAAGGATTTTACTTCCAACCATAGAGATTTCCCTGAAACTTCATTAAATATTATTTACTCATTCCAGGAGCTTTTGACGTCATCTCCAGTTAATATAACAGACATCTCACCTCAACCTTCTAAAGGTTTCCTGGGCATACAATGAAATAGTTTCATTCTTTACACAAGAACTGTTCCACTTCGCGAACTAAAAACCAGGAAGGAACAAAGGGCGTTCCCACCAGATGTTAGTAACACTAAACACAAAACTGTTTAACACACTTAAGCACAGTCACCCGTCTTCTTCAGGCTAATCGATCAGCTGTCGTGAAGTTTATGTCCTTCTGGAAGTGGCCCGTTTTCAGATGGAGGCTTATTGTCAAAGTTCCAGTCCACAGGATTGACAAGCTGCAGGGTTTTCTTGTGCGTCCAAACTGGGTTGAGGAAGAAGGTGAGGAGGAAGAGGCCTGTGAAGAAGAGCAGTCTTTGGAGGAATGGGATGTGGGTGCTCATCTCCTCCCAATGGTTCCAGCAAACCCACCACATGTAGTAACAGAGAACCATGCGGCAGTGGAACATGTGAATCATCATCCACTGATTTCCTTTCCAGAAAGAAGTCCTAGACCAGCCAGCCTTTGAAAAAGAGCCAATGATACCAGTTAAACTAGATCTAATAATTATAATAATAATAGCTGATTAACTACACAGTATATTGTCTCAGTGAGACCGTTATCTTCATATACGGAGAGCTCTAAGATGAGACAAACTTATCAGCAAAACATAGCTTTTTTTGGACATATTTGTAGATTAACAGATTGATAAAAAAATTGTGTTTAATCTCTCTGCCAGACAATCCCAGTTCATGCCTGTATAATATCAAATACTCTATCAGCAACAATGATTTTCATAGGCTATCAATAGGCTAAAAACTGTACTTCAAATCTATAAGAAAAGTGAACATAATTGCAAATATATATAATTTTATATACGAACACGAATGATTCTAGATGAATTTAAATTAAGACTAATACAAGTAGCCAGTAGATCCTCTCAAAGACGGTTTCACAAAAAAGAAGGATGCATAGACAAACATCCGAGGCCAACACAGAAGTGAAACTTGTATTTATAAAGCAACAGTTTTTCTCAGCTCTATCAAGAGATGTATATAGAGCTTTTTGTAGTTACATCAAATCAGCTTTATTCTACCTAATGCAGATTAAAATAGCAATCCATTTCACATTAGATTTTAAGGGAGTAGAGACATACTTACACATTATATTTTTAAAACAACAATTATAGCCAGTGAGTTACTGTTGTAGTCAGGAAATATAGTTGTGTTTCCTTAATTTTATCATGGGAGAATACGTTTTAATTTTTAACTTTGTTATAAAACCATAATTTGAGGACATGCAGAGTAGCCAAATTCAATTATTTACACGTTTTTATGTTGGAGGAGGAAAAAACAGAGCATCAAAAATAAAAAAAAAAAACCCATGAGGAGAACATGAACTCCCCCAGAGAGAGTCCCTCTATGTGGTGTCTGCAGGTGGTTCACATAATGAAGAATATCTTGGTAATTAAATGATCTAACATGTCTTATTTCATTTCCAATAATTATGTTTTAAAATATGTCAACATGTCTAGAAAGCACTCCTCTCTCAAATGTTGTTGAAGATCTGTACCCATCACCATGACATGGAGAAAATGTGATGTATCTGTGTATACATTGAATTCACGGCCATTACATGGCGTATTTCATCGATAACAACAACTTAAATATCCCATCTTTTTATTACCAACAGTTGTGAGCAGAATTGCTTGTTCTGGAGTTGTATCACAATGCTATTTATCACCTCAACTCTTTGAATATGATAGCTATGTCTAAATCTACCTCTCAGATTAATTTCACCCACAGTAACCTCACAAAAATAGTCAGGCGGAGCAGCTTGGTGTTAACCATCTCACGATCGTGCTCGAAAAAAAGTATTCTCGCTTCACATTGTGGTGCATAACAGTGTTTGCTTTTAAATCTCACCTTAAGTAGCATCCAGGACACACAGGTGAAAGGTGTGCTCATCTCTAGCAGCAGGGTGACCATGGGAAGGAAATGCCCTACCCAGTCCCAAACAACCGCTCCTGCAAACCCTGCTAATGCAAAGAAGTGATGTACAGCTAACGGCAGGTCAAAAGAACGAAAAACCACGTTGGATGAGTGAAGGGCCACATTTTCAAAGAGGAAAAAGCCTGTGGCAATCAGCAAATTGATCCAGGACCAGTTCTCCTGCCCAAGAATCTTATCTGACAACAGAGCAGAGTCCTCCATGAGCGTTCGAAGCCCTGCCACCACGCTCTGGATGCCAAACACAGCCCGCGTTGCAGCCAAATCCCAAAAGACCTTAAAGAAAAGTGGAATAAGTACAGCAACATCAAGAAAAAAAACTCTTAGTTTTAGGGTTAGGTTAAGTTGTTTTGTGAATGCAAGGCATGACAATTTTATTAGTATAGCACATTTTCGTACGCATTGGCAATTTAAAGTGCTTTATAGAAGAATACAGATCAGAAAAAAACAGGTAATAAACACAGATCATATATAAAAGCAAGGGATAAGACATTAAACATCATAGAATAAAAGAAAAACAGAAGTCAGTAAACGCACATTTAAACGAATGTGCTTTTAGTCTAGATTTAAATGTGACGAATGTTTTAGCTCCTCTAATCTCTTCTGGAAGTTGGTTCCAGCTGTGGGCAGCATAGTAACTGAAAGCTGTTAGGAACGAGCTTGTGGTAGTTCTATCTGATTTGAACCTAATGATCTAAGAGCTCTTTTGGTTTGTATATTGTAAGCATTTATGTAATGTATTTTGGTGCAGAGCTGTTTTTTGCCTTATAGACGAGCAGCAGCACTTTAAACTCTATTCTGAATGTCACTATAGCCAGTTAAGAGACCTGAGGACTGGCGTTATGTGCTCCGACATTCTAGTTCTGGTCAAGGTACGTGCAGCCGCATTCTGAACTTGCTGAAGCTGCCTGGTGGTCTTTTTTGGGTGATCATTGTTTCTAGCAACTCCTATAATGTTTTTCTGTCATGGGGAGAAATCAAACAGCAATGGTTTGCAAAGATCTGCGCCTGAGCGAGGGGGTGCTTGTGATCAAGCGTCTCGCATAGGGCAGCAAGGACCTTCTCAAATGAACAGATTTTTATTTTATTTTTATTTATCAGATTTAGTTTGAATATGGGTTAAAATATTGTTTAGCTATTCATACCTTTTCCTTGGCTGTCAATGAGCGGTAGGTCTGAAACAGAATCTTTGATAGAATGTGAGAGAGGAGGAAGATGAAGGTGTAGAAGATGAAACCCAGGCTGATGACCTTCAGATGAACATCCCGAGAAGAGTAGTCCATGTTGAGGTTTGAACCCGAGGACATAACTAAATTATCTGCTAAGGAAGATAACTAAATTAATATCAGTCAGCAGCCTAATCTGGCAACAAGGTAAAGTCTGTTCCAAGAAACTCAACGATAACTTTTAAATACATTTACACAACTTACAGACACGATCGTATTTAAAGAACTTTTTCAATGAGGGGGAAATAAACGTTAAGAAGAATATAATTATAATTGCTTCCCATCTTTTACATTGTTCAGTCAGTTTTTACTTCACCATTACGATATAAATCCTAACAAACATTACGCTATAACGTTCGAAGTTCTTACCTGTTGTAAAAGAAACTGGAAGACGAAAGACATTATTTTCTTTGTTTAACAGAATAAAAGTTATGCTTTTAACATTTCTGTTGTTTCGTGAGAAACATCAACATTCCTTTAGCCGGGTTTTCATAACATTCTTCTTCCCCAACCCATGCGAACAACGTCACATGACCTCATCAAGTCATATGACCAGACGTCTCATAAATGCAGCTCTGTCGCCATCTGCTGACAGTTACATGAAAAATTGTAAAATGTAACTTCAAGTTCCGTACAGCATGAACAGCCTTAAGAGGCGCAAACGAACAGCATATACAGGCGCAATTAACATTCATGATTACTCAAAAAAAGAAGGCCTGAGCAGCCCATAAAAATAAGGGTTAGAATGTACACAGTAAAATCTAGAGTGTTAAATGGACACTGCTCTGAGTCTATTTGGTCCTACTCTAAATAGAGTTAAATTAACACTGAGCTCATCAACCTGAACCATAAAACGTTTAAGTTAAACTCTTATTTTTTTGTTACAACGTGATGAGGAAAATAGTTGTGATATTTTTATAGTGAAATACAAACGTTTATCACTACATACAATTTTTTGTTGAATAATCAATGTTTAGATATTATAACCTCGTTGATGATTTAACTCAGTTTAGGTGTTATTGTTTCACTCTATTTAGAGTCTATTTGTTCCTACTCTGAATAGAGTTCATTTTACTCTCAGAATTTTACTGTGTTGGTGTCTGTCCGCCCTGAAATCCTCAAATTTAATTTAACTACATTTGTTAAAAACATTAACGTGCAGGTAAAGTTATGTTGAAGTATAATTTATTTGTCCAAATGAACACACCATTTAATATTATTGTAAGAATTATATTTATAGCCCCACCTTCTTCACTATTTGTGGTGTTATCATTCAATTCTAACTTTGTCACCTGTTTTCAACATTCATACGAGTCGGTTTAGATCCAGATTATATTAAAAGACAAAAAGATTAGCTTCAGCACATTTGATCTTTGGTTCTGCTGGTATCTGTATTAATCAGGGTTAGAGACTTGACAGTGGCAGCACAAGAACGACATTTTACCTTACCTTACCTTTACCTTAACTTATTTTAGGTAAAATAAAAAAATAAAATACTTAGAATGTAATATTCATTTATGAAAATTATTTCAGATAAAGATAAAAGACAATGCTTTATCAAAAGACACAAGTGAGAGGTGAGACGGATGTTTTTAGGTGGGACATTTTTGTTAATACTAGTGGAGCATTAACGAAAGACATTACCCAAATGCATTTCCTTCAAAAAAGTTTAATGACCCAATTATTTACAATATGTTATCATAACAATAATCAAGTCATGAAAAACACAAATAATCCAGAGGTTTTAAAACAAAGTCAAATTCATAACACAAATTTAAAACACAATCAAAAGGCTTTTTGGATACATAAAAATGATAAGTTAATAAGTAATAAAGTTGATACATTTAGAAACTGATAAGTTTAACTATAAACAACTTCCCCAAAATTCTTTGAGAAAAGCAATGAAGCAGAAAACCCCACATTTAGCAACATAAATGTGCATGCCCCACCCCAAAACAAGCCCTCAACCAAAGTAAGAGCAGAGAAAAAAAAGCGTAAATAATTCATATTATATATTTATATAGAACTATTTTGTATTTATATAATTCTGTACAAATAATGAATATTTGGTATTATATTCACTCTTTTTATAGATTTGATATACAGTATTAGAAATTCTAAGCTAAACAATATCTTTCCTTGTTTGTTTTATCTCTAATGTTTCATAATTTTTTCTTCACATTCTGAGAATCAGGATTATTTTCAACAAAAGAAAAGTCTTCTCTAGGGTAGGAAACAGTGGGCATCTAGTTCTGTATCAAAGTCCCACACTTTCTACTTTATTCAAATCTTCTTTTTCAGATATCCTTTCTTTTTCTTAGATACTGAAATTATTTGTTTTGATGCAAATAAATGGAAAGTGAATAATGGTTTGTAAATGCATAAAACCAGATGAAGATTATTCAGCGTAACCCTGTTCCCATCAAGCAAACAAACAGACTGGTTTAAAAGGTGAAACTTAGACAATTGTTTTTCCAGACAATCATCTACAGATCAGTGTACCTAAACACTTTCCGATTGTAATGTTGAACAATAACGAGGACAAAACCTGGGGAAGACAACGTGCGTGACAGCCAAAAAACAACAAAAGCTGTTTGAAAACGAGGACATCAACACATTTGGCACACAAACACTACCTACCTCCTGGAGGTGTTTGCATATATAGAATTAATCAGAAGAACAGCTGCCACATTGCAAACAGTTTACTCATGATATATGAAATTGAATAAATATTTTTGAGTGGAGAAAATGTGCCCAAAAATAATAGAGTGTTGATTAATGAAGAATGCATTGTAAATAAAATCCATCAGACAGGGTTAACCTCACCATATTTTTGTTTCAATTAAAAAAAAATCTAAGCTGTCAGTTTATTGACAACTGCTGATTCTGAGTTAAAAAAAACCCTTAGAATTGAGCCAGCAAGTGATCATCAAATACCACAAGTCTTCAACCAAATTTAATTTCAACAGAGTTGGGAAATTGTACATTTCAATATTAATCAAAGTAGCATAAAAAAAGAAGGTCCAACAGAAGTTATCTTGAACCAAATGCTCTTTCTATAACTTCTTAGAATCAGACCAATATTGAAATAAAAGATAACATTTCCTTTTATTCTCAAAAGCATATTCTGTAAATGAAATGAGTTGATAAAGATGTTGAGCGGAAAGGATACAACTAAACTTCTGTAATCTCTGGCGCAGATACAGAAGCAATCTAACAAAAGTAAATTGAAACACAGCATGGCAGTCAGAATGAGATGCATAGAAAAGATGGCAGACGTGTGATTAACAGCTTCATAGTCACTGAGACACACAGCTGTTCAAGTATTCCCTTCATCGATTAAATCTAACATTTTTAATTGGTCAATTATTTGACTAATAGACTCTATGCGTGACTACTTCTGCATTCCATCTCAGTTGTTTCTCAACTACCGGTTCTGTGCCAGAAGTTGTTTTTTCCATTGGCTTCGATGGATTGTCATGGAATTTTACACTTGTATTTTTTTCTTGAGGAAAAGTATGAAAACTATCTTCTGAATTTAACCGCGACAAATTCTATCAATGGTACACAGCAGTATAGCGACATCGCACCTTCAGAACGGAGGTACTTATAAATAATTAAAAACACTGAATTTGAGATAGATCGAATATAAAATATAACAATAAAATGGAAATACTAAAATTTTTTACTAGATTTAACACCTAACCGTGATAATTTCTGGAAAAAAACCCACGCTATCAACACAACACTCCTATCTGAAAGCTCAAACCAGAAGACCATTTACAACCAAGATTTTAGGGGAAGTATGTAGGCAGTGGGTCATGCATAGAGTCTTTTGTTTTGATCTGTAAATCATCCAACACAGAGCCAAAACTGTACAATGTCAGATAAAGTTTTTTTTGTTAAATAACCAATTAAAATCTATAATCTTCTCAGCCATTGAACACCTACTGTAAGAAAAAATCCCTAGTAACCAGTGAATAAATTATTTCACCTACTGTAATCACTAAATCAAACGTTTGATAAATTTGACTTGTGTGGAACAGAAATCTGTTGGGAGCTGATATATTGGAAGTTAGAGCAGATGAAATTTCTCTCCTTACCAGTCTTAGTAAAAGTCACAGGAGTCCATCCAATCTCCAGCTCACACTGGGAAAAAGATTGGCGTACACCCTGTACAGTTGGAAGCGGGTGTGTTTTAGCATAAATCCTGAATAAAACTAATATTTTAGGCAACTAAAGCCCTTGCATTACAATCCAGAGTCTTCATTAATCTTTTATAATCAAGAATCCAGTTTCAAGTTGGACATACGGTGTGAGGACATTTCTATAATTCAGTTAAAGCTCAGAGTTTCGAAGACTGCATGCATCCATCTCCAACCAGCAAGTCATCCAGATGAGAAAACCTGACATCCCCTTTAGGGCAGACACAATCATTGATTCTCTTTGTCAAGACATGCGGAACAGACATGAAATGCCGTTATTTTGTGCTGAACATGGGTCTGATGCTTGATAAAATCAAATGGAGAGGAAAAATGGTCAATACCAATGGACACGAATGGATGAAGGACCAGGGGAGACTGAAGGAACAACACAACCAGAGACATCGGGTCACAGAAAACCTTGCAATTCAACTGCAACATTACTTTTAGAACTTCATTTCCCTTGGAAATACATACAAACATACATTAAGATGAAGAAAGTGCAAAAATGCATTTTTCCCTTTACATAGTTGATTTTAGCCATTGCACCAAGGAATATATTCCACTAGAATGAGATTAACATCGAGTGTGAAGACGTGTGGCAGCTGTATACTGTACTCTATGTGATATTGGTAAATAAGAAACAACCAAAGCAACTCTTTAACCATACAGTGTAAACCGTCCTTCACATTTTCCTCAGTGCCATTGTGACTATAAACCTTCAGGCCCTTATGTATGGTTGAGGTATTTCTGCATTGGCACTTAACATAGATGCAATGGAGGTCACAAAAATGACAGGTTTATCTCAACTAATGGAAACAAATGGAAGCAAATTGAGTCGAAACCGGAACTAAGGACTATTCTTCAGATTTGTAAAACAAATGAAAAATTTGAGGCCTTTAAAATATCTCTATTTAAAACGACTAAAGGCATTTCTAAGCTGTTGTCAAAATGTATGTTATCTATCCTTCATCAGCCGTCATAGTTGACCTGCAATATGTTGTGCAATATCTTTCAAAAACTCCCTCAAAATGAGAAAAATTCATTATGATGTTGCAGAAATTTTTAAAGTTGGTACAAAACCCTTTGAGAGTGAGGTACAAGCCCCTGTTCATAACGATTAGCCGGATGAATGTCTGCGTCTGTCGTTGAAGTTGATGATGATAAAAAGGTGATCTCTGTGTTGCTCAGAGCCGTGTTTGCGCTTCTGGGATGTAGATCTCAATACTATCGGCTCGCTCTGATGCAGAGTTTTGGCGGAAAGAAGCAGCACGTTTGGCAGCCATGAGGCGCCGACGTGCTTCCAGTCTCTGACGATCTGGGAGATCCAGAGATTTCTCTCTCGTCACAGACTTACGCAACGTCTTCTTTGGTACGGCAGGTGGGAGCTGGAAACACAGAAATGACTATTAAAATACCTATTTTTAAATTACCTATGATCAGAAACAGTGTTTATAGGAAATTAGTTATGTATAGTTATTACCATGCAGGAATCAATTGTACATTGGTTTCATTGGTTAAACAAGCTACATCTTCTGGGTTCAGATGTAGTGTGAAGTATGGAAACTGGGGTGTTGGAAAGTGTGAGGGTACGTTGTGACATTGAAGTTAGGGTTTGTTTTAGAGATACCTCACCTTTCTAACCAATCAGCTCTTACCTTCTTTACTGGACTCTCAACAAGCCTCCAATTATTGGACTTGATTTTTTCCAGCTCGTTAAATTTGGAGGTAACATCATCGATGGAGAGCTGCAGCAGGTCCCAAAAGCCTGCTAGGTCTTGAGATGTAGGGCGAGGCATAGCACTGGGGTCCTGCAACACAGATGAAATGCATTGATCCGTTAAGTAAAGGACAAGTCTGAAATAATGCTCAACACTCAACACAACTACAGCAGAGCATGAAATGAAAATCGAGCAAATCGATGCGCTTAAAAAACCCCCACAATAACTGAGAATGATATCTTTTTGGTTCATAAAGAAAAACAAATAGTATGCATGTACTTTATAATGGTACATAAACAGTGAATTATTTGAGCTAAACTATTGTGATTGTTTTCAAAATGTATTTTGAACAATATATTTTTGATTCATTGTAGTAGTTTTGAACAGTAATCTTTTGACTTGTTCAGTAATGGTTAAGATAATATTAAATTTTTATAATGCTCAAAATAATGGTTATACTGTATATTTATTTATGTTATCTGCATTGTATAAGTACTTATATATGTAAAATATATAAAACGACAGTATTTACTAAAAATATATCTAAGTTATTTGGCCCTTGTTTTTTAAACTGTAGAGGAAATTCAAAGTTTTTTATAGGAGAGCATTTTTGATTATTTGATATTGGATATTGATTCATTTCTTTGTTTCACAGAGTTTCTTCCACTGGCATGCATACCGAAAAACTAATAATCTTGCAATACCAAAAAGTGTATAATGGCTACTATATCAAAATAACTACCTACATTCAGGTAATTCTCAGACAAAATGAAACAGTTTAAGATTCCAGCTTTCCAAATGTATAGAATGAAATGCAAGTTACGGTTGCTATAATATATTTAGAGAATGTGAATGGAGATTTCTTATGGCAAACTGAGATACCTGACCAGCTCTAACCAAAGATTATTCTGAAAAGGAAAGAGACATCCTCTTGACAGCTGGATTATTTGTATATGGTATCCCATTTTTCAACTGTTTGTAGATAAAATTTGTATGAGGCTAATTCAATTTCTGAGAGTATTTACTAGAATTTAGTGATTTAGGCTGTTTTCAAAAATGTAGTTTAGTTGTGAATGCTTTGGTACTTGGTCAATTGTGTTCTCAGCATGCCCTCCTCAGATCGCTTGATGTGCTGTTGTGTATCATGTTTAATGAATGTGGCAGCAGAACAAAAGGCTGTCAACACCAACATCATTACCCCAGCGAGAGGGAGAGTGGGAAGCTGTGACTGCTGAAGACCTTACAAAGCAAAGCAAAGTAGCGCTAATAGAACACACACTCTTACACAATTGGTAAATAAGCTTCGATGTTACTTACTAGGTTTTGCTGGCAAAGCCAATAAAACTGTTGGAATTTTTGGGACATGAGAAGCTGCGCGCTGCCAACAGCACTCCGTATCTTCCCCAGGACTGACACAAACAGGGAAAGAGAGACACAACTTATTGGTCATGACAGATTTTTAAAAATTTACACAAAGATCCAATGAACTGATAACATTTTTATCACACAATTAACGAATAGAAAATGGAGTTTGGCTATGTTAACGTGGTTAACAATGTGGTTTAAGACATAATCAAGATGTCAGCACAACATTAAAAGGACATTATCAAATTATTCATTTGATTACATGGGTGTCTTTTAATGGTAGTTATCAGTTGTAATCAACTACATTAAATTTGATTCAGTAGGTGCCAACTCCACCTACCAGCAGGGATACTGACATGATAATAACAATCAAAATAAATTAAAACTAACTCAACAAAAATCTTTGACAAGCTCACATTGTTTTTTCTAATTATCCCAGCACAAGCTTAATTCAGTGATTACATCATAGTTCATTTTAGATACATTACATGAGATACATTAAATGTCAGTTAAACTGTGTGAACATACATTGAAGAAGCACAGAACACATGTTATCTTTTTCTGCTTTCACTACAAAGGAATTATTTACTCTGGCATTCCTGGATATGAGGTCTAAGTTTTGTGTGCAGCTTGGAGAACCAAAGCAGCACAGCACAAGCTTGGAGGAAAAAGGAAAAGCATCTGAGAGACTTCATCTTACAAAAATATAATGTGTTCAGAAGGCATAAATGCTAGGCCTAAGAGAGAGGGACTTGGTCTTCTGCACGGTTCATGGGGAGATAAAGACTGGTTCGTGGTAGAAGGCTTGAAGACCCAATTGTTTAAATGAAGACTTCCTATTGCTGAAGTAAGAAAATAATTAGCTCAGATGTCCTCTCCTGTCTTCTCCATGAACATACAGACATCTTGGCTCAATAGTCACGACACACACTCCTGAATAACTAGCATGCCACTTAACAAGCTAACTTGTTTAATAAAGTTTAATAAACTCGTAGAATAAAGTCCCCAATGTGTTGTGGTGTACATCTGTTGGGTTTCAAGATGCTCATAATATTACAATGTATTCAACAAGTAAATCTCTGAACACAGAAGAGGGAGGCACAATGAAAACTAAGCTGTCTTTAACTGGAACACAATTTATTCTTATTTCCACAGTAAAAATCTAATACATCCCCCTTCTGCATTGTCTCTGTGGTTCATCGCCATGGAAACCTGACAGATGTTGACAGATGTAATTGGTTACATGGCAGCTCCCTCTGCAAGAGCCTCTAATAACCTGAAGCTCTATAAACATTTCACCCTTAAATGTGACAATTCTTTGGATTCATAACTGACACTTTAAAACCTGGAGGCTACACTTCCCTCCAAAACAAATCCCTTCCCTCCAAAACAAATATTCAAACATGAAGATTTAATGGTTCATGAAACCAACGCCACTTCAACTCACTTTCCTCTGTCAGATCATTCTCCTCCGCCTCTCCCTCTAGCTCTTTACACCATCCCTCCATCTTTTTCGTCTCTGCGTGCAGCAGCTGCATGAACCAGCTTCCGTCCCGCCTGCACGAGGGTGAAGCTCGGCCTGAGTCTGTAGGCTGAGGTGGTGTTACTGTAACAGCCACAGTGGCGATGGGTTCTCGTGGCGAGGGCTCAAGCCAGGGTTCAGGGCTGCGCTGGGGACTTGGGGGCTCTGTGGGGGTTCGGTAGTCCTCTCGGTAGCTGAAAAGACCTTGAGTGCGGACAGTCCGGACTGCACCGTATTGTGTGGGAGTGCTAGGCTCGCTGTGGCGCTGGAAGCCACCTCCAAACTGAAGACCTTTGTCCTCCATTAAAGGGAACCCCTCCAGCTCCAGATCAGCCTGGACAGCCGTCGTGACGCTGTTGGAGCGCTTAAACCGTCCTTGTCTGCAACTCAAATGAGCCAAACAGTGTTTCACACTCAGCTGGAATTCACACATGACCAAGATTTCACACATTGAGGTACAATACAAGGGCTGTCTGTTATTTACCGTCTGTCATCCTCTACTTGAATCCCAACAGACTGGTACTCTCGAGATCCTTTGCTTTCACACTCAGAATCTGTCGCTGCTTCCACCTGTTAAAACATCACAGACCTTACTAGACATGTGACTCAATGTTTTAATGCCTTGACATTGACATCAGGGAATTGCACCTCTCTACTATGAATTTCTATAGAAAACTAGACATCTTATGTCTTTCTAAGTGATGAGACAAGAGGCTACAAAATAAGCTATTTTATTTGAGCCATAAAAATGTATTGATTAGATTCATTAATTTCAATAGGGTTCAACATTTCCAATTTTGCAATCTCAATCAAACCATTTAATGAAGACATTGAAAAAATAAAGTGTTATTATTATTATTATAGGTATAACTAATAATAATAATAATAATAATAATAATGTTTTATTTATATAGCGCCTTTCCAAAGCTCATAGACACTTTACAAAGTCAGAGGAAGTTTTAATGGAACAGACAGCAAACGTAAGACCAATGTCACAATGGAACACAATTTAAGTTATATAAGAGACAGATGGAGAGAATATTAATAAAATCAATCAAAATAAGTGTTACTAAATAAAAGTAATTCAACTCAGCAATACAAATTCATCTGTAACTTGATGGTAATCAGGACATGATAATGTTACTGTAATCTAAAAGGTTAACCTTAGTGATCCACAAAATAAAAAAACTGATAAAATGGATGATTGAAACCAAATAATATTTGTTGTATGCAATGCCTGTCTTAATGCATTCAGACCACACGTACATTAAATAGGACATTACATTTAATAAATATAAGTATTTAATTCTGGACAAACTCAGTTAAGTCACTTACAAGCCACTGCTTGTTGTTCAGGACAGTGAATGGGTTTTATTCAGTATTTGCTGAGAAATGGCTGACTATTGAAATATAAAAAAATGTAAACTAAATTAGACATGATAGACACAATTTAGGTTTTTATATTTATTGTTCAAACAATATATATTTAAATTTCGTATATTTTTTAAAAGTATTTTATAAATTAAATTGTTGCAGGTCTTTAAAGGAAGAAAAGTTCATTTTAAAAATTCAGTTGTTAATTGAGATGCCAAATATTGTAAATTAGTTTGAAATAAGACTTTAAATTAAGAAATAAGTTCAGTCTTTGAAGTACATTTCAAAAGTAATATGAAGTCGCCATAAGAATATCACGGCATGCGGAAAAGCACTGTGACTCACACTAGGCCTGAGAAAAACAGGCAGAGGATAGGTGACCTCCCAAACACAGAACAAAATGATTCGCATCACACATCAGAAAATCAGCCAGCTCTGATCAATCACCCAGAGAGAGAGAGACACAGAAACCCAAGGAATGGAGGTCTGTTTGTAGAAGCCTTGAAAGTACAGGGCTCATGCAGGATATGAGCTTTCTTCAGACTGATTCCACTCCATCGGGATAATGGGCAGACGTGTAGAGCTTTCAAAAACTGTTTTCTAAGTTTTGTGCAACATCAGAAAGGTATGAAAGAAATTAGTGAGAATTTTCCACCAAATTTGAATCTTTCCACAGTATTTCACAAGGGAATAAAAAAAGGTTTACTGAAGGTGCTCTGAACATGACTGAAGTCGAAATAAAGAAGATCAAAGAGGAAAACTAAACACAGACAGTCTCTAAAATGGTAAACGTGGTAGACAGTCACTGTCACTTCATTTAAGGATAGAGAAGTCATTCTTGCATGCAGTTGAATGCAGAGTACAAGCAGGTAGCTCACTCTGAGTTGATATTAGCAGCTATTCACTATATCTGTGATTCAAGCCACTAGGGGCAGAACAAAGGGGCTGCACTAAAGAGTAAAACAAAGTTGACATTTCTGTTCTTTTACATGGACTCAGAGGAAATTATTTAGTTTGATTGCTTTATGGCAAAATAAAGATGTTCGAATATTAGTCTGCCACTGACTCTGTGCTAATGCTAACTGCTAAACTCTTTTTTTTTATAGTATGCGAGTCAGTTTTTCTTTTACTGTGGTGTCCAAAAAGTTTATCTTATTTATAAAAGTACATAAATGTACTGGATGAAAACATAAACGGGGGGGGGGGGGGGGGGGGGGGAGTTCAGAGAGAAAATAACTGTTACTGGAACTTGCTGTCCAACTCACTCTCCAAAGCAAGATTAACACTTAAGTAATTGCATTCTTGATGGCAACCTTATTTGTAAACGAGTACATTAATGCAAAATGCATCTCAATAAATTGATGTTTATTGGCTAAATTTACCCCCGCTGACTGATGTTCCCTGTCCTAACCTCAAAGGGGCAGTGTGGACAACACATGCTGGGCACACACCAGATGCAGCAAAAGAACAGAGCGAGGCAAACCCATTAAATATCATTAGAACATTATCTAAACACAGATATTCAGAGGTAAAAACAGATACCTACTGTCGAGAGAGAGAGAGACATAGAGAGTGAGAGAGAGAGAGAGAGAGAGAGAGAGAGAGAGAGAGAGAGAGAGAGAGAGAGAGAAGGAGCTAGAAATTAAAAAGAGAGGAGGCAATGGGGAAGGAGGGAGATTAAAGGAAAGAAGGGAAGAAAGGGAGAGCCCATTCACTGAAGCCTGGGTTGAATACTAATTAATGTATTGCGGTATGATGACTCACAGTAAGCTATTTTTAGTAGCACAACAACACAGACGGGAGGTTTGTGTGCTTGTGTGTGGACTCTGAAATAACCTACAAAGCTTAGGATCTGTCCCAGTGCCTCTGGGTTGAATTATCATTACTCAGCACTCTACGCGAACACACTCTTCTCAGCAGACCACACAAAAGATTTCAATTTAAACCATTTAAATTGAAAACTGATCAATTGACTGCTTAAATAGTTTCCTAAGCAGCCTAAATTTGGCTGTTTGTCACATATATTGGTTGGCGTCCCAAAAATACACATTTGTTAAAGGGGAAAGCAACATTTCTTCAGATTAAAAATCAAATGTACTAGTGAATGGCCTAGTTACAGTTGTATGCACTAGTAAAGGTACTGAACAACAAATTATATGTACTGTTTCCATGCGCGCTGCTTCCAAAAATAACTCATATCCTTAAGAAATCTGATTTCTGTCCATTTAGGAAGGTGTTTTCTTTTTAAAATTGTTTTTGTAAAAATTGAGAGTATTAATGTTTTAAAATGAGAGAGAGGTAGGAGGGGGTCTTTACCTGTATTCCTATGGAGGACCTGGGGGTTTTCAGATACTCCTCTGCCTTTGAGACCAGCACAGCTTTATCACAGGTCATCACTGAGCTATGGCTGTCTGTGGAGGGGTGTCTCTTTCCTGCCATTGCCATGGCAGCTGCCTCCATTGCAATAGTGACAGCCTTGGCACTATCCAGACTGTCAGTGGAGTTATACAGTGCTCGACCCAAACTCAGACCCAAACCATCAGAACCCCAGAGGCCTGTAACATAAAAATTTAAATAAGGTTTAATTTCCAGGACAAATATGAAGTCAGTGAGGCTGTAAATAACGAGAAGTGATGATAATTCAAAGCTAGTTTATAATTTTACATTTTAGAAATTGTTTAAAAAGGTTACATTTCTAAGACCAACTTTTTGAGGGGTATGGTTCCATTAAAAGCCATTGTTTTATGTAATCTTTTTTTGCATTGACACATAACTTCTGTGTTTTCCCAACCATTCTATGTGACCTAGCTTCCTTACTATAATACCTACTCAATATCACATAGCCAATCTCTTTCACTGTCAATAACTATTATTTTCATAGCAGCATGAATTTCGCGTCTACTGTATATGATTGCATGCAGCCCCCCCACCCCACTTAAGTAGTAAACATTACAACCTATTTAAAACAGCATATAACCCTGCTAAATCATAGATTTTAGTAGCCAAATTTAAAATATATACAAAAAATCTGTGTTATGTTATTATCATAACATAAGTTATTAACTAATTAATACCTAAAGAACAGATTTGCTGTATTTCCAGACATTTACTTATAAAATGAAAACCCAAAAATTATATTCGTGATAAAACAACAAAACGTTTTTTTAACTGTCTAAAGAAAAATGTAATAGCACTTTTAAGTATGAAGTAGACTTTAACATTTAAAAGCTCCAGACTTTTCATTTTTCTAACCCTATTCATTCTTAATCTAACTGATAGACTTAATAACTAAAGAATTTTTGTTACAGTTGGCAGTCACTTGCTGTTTTGCTTTCTAAATCAAGTTTATATGGTGAACCTATTTTCTTCATTATAGCGGATTAGCAGGATCTCAAACTAGAAACAAAGAACAGCCTGAAGCATCGCTGGCTGACGCACCAGCTCTGGCAAGCTGTCCCTCATGGTAGGCGTCCTGTGTAGACTCTGTGCTGCTCTGCGCCGTGATGGAGATCAGGGGTTTGGAGGTGGATCTAGGAGGAACGGGTGGAGGGGTCTTGTAGGTGGGAGTGCTGGGAGTGTAGGTGACCGCTGACAGATAGAGAGAAAAGGAGAGGGCTAGTCAGAGTCGACTGAATCCTGCACAAAAAGGATTGATTAAACATTTAAGATTTCAATAGACACAATATATCTAAAGTTCAGTGCAAAAATCCACATTTAGGAGCAAGAAAAAAAAAAGATTGCTCACCCAGAATGAAGAAAACATGTTATAAATAAGTGTTATTTCCTCATTGTCTTATAAAAATGGTGTCTTAGAAATGGTGCTCTTTATTCTCTCCTGTTGAGATTAAAAATGAAAGGTTATCCATAAATCTCATTCTGCTCTAATCCACACAGCTGCACCAGAGCTGATAAATGGCT
Organism: Danionella dracula; assembly: GCA_900490495.1. Classification (NCBI taxonomy): domain Eukaryota; kingdom Metazoa; phylum Chordata; class Actinopteri; order Cypriniformes; family Danionidae; genus Danionella; species Danionella dracula. The sequence continues at coordinate 1,689,680 of UELW01000223.1, forward strand.
CTTAAATTTGTCCTCTAATATAGCAAGTCATACATTTATTTGAGCTTTGAAGCAGGCAGAATATGTACATTTATCAGAAAGAATAGTACATTACACAACTTAACTTTTCAGTTATTTCTTACAAAATTAGTTAGGATTATACGAACATGAATTAATACTATAAGAATTATTCCTTTCCTTCGTTTACTCCAGCGTAAATCACTCATGCAGAAACCTCCTGTTGCTTTGTTAAATTAGTGACAAAGCTGGTTAACTGACTTCTATAGTATCTGCTGTAGTTAAATCAGCATTAGTATTTTTGTAATGCAGTAAGCAGTGTGTTAAAATTCAAAGCGCAAGTGTTTTGCAGAGATCAGATCGCCTAACATTCCTGCATCCTCTGAGTTAATGGTAAAAGCATTTTAGCCATAATCATTTGATGACTTATCTCCATACTTTCATTTTTATTCTGCATTATCCAATTACAATTCAATATTTGTAAGTTAATCTCCAGAAAAAAGTTTATGTAGAATTTCAACAGTTAGAATGAATCTTTTTGAAATAACGACAGACTGCATTTTCACAAGATAAATCACATCTAAAAATTAATATTAATAGATTGTGATATAAATCTATTTTAACCACTGAAACTAATAGACACCATATATTCTAACTGCATTGACTGAAGGGAGAGGAAACGTGAGGAACAGATAAGCAGTAAATTTCTGAATTTACCAGAAATGTCATATTCTCAAATACAGTATTTCAATGTATTTGGATTTATTTTACATATTTTAGTCTCGTTTGCAGCAGGAGTAATGAGAAGTGGGCCAGAACTCAAGCGCCCTTATTGACCGGCCGCCTCCGGAGTGCCGTTGTGTGAAAGACAGATTACAAGAATAAAAGAATTACTTTCAGGTCATCAACACCAATGAAACTTTCTGGCTATAAACCCCTCTTAAAGGTAACTTGCATAAAAGAATGAGAAATGAGGGGAGATTAAAAGAGAAACTTAATTTTATGACACAGTGAGGGTAAGAGAGGGAGAGAGAGAAGCTGAGGATGAATGAGGGAGGATGAGGGAGGAGAAGAAGGCAAGAAAATAATTCAATGCAGTTACAAAAATAGACATAGCACCCAAACAAATAATACAACTCATAACTCTGTGTGCTGGCTCTTTTATCAAATGAGCTAAGACTTATGCCACTGGTGCTTTTATCAATGTGAAGAACACAGATGTAAAGAGAGAGGAAATGAGAGAGAAATTTTGGTTTGTGAAAGTGACAACAAACTCAAAAATCCATCTGGTTAAAAGGTCACAAAAGAAGAGTGTTGAAGTACATAAAAGGTGTGGTTTCATAAAGGATCTTTGGATCTACATGAAAAATAATTTAGAAGGTATTTCCACAAAATTATGATTTTATCAAAGGAAAACAATGTTGAACTATTTATAATGAAGGTTAAAAAATACAAGAAATACACTTTTTACATTGTATTTTATTATTTTCTTGATGTTTTGGTGCATTTATCAAATAGTTCAAACATGTCGCTTGTTTCAGCTAACTAAATCATCTGTTTATTTCCTTAAATGGTTAGTACTGTTTGTCTGTTCTTCTTCAACTAGATCGTTTGCTACCTGAAAGCATGGTGCTAATGTGGTTTTGATCTGTTTATTGCATGTTATATACCTGGTCATCAATTCTTTGAATATTTTATTGACTGCGCCACCCACATGATTAACACATGCGCATAAGTCAACGCAAGTTCAAATCCCAAACATGCGGTACCTCTCTTTCTCTTCCCCCCAAAAATGTCCTTTTGACAGGTATCAAAAAGGTTACAGCGGTCGTGTCAAAATGAATCCGTGAAGGGGCCAACACCCTCCAGGTATCAGTTGCAGTCTTAATTAAACACCTGATCACCCGGTTAAGGCTTGATTGACAGCTTGAGATGGATTTGACTTATTAATAATCTTCAGTTAAAGATAGTCCATAGGCACAATTTTTTTAGGTTTTTTTTTTACTTAGAATATAAGTTCAATTAAATGAAAATATATTCTCACTGGTTTCCATTTGAGGTTTTACTCAATAAATAATTTCCACCTCTCAAGAATTGTGTTAAAGACATTCAAGGACAACTAGATGAGTTACTAAAATAAACCAACCAACCAACATCCTACAAACAGGAAACGCTGTCAATTTCAAGGAAGTGCTCAGACCATTTAAGAAAAGAAAGCGGTATCCAAAAATAATCAATAACTCATAGAAAAAAGATCAAATAACACAGCACACTACATTAAACAGAAACTTATTATAATCTAAAATAAAAACATTGTGTTTAATCCAAAAAACAATATGTTAAGGTATATACTTAAATTGTGCAGGGGATTCAGGGGTTCAGTAGACACATCTGAGTTAGAGGAATATCTGCCAGGAGTTCTTCATATGAACTAGGTTGATTATTTGAGCCAAACGAACTATGATAATGAATTTGTGCAGACTGCTGACAAGGGGCACAATAGCCCAAGTCAATGTGATGCAGCGCTCGTTGTAGAGTTGTCTGTCTTTACCTGGTGGTTGTTGAGATGGACGATCCACGCTGCCTGACGAAGGGAGATGGAACTGAATTCCTATAAAAAATACACAGCCTTTTGAAGCCAGACCACAAGCGCTCACAAACTGAGACACACCCATCGGACAAGGTTCCCAAACTGAACATACACACCTCTGATGAAAAGTGAGCATCCCTTTGAACGAAGAAGAAAGAAGGGTTCCTCCACTTTATGTAAAAAAAAGTTTGCTAAATTAGGGGGAAACTACTTTGATTTTAGTTTATTATTTAAATGTATACTGCAAAAAATAAAGTCAAAATATGTGCATATTGCATCGATCAAAAAAGGAAACAAGACACATATGTGTGGAGAGAGAGGAGTAATTATTCATATATTACCGTAGTGTTATCTTACATTCCCAGTTCTCAGTCCACCAGGTTGGCTTATAGTTTGACATAAAATTTCTTGTTTATATTTGTTGTTAAATAAATAACATTCACATAGTCCATCATGATTGCATACAATTAAATAATCTCTTAAAAATAATATTAACAACAGTAAGAAGTGAAGATACACAAAGACAAAGAGGCTCGCTTACATTTTCAGGTTTCAGATATCTGTGTTGTTAATACAGTATGTTAAGGTTCAATATTTCAAAACCCTACAGTCAAAGTGCTTTCATTCTGGAATTTTGAAGTCAGTAAAGTAAATAAAAAATCACAGTGGCACAACAATATTGAGGCTGGGTGGATGAATGCCCATTTTCATGAGCCAGACAAGGCACACAATGCAAAAGCAGCCAATGAAATGTGCAGTAACAGGACCCCTGCCCCTTCCCCAAGAAAAATCTCCCTTTTCCAACACATACATTGCCCATAAGGCTCTGCCAGGTGTTCACTGCCCTCTGAATGACATTTCAATGAGGACAGAATTAATGAGATTCGCTACAGTTAGTTTTGTCAAGTTTCAGCACCGGTGGGTCTCCTCTAAAACATGCATTTAACAAAAACCCACTTTTATTACTCTAGAAATTGCTCTCCATCACAGTAGAGGGACATGTTGACAATAAATAAGGCATGAGAGCTACGTTGTAAACAAAGGAAGACCAATAACCAACAGCTACTTCCCAGTACGCATGATTGGTAGACTAATACATATATATAACCATGTTAGAAATAAAGATTAGTTTCCCCGAAATCAAATACTGTTAACATTTTGTTTCGGTGTATGGCACACAGTGAATACTTTTACAATATCTTGCACTACACAAAATGATCAGGTTGTCACCATTGCAGTAAATTCATTTTGATAATGTGAAATTTCTGGTACAGTAGCATGCAAACTGGGATTAGCCAACATTTCCATCTAGCATAGTATATATACAGAAGCTTAGATAATTTGCTCAATTGAGAAGCAATGTTATACTCGTCGGACATGGCAATAAAATTCCTTAATAAAATACATTCATTAGATGTTAACTGCTAATAATATTGTTCATTTTGAATATTTTTTTCATGATTAAACTATGTTCATTTGTTTTTGTTTACAAAGCCTCCTCTGTTTAGCCATTGCTTAAACATTGCTTTAAACTCATCAAAACTAACATTTTTAACTCTTTGATAGAACATGTTTTTGTAGCAGCTTGTTTTTTCCTCACACAAAATGTCAACAATAGCAACCCAATTCTTAAATCAGGGGTCTCAAATTCAATTCGAGGAGGGTTGTTTATGTTCCTACCCTGTTGGACACACCAACATGTGGAGGGGAGCTTAACTAGTAGAATCAGGTGTGTTCCATTAAAGTAGGAGATTTTTTTTTTTTATTTCTCCAGAAATTAGTTTTGAGATTCAAGTCTTAAATCATCTTCTTTTTAATGCAAGGTGCAGCCTTTTATTACTATGTGAATCATGTGAAATACATTTTGAATAATAGATAGTATGACTCTTTATACTGGTATTTTGAATCTCCTTTGGACCCTTATTGATATGAAAGTGGAACCATTTACTGTACAATAATTGTGACATAAATCTGTATATTTTTTACCATATATATTAATCAAACCTTATTTTAAGGTCTTTTAAGTTAATGTATTTAAAGTATTACTCATACTCGCAGTCAGTGTGTATTGTAACCCCAAAAATCACCTAAGAAAATATATCATCTCAAAGAGATTAAGTCTTTGAAATGTTTCACAGTAATATAGTTTCCTTCACCTTTGGCTGAAAAGACTTGAAAACATACAGAATAAAAAGGTCTCATCTATTACAACAGAAAACAACCAAAGTAACATTTAAAGAAAAATTGTAATCAAAAATCAATACAATGTCTCTAAGCAACTGTCATAGACAGCCTTTGGCCAACAGAGTTCACCTACTGACTTTGAGAACAGATGTTCTCTACAATCTCACAAAACATGATTAAAAGTAAACATTCCTTGTTGATCCTTGTGAAGTTTATACAGAGATTTATTTTACAGTATGATCTGCAGTTTGTGGATGTGAAGTTCATAGGGTGAGCGTTGTCTTGAATGAAAGTCTATTCCCAGGCATTATTTTTATTCACTAAAATATACACTATTTGAGTGTCTGTAAAGCCATATCCTTTCCGGATAGAAGTAAAGGTCAAGGTGGTCAACCAGTACTTCTGTAAAAACACTGGGAGCTTTGAAAAGAAAAGGCATTGGAGTTATCCTACTACTTTTAGCAACAACCTCTCTCTTAGCCTGATAATCTTGGTGTTTGCGCCTCATCCACCATTAAAGCAAATGACCTTTGAACTCTCCTTGAGAAAATAAATATGTAAACATCTTGCTACATAACTCAAACGTCTTGATTCAATCATAAGGTTTTGTAATTTCTCTGTTGGCCACCGGGTGGACTAATGCACTTTTAATGGACCTCAGAGTGACAGGGACATATAAGACATCACTGAATTATTTGAATATTTCTTGTGATAAATTTCCATACTGGCACTTCGTGACATCGTCTGCCTTCCACGTGCTTTTCGTTGCCACCGAATCCACAGGAAATCCCTGTTGGACGGAGAATAAGAGGGGCTGCTTATGGCTCCGGTTCCCTTTGGGGACCCATTATCATTTGTTTTGCTCTTGGATACTTGTAAAGCGGACTGAAGCTCCAGCAGGGACAAATTGAAGGGGTGCACAGTTGCTGGGTCTATGGTTGCTAGTCCAGGAGGATTCATCTTCTGTGGTGCTGGTGCACCCACACCAGAGACTTCTGGATTAAGGGTATCTGAGGACAGAGCGGCAGAGAAAACCGTCTCTGACTCAAGGGTGCCTGAGTCAGCGGTGTCTAACAGCTCTGAGAAATGTTTCATTGGCTCAGAAGAACCAGCACTCTGAACATCTTTCTCTTGAGTACAGGCCTCTGGGAAACTCATGGCCCCGAATGTTAAGGTTTCCTTCCTTGACCATAAAATGAGAGACTGAGTGTCTGATTCTTGTACTGCTGGTTTTTGACATAGTGGTGAATGTGGTTCAGGACTTGTTGGGTTTGACAAGTCTGAGTCCGTACAGGGTTCCGGCTCTGGTGTGGCTGGCTGAAGATAAATGGTGTCTAGCAGTTCTGGAAAAGGTGGTTCTTGTGTTGTAGACTCAAAGGAGCAAACAAAGACAGTATCTGAGATGGCGGGGTTAGGAAGGGCTAGATCTGCAGGACCTGGGCTTTGAGAGCCAGAAACATTGAGTTCAAGGGATTCTAAACTTGGCCATTTTAGGTCATGAAGATTCATCGGATCTATTGGACTCAAGACAACAGGTGAAGTCAAATCAATTGGATCTGCATCAGAATTACTAAGTAACAATGGCTGCATGGATTCTAGAGTGGCTTGTTTCAATGTAAACATTCTTTCAGTTTCCCCAGTACATGGACCAGATTTTTCTGCAGACAAATCAAGAGACTTCTGAACTGGGAAGACTGAATCCTCCAGATCAAGTTTGGGCCAGTGTAAACTAGACAGGTTGACCAGTTCAATATTGGTGAAGTCTAATACAACGGCATCCACATACTCAGGAGATGATTGCCTTCTAAAAATGAAAGATTCTACCTCTGGAACTGGTTCCGGGGGATCTGGAGGTGTTAAAGAGTCTGAATCTAGGTCAGGCCAACACAGGGATGCAACGTCAATTGGATCTGGAGGGGTAAGATTAGCAAATGTTGGATCTTCAATGTCCAGTAATTCAGAGTTAGGGTCAGTTTGGAAAAATGGTGAAGTAGTAGAGACTTGCAGGACATTTGTGTCTGCTGGTTCGGGGGTCGACATGGACAAAACACTGGGATCTATTGGTGAGGGGCAGTTCACTGCTGCATCTGCTGTGTTCTGTCGCACCAGGGTCTTGTTTCCAGCCTGGGTGCTAACGGACACTTGAGGGGTAGTTGTCTGGGTTTCCCTTACACAGCTTGGTGACCAGGTACTATAATGTTGTGTGAAAGAGGAAAAATTCTTATTGAAGGCCCTGAGCTCTGTGCACAGATCTTTCCTGAGCTCGGACAACTCCTTACGCATGGCTGACACATCCTCTCTCCACTGCTGGCTGATGGCCAGGGCCAGATCTGCCGCCTCCTGGACACTTGACTGAACAGGTCGTGGCCTGATGGGTGCGTTGGTTTTCAGTGATGATAATGAGGGAGGCCTAGTAGGTGAGCTATTACCATAAAAGCTGCTGGATCCCCCTCCTCTCTTGTGGAGGCTGGCATCCCCATGGGTCATGGAAGTTAAGCCTGGTCCCACGCTGGATAAACTGTCCTCATTAACCAAATCAGTGCCCTCCAGCACATCATTTCCCTCTGGAAGAAAAATATAAAAATGCCATTGTATATAATGTTCCCAGTGGTTAAGCCAGCTGGGAACACAAGATCTTTGCAGACAACATTTAATGCTTATACAATGACTTGTGAGCCAAAATAAGTTTTAGGCCAGATTGATCACATAGGAATATTCCCATTTTTTTTAAATAATTAGGAGTTTGTACACAATTTCGAAACATGTTTGAGGTTTGTTCCATGAGCAAACAATGTAACTGTATCTCTTTGTGCTTTAAGCGACAGTTCTACATGTGATCAGCCTGTTAACAGATCCCAGTTTGACTCGCAGCTTATTTTTCTCTGTTCCTACTCTGCCTTCTCACTCCATCATCTATTTGCATATCTCACAAAGCACAAAACAGAGAACCGAACCCTGAGGAAACCTGTAGGGTGTAACAACAATAGCATCTCATCGAGCATCATCAGGGTCCCTGTGCACTGTGTTTTGTGCTTTGAGAGGAGGCAGTTGCGAGCAAAAGATTTCAGTCTCTTTTAGTGTGTGTGTGTCTCAGCCAAAGCAGGTATGAACCCTATTGAACATGAAAGATAAACCAGACCCATCTCTGACAAGGTCTTTATGGGGGAATCGTGGTACCTCGACACACAAAAAGCCAAATTTTGTTACTCTAATTTAAAATATATATCCTTGCCCAGTCACAAGATCAACAGTTTTGAGTTATCAACTCAAGCTCAAAAAAAAAGACTTAAAAAAGAGACTTCCATGTACAGAAAGCCAATGTTGCTCATTATACTGCAAGCATATTAGTGAGAAGGCAGTGTGAAAACACCAAACCACTTTTAATACAAAACTGTTTATGCACACTAGGTTGTTAACAAACATACAGAATTTAGTTTTATTTACTTTAAGGGGACTGCTAATGTTTGACCACTAATTGTTAAAATAGGCACACCTTCAGTCGTAGTCCCTGTGGGAAAGAGAACTCAAAACTGATGCTTCAAGCCCATGCCACACAATGAATGAACGAGAGACTGAGAGGGAGAAAGAAAGAGGGAGAGACTGAGAAAGATGAAGAATGAGAGGGGTAGAGAAAAAGAAAGAGAGGGAACAGAAGATTTGTGAAAGTGAGAATCAAAAAACCCGCAGAGTGACAATCACCCGAGTGAGAAACATTTTGGGAATGCAATACACACCACCTCTTGTCTCCACCATTGCTTTTCACCCCCTCCCTGTCTGTTAGTCAACTGAGGCAGAAAATAGGACAAGGTTGAGATCCAAATTGAAAATCTTGAGAGACAAAACACACAGTGGAAGAATACAAAAAGGTCATATTTTAATTTGGAAACAGTTTTTGTTCAAATGGATGCTTCACTTTCCACCACAATATTTGGGGATTGAATTCAATAGGGTTCATATTCTTATGCTCTGAGGCACACCAGCACTTACCTCTTGATTATGAAGCTATACACAAATGACGTCTCTGCTGTAAGCTTATTACATGCATACATGCCATGCTACATGTAATACGATGTACTTGAACAAAAATAATTCACCCCCCCATCTAGGTTTACCAAACTCTGTATTATCAAACTTTCAAAGAACTCCCTCGACAGTATGATGGAGTCATGCAAATTTTAAATATACATTATCTCATGATTTCACAACTCTTTTGATCTCTTAAAACCAATATAAAAAACTGACTCAGGTGTGCATTGCGTCTTTTTAAAACTTCCTCATCACTTAAACAAAAATCCACATGTTACATTTTCTATCATCAAGGTTTAGATATTATTCTATCCATTCCCTTGAAGCGTCACAATTATTTTTAAGTATTAAAATGTCTACATTGGTCTCGATCAGCTGAAGACTGTATCCTGAATCATGTGATTTAAGTAAATTACATTGTTGAAGTGTTTTTTTTGTGCTTTCTAGTTTGAACATTTTTTTGACAAATCTAGGTTTCAGCATTCTCGCTAATATTTCTTAATGAGCTGATATAACTGGGTTTCTTTTAACGTGCAAGACTGTGAGTATCCAATCTGTCAGTGGTTTCAAGAATATATTATTTTATTGGAGTCAACCTGAACCTGCAGTCGGACGGTGATCAATCTTCTCCTTTGTGAAATGAGTTGAGTTAAATTTGCGTTTCATAAATTCCCTACAAAAGTATTGTGGCCATTATTATTGTTTTCCAAAAATTAGTTTTTGTGGATACAGGGAGTATGTTTACCCTCTGTCACTTTCGTAGTGGATAATACATGTAACCAAATGAGCAGTTTTTATGCACTGTAACACTTCTTTTTACCACTTTCTGTCATCTTATTAACTCATGTCTGACCAAAACCCTTTTACCTGGGATTTCAAAAGTTGATACCGAATCAGGAATACATAATCAAGCGGGTGATGTGGTGTATTAGGCCTTTAGTCTTTTGGATGAATAATTGGGGTTAAGGAGAAAAAAAGGGGATCTCATTTTATACATCATTCATCACCATCGATATTATGGCTGCTAAAAGCATAGAGTTATTGAGATTAAAAATCTTTGAAAACACTGTAATGCTGTGTCGACACTCTTGATTTACACACATTCTGAATGCAGAATTATTTAACTTTTATAACTTTTTTCATACTTAATTAAATCAAGGATATTTACCGGTCTCAAACACAACTCTGAATCACTGATGGGCTTCAGCTTTCAAATGCCAAATGTTTCTGTTACATCCTTTAATGTTCTGCTTTTAAGCAAAAAGCGTGTTTAAAGCCATAAAAAGTGTTATTCTGAATAAAATCTGGCATACCAAGGTCAGTTTTGATGTATAAACTGTTACATTGGCTGGAATCTTGTATTTTGTATATATTTATAAAACAAATACAAGCCAACACCAGACTGCTCACTTACCTGCAGTGGACCTGATGGTGGAGGTGACCGTGGAGGAAGTCATGGATGGGACACAGTCATCATCCTGTGAAAATCCTGCCTGAATGGCTCGCAGGTAACTGTGACTACGTGTCCTGAAGCACCCTGGCAGGTCTAAAGCATCCATGGCCTGAGACTCCATTTCGCTGAACACAGATTCACACACTGACTCAAACTGCCCATTGACCTCAGTCTCGCTCACCTGCAGAAGCGTCAAAAAGACAAAGATATCTCAGCATGTTTCCTCAAACTGCGTTCGTAGAGTTTTGTGGCTTTATTTACTCTTGGGCGGTTACTATTTTCTCCCTCTGTCCCAGTCAGCAGTCTGAACGTATCTTCAGTGGACTGTCCGTGAGATAAAAATTCTGATAGGGACATGGCAGAATCTCTGGGGATAAAACAGTAAGCCTGCCAAAGACTGAGGAAATGAAATGCTTTCTTTGAACCCTTCTCATTCCTCAGCAATACCTGCTCACAGGGCCACGAAAAATCGGAAGGTGAGAATGTCAGCAATGAAGCAATCAGGCTGAACTCTCCTGATGGGATTCTTACAACCCATCAAACTCCCATTTAACAATCTGTACAATCCAGAATTGCCATCGCCTTCAATTGAAAGGGAATTATCTTCTAATGACCACATCAAGCCATTGATGATTCTTAGAGGTCAAACGTGAATGTGTTTGTACAAAACTGGGAACCTGACAAATAAAACCCTCTAGTAACACTAAAACAAAATCAATACAAGCTCCATAAGTTCACTTTAAGAGAGAGCTTTAGATGTGAGATACTGCTAAACAGATTATTTCAAAAGATAAGATCACATACACACGTTCTTGTGTGTTTACTTTGTCGTGTTTTCTTGGGTCTCCAGATGAGGAGATGCAGTTCTTACCTGGCTAACCTGGCTGACACAGCTGGCCTGGCTCAGGGTGCTGACCGCTCTCATGTAGCTCTGGTTCCTCGAACGAAATTTGGGTGAATTGTAGTTGAGTGATGGCTCCAGTGTGATGCTTGGATGGATTTCCCTTGAGGTTTGAAGATGGTAGCTTTGACTAAGGGAAGAAAATGGTTGAAAGTACAAAACGCAATTCCATCACCACAAAAACAGGGATATTTGAATTATTTTACTTGATAAAAACAGTCATCTGTGTGTAAGTAATCTGTGAGGTTTGTTAAAGTGTAATTTTACATAACAAGAATCATATTTCGTATTCGTAGTCATTTTTATCAGTTGAAATGTTGTAATTCCTTGTTTAATGAGAACAAAGTAGCTTGCTGTTACATCATGTATAGTATATATATGTTATTATGAAAAATTTCCTCTTTATTGAATCCTACAGTAGATATTAACTGTTGAAGTCTTACCATTTATTAACAATAATTGGCAGCTTTTCAACTCTCCATGTTAAACTTATTTTTTATTTTTATATTTATTTAGTGTACAGAATTTTATTCATTCTTTAGATTCATCATTATCAAGATTTAAATGAAAGAATTGTATTAACCTTTCTTGTAACTTGTCTAGTTTGACAACATATACTTTAAATCCTCACACTTCAATTCTTTTATAAATCCTAAAATTGGACATGGGGAGAATTTCACAGTAGAAAATAGTTTATAAGATAGTAATGTGAAACTATTAAATGAGACAAATTGGCAAAACAAAACGTTTCAGAAGACTGTACACCGCAAACAGTAGAAAGGCAAATAAATGTACAATTTCACTTTATTTTTTTAAGTTAAGTATTTAAATAACAGTCACATCACATACACAACAATTTTCATCCCACCATAAAAACAAAATTTTTCATCACCTTAAGTCTGCAGTGAGATTGGTGAGATATTTGACCATGTCCCGACTCGACTTGTCCAATCGGTATGAGCTGCATTGGAAATAAGACACAAGAAAATATTTAATCTTCTGGAGAAAAAAAAACCACACATTAAATACACAAACACTAAATACGACAACCAAAAAATATGATAAATGAAAAAGAAAGGGATAACCCTTGGAATCATTTTTGGAGAGAGTGCAATCAGTGAATGTCAAACTAAGTCTGTCTTGGAGAGCGCTACATAGATAATGACATAGATAAAATAAGTCAGAATGTTTCTTTCTTCTCTTTTATTTCCTTCCTTCTGTGGTTGTTTGATCAACTAAAGGTTAGTACAAGCAACCCGGAATAAACTTTGGCTTTGCAACAAATTGTATATTGTCTCTCCCCTACTGTGAGACACTTTGGAGAAAAGCATCTGCCAAATGTTTAAATGTAAATGTAAGTAAAATCAAAGAGAGAAAGTCTGGAAATATAGAAAATGTGTAAAGAATACGGTGGAAAAAGTTGTACAGAAACTTAGAGGAAGACATTGGCGAATACAACTGAAAACAGAGAGCAGTAAAGTAACAAGACTGGTAAGTTATTATTATAAAAATTATAAAGACACCAAAAGCAAAGATGTCTGTAGAAACAAGTTGGAGAAGGACAGAAAATTGAAGCTATTTTGGACAGGTTGTACTAGTCACACCTGTCTCATCATCCCCTTGATAAGTTTTCACACCTGTTCCTCCTGACCTTCATTACTCTCCAATGATAATATTTCTTATGTCAGTATACATCCTGCTCAAACTGTGATTTCTGGACTTTTTAAGTCAAAATAGTCACTAAATTCCCATTTTTAATCATTATTTCCTGGCTTTCCTGTCTAGCATGACATTAGTGAAAGAAAAAAATAATCTTTATGTGTTAACGCTTGTCTTTGGCCTTAGAAATATGCAAAAAAAAAAAAAGTTTCCAATTCCAATTTTCCAACTCTGCTCATGGCTGTTGGATTTCTGGATTAGTAGAATAAGCTTCCCTGCAGAATTCACACTGTAGGAATATAATCACACTCTCCCACTGGTCTCCTGAGATCTGAAAAATGTCCACACAGACACGCTCCTAAATGCTTAATGCACATTTCTGCAGTGGCATTTTGGAATGTAAAGAAATCACATAGGGACACCTCCACAAACTTCCACTCAAATCTTTTTTCAACAGTTGCTGGAGAACCAACGCAGTCTATTCTCCCTCTAACCCGAGACGCTATAGGAGGAAGAAAACAGGATTGGTGCGTTTGTTGATGAATTTGCAGAATGTGATGCAGGGGTAGATTTGGTGCTCCTGCTGGTGATTCGCAAGCTCTGAGCTCAGGAAATCAATCCAGTCGATGTGTTTCCCTCGTCTTGCACACTGAGATTTCTTCTCTTCTTCTGCAGGAGGGGAAGGATTCTGAGCTTCTGAACATCCAGAGCTAAACTGCAGAGGGTATTTGATAAGCATGTGTACGCTCTGCTCTGCAGGGAATTTTATTTAAGCTGTATCATGTAACAACTTTAATATTTTAACACTTTGAAGGAAAACATGGGGTGTTTTGATGCAGTCACTGCAAGAATTAAAAAGAGGGTAATTAAAGTAACTATTCTCAATGTTCCCTGCAGCTTGGTATTAAATCTAATCACAATACAAACACACTGAGGCTGTAAAGGACTCAGTCACACGTTGATGCCCACAGTGAAATGTAGGCGGTTCGAGGCATTGTGTAATATTGAACCTAAATAACATCGATAGCTGATGATCTCACAAGGTCAGGGCTGTGTGACGTCAACTTCCCCGTGTTCTCATCCAGTATTCTCTAAGGATCTTTGTCTCTGCGACTGGCCCATGCAGAGATAAATGAGCCTGTCCTGAAGCATCAACTTGCAAGCGCTATAAAGCTTACCATAGTTGTCTCTCTGTCATGATGGCTGCTGCCCTCTTGAGATCCGCATCACTACTAAACAGCCTTTTTAAAAACAGCAAGTCAACTACAAAAATCGTGTCGCAAGAGTATTTAATTGCTAATCTGCATAATAAAAACATAGTGATTTTTACAGAGGTGTGTTTTTTAAGCCAACATTCGACAAAAACATATTCTGAAAAGATGACATTTTTTATCTGTTTGCGCATTTCAAAACCCTGATCTTCATTATAAATAAAAAAACAAGACAAAATGTATTTGGAATCTTACTAAATGAAAATTTCATGGTTACATATATTAAAATTATCATCAGTGATACACTAATGATAATTTTATAGTAATTACACTTTGGTAAATTAATAAGTAACCTTCTTCACTTAAACATCACAAAGACAAAATATGTGCACATTTTTTTCCAAAAATGTACAAAGTAGTGGATTTTGGAATCTCCTGTTATGGCCATAGAACCTTCTAGCCTATCTTAGCATAGACTGTTGATTCAAATGGCACAAGTAGTCCAAGTTTGTTCATTCTTGAGGATGCATTCTTTCCATTCTTTGAAAATTCAAACTGTGATACTCCTACACTTGTTGCCCACTTCTATACAAGTGTATTTTCACTGCTTTGTGTTTGCATGGGTAAAATGCCCCATACCTAACCATCATGTCACTTTCGGCTATCAAGGGGAATGGAGCTCAGCAATAGAACAATTTGTCAAAAGTGAACCTGCTTGTGTGCAACATTGTAAAAATAAAAATATTGTAATTCAATTTGGTTCTTAGATCACACATGTTGGTAGATCCACAAGAGCATACTTAGGTGAATTAGATTAGAGCAGATCAGATGGCTCTAAAGCTTGTCTTCTCAAGGCTGGTTTATGAAACTAAAGCACTGAGTGGATATTGCAATCATTTTTCCAGATTCAATGGTTTTGGCTGTGTAACCAGTTTGGCAAGCGGTTTGTCGGTGTAGCTGCTCCTAGACTGTGGAACACACTTCCATTAGAAATGAGGGCTTCCCACATTTTAAAAGTAAGTTAAAAGCACATATTTTCATGGAGGCGTTTGCTTAAGATCAGGTGCTGACAGAGGCTGGTGTATTTAAATACTGTTTTACTTTTTTGTTACCTGTTCTGTCTGTGTGCTTCAAATGTGTTTTGTGTATAAATTTAAAACACTTTGGGCTAACTGTCAGATTATGTGTAAGTGCTATCCAAAAAAGTTTTGATTGATTTACTGGTATAGTCAAAAATTGTTTAAACACGATTAAGCTTTTGACTTGGACTGGGTGTCTGCGTACTGCATAAAAAAATATTGCACATCAAAAATACCTTTAATCCTTGAGTTAGACAGGATGCTCAATATATTTATTTAACTCTTTTTTTTTTTATTCCAAGACAATAAAGTTCTAAGCACCAAAGAGTAAAGCATTTTAATTTTAAATTTTAAAAGCAATTACACATTTTGAAAGTTTATTAACTAAACATATAACGGTACGTTTACCACTAAAAAACACTAAATATGAATTAAGAATGCCAAATTAAATATATATATATATATATATATATATATATATATATATATATATATATATATATATATATATATATATAATAAAATCATCATTAAATATACCATAAACAATGCATGTTTGACCTCGAGTTAATTAAGTCTATCATTGTTCAAATGTCAAAGTGAATTCTGGAAATATATTCGACAGTAGCTGTAAAACCAGAGATCTTGACTTTTACCAGGGGAAACTCTTTTGTTAATTGGTATTTGAATGGGATGTCATCTTAAACTATAGCTTCATAATGAGTAACACCTTCCCATGGAACCTATCATATCACAGTCTTAATACAGAATAAAATTACTCTTTCATAGCATGCCGTGAATGCACTGTTCTGTGCACCCACACAAGGGGAAAAGCTCATTTGATGTGCTACACTCTCTTTCATGAGATGTACTGAGAGAGGAAGTCTTGCCAAATTTATAACATCATGTTTCAGAGCTTTGCATAATGGTGTACAGCCCCTGTAATATACAGCGAAAATAATTCTCACGTCTGCTGGAGAACAAAGGCGCCAGGTGGCATTGTGCGAAAGAGCGAATGCTTCTCTTACAACAATATCCTAAAAATGCAATACTTAGTAAAGGTTGGATAACAACTGGTATGGTAAGAAAATCCTTCCTTTGTTCCAAAAATATACAAAATAGAAAGTCAGCTCAGCTGCAACAGGTGTTGATGTGTTTTTACTTCTAACATATTTCTTCAAGTTAACCACTGCTCCTCTCTAAGGCGACGGGAAAGTCAATATCTTGAGTGTTAACAAAAACTCAAACCGTTCAAACCATGAATGGACTCCTATGTTTTGTGAAGCCTAACAGAATAGTTGTGCGCAAACCATACATTTCCACTCAATTTTACAGATTAAGGTGTTACTAGTTGTAGTAGTAACACATGAAAATACCTCTGATCTGAAAGTTGTCTCTGCAGCACAGATTTGACAAGAGCGTTGGGTCGTATACTTTTCTGTGGGGAGTTTTTTGGACTGCCGTCCGAGTCTCCGCTGTCTTGGTCACCCATAGCTTTAACGTAACTGCTGCTCCGCATCCTTCTGCATGGGATCTCCTCGTCTTTCCCTCCCCATTCATCCTGAGGGACCTGAACAGCAGAAAAACTCACTCAGATTTCTTATTTGTGATTAGGCACAAATTCATTAAACCACTATCTTGCTTTTTTAAGTTATTGTCTCTAGAGTCCTAGTATGCTCGGAAAACTTACACTGACCTACACATCCAGTTTTTCGTTTTCAAGTCAGATAAAAATATCTGTGTTATGACCAAGACGAATAAACATTCTGTTCAAACATCACAGTAGCTCAGATACTTAAAGACAAATTAAATTTGATATCTCTTTGATTTTACTGGTTTAGATACCTCTTGACTCAAGAAGATCAATGCATATAGTCTTAAATAATATGTCAAACATGCTTTTCTATCAGCCTTTTCATTATAAACTGGGTTTGTTTTGTTTTGTGAAGGTGTTCTGCCACTTTTCGCTTAGTTTTTTGTGACAAGTTGAAAGTGATTTTCATGGTCATAAACACCTTTTTAACATCAATACTAACTTTTGGAAAAGCATGCAAATGGCCTTCAAAAAGGCCCCTGGCTCTAACCTTGTAGTTTAGTTCTCGTGGTTGTTTTGGTGTAAACAAAATAAGTTACAGAAAAAGTAAAAAACAGTGAGTAAGGAGTAGAGAGTAATAATCATCCGACAAATATATTCATCCGAAAGCTTCAAGCAAGTCACATTCGGCCTTCTATGGGAGCAAGTTTAAGTTAGGCCGAATAGTGACAAGAGACACAATGATGCACTGAAGTTTTGTTAATCGCCGTGCATTGATGATCTAGGGCCTTCTTCAAAATGTCAACAGAGTGGAGGTATTTTAAAGTGTCAGAGAGCGATAAAAAAGAGCAATTTACGTCGAATGTAGAACTAAATTATCAAGAGGTGGGTACGTATGCTAAACTCTTTATCACCACTGCATTATTATTTCTTTTAAAAGCCAAACACCCGGAACAGCCCAGCGAATACAAGAGAGAAATCATCGCAGCAAAGGGCTGGACGATAAACAGATTTTATCGATTAACTCGAGAGTTTGGTTTACATCAATTTGCTTGAATGAAAATCAGTTTCCTCTTGAACGTAAAATGTAAGAAATGCAAGAAAAGCAAACAGTGCGAGACAGATAGTTGAGAGGAAGCCGTGGCGTGCTCGTACTCATCTAATTGTGCCCAGCTAGCAAGTTAGTAATTGTGAGCAAGAACAAGAAGAACATATGAAAAAGACCAGCGGATTTTCACAGAAATAAAGCTTTCAAGATAATTAATTACTGCAAGCTGATTCATTGACGGTGTCGGGACTGTTACCAATCACTTCCACCAGCTGACATTTACTTCTTGGCCATATCCCTAACAACATCTTCCCAGAAATCCACTTTTAGAGGAGCACTTTTAAATGCAGACAGTGACTGAGTAATATCACTGTTGTTATGATCTTGTGCAGTAATGGCTCTCTTCTCATGAATGAACAATATCCTATCGAGAGCTAAATTGACTGATGGATCATATGACTGAAACAAGGGAATGACATTTTAATGACGCATTCTTCTTTCACACTGGCCGAGAACAATTTCGTCACCTAGCAACTATCCTCATCCTCATAACCTTCACAACAGTACTTTACATCAGGTCTCTGAAAACATCCTCTCAACACCTCTCCAACGTTTTATAGGCCAAGAGATGAATTTATTACAGAATAGTGACAGAACAGCTCTTCAATCAGAATAAATCTCTTTCTTTCCCAAACTTTTTTTTAAGAGAAATATTTTATGAAGAAGAGTAAAAGTTGCAGATTAGCATTATTGGTACATATAAATACTACAGATTCCAGTGATTTTTTTATTGTATTTGATATGTATTAATTGTATTAAATGTACCGTATCATGTAAACTCTACATTTCAAAAAAACTTTTTTTTGGCATGTTTTAGTATTGTTAGCTCATCAAAAGTCATATTCAGATTGGTTCATGAATGTTTTTCCAATTTTATTTTCTATTTCTGGGAGCTCAGAACAGCTCAATGACCAGAATGATGCATGTTGGCCATAGCACAACCCACTAACCAATCAGATGTCGGTTAAACCAAACGTGTTCATCTTTACAAATAAATACTTTACTTTGATTAGATTTGTTGATGATTTATTTAAAAAGTTCTAAAGGACAAGTAGTGAATGTTGTTTCTTTAAGAAATTAAAAAAGTATGGACACAATACACCTCCTACTTTAATCATCTAAATAACATGTACAGTAGTTAGTTCTGTTGGGCACAAAAGATTGTGTTTTATTCTATTCATTATACCACACATTGGAACACAAGTTCTATAAGAATTCTAATGAATGCGAATTCAAGTGTTTTGCTGTTGTACAATTAATCAAATCAAATCAATTGAACCAAAAACTATTTGCTATTGCTAGTAATATACTCTCCTGATTAACCCTTAGAAAAGTGATAAATATGTTTCAAATAAACCATCCTCTTTAGCACACCAAACACTGACGAAATAAACACATCCATCCTCACAGATTCACAATGTGAAGGTTATTGCTGCAATTTCTTTCTTTCCTCTTTTGTATTCAAGGAAGATTCTTCAAAAATAAACTGACGCAAATTCTCTCAATCATTGCTTGACAGTGATTCTATGTGTCAAAAGCTGTGTCTGTCTGGCTTTTGATAGCATTAAATGTTTCATTTTTATAGAAGGGAATCTGTCATTTTACTTCAGATTTATTCTGTTCAAAGAAGTGTTGGTATACAGACTTATAATAAGTCACAACCTAAGTTAAATTAACTCTGTCAATAAATCATCTTTTAAAGCCAGCTCTTTACAGCATACTTTTTAAATTCAGAGAATGTAAGTGAATTTGGAGATTCCAGAAGCAATTATAGAAGCATGTGAGGCCCTGCCGCAATTTGAAGTTTATTGACATAGACAAACAAAACATAAAGAATTAGATTTATGGCAGCAGATGATGCAGTTGACGATGATGGAATGTGCAGGAAACAACAAAGAAGGATAATACAAGACAAGGAAGTCCAGAGTCCAAAAGAGAATTCAGGAGAAACAACATCCACAAAAACAACTATTGGAAGAGTGATAGGGAACGTAGTTCTTTTAAGAGAATGCAAGATGGCCACTATTGGATAAGCATTCCATGACAGTATTCTCTAGTATTCAGGTGAAGAACATCTTTAAGTGACTGACTTCATACTTATCGGATTATTCTAGTGGATCTCTGACAAGTATCTAATGGAAGAACTCAATTCTAAAATTCTCAACCAAAAACTCAAACAATTTATTTAATCACTTCAATAGCAAATATATAAACTATAGCTTGTTCAATAATTAGAAATTATTTGTGTTCATTTATTCTAATATAAATTTTAAATATTTATTAATCTTGATAAAAACTGTCTTACTCTATTCAGAGAGGAACTACATATTCTCTGAAGTAGATTTTTACCGAGTATGATAAAATAACCAACCATCATTTAATTTACACAAATAAAAACAATAGACATTCAAATACAGAAAATATTAAGGAGATAAAGACGTTACATGTTTTAGTGATATTTTAGTACATATCATACAAAATTTAATGAAGAGATTGAATCAATTGAAACATGAAGATGACATTTATTATCAGACTGCTTGATTAACTCTCTGTCCTTTCCCCAAAACCTTTAGTTTATCACACAACATTTCATCCAGGTCAGACGAGGCAGATTTCAGCAGCCTTGTGGCTCTTTAGCATTCAGATAGCAGAATGAATCTGATCCTGGAGTCAATGAAAGTAAGTAAATGTCACGGTCAACCTGGTACACACACACACACACACACCCCCACACACACACACACACACATGCACACGCACGCACACATAATCCATAGAAGTCTTTAGGTTAATTAAGTCTTGAAGGAATTTGGTATTTTTAGACATTTAATTAACCAAAAACGCCAGAGGAGAGACACAATCTGTTGTGTAAAACTTTTGATAGATTGATGAGATAGTGAGAACCCCTCAACCACAACGGATGGCTGGTAAGAATGCATATTTTATAACGTGTTGAATTTTTTTGCTCATATTTTGCAGCAGAATCCTCTAGTGGAAGAGTGAGCTTCTATACAATGAAAAACAACAACAGGCTGTAGATCCCAATGTTTACAAGGACACCTCATTTGCTTTTACAAGCTACAAAGCAGCAGATAATCTTTGAAATGATGCAAGTCTTTAGCAGTGATCAGAGGGACTTTAAGCCTTTCCTCATCAGAGCATGTTTCAGTCAAAATCAATGTAGAGGAAGAAACAGTTTTCCTTCACAGCTTCTTCAAAATGCCAAAACAGGTTAATACTATTAAATAATTCACATCCAACATTTTCCTGTATATATTTGCTTAAATGTATATATGTTATTCTGTTGTTCAGAGGCAACTAATAAAAAAAAAACCCACACATAAATTAAACTTCAAACTCTGGGGGGTGGAAATTGTACTAATTTGACTAAGCTATACTAACGTTTCAGTTTTGCATGATAAAGGGTGTGGCTACTCAATTGACAGCCAGTCACCAGCTA
This sequence comes from Danionella dracula, assembly GCA_900490495.1. Lineage (NCBI taxonomy): Eukaryota > Metazoa > Chordata > Actinopteri > Cypriniformes > Danionidae > Danionella > Danionella dracula. The sequence goes on from UELW01000223.1 coordinate 1,710,882, forward strand.
TGGCGTTTAATTCACATAATTTTCTATAGAACAAATTGCATTTTTAAACCAATTTTTACTCTCTGGTGAGGATGTACAAAGAAGAAAATGGCTGATTGTTCAAATTCTTCCCAAAAAAATTCTTATTATTCAAAAAAAAAAATCCACAATTTTTTTCTGTAAAACCTACGGTTGACATTACACCCTTTATACCTTATACATTTTTTAAAAATCTTTTAGAGCAAATTTACTTTGTTTTTTTTTGCAGTGTGTTTGTGAGCATCTGGCTGTCCTGCTCAGACTGGATTGTAAACAGCCTCATTAAATAGTTATTAGATTCTCCTCCGCTGACCTATCTGAAAATCTATTGAAATGCAATCGTCTCTTCTTGTAGCCTTTAGAGTCTGCTGAAGAACAGAGCAAGAGAAAGAGCAGGCGTTAGAGAAGGCTAAGCTGTGCGTTGCAGTTTGAGCGAGTCTGACAGGCTTAGACGGTCGAAGATCTTTTCAATCAACCCTCTTCCCATGATCCTCCATCATTGAGATAGCACCTCTCCGGGTGTTTACAGGGCCGTGGACTAAAACCCACAAAGGCTTTCCTGAAAATTCAAAGTCATAAGGAATTTAAAATCTTAAATCCTGACTTTCAGTGTTAGTTTGAAGGACATTTTCAGAAAGTTTAGGAAAGTTCTAATACGAGAGTGAACATCAATAGAAACACAAACCCACTATATATATATATATATATATATATATATATATATATATATATATATATATATATATATATATATATATATATATATATATATATATATATATATATATATATATATATATATATCTATATATATATTAATATGCAATCCGGTTTTGTCTCATTTTTTCCAAATGGCAATAAGTGGCAAGTACATGTTTGCCACAAAATTACATTTAGCAAATGTGGTGTAAAAACTTCATAGGGCATATGTGTCATAGACCATTTTAAGGAAAAAGATAATGAAAAGTGTTTCTGCAGTTAGCCAGAAGCAAAAGCTGTCAAAGACAATCCTGTCTTTTGTTAATACTAGAAAATATTCTGAGAAGGGCTGAGTGCGATCAATCTTTTTCAAAGTCCAACAAAGACATACAAATGTTCAAATTGACAAACAAAAGCAGTGGAATGTCACAACGGTAATGTAATACAGACCCTCTGATGAAGATTCCAGCCTGTATGGTCACATGTGCAGTGTATCTGGTGAGTTAAATGTTGTTTGACTAGCATTTACATTGATCCGGATCCAAATCACACGCTTAACTAATTGTTCAATGTTCTCAAGACAGTGCACAGCATGGTGAACACGCTAAAAATAGCTGCTTTATTACTGCTGCGGCTCTGGACAGCGGACCAGAAGAGTGAAGAGGGAACGACTCTCCAAGAGAGTTTGCGTCACAGTGAGCTGCATCAATAACAGCAGCCAAAAATAGCCCCGTTGTGATAGATGGCTCAGGTTATTTTTGTTGAGGTTGAGCGAACCTATTAAACGCCCGACCCAGAGATGCATCACAGTCATTGACTGCTAGATGGCTTCTGTCCCCGTCATGCATGCTGATGTTTAATTCTGCAGGACATCTTTGAAATACAAACACACTTAAGCTAATTGCTTTGCTAAGAAACACAGATGAGAAGGGAGTTGTTTTTATCCCCTAGAGAAAGTCTAGATTTTTTAAAGTGCTGAAAGTAGAATTGGGAGTGATTAAACAGTCACTTCCTTTTGAAGTAATTTACAATTTGATGAATGTGACAAACGGAATGAATGTGACAAATGTATACATTTAAAGGGAATTTGTTGTGTTATATTCTGTTTAGAATAAATAAGATGTTTGATATACTAGTTTGCATTTATTTTGCTTAATACATTTGAAACGCCAAACAAATGAACTTCCTGGTTATTTTTTTACCATAACCTTCCGATATGGATCTTATCGTATTAACTAGAATGCATTTGCTAGTGGAGTACCCCTTCCTTCTTTGTCTTACTTGCCCACAATGCTCTCTGTGGTAAGATCGTATTGGCTTAGGACAGCTCCAGCCACATGGAGGGCTTTCCTCCAGCTTTTAAAACCTACACAGTAGTCCAGAACACTCTCTGGCTTCTTTGCCTCTCTTTCCTTCAGGAGCTTGCGCCTACACTTTTAGGCCCTGGCCTCAAGTTTCATCCAAACGGCCTGTTCAAGACCAGAATTGAACCAAAAGACTGTCAATATCCAGCTATCGAGAGAATATATGAGTCGCTGAAAACAATATTTTTGGATTAACTTCTTTATTTTACTTGCTACTTTACTGCTATTCTTATCTTGTCTTTGTCTTTTAAATATTCCTTAAATGTTATTAAATCTGCAAATATCCTTTTGAGTGTCGATGATTACATTCTCAAAGTCACTTTATTGATTGATCCTAGCCACCTGCTCATTTTGAATTCAGAATAATGTTAATCAGTTATTATTTATCGGTGAAATTCTTCTTATTGAACTAATTTCCTATCTAAAAGTTAGGTTTTGTTCATTTTTGACCATATGTGACTGTAACCATCCATTCACATATGTTCTGGTGGAGAACTTGATATAAATACTAACTGTTGTATCTAAAACTTGCTACACTTTCATTGGATCTCGCAGCGTAACCTGAAAAATAACACAGGTTAGTACAAAAATACTGTGTTTTAGGGATACACAGCTGAAAAAAACCCCTTTAGAACATAGTCAACAGCTACTCAAAGCGTCCCAGGTCTTGATAAACCATAGAACATGACACTTAATCCCTTTTTAGCTTCTACAGTATTTCTCCATGGATTGTTTCCCTGAAGAAACACAGATCCATCCATCCATTCATTAATTATCTGAATGGGGCTATCAGCCTCGATGCCTCTGCAGCGCTCTTGTATAAGTTTAGGACTGCTGGAGGCTGCTAGATGGGGCTGAGTCAGCAGATCTTTACTGAGGGATTTTTTTTTCATTATACCTGCTGATCTAACTGCTTGAGTCAGACATCTGCATCGCTAACTATTCAGAAAGACCAGCATAGTTATGTGTTTTGAATCCTGGCATGCAAAACTGATCATTTGATCTCAACCTTAATCTCTAGCCTAATTAGATTTTGATTGTTGGGTTTGACGTTATTGATTCTTATTTAAAAGCCATACCTTCACAGATACTGTTTGTGATTCAAACAGGGAGAATATTTCCAACTAAACATCTTCTCTTTTATGCTTTTATACGGGCCATCAGGAATTAACAACCCTTCCTCAATGAAGTGCAATCACAAGTCAAACCCACAAACCCAGATCCACAGCTATCAAACTCCACTTCACCTTTTCACAATCAAGACCTGAAAATCCCAACACCAAGAGTCTGAGCACATTCACCTCCCTTTGAATATCACACTATGCCTTTGTCACTTATCTGGTCTCGTCAATACATCCTGTTTATCAAACCTGACAGTTGCTAGTTCATTTAGGGATTTATATACTTTCCTCCTGGATTACTTGTTCTCCTTGTCATCGTCTGATCTCAAGCTCAGCTCATCTTTTTAGCTCACTGTGTGTTTCCTCGATGCCTTCTAATCAACACCTTATCACATCCCTCTTCCCGCATGCAAGAGTCTCTATTTGTTTTTAGATTATCATTTAGAAAGTTATCAAAGCTGTTATCCTATAATATGTATAATAAACCCTGGTGTTGTCTACATTGGGACAGACCAAGAGTTAATTCATTGTACTTTGTATTTAGAAAGGTAGTGTTGACCAAACGTTAAAAATCAATCCATATTTAGCTCATAGAGTTAAAAATGATATTAAATATTGAAGAACAGTTACATTGTCATGCCATTCATTTCTCACGGGATTGATCATAGTCATCGATTAAATACAAATCTGGTTAGTGGAAAAAGTACTATGTTTTTGGGACACACAGCAGTAAAATTCATTTAGAAGGTGCATTTAAACACTGTGCATTTACACCCAGTAACTGTGTACATAAGACAATTGGTCAGTATTGTCAATATTTACTTATAGAAGCTTAAATGTAAGTATTGTGTAGCTTAAATTAGCACAATTCTAAAATGTCTTGTCTGAGTAAATGTAACAAAAGAGGTTAATCACCTGATTAACATAAGTTCGGCAGGAGCTTGGCTGACAATTGACAATCAGTCATATGGTCCCACCTACCTATATCATCTCCAGTATTTAAGATATGACAAATAAGCTGACATCTACATCGTGCAAGTTATCCTTCCTTCCATCCCTTCCCCACCCACAACGCATGTTTCACCTCGTTTTACTTTGCGTAAGAGGATCTTCATTAAAGTCAAACTACAGTAATATTTGTATATCAAAGGGGGCATCCCCCGGGCCCAAGTGGCTCAACAGTCACTTGGACAGCTCGCCAAGAGTGCTTCTCCAATGCTCGCCAACCCCACTTGCGATACTAGGCAATTATGAGCAAGAGTGAACTTCTGAGTTGTATGTGAAGCTATTAAATGGGTCATGAATTTTTAACAAAAATAAGAAATAAAAGATAGTTTTTAGATAGTCTTGCAGCTAAACCAGCTAAGCTAAGTTGTGATTCATTTCAGCAATTTAGGGAAATGGATTTTTTCCCTGCAGAATGGAAATTTCCTGCAGTTTCCATCTGTGACCATCGAGCAGCCAAATACATGACAAACAGGTTGAATTGCACAATAAACAAGCAAACCACAAGAAGCTATTTTCGTATCTGACAGCACCACAAATAATGAATCCCAATGAAATGTGATGAATTTGGAAAATCGGGCATTTGTACAGAAAGATCAATGCTCATCAATATGAGTCATTGTTTTCAAGTCATCCTCACATAAACAAGAACTAACTGGTATAGCTGGATTGACAGGACGAATACATTTGGCTCTCATTTTTGCACATTAGCGCTTCAGAGCAACAAACACTCACCGATCAGACTTTAGTCTCCATCTGTGAAACTCACATTTCTAACCCTGCAGCTGCTTGTCAACATGTTTGACTAATTCCACACAGTTAGAGGTGTAGCAACACAACTGCCATGTCAGGTTTGCTTCTACACTAGACTCTTTTGAGACAATATAACAACATTCCATTTACCATGGAACATTAGTTGCACATGGACCATCTTTTGAAAATGAATATTGTAACTTAAAGGTTTTTCCCTTTGAGGCAAATTAATGGTGACAAATTTGAAACAAACATAGTGCACATATAACTAACTTTTGCAGATCTGTGCATGAAGATAGTTTGTCAGCTCATTTTAAATCTGTGTGTGCAAAACACAACCTCAACGCACACAAACAACAGATCCTCAGACTCTCTTCTCTATCTTAATTTTTTTCTTCTAAAATTAGTAATAGTAAAACTTTATCTGACTAAACAATAACAAAATAACAATAAATTGCTCATCAAAGATGGCTGACAGTGTATAATATAACACGTATGTAGAGAGCGTGACATCACCCAAATGTTTTCGAAAAAAGCAAATGAGGCTCAGATTTTCTGTCAAAAAAAGAAGAAAAATGGAACCTGATGAAAAAAATTTTTTTTTAAGCTGTAAATGTGGAAATTTTTAACATTGCTGTCAATGGGGACTCAAGCAGTCAGACGACTAACTGCTGTTCAGTCACCTCGTAGAATACATCAAGAGGAAAAGCCCCTTCATGTGTGATCCAGAAATGTAAGTAATTTTTCCAAGTATAAAAGTAACATTTTAATATTTTTTTTGTGTGCCATCTGTGTATATAACTTTCAAAACACAATTAAAATAAATAAACCACAGCTAGTTTAAGAGGGTTAATGCATGGTAAAATGCATAAATATTTCATTCTCTTAGGGGTGTGCCAATCCTTTTCGGTCCTACATATTCCTTAAGACTATGATTGATCAGTTGATACAGTTTCTATTATGAGCAAGCTGAGATAGACTTTGACTGTGTAACAAATTGCATAATGTCTCTCCCCTACTGTAAGTCACTTTGGACAAATGCATCAATAAATTTAAATATATGTAAAATTAACTAGAATCCTAGTTTGAACTGAGGCATTCTTTTGCCACTATTTTAAACATATTTTACGCATGTACTTCAACTTAATGTGATAACATGATCCATTGTCTAACAGCAGGTCATCAACAGCATCTGCATGAATGAAAACTTACCTGTAAATAATGGCAAGGCCTCATGGAGGACTTCAGATCCTGAGGCATGCTGGGTTTCTCTAGGTTTAGGGAAGATTTGCGGTAGGCTTCTTTAGCCTGGCTGACGGTCAGCGTCGACCAGGAGCTGCGCTTCATGAATTTACCCTCAGGGGCCATAGAGATGTTCTCGCACGCTGAACATTTCACATCATTGTTGCTCTTGGAGGTTTTGAGAGAAAGGTCACCAAAGTGCCCATGTCCCGTGTCTGGGTAACAATGCGTGATATGATCTCCGTGGTGCCGGCCCATGATGCTGGGAGTCCGGTAGGTGCTGTCGCTATCCAGGTTGTCATCAGAGCTCCACCACCCTGCTATCCCTGAGCGTTGCTTGGAGTCTTTGCGTTCCTTGCTCTTACTCCTTTTGCTGTGTTTGTGGTTCCCGTGCTCATGTCCATGGTGATGATGGTGGTGGTGGTGTCCGCTGTCAGAACGAGAATCTCCCTTAGTGCCGTTCATCTTTGATGACCCCTCAAGTGAGTGTGATTTGGTGAAGAGCTTCTGGACTGAGTGCACAAGGTGTCGGATCCGCCCGGGACTCTCATTACGCTGCTCGTTGCTTGTGGTGCCAGCAGATGTGCGTTGGTACTGGAGCGTGTGGAAACCATCTCTGTGAATTGGTAGCTGCTTCTCAAACTGGTCAAGGAGGTTTGCGGGAATACGGTTCATCTTTCCTGATCCACCACCAATGCTTACTCCTCCACCTCCTCCTCCACCACCACCATGAGAAGTTGAGCCGTCATCCCGCGGGCTGTCATGATGGGTACTGTAGTGCATTCTAGGAAAAGTGCTGCTGGAGATATGGTCTGATGCCATTGAAACAGGCATCACCATGCACTCCGAATGGATTGAGCTGCGGGGAGAGCAGCGATGAGGGTCCAGAGGGAAACTCTCAGTAGGACTAAGTAGGTAGGGAGAGCGAGGGTCAGGGCCGACATGCTGCAGGTGATCGAGGGACTGCTCATAGTCTGGCAACCCACAGGGGTGTCCCGATGAGAAGGTGAGCTGAGGACGGCCGCTTGATAATCCTTTCATATTCCGATGAGGGGAAGGGAAGCTGTCTTCATCGAAGTATGCTGGTGGAGACCATGAATCTAGGAGATCTGTCAAAAAAAAGACAGGAAATGTTGAGGTTGAGTGGGTTTCAAAGAAAACAGGCAGTGAAAACAAAAGGTATATTTCAAAGCTTATGCAGAAATTCTGTTGAATAATTTCGAAAGTATCATCTAAAAGCAGCTCTTCAAACTGCTGAAAAAATATAGCCTTTCTCCACCCACAGATGTTCTCAAAAAGTGAAACCACAGTAAACACAAACAATGCGAATAATTAACTCTCAAAAACAATTACAGCTGGAAACTAATACAATAAAACATAATTATACACTGATACACAAGAACATGAGAAATAGAGGGCTTCCAGAGAGATAGAACAATGAAAATGGAAAACACAATTCCAGAATAAGCAAATCCTGAGCATGTCTAAGTTCAAAGCAGTTTGGGACACAAGAAAATAATTTAACTGCTACTTCACATTCTGAAAGACGTTAAACAGACATTATACAGCGTCATTGACACTTTTTGAATGTCAGATGTTTGTTGAGTACAAAAAACCTTCCCTCTTTGATCCTGTTCGAAACATGATCATTGCCATTTTTTTGAATTGAGAAGAACCTTTCCACTTCAATTCATGAATGGAATCAAATCATGTCTCAAACACAATCTCACATTTGCAGCGCTCAGACTAACCTGGCCATCTGGTCCTGCCAAGCCGTACAAGGACAGAAAAGCAAGCCTTGCCATTTATCCAATGCAAAGTAAAATAATAGCCTATCATTTAGGAGCCGCTGGGCCATCCGTCAAAGGCAGATCTGGAGAGAGAGGGGGGGCCTGAGAGCTCTTTGCATTGCTTCAACGGTTGTCCTTGAGAGACATTGCTCAGAGATTGAAAACACATTCACTGTGATCTTTCATCACCGCCTCGTACGTGCAGCCTGATGTTAACTTCATCAGAGATCCGACTCCGAGATGCTGTTTCTCACATCCAGCCATTTGCCCTTCTGACATCACTTTTTCCTGCTGCTGGATCATATGTCATTTCAAGCTGGTAATTAATGGGAACTTTCAAGGGGTGAAAATAAATGTCATTTTTCAACTTGTAACATTTTGTTTGATATGACTGATACATAATTAACAGGCTGCCACATGAGAATAAAACATATTGTATCGACCGCATACGATATGGAAGGAGGGGGGGCACAGGGTGCAAGACAGATATCAAGAATTACCAATTTTGAGCACATTTAGAATTGTATTCTCATGTCTTAGTGGTTAAATCTTGTTAAATAAACATCTCTGAAACAGATTTCCTAGAATTGTCATACTCAACCTCAAAACCCTTACATTGATTGTAGGAGTGGGAGAGTGAAGATTGTCTAGTAAACAACATGGAGCAAGGAGATCAACAAATAAAAAAGACGTTTCAAGAAGATGAAAGCTGAATGGCAGCCAGCGAGAGTGGTTCAATGCTGGATGAGAGCTTCAGGAACCATGCAGGGAGATTCCTGATCAGGGAAAACCAAGTGCTGAGAAGACTGGAGATGGTGTGTAAGGGAGATTAGAGAGGTGTTGTCTCGCTGGATGGCGATCTCCTCCCCTAGAAGCAGTGTTTTGGAATGTTGTCTGAGTCAGAGGGGACTCTTGCCATATCAACCTGCTAAAAGTTCAGTAGTACACGAATTGTTCTTTGTGGGGAAGTTGGCCCTTCAGAGAGCTGGATGGGCTCAGGCACAGTCTCATTGCACAGTCATTAGTCTAGCAGGCATCGGCTCATCGTCAACGTTAGGGGATAAAAGATATAAATATATAATATGTAATGGACACTATGACCTTTGTTGACCATGTCTGTGAAAGCATTGTTTTTGAGTGTATTATGAGAGTTTTTAGCATTTTGAGGAGACTTCGGAGATCAAAGTGCATCAACCATGCGCTCTGTGGGATGATGACGAGGGTGTCGTGCATGACAGATATTGAATCGGCATATTCCTCCCCCTCAAAACTGTTGCAATATATTTTGTTACAGTACGCACTTTATGAAGTTCATTTATCAAAACCACTCCTAAACAAGATCCTTAATCCAAAAAACAGAGAATAATAAACAAAGATCTCAAAGTTGTTTAATTTAACTTGAATATGTTTTACATATGTAAAAAAAAAAATCTTAAATGGGTCATGCCATGGTGAGCCTTTTTGTTGCTTTTTATAGCTATTTATAATATTAAATTAAATTAAAATCAAACCATGGACATTCCCAAACAAAAAGCTAATTTGTTTCTTTCAAAAATGTGTTTAATTTGTGCCATTGACAAACGTCACACGAGTCTCATTGTAAAGTCACAGTCAGGTATCATAGGGCCGATTTCCCTCCCCTGGAGGTGATGCACTATGCAGAAAGCAACGTCTTCTCTCGTGATATCCGGAAACCAACGCACGGTATTCAAACAGAGCAAAACCGGAGAGCAGAACACAACTTGGACTTGTGTTATTAAAAATATTAAAAGGAGGTTATTAAAAGGATTAGTAATAATTAAAAGAAGATGCTGCAGGGTGTACAGAAACCAAACATCTATATGACTAGTAATAACAGTATTCCCTCCATGCCATTATAGTGTCTATCAATGTTGCTAGCTCTGTGTTCGTGTGTCAGGGTTAGGGTTAGTTAATTTCCTCATAACTAATCCCTTAATATCTCGCGAATCTATGTTGACCATCAGACATTAACTTCGCATACACATAAATGAATATGCAAATCACTAACCAATCGGTGATTAACTGGGGAGTGGTTACAAAGTTTCCTGAATGAAAATCTCAGATCATTTCCAGAATAAGACTGGGCTAGAAAATGAGGAGATTGAATGTGATTTTAATTCAAAATAGAGTCTTTATAATGAAAAGAATCACATCTCCCATACAATTAGACCCATGTAAACAACATATTATTGAAAATAAATAACACAAGGTCACTGACCCTTTAAATTACATCGATTAATTCATATTATATACCTTCACATACATTTGTTATGGGCTCAGCAACAAATAATCTTCTCATGGATCAGAATCTATATCAAATTTAGTTTTGGATTATATTTTAAATGCACATTTTGGTAACCAAAGAGAAACCAGCATCAGCTTTACCCTCGTTCTTAATCACTCCTCTAGGCTGACTTCAAGGAAGACCAGATGAGGCCCAAATTCAGCACTAGAATAAGAGTTAAGACAACAGCGAGTGCACTTTGATCTGATTTTTGTAAACAACCAATTTAAAATGTTCCCTTGTGTTCAATTAGAGTGCAAACAGAGCTCTGACCCAACCAGAGATCTTTAGCTTAGGTCAGCAGACGTAGTAATGATGCCCAAGTCAAAACTTTGATTGACGATGACCCGAAGCAGAATGTCAAGTTTGTTTATTATAAGCAAATGAACGAGTGACTGAATCACAATATCTTTATTCAAATGTATCTTCCTGAGAGGATGAGCATCACAGAGAATCCAGAACTAATACAAATAAATACTATCAAAAAAATGTGTTCACCCAAAAGTTAATAGTAAGGAATTTTGAATTTGAGCAGACTCAGAGAAGTGATCCCAATTGGAGAAGACTATTGAAGAAGCATCTTGTTCTCAACTGTAAAGAAATATCTAAAAGAAACAAACCAGCCAACAGGATTTCAATATCTAAAAGACTGAGAAAGATAGAAGAGATTCTTCTTCATTAGAATGTCCAAAATCAAGACCAACTTGTATTTATTTAGTATTTAAGTTTTAGAGTTTCTGTTTAATTCCCGATCCCATTTAACAAGCACATTTATGGCTACCTTGTTTTAGACATCCAACAAAAATTTTAACCATAAGAGGTAAAAAAAAAAAGCAAAAAAACAAACAAATACTTGACCTGGTTAAATATAAAATCCAAAAACATTTACTTTCAACAAACAAATCAGTAGAAAAAGTGACTTGTGCTAAGCCGCACAACCTCCATTAATGCTCTTTGGGGTGAAAAGGTATGATGAATAAAGACATATTGCATACAACAGTAATCTGAATTGATGGTTTAACAACATGTAAAAAGTAAATCTTTCAAAAAGCAATCTAATTGCAGCATTTTTGATCAGAAAAGTATTGCATACCAGATTGTTCAAGCTGAACTATTGCTCTCCTTCTCAGCAAGAGATGGCAGAACAGGCTGTAGTGTCCTACCAATCTGTAAATTGTGACTATTTAATTTTATTTCACTAAAATACAACATAAACCCACACTAAAAATGACTATGGTATTATCGCAAGTAAAGCTATTTTATATTGCACATGTATACAGCCTTGTTGATCTCCTCAGTGTTAAGTCAACCACTAAACTCTCAAAGCAGATATTAAGCTCTTTCTTGTTTCAGTTCCTGGAACATAAATAAATAAACTACAGTCTACAGGATATCAAGGCTCAGTTTTAATAAATACACCATGCAAAGCAAAGATTATCCCAAACATTTTCATCCAGCTGATCACATGCCGGTATTTAATCAACAGCTATTGACTGATCTATCCTTTTGGGCTCGGCTTAGAAATAGATCCACTGATCACACTCGACAGGGACATGCTAGAACATTCAATCAATATCTAATAATGAATTTAACAAGCACAGCTAGGAATTCAGCACATAATGACAACAACAAAATGTTGCTTAATTTAAAAAAATAAAATCTATGTCTAACGGTTGTGATATTAAAAATCTATAGTAGCTACGACAGCTATAAAAGTTGCTATTTATTATCACTATATTGAGAGTACGGCAGAAATTAATGTACTGTATTTGGGAAAAATAAATAATTACTTTTATTCAGTCATCACTGAGAATGCTTCACATACACTCTTTTTTCATTAAAAAAACTGACTTGGAAGATTCATTAATTCACAAAACAGAAACCATAGCATTTCTGATCTCCAATCAAAGCCTAGATTAATTTTCTGTGAAATTTAAACACAGTTCATACAAGGTCCTGGTCCAGTCGAGAGTGGAGCCTCTGCTTTAGTGGTAGTGGTAGTTTAGTGGTAAGGTCAACACAGGCTCTGGAGAATCCTTGCCCCAGTGCTACATCCTCAAGCATTTCATGTCAACTCATCTCAAGATTTCAGTACTCTCCCGGTAGAATAAGTATGGCTCACTTCAGCCTCCTGCATACTAACAGCTTGAGCGCAATCAGCGGCCTGTCTGCTGGTCTCTCTGAGGGTTTCTTCTGCTGACTCTGATGCTATAGAATTACTAGTGAGGCTAAACAATCTCTGCAGCACATTAATACAAGGACTGAAGCACAAGAGCTCGGCCTAAACCACAAACAACATCAGCACCATCCTAGTATAAATCCTAAAAAGTCAACTTAACAAAGCCATGTTCAGAGTTCAGTGTCGATGAGTGCAAGCATCGCTGCCTTCAAACGCGCCTAGAAGAAAGTATTTTCAGAGGCAGCAGATTTTTGCATAAAAAAACATATGAAAACAGAAGATATCTCTCTTTTGTCGATTCAGTGCGCTTCATTAGGCAGAATGTTTCCCACAATGTTCGTCTTTGTTCCCGCTTGACAAATAATCCTCTAATTAATCACCCTCCTCAAAAGTGATTGCCACAGCAGTTCTTTTCTTTCTACTCAAACAACCGCTCTCCGTTTTATGAACTCACTTTTAGAGAGCAAGGACATCATTCTCTCCTGGCCACGTGTGCGTATGTGTGTGATTCCTGGAGCCTGATAAGCCTGTTAAACACTTATCGAGAAGGACTGAATTAGCATGAGGTAGCAACAAGGTCTATTATCTGTACCTGCTTCTGCTCAGCACGCTCAAACATGCTTATCCCAGTAGAATAAAGACTTACATTTTACATACTTATGGGATTTGATGTCTAGAAAGATCTTGGAAAGACTCTTAGGTGATTACAGTACAAGTCAGCTTTAATTTTAGGAAAGGGATTTGCAAAAGAAGGTCATATATTTTCATGTATATTAACAGGTCATCATCCGTAAGTCGCTCCAATACTTTTTTTTACTAAAATTAGTAAAAATTGTTGTTGAAATTAGACATTTTCAACAACTTTTTACATGTACATAGTGAATATGAATAGTAAAAACTGCAGTGTATGGACAGATTGCACACTGGCTTACTAAAGAAAATGCTTTTAGAAGAAGAGTCTGACTCCCAGGCAAGTCTTTTTAAAAAGTTCTAATCATATTTGCTGTTGCCACAGTAACAAGCACTTAAAGAATGTTCATCTCTGAAAGAACTAGGTTCAGAGGTTTGTTCAAATCAGTGTTATTTATAGATGCAGAAAAATAGTCAAAGAGATTAGTTTTTCTTCAACATTAAACAGCAAAATACTCTAAATTCATATATTTTATTTACCAGTCATAATTATTGCAATTGTAAGCAATCAAATTATTAAGTCTACCTAAGCCAACACATTGAAATGATGATTTTATTTACTTTTGATGATTTGAAATTAAAGAGTAAAGGTCTTTATCAGATTTAAATACGATGCCTGATGTGTTCTGGGTCAGTAGGGTCTCTGAAGCTCCTCTGCCTCTTCAGCTCCTCAAACTGTTGTACAAACATTCTTAAGTACTTTAGTTCTGGGGCAATTATGATAGAGCTTCTGGTTCTGCACCAAAAGGCTGAAATTCACTAGATTTCTTTTCTGTTTTAATAAAGAATGTACACAATATATTCTCCTTTTCCTTTATCATTGCTGCAAACTATCATCATCATCGCTTGAGAATTTAGCAGGTTTCTCATAAACCTTGTCGCATATTATGGTTACTTTTGAAGTGTAAATTGACGTGCGTTTAAAGTGTGTAAGGGAATATTTGTCTTTTCATATCGCTCACGTCACTCCTGATGTGCAAAGAACTTCATGCTTGGTTTAAATATCAATCTCTGAATGCACAGCAAGAACACTTTCAGGACCAGGGACAGCACACTCAATTCAAACTCTACTTCACAACCGTCCTTTAAGCCTCTTCATATTGGCAAACTATTTGTAAAAATGATTGAAGTTAAGTATTTCATTTGTTAAGCAATCATTGAGCTTTTCTTAACCAGTCTAAAAAATGATGCCTCAGTCAGAGAGGTACAAATGTTTACATGGAATTATAATCTTAACATTTTTCATACAACATCTTAACGAGTGGACTGTTACATATCTAGAATTGCAGTTAAAGTATTCTATAGTTTCAACTAAACCTTATAACTTTGTGAAAGATTAATTAATTTGTTAGTGCTATTACCACATCTGTGCAACCTTTATTATTATTGTTATGAGTGTGATTGCCATTTAATCTTTTATGGACATAATTTCACCAGAAAACAAAAAAATCCCAAGATGCACTTTCACAAGGTAGTACATTCATTTCAAAACACTGGTAGCTGAAAGCTTTGTTGTTTCCATCAAAATAAAAACTAAATATTAATGAAAAGAAAAATTTAAATGCCTATTTGTAAATATACCATATAAATGACTTTCTCTAAAGGTTCAAAAAGTTGGCAAAATTTGCTTAGAAAAAAAAGACTGCAGCACCAGAACTGACCAGCAACTACAAAAAATATCAACGAGGTTATCATCTGAACCATTGATTCTTCACCAAATACCTGTATTGCATTCCACTATAAAAAAAAACCTCACAACTATCACATTGTAAAAATAAGAGTTTCATTTAACATTTTTTATGGTGGCTCATTGTTAATTTAATTCTATCTACAGTAGAACCAAATAAACCCAGAACAGAGTCAATTTAACACTCCAGATGTTACATTTAATTTTAACATTTTAAACTATTAACTTAGTAGTAATGCAAATCTAAGATCTAATGTCAAATTAAGCTCTAATTTTTTTTTTTTTTTTGGAGAACAGCGGAACTGTGCTCTCTGATCTCATCTGGACACAACAAAAATGTGAAAACACAGAGTGCCGAAAACAAAGGTAGCAAACATCTGAGGTGAACAAACACTATAATAGAGTTTAGATTTAGATTAGTAACGGTGAAATCTAACTAAGTTAAGGGCATTCTTGTTTTACTGGCTGTTTGTTGACAGAGAACATGATTAAACCAACACTAACCAATCAGAACAAAGAGAGTGAGAACGCCTGATTAAAGTACATCTCCAGCACAGAATAAAAACTAAGCACAAACTCTATCTTAGCTGTGTGCAGGCAATAGACTGTCAGGTAGCTCCGCTGAATTTATCTGTGTAATTTTAGATTTCCAGCTTCAGCAAGCTTTTTATAAAGGCTCCCAAAGGATACTGACGAGCACCAAAACAAAGAACTGATGATTCACCAGGAATACTGGGGCAACCTTATGATGCTTCTCCTAAAATTATTTATTAAAACACAAAAGCTTGTCTTCTGGTTTTGTCTGTGTGACATGCAAAAGAGGTCTTCAGAGTGTTGCCCAGTTAATAATCTGAGTTCTGTTTTCAAATCTCAGAATAACAATAATTAATTTTATTTTATAAAGCAACTTTAAAGCAATGCTTCACAAAGTGCTGGACAGTACAAAGTCAGAAACAATAAATTCAGATAATTAATCAATACAGGATCAATAAAACACGTTGAAAATAGGTAAGTTTAAAAAAAAAAAAGTGAGTTTTAAGATGTGATTTACACTATTTGATTTTGTGCCTCTCTGAGTTTCCCCGTCTCCCTCGAGTTCCACAGAGTCTGCCCATAAACAAAAATCCCTAGTTCCCAAAGTTAAAATGTGATTGCGTGGTTCTGACAGAAGCTTTGACTTAGTGTAGTTAAGCAAACGGTTCAATGTATATGCATTTATATCTGATGAGTGTCATGCTTTGTATGTGAGGGTTAAAATTTTAAATCAATATGCAAACGGGGAGCCAGTGAAGGGATTTAAGAACAGGTGTGATATGTTTCTTGTTCACAGTTTAAATAAGAGCAGCTGAATTCTGAACACACTGTAACCTGTCCAGAGAAGAGAATAGAGTACGCCAGTGAGAACAGAATGTAATTTGACTAATTCTCTGTGGTCATTTCTTCTGTGCTTGCTTTATAATTTCATGATCATAAATAAACATTTATTGGAAAAACGTAAAGAAAGAAAAAAGTATACATTGCTTTAAATTAAATACATTATTAACATAAAGTAATTAATTAATTACAAATGAATAGAAACGTTTAAAGCTTTGTTTTACAGTATAGTAGAATGGGTGTTTTAACTGAACGTTTGCAGCAAAAAGCTCACATTTCTTTTGCAGGGCAGTCATTAGTTAAATCCTTTGGTGTTGTATATTGGCAAGGGCCTCGCGATATGATATATATCAATATATATAGCTCACGATACAATATATTACACTAAATTGCGATACAATAAATATTGTGATATATTGCAATAGTTTGTATTAGTATATGTGTCACAATATGTTGATAAAGTCAGAATACGAATTCAAATTCAAACTCCAATTTATTTTCCACCCATTCAAATTCATTTGAACTGCACAGTGTTATTGAACAGAGAACTCACTGAAATATATTAAGTGCATGTTGTTATTAGACACTTAACTAAAATGTATATGCCACTGAAGTAACTTAAATGAAATAAACAATTTATAAAGGCACTTTTAAATAATTACATTATATCCACCATGCTCACTCTTGCTTACTTCTGATACAATACTGCTAAGCGTTTTGTTGATGTCGAGTTAGTGAAATTTACTGGAGTGGAGGAGGAGGTCATTTGGCACAACTTGTATCAATACACTATCATAAAAGAAATTATAGCGATAGTTAGATGTATCGATATTTTTGCACAGCCCTAATCCAAAGTGGCTATTATTGGTTTAACACAAGTTGGGGTCTCATCAACCCTGGTTTGATTACCCAGTAGAGTGATGATCCAAGACCTAAAACATGCTTGTGACCATGGGTTTTTTTCCCTGATGACGTGTACACTGAAAGAGTTATTTAACTTTTTGCCTTACAATCTCATCTATTGTTAACTAGTGTAAAATTACATACTGGAGCAATGATTGACTAAATCTTCTCTGTGAGCTAATAGTAAAAATCTCTCACTTATGAAGTCACCCACATCTATGTGTGACTTCATAATCTTTGTGGCCATTAATTTAAGCAAAGAGTATAAGAGCAATTAAACATCATCACAGTGAGTCTATGCAGTGAGGAAGAAGGACCACACATCTCATTCAGAGTTTCATTTTATTTACTGATGTTAGTAACTACTAAACATCTGCTGCCCTCTGTCAGGCTGATTCAAGACTTGCTGATGCCATCCTCATTTGTAGACATCCCACCTTTCTTATAATACTAATATAAAAGTTCTTCGTTGTTTGTGAATTTGTGATGTTTTAACCACAAGAGAAAAGTTATAAAAGTGATGTTTCTTTTATTGTACTTTTTACTGAAGCACTTTGGAGCAACTTGCTTGTTAAAAAAAACCCAGTGCCCTATAAATAAAAATTACTTACTTACTAATAACTACTACTTGTAATTATTATTGTCTTAAGAACTCCTTTCAATTATATTATGAGATTGATATTTTAAGGAGCACCCGAACCTAGCCCAGGGATAATAGTTTATGTCAAGTATTGTTGTCTAACTTGTCTAAAAGACTTTGTATCCTAGAAACATTCAAAACTAATTAATTATCATGTACATGAATGGCCAGCAAATATATAAAGCATGACTCCCTCCATGGTCAATTAAACTCTATTTAACACTTAATTATGTTTGGCTGGTCATATTTTATGCTTGTTACTTCTGAACACTGGATCTTGGATTTGAAATGTTATTTGGAAGAAAATAATTGTTAAAAGTTAACACAGAGAGATTCCTGCTCTCAACCACATTCTTATCAAACAGTTAGTTTGTCCAGTTAGTGGAGAAAGAAATCAGAAACTGTGAAAGAAAAACTGCTTCTCATAGATCAGGCTGGAACATTTAAGCCCTCGGCAGCAATAATCCATAACTTCATCTTCCTCCATCAGAAGCATATGATTGTATTGGCTGCTCATAAAATTGATCATGAACAATGTATGGCTTTATTTACTGAATGTGCTGTTCCTGCTGATGACTTTATCTCTCAGAGTCACTGCAATATGTGATCCTGGGCCTGCAGGGCCAGAAAGCCACGCACACAGATGCCAGTTCAACGCACAGGTTTGCGCCCCATGCACCCACACATGTACACAAACAAATGAGGTCTGACATGTGCAGTTTAAGCCCAGACATACTAAAGACCAGTTTGTGATTTCCTCAGACATTGTCTGTGCTCAGCAAACGTAGCATTTGATAACCACAAAGCTGACAGCGAAATGGTGAAAAAAGAGAGGTCAAGCAGAGTGCTAAATACGAATGCATTTCAACTTATTTTTCAGGATGAATCAAGGGAAACGCTTGAGGGCAATTTTTATCACCAATTAACTTAACATGGAAGTTTTTGAACTGTGGGAGATGGCTAGACAGTGAGAACACAGTTTCTCACAAAGTACACAGCTTATAAGTTTTCATTAAATACTTAAAATAAAGAAAAACATGTGTTTATTTTGTTCAAATAAATTGATAGCACAAAAAATGTAACTCAAACTATTTATACAACAGCTCAAAGCTTTTTAGGCTTCTAAAGGTTTCAAAAGTGTATTCCACAAATAAAGGACTTGAAAAGGCCTTGTTTATGCTGTTAAAATTAAAACGAATTATATTAACAGAAAATTGGAAATGTGTAAACAAAATGGATTATAATTTTATGTAAATGAATTAGTAAAACCAAGTAAAAGGAGAAGCAATGTTGCAGAATGGAATAGAGAGGTAACGTCAAAAGTCTGTGCAACAAAATATTTCATTAGACATATCTCTAACTGGGCGTTCACAACAAGCTGACAGCACGCTTTTAAAGCCGGTGTTCACTCGTGTCACTTGCTCCGAGAACGGCATGGAACTAGGTGTGAGCTTGCCAGGAGAAGCACAGGAATGACCAATCCGGAGTATACCTACTGCTGACCCACTCTTTCTCTCCTATTTCTTTCTCCTCTCCTTCAAAAAGTGTCCCTCAACCCTCTACATTTCTTCCGGCACATTCCACCTGATAAATAAATAAACTAGCATGCTTAGCATTAGCTAACTTCAGCACAATGTCATTTTATCAAGTTGATTATTAAAAATGTATAACTTACTAGATTCAGTCACCTCCTCACCCACTTAAATCCAAACAAGGTCCTTTTTGTTTTCACATGGATAATAATACACGTCATTTATTCTGGATGGCCACAAACTGTGATTTGTCTCCTCCATTGATGTTGCAAATTTTCCCGCTTGATACAAAATCAACTAATTGGTTGTTGCACATGCACAGTTCGTCTGATTTCAGCATTTATCGACTCAAGCGATCAGTCCGGTTTAACGCGTCTCGTCTCTCCTGCCCCTCACAGGATTTGCGAACAGTGTTTCCCCCGTAAAGGGAATTTTGTGTTTGTTTTTGTTTTGCTTTAGGGTTTAATTACCAAGAAAAAATTTAATTCTGTTGTCATCTGTTTGCAGGCCTTTACCCCCTCTTCACCTGCTACTCTTGACATTATGCATTTAGCCAAGAAATTGAAGTTGAAAATAACACATGTAAGACCCCATTCATTTGCCCAAGGATGGAATCAAATGTGGCGGGAAGGTGATTTTGCGTGCTGCTGCTCTCTGCTGGATAAACATGGCAAGAACAAGGAAATACACATGAACACGCTAGCCGCGTAGTAATCTTTAAGATTTGGATGAAACCAATAAAACTTCTAATTAATGGTCACGTTATTTTCCCTCCTTTTCTCGTTATATTAACTTTTACAGTTAGTTCTATTAAGTTAGAAAGACATAATGGTTCTCATCAGTATTTAACATTTGTCAAGGTTCAGAACACTGTCGCTTTCCAGAAGTCTTAATTTACTTAAGCTCTGACGATCTGGAGCCAGCTGCAGACGTGTACTTTAATCGCTCAAGGGATTATAATACGTATCACTTCATGGAAATCTTACTCTAATATTAAGATTCCGCTGGCACAAACCGTTAATAACTCTGAATAGTAAATACTTAAGGCTTGGACGTTGAAAGTATTCTCCAATAGTTATTACTTTTAGTCTGTGGTAATACATTTAAATACAACATCGAACTTACACTGCGCAAGACACTCCAGGTAACATACGATCAACAGCGGTTATGATAAATAATGATTTCTGGAAAAACTTTAAACCAAACGTTTATGACATTTTATTAATCAGGTAAATCATAAACAAGTCCACTTCTTGTTAAAATGCAATCATCATATAATTCAGTACAGTTAACGTAAATTAACGTAATCATAAATAATTAATTTACCAGATTTAGAGAGAGGCTGCAGACCACATGACCTGGTGTGGGAGATCTGATTGCAGAACTCCCCGAGTTTAGGGAGAAGTCCCTTTAAATACTCAAAATAGCAATTCTGTGAAAACCCTTTATTTATGGAACAACGACCTGTGAGTTTGGTAAATTAAATAAACTTATCTGCAGATTCAGTACACAGTGGGGCGCACATCACTCTTGACACCCAGAACCAAGCCAGTCCATTGGATGCATTGTCATCCAAACATTTGAGTCAAGCTGTGAGGTCACTCTCGGCTCTGTTCCAAAAGGACAGCTCATTTTTTAATTCGCATGACCATGTCAAATCTGATCATGATCAGAGCATCTGGCTCAATCTGTGCGCTCTGCCTGATATGCATGTGAAGAGGTGGCCACCCATGTTGGTTCCTTCGTTCAATGCAAATAGCCAGGCCTTCTCGAAGCATAATTCAGATTCTTATACACATTTACTCATTACTATTGTTAAAAACAATAAAACTAAAAGAAAGTGTCCATAGAGGGAGTGAAATGTTTTGTGATAACAAAATTTACGTAGACTGGTTAGACTGCTTTAAAAGCAACCAGAAAGTAATTTTATCCTTGTGACATCCAAGGTCTGCAAAAGAATGTGAGTTAATGTATAATATTTGGAACCTTGAATCAGACAGGCTAAAGCAGGAGAAAACACTAGTTTATTTTCTGAAATCCCTGAAAATAAAAGTAGACTATTGATATATCTGTTGGCGTGATTTATGGTAGGCTAACATGCACTAATTCTCCAATTGATGTCAAATACACTGGTCATCGCCTTCAGTGGAGTGCCTGAAACTAACCAGACCTCATTTGTCACTTTCCTCACAATCCGCACACATCGTTCTCAGGTCCTATCCTCAGGTGTCACAAATAATTGTATTATCTTATTAAAATATGAACATTAATAAATACATTTTCTGAGCATGTTCTTGTTCTAATTCTAACAGTTTGACAGGGTAAAAAACCAGAAGCAATTATTCAAGTTAACAAATGTGTGAAACTACCAATGGATTGCCAGGTGAAGAAAGTAAATGCAGCCAATTAAAATTTTCTCGGGATTTCCAAAGTTTGATCAAACTAAGCTGTGGCACAGAACAAACCTGATCACCTCTCACAATCTAACTTGACCAGATGCATGCTTTTAAATAAATCTGTTAAATGTATGCTTGATGCAACATCTTCACAGCTGGTGATGGTTTCAGCTGTGTTGTCTGTCTAAACTGATTGTTAATGGTGAAAAGAATCCCTTTGCTTTGCTGGAGCACAGCAGGGCTCACAAAGACATCCTTCTGATTCTCAGATTCAGAAACCCAATTACTGTAATAAGTGTAGGCTGCAGGGCACACTCGCTCACACAAACATGCACACATAATCTCACGCAGGTCTTCTACAACAGTTCTTTAAAAACTTGAGTTTCACAAGCCACTATAGTAGTGTGATAAAAAAAAAAAACACAAATTTTTGCTTGTCTAATCTATTTACTCACTGACTATTCACAATATGAAGTAATTAAAATTAGTGTTCTTCCTTGAGCAGCTCCACACTTAAATATGTAAAATTGTAAATCTTAGTTTATCTTAATTGAGCCAGGGGTATCAATATGTTTATTAGCTTTAAAATCAGTCATTTTTATTATGGCTGTCAATGGAAATCTGCTCACTTCTTGAGACAGCCTCAAGCAGTCAGAAGACAAACTGCAGTACATACATTTCCAATCTCACTTTGAGATAGTTCAAGTAATGCTTTTTATAATATAAATGCAATATTATGGATTTATTAACATATAAATTCGACAACCATTCAACTATTTTTGCTTAGTGTGATTTAAAATCTTTAGAAAGTTGAGAGCTTTCAAAAAGAGCCTCCTGGTCTCTGAACAGAGAGATAGCATCACGTTTCTCTCCACAAAACGTCACCTTCATTCGGCCTCGAAACCAAACCTGAATCCACTCAGGCAGGCTTTGGCTGGGGAAAGAGATGGATGTGAGAGATGCATCTGTAATCTTCATCTCACCATATGGGACAGATAGGTCTCAGCAGACTGCGGAGCTGGATAGATTAAATTACAGGAGCAGCGCTGAGGAAAAACAGCTGTCTGCCTAGTATGGCCCAAATCTGGTTAAACAGTATAAGACAGCACAACTGGAGAAGGTCACCGATACCATTACAGAACAGTTCCTGACTCTGATGTGTTTGGCAATGAAAACGAGCCACATCAAGATATTTCTTTACACGAAAACTTCTTTTTTATTTATTTCAATTTATATATCGACACATTCCATTTTTAAACATGTCAAGAATAGAAAACTGTCAACTGCTCAACCAGTTCTTAGCAATAAGCATTTAGGGGAATTCATTTTTATTGATGGTGTGTATTTAGCAATAAAATTGTTTAAAGTCAATTTCAAGATGCAGAGCAAACAAGTGTCTTTTGACACATATCCTATTGAATGCAATAGAGACGTTTGCATTTTTTTCTCCCGCTTTAGTAACTCCATCTGACTGACATTGACAAAAAGCTCTGAGATGTAAGATATTAAACAAAGAAAAAAATCCTAGGAAAAATTGAACTGTTATGTGTTAGAACCTGTCTAACAATTAGTGTTTTGAGCATTGTTTAGTTAAAAAGAAATTTAGGTTTCACTGTTTTTCAGTTATTTTTCATAAAAGAAAATATCACAAAGTCCAAAAACATGCATTTTGGTTTGAATGGGGACATTGATTCAAATTAAATAAGTAATTAATACGTATACATTATAAATTACATAAAAGTGAGAGGGCAAATATTCTGAAAGCTTTAGCATCAATCGTTCAAGGACTGATTAAGAATCAATTGTAAATGTATTTTAAGGACATGGGAGGGGACTGTTGCACCCAAAGGACCCTGCATTTAGAGTTCCTGGAGACAGAATCTTCAGACTCAGCTGGTTTGACAGGATGAACTGCATCACTGTGTTAAACAATCTAAGAAATGGATTTTGAGTTACGTTCATCGACCAGAGCTCCCAAAAATCAAATAGTCAATTTAACTGCCAGTAACTGATGCTGAGGTACCGATGTACTGAGAATCCCTAGTTGCTTCTTGGAGATAAGAGATTTAATGAGCGCATCCCTAACAACACAACTGAAAGACCCTTGGTGTATGAGCTACATGTGGGTGGCCTTCAGCTATCATTCGTTGCCATGGCAATGGAGTACCAGTGGGCAAAAATCTACATCAAACCTCAAGGAAGAAGATAGAGCTTGATGTGACTGAGAGAAAAGCAAGGTTGACATTGCAAGAAGAAGCCACTAGCAGCACAGACTGCTGTAGGAACTCTGCCACCATGAGTACATCAGAAGAAACATGTGCTCACTCTTTTTAGATTTGACTCATCTCAGGGTAACACTCAAGCTGAACTTATTGAGATATATGTGCCACACAGTTTGGTTTAGAAGTACAACATTTGAATAATTATGTAAAACTAACAAAATCAATTATGTCTCAGGGTTTCAGACGAAATTTTTGGTGAAGAATTTCTGTAAACAGACAGCTGAAACAAAATGGAATTTCTTGCTTTTTTTACAAGAAAATCCGTTTTAAAACAGTAAACTACTTTGTAAACACTAAAGTTACATCCATTTAAAATACCACGATTTTATACGTGTACTCCAAGACTTCAATTCATTGTAAGACCAGAGGTATTACTTTTATTTAATTGAAATGTTTAGATTTAGATAAATATCTAATTAACATTTATGTAACTAACACTGTGTTTTTAGTTTAATATAAACTTTTATTAAATCAAAAGTGGAAATGGACAATGGTAAATTTACAGATATACTAAACCTGAAAAATGTTTTTACTAAAAACAGATAAAATGAACTTTTTTTGTGGAACATACTTCCATAAAGTTTTAGGCTCACTCAAACCATGTAATGCTAGAAAACTACAAAATGAAAATTGTGTTTAAGAATACTGTAATGGCTGCAATAAATTAATAATTTCAAACTTAGATGTTTTAGGCAATGGAGATTAAATGTTCTGTTGTAAATTACCTTACTTTCACTCAAATTAACATTGAGGTTATGATACAGATTTAGTTTTAAAGCTCCAAGTGAGTCAATAAATCAAGAACATAGCAAAGTTTAGTAAAGGGTGTTTGCTCCTTAGTTTCAAAGCTTTGACTTTTTCTGCTGACAAATGACACCCGTTAGACTAATACTCAACTCTACTACTGTCTGCTCAAGTCTTAATGCCAGTTTTTCATATGAGGAAACATTCCAACAATGCCTAAATTCAATGTTTTATTTATGTTAATAATTGTATGCTGATTCTGCATAAATCAATAGACACGTTACCCTACACCAAAGTTATCATACATAACATTTTAAAGTAGGTTAATAAAATGCAAGGCTTTAGATAAAAACTCTACAACTGACCTCCAATATAATAAGTTAAGTAAACAAAGGCATACTTTTTAGGCCAAAGCTATCACAGAAAGCTCTTTGGCAGACATCATGTCTATCTCTTCTCAAATCAATTTCAATGGATTTTTGAAACTAAAAATCTATGCTGCCTAGTTCGACATACGTTGATGCATCTCTCTCAGAGGGCCTGTGCATTAGCATATAATGTTATTACATATAGCTGAGGGGCAAGATGAAATGGAGGAGACCTGTTCAGAAATCATGTGAGAGCAGGATGAACACCAAACATTATTACTGTCTGCATGGTGACTAATCAGAATGGCAGGATTGATCACCATCACGGTGTCTCACAACAGACTCATGTACATTCAAAATTTACAAAAATAAACAATAGACAGACTGTGTTTCTTATATATCCATGAGAGAGAGAAAAAAATACTTCTCATATTGCACTTGTTTGACAATAAACTTACAAAGCTTTTTATATATGGTATTGAACACCCTAATGTCTCATTAAAATTATCACATATCTAGAGCGCTAATATTTGTAAATAGCTCATGTAGAACAGCTAACAGCACATTGATCCTAATTCCCAGTTTCTCTCAACATATTCAAAACAGTGATCATTAATGAAATAAAAAAGCCAAACATAAATGAGTTCAATTTGAATTAATCAGTTTTACATGGACAAAGAGGCAAATACAGCAATCAAGACTTATGATTAAAAAGAGGAACTGAGTGTTTTGACCATGAGGGATAAACTGAACACAAACCATTTCTAATCAGACTGAGTGGGTTAGTGAAAATACAGGCTATGGGGAGATCGAAATGAGCTTTAGTAGAATCTTGACAATTACGCCTAGATTCAATCATTGCTAAGACCCTGGGAAGGGTTGCTGCTGCTCACTACTGGCCTTTTAGCCATCAACCTTTTTTTTTGTTTGTTTTATCCACTACATAGCAAAGTGAAAGCACTTCTTACGATTGCTAATGACCTTTTAATTGCTTCAGACTCGAGTCAACTTTCAGTTGATACTTTCTCCCAATAAGTTACGCTCCAGCCTCTGCTGGCAAAAGGTAGGATTGGTGTGGAGTTGTTGATGACCTGTTGAATTGAGTCTAGTTTTGTCTATATTAAAACTTTTTCTTTAAACACTATTGTTTGATACAATTTGTATCATCTTGTGTACCACATGGCTCAGTTTGTGGTCTTTTGCACAGTCACATCTCTATACTACACTACACTACACTACACAAGCCCAATAAATCTTTCATATTACTCTAGGTAGTGTATTGCAACTAATGCTCTCAAATTGGTTCCAAACACATAGTTAATAAAAGGAACTCCTCAACAATTGATGTTAACTATTTGCCTCTTCCTGTCTTTAGACAATTAATAATAATAATAATAATAATAATAATAATAATAATAATAATAATAATAATAATAATGCCTTCAATTTATATAGCGCTTTTATAGACACTCAAAGACGCTTTATAATTATCAGAACATTATTCAGTCACTCCACATTCACATTCTGGTGGTGATAAGCTACTTTGGTAGCCCTCAGCTGCCATGGGGCAGTCTGACAGGACGTGGCTGCCATTTTGCGCCTACGACATCCTACCCACCACCAAACACACCCCACGAGTCCCACACATCCATATTGGGCAATGTGGGTGAAGTGGCTTGCCCAGGATCACAACGGCAGAATTGTGGGATTGAACCACCAACCTTCTAGTTACAGAACGACCAACTCCACCACAGTGCCATCTTTTTGGCCTTTATTAATCTAATCTAATTAATTTAGTAGCTTTTGGCGGCTTGTCGAATTAACCTCCTCAGATATTCCTTTATAAACCATTGAACCTATGACGATGTACAGCAAACACACTCCATCCCCGAAGTCCTCGCCTGGTTTATGTTTATACATGCCAAGTCTGCTTGCGCCTACAAGACTTAATTTATGAAAGTGCGCACTCGTGAAAAGCACAACTTATGAGCTATGCTGGACTCTATTTTGAAGCTTGCGCAAGCTTTGTTGTTTGGTCTCCCTTTGTCCAGTTTAGAAACATAAACAGATATCCTCTTTTGTGCTCCACTGCAGGCAATTGATCATGCATTGATGACTAGCAAGTTAGATTGTTGTAACTCGCTCTAGAGTGTGCTACCAGATGAATCTATTTCTAAACTACAATTAGTTCAAAACACAGCAGAAAAGGCTATAAGGCACTCTCACAGAACAGACCACATCACTCCAGTTCTGTAGGGACTGCACTGGCTTTCTATAAAAGAGCTAATTAATTATGTTGCTTCTGACTTATAAGACCTTAAATAACCCTGTTCCTGTTATCTCCTTTAATAAATTAATACCTCAGAGTCCCCTTGATTTCACAAAATTTTAAAACACATTTTGCGTGAAAAATACTTTTTTTTAATCACGTTTTTGTAAATCAGTCTTATGCCCAAACAAACACAAGTGTAACCAGCCATTAAAGTTTTCTTCAATTCTCCTTAGTTATTTTTAGCACTTATTAATTTTTGTTAGGGAAAATGAGGTTGTGCTCTTTTGGGTTATCTTTAAGAAAAATGCATTATTATTTTTTTTTTTATTATTATTATTTAAATGTGAACTAGCACAAAATGTTATTCTGCCTATTTACTGTTGTTCGTTTATGATTCCATTCCAAAGCAGTTTAAAAAAATTAAGGTAATACTTCACACTTTCAAAATCATGTTTTATTCCAATCAACTCAGCCAAATACCACAATTATTTGCTGTTTAAAATATATACAGTATTTGGATTTTGGACCTTGACAATATATTTTTTTATATTTCTTAATACATGTCATATTTGTAATTACCAAATCTGGAAGCAGTTAGTGTCAAGTCTTGAGTGCCAACTTGTTTTCCTTCCAAAAAATTCAATAACTAACCAGTGGTTCATACAAAGAGAGTGTGTTAAGATGCACTGAAGTGGGATCGGAATGAAAAGATTGTTTACACTGAAGACACTCATCTCCCTTGGCAACACAGCGGGGCAAGAATTCTGTCAACAGGCAAACAGGAATAGTGAGAAGCCCATTGAACAGCTCATAAATAAATACAAAAAAAACAAGCGGAAAAGGGTTCTTAAAGCTTCAACTGAGCTCTGATTCCTTCGCACACATAAGCTTTCGCTCTGAGTAAAAGGTTGAACTTTCCTCACAATATTCTAAAATCACTCAAGCTGAAAAGCTTGTGAAATCTAGCTGGACTCTCGTGAATCAATTTCAAATATGATGCTCATTGGAGTGAATAAACATTCTGCATACAGGCATTAGTTGATGCTTGTCTCTATTACGGTGTTTCATCACTGTCATGTAACAGAAGAAAACGGTTCCGTTTAGGGAACATTAAACAACCAGATCAAGCAGTTCGTTCATTTGAATAATTAATCGTCATTTGGCTGGTTTAAACTGTTCTCTGATTGCTCTCTGTGGTTTATCAGGAAGAACTACACTAGTAAATAGTGCAGAAATGTATCCTGACAGTTTGATACGTATGCTGTATTTTCTGTTCTTCCAACAGCATCACACTTGTGATGTGACTGATGACACAACTGAGCGGTCAGATGTCATATCCTCATGAGACCCAGCCTATCATTTATGTCCTCTGTAGTAGACATTTGTTTAGGTCTATATATGTTCACTGATTTGAGGACATCCTAGCTTTTACAATGATAACTCATGTGTTTGTGTGGGACTAAACTGCTAGGCAGGAAATCACAAAAACGTTACATTGGAAGATATTTTCTCCTTGTTTCTCAGGAGGATAGAGTTGGGATTATTTTTTAACATAATTTAAAAATCATATTTAAGATTTTGAGGATTTGAGGAAAGCCGGCAAATCTAAACATCACTTTTACGATTTTGGATGTATATTAGCTTTTTCTCCAACCATGGCATTGCTTAACATCATTTTTATGTTTTTGAGGACTATTCTCAAACTCTGGCAAGCCTAAGCATGAGAGTTTTAAGCATTTATTCCCATTTTCTCAGATTATGGCAAAGTTTCCATGGACATCAGAAAAATCTGATCTTTTAAACATTGTAAAGTTATTTTTTTAAGAAAAAAATACTTTTTAAGGCTTAAAATGTGGGCTTTTACATATTAGACTTTTTAAGCATTAGAAAATCACAGCAAAATAACCCACAATATATAGACAACTGAATCTCACGCATCTATCAGACAACAAAAGTCCATCTCAAATCCCACGCTGTCGTTGTTAGCACAACTGCTGACCGGTCAGACAGCAGTACGCCACAATGCAGCGCAGATTTGAGGTATGACTGTAGTTTCTGAGGTCTTCCGGCTGCTTAACTCAGAGCTACCCTCCAAACCCATCTCTGCTGCCACTTGCATGTAGAGCCGGTTTTGATGACTGCATTCAAAGAGCTTGTGGCCTCTAGCTCAAACGCTCATCCTCTATCTTGCTCTTTTAGCATTTTTAATACAACCCTTTGCACTATAATGTTCTGTTTTTGCTCATCTTCTAAGTGCTACAATGTATTTATCAAGATTTTGATTATAAATTTGCCACGCTCATTCCTTAAAAATGCTTTGGCAAAAACTAAGTTTCCAATTCCCATGGCACGCCTCTTTAAAATCCACTTGTGCACAGATCACCGCAATAATAGGGATTTTAAGCAACAGCAGTTGATTGTGATAGATGTTATAGCAACAAATAAATTACAAGCAAGTGCAGTGAACCAAAATGTTAATTTAAGCTACTGAAATGTTTCTGAATGTTTGAATCTCTTAATCCTCCAACAAAAAATGTATTCAAGAGTTGTTTAAGTCACACATGCTCAATAAAACACATCCTAATAGTCATCGTCTCCTGTCAAATGTTGCTCCTTAAAGTCCCTATCGACACTTTTTTGTGTAACAAGTAAAATTAATGATATTCAAAGAAAGAGGAATCATAGAAAAATAACCCAATAACCAAATATAATGTCTTGAACTGAAATAAATATGGTATAAAACTGCAAAATAACAGCTTCGGCTGTTGTTGGGGAATCACTCATACTCAAGTGAACAAGTCTTCCCATAATTCATTGCAAAAGTCAGCAACTTGCTGTTATTAGATTGAAATGGTATTTTACTGACCCTAAATAACCCAAACCCAGAGCTCTTCAATGCTTCTTCTGAACCGTACACAAACTGATAGTTCATGGAGTACATTTTCTTCACACAATTAGAATGTGAAATGGTTTCCAACTTAAACTAAATATTACAGAAAAATGCAGAATCCAAGACACATCCTGAAAATCCTTATCTGAGGAAGATTTTTCAGAGAAACCGAAAAACTAAATTCACAAAGGGGCATCAGCTGATCAATTGTGCTACTGGAGCTACATTAGCTTAATCTGTGCTCAGAAAAACATTTCAACTAACTCCAATGTTGCATGATTAACATCAGTATTTGCATATAGTCATCTGTGCTCACACTCTGCTTTAGCTGCTGTTGTGTTAACAGCAAAAACAAGACTCTGGTTATAATTAGCTTTTATGTTCTGGACTTTTTACACTTTTCATATTCTTTGAGAGGATAAAATAAATCTACACCCTTACTGTATTTTGTGAACTGTGGTTCAAATTTTCTAATGCTATGAAACACAAGTTGATTAATAAGTGAAGTATCAGGTATAGAAATAAATGAATGAGTCAGTGTCAGCAGCGATAAGATTTATCGACAAGGTTCCTGGCCTGTTTGAGCACACACAAACTTGTGTAACTTCATTTAGATTACTATTGATTTCAGTTTCTGCACTTCAGAATAATCCTACTTGTGCTTGGATAACGGGTCCTGCAGCTGACAGAGCACTTTGCTTTCAGGTGTATGCAGCTCTGATTGGAATCAGAGCTATGGATATAAAGGAAATATTCCGATCAACAGGTCCAAGAGTTAGTGTTGCAAGATGGTTGAAAAAATAGATAGAATCAATCCAATAATTTATTTTTGAGTGTAGAAAACAAGTCACTATTTTGTTATATTAACTCAGTGGCAGACACAAGTTTGCGCAGAACTATCTCTTTTGTTATATACATATAAAAAGAAAAAGCTGTGACCAGTTCCATTTTGCCATCGCTGTCTGTTGACAGTGAGTTAACCTTTAGCATCTTAATTTTGAAATACACCTGCAATTCTGCTATGGCTGCTGAGCCCGAACAACAAGCATCTCTTCCATAACTCAGTATTTCCTCTGAGACAGAAAGCTCTAGATCAGCATGAAACCCCAATCTTAAACATCCCAGGGGTGTCATTCTTCGCTGGTCTGCAGAAGTGAATCATTCAAGGCACCTGGCAACACAGATCGATTTGAGAAGGGCAAATTATTCAGTCACATCTCAGATTTGGCCTACCTTTAGATATATTAATTTTAATGAAGCTTTGTGCTAACAAGGAGTGTTCTGTATAATAATGACATCAGTTGAGCTCCAGACTGAAGATTTTCCAACTCCTTCACAGAGACAAAAGTGGAAAATCTGTGCATCTTGTTCTTCTAAAAGAGCTTTTCTTTTTTTTATTCAAAGCTCAGTAGTTCATCATTTCTCAGCTCCTCTTTACTGATTAGAAGCTAAATACCATGAATCCGCTAATTAACGGGATGATAATTTAAAGCCGAATGCTTCTAAACTCACTTTTCTTAATTTTATTGTGGATAACATAAACGTTTCTCCCACAAATGAATGCTCGTATGGCTCCCTATTTTAAAGGGTTGCCACATGAGATCACAGTAAATGCCTATAGGGGGAAAAATGTAGAGAAAAAAGAAAGAAAAAATGTACTAAAGAATAAAATATAGATTAAACACTGCGATTGAGTGCTCTGAGAGCAAAAGACATTCCTCTATGAACTACCACGGGTCAAATTTATAAAGTTTTATTTCTGCACAAAACTCAGAATGTATAAAACACTGCATGAGGGAAAACTGTGCATACTCTTAAGAAAGCTTTTCACCTTATGCATATATAGTGATTATTTTGTAAAATTGACTGCAAGTAGTGGTGACACTACTCAAAGCTTGTAATTTCATGAATACAATATTTTTTACACTTGAATTCATCATATTCCACTTTGGATTGAACATAAAATACCAATACGTTTATTATTTTATTATTATATTATTTTGAGAGAAAAGCTGACTTTTAACTTGAAAAACAGGGACACTTCACTGCACCCTATAAGTGTATAAGTCTCTTTTCATGTTTAATAATTAAATCAACCCAGCAAACTAATATTAAAAACAACCATGGTAAAGCAGCATTTAGTTTAGCTACCGTTAAAAGTATTATTGTCTTTTCTTCTCTGCAGATGACCCACAGCTAACCCTATCAGAGCATGAGAAATGGTGAAAGAGAGGTAAAAAGTATTGCTGCTTTCTGCTTTGTGTGTTAAGATGTAATTCAAAATCATTCTCTTGGATGACAGAGCAATAAAGGAAGTTCTAAAATTAAGTTGTGAAGTGTGAGTGTTTCTGAAAGTGTGAGGTAAGGGTGTTAGGCTGTTGATTATCTTTTTTTTTGTTCTTTCAAATTTCCTCCACACTCGCTACACAGAATAGTCTATATAAATTGCTTTACATCTAGATTCTTAAAATTAAAATATCACATGATCTGCTGACTAGCACACATACAACAGAAAAACTCATCTGATTATCTTCAGTTTTGTTTTGTTCTTGTTACTTTTAGGAAATGCATACATGTAGTTAAAAAGTTAAAAACGTGTACTTAAATTTTAGGAAATGCATACATGTAGTTAAAAAGTTTTTCCTCAGCTTAAGGGAAGCTTCTAAAGTGCTTTAAAAGTTCCACTAAATGCTATGTAAACACCAACACAAATATCCGTTGTTATACGACAATATAAGAGTTGATTTTTTTATTTATTGATTAACCACGCAGGCTTAATATGATGAAAAGAATAATGAAAACCTTTACGGATGAGTAGCTTTCTATATTATGAGAGTCTCTTAAGAAGCATCTTTCTAGAGCTCTTAATGATGCTCTCTCGCTGTGCTCCTCCTCTCCACTCATACCTTGCCTCTCCAGAGAGCTTCTCTTTCTCTCATATTCTCCCAATATCTCTATTTCTTCTTAACTATGCTTCATTCTGTGCTTCTGTTTTCTTCAATAGACTCAGTGAGGCATCAAGTGCAGGACTGGGTCTGTTCCAAACAGACCTCGGAGAAAGGAAAAGAGAAATGACAGATGAGGAGGAGGTGAGAGAGAGCTTGGGTTGACATGAAGGGTCATTTGTGGTGCTATCCTCACAACTGTGAACATTCAGTGCTTTTGGCAATGACAAACTGCACAAACTAATAATAAAGTGGCAACATCTGGAAATGGCATTTGTTTGAGTGAAGTTATGGACAATGTTCAATGTGCAACCTAAAACTGTTTACTTCACAAATGGGAACAAAACTTTTAACCATGATTTCTATTTATATGTAAGTTTATGTTACATTTGAATGAATGAATGGATCAATAAAAAATGAAGGCATTTTAAAACTTGTGCTGTAAAGCAATTAAAAAATGTAATCTAATTAATTACATGGTGTGGCGATTAATTAATGTAATTAATTGCATTTAATCACAAATGCATACAGACGTTACAAGAAGCTGTTTTTACTATTCTTTTTACTGAATACAAACTTATAATTTTAAAACATCGATGAATGAACACAAACCTATGAATTAGGTTACTGTATATGATAATCATAACTTACTGAAAACAAAGATTAGATAGTCATGTTTTAGTCGACGAAAATCAAAAATGTTTTAGTCTAGTTTTAGTCACAAAAAATAAAAGGTTTTAGTCTAGTTTTAGCCAATGTAGATCAATATTTTTTTGATTAAAAAATCTTTTCATAAATACAGTAACTATTTCAGTATTTGAAATACGTATTTACATGTATTTTTGTGAATTAATGCATCATTTAACATTGTGAGATTGTTGATAGGCTTTTCATTAATAAATACTATGATCTAAGGATTATGCAATTAAAATGTTAACATATAAACTCCAACCAACACAAACACAAGCAGTGTGGGCTTCTCTCTCCACGTCCGTCAGTCCAGTCGTGAGCAAATGAGCAAAATACTCCAGAGAGTCCTCGCTCCTGAACTGTGCAGGGGTTTCTTTCATTGACTGTATAATATTTAACAGGTTTGAACCTCTAACTGTCGGCTCTGATTCGTGTACAAGCTGAATGTGATCCACCTCCATGAAGTTGACTGGCGAATCAGGGAAAAGCTTTAGTCACCTGTGAAAGCAGAACCGTGCATGGGACATTGGAACAGAGCTGAAGACAAAAAACAGGAAGACAGAAGCTGCAGAAGCGACTCGGGTCGTAACAGTCATGAATCATGAGAAGCAAAAATGTCAGCGTTTTGAATGTGTAACATGTTACATTTTTATGTGTTTAATTAATCTAATTAAATTCCAAGCCCTATTTAAAACATTGTATTTTTAGCAATAATTTGTTATACACTATACCTCTGCATTTTTTGTTTTAGTAAATATTTTAGTACTATTTTCTAATTTCATGTATAGTTTTAAATAGATTGATCTTTTTAAAACAAAGTTTTATTTGTTTTCCATATTTTTAAGTGAATCAAACATTATCTGCCCCTTTACTTCAAAAGGTGTTAAAAGATCAATTAGCAAGCAATTTATTGTTCTATTTCACAAAATCACTTGCTCTGTTTAATCAACCACCATACATGGATCTGCTGCTGCAATAAATGGTTCAAAAGCTGAGGGTCTGGAGCTCATGAATAAAGATGAAACAGCTTTCTTCTTCAGATAAAAACATCTGCTGTAAAAATGTATAAAAACTAAAACTAAAACATACAATTCTACTTTTCTTCAAAGCCAAGGACCAGACCAATTACCATTAAACATGAACAAAGTGCAAAATCAGGGGATAGCAAGAACCCTGTTCTTTTATTTCTACTGATCCCGAAATCCCTGACTCCAAACAGTAGCTTGGAAACAGGATCATGAAACTCTTGAGGTAAACATTCTGATATTTTTTAGGAGAAAAATGGTTTTCTTTGTCAATTTATACATTACGAGTTCGCTCTTGCTCATAATTGCCTAGTATCGCA
Source organism: Danionella dracula (assembly GCA_900490495.1). Classification (NCBI taxonomy): domain Eukaryota; kingdom Metazoa; phylum Chordata; class Actinopteri; order Cypriniformes; family Danionidae; genus Danionella; species Danionella dracula. Next base: position 1,746,116 of record UELW01000223.1, read on the forward strand.
AACGTGATTGGTGTGCAGTAGAGAAGCGTACTAAGTGAGCTGTGTGCCCCAAGTGGTGGAGAGGTGAAAGGAGGCATAGCGTGCAAAATGTAAATGTTGTCCCGTAGATCACGTCTTATATTATGAAATTATGGATAGGTGACGAGCAGTTTTGGTCCATCAGTATTTCAGAGTTTGTTTATCCTCTGAAAATAAGCTTAATTATTAATTTCTTTAAATGAATTACTAGAAACTCTGAGAGTTCCTTATTTCCCAGACGTTAGGAGTCTCTTCAATTTTATCCTTAATGTCCGAATGACTTTTCTACCCCTCAAATCCATTCTGTTTTAGTCAAAGTTGGTAAAGCCACTGATGATCTTTGCTGCTTTCTGTCAATGGACTAACAAATTTAGCATTATATTTGTTGACTTACTCCACAAAGCAGTGTTTAGACAGATTTATCCAGACAATATTGCTGCAACATTCACTTCTTAGTCCTCCACTATTTCTTATCTCAAGTCTCGTTGATACATCAACACTCATTTCAGGTTCATTTTGTAAAAGAATCTTGGGTGGACTTAACAAGAAACAGAGTGGTTTCATGGCCCTTAAATAGTGTCATTAAGTGTATTTAATTATAGGTGAAGCTTTGCATTGCTGTTGTTTTGGGTTGGACTATATGCACTTCATGTTATTACAATCCACGTGTTCCATTCAAATCTTTTGAAAGATGAGATGCACCACTACTCATCCATTGTTGTCTGAATGTCTGTTGACACATCATAGACTCCGGCTAACTTCCTCTGTGTCAAATCAGTAAGTGAAACGCCTGACAGGAAATGACAATGTGGAATGCCATCTTTGCCGAGCCACTGCTGTTGCATCACATGCTATCCAGGTGACACATCACTAACAGAGAGTATTGCGAGTTTGCAGCCTGGCAAATCAGCTGCTGCCATGGATACAGAGACTTGCACGATCAAAACCAGAGGGTTTGCTAAGATTGTTATTTATCTGATTCACACGTATGGTTTTCATGAAGAGAGAATGCAAGCTAGCAAATGTTTAAGCAAAGAAAGTCTTGTTTGTTTTGATGCTAGTTCAACATTTTTTCTTTCGATTGTTTCATTTAGGAAACATTCAGATTCATTTTTGTAGGAAAGAGAATACTATTGTTTCCTCAAAACCAAGAAAGTTCACTGAAATAAGTGCTTCCCCTGTACTCTATTCTCTCTGCACACTTTCCTCTCTGCACACTGTCCTCTTCGTAAGAGACTCTTAATAATGAGCAATGGACAGGGTGCGCTTGCCAGATACACAGTTAACGCACCTGTTACCCCTGACTATGTCCGAAAGAAAGAGCAGCCAGCACCTGATGTGAAAACTGCAGTACGTCCATCTCAGCCCACAGCCTCACTTCAAACTGACCCACTTTCAGTTTCAAATGTAATTTCTGGTTTGGGAAATAATTTATGCTGAGAGCTGAGGACTCCAGCATCTCAACTAATCGGAACAATCCCTCGCTATTTATTGATCAGAACTAAAGAAAAGCTATTGAAGGGAATTTCAATCAAACATTGTTGAGTGATGATCAGTTGCCAAGCAACTACTCCTACATGCAGGATGGTACCAGATGATAAGTGATGTGGATGTAGAGATGCAGAAAATGATGGAATTGTTAGAAGTGTGGCGACATCATTAAAGCAATCAAGATTTGAGATTATTTGTGCATTCTCACCTTTTGAAAATTTAAAATCAACTTTGCTAAATAAAAACTTGAGGTTTGATCTCTAAAAGATGGCTTCTTCCATGAATTGAATTACTTTTTTGTTTAAATGATTTTTATACTTCTAGTCTCTAGTAAAAGATTTACATACATACAGTGTCAAAAACACTTTCATTGTCTTACAATCAGCATTTACTTTTAATTGTCTCAGATTGACACATGTAAAGGCTTAATGTTCAAATGCCCTACTTAACCCCATGTAAATTTGTGGCAATTGGAAGTTTGAGATCCAGGCTGCTGTGTAAGAATACTGTTCACAGTATGAAGATAAGAGACCAAATAAATCTTATCCACAGAGCAAAACACAACAAAGTCCTTCTGTGTTATTTCACGACTGTAGGCTTTGAAAAGATGAGCACTTAGCACCAGAAGAGCATTTCACTTGACTGACCATGGATCACTTGAAAGGTGTGCAGAGTCTAAGTGTGTGTGCGTAACTAGTGGTGAGAGCTGTGGCCATCATGTAGGTCACCACGAAACAGGAAAAAGATTAGTTTCAAGTATGAGCTGTTTCAAAATAGGCAATAACTACATAGATAACTGAAGATAACTGGAGCAATTTCTCTATTAAACTCAAACTGAATGTCCCTCAGATGCCAAGTTACACACCGTATGAAAGATCATTTTCAAAAGTCCTTATTCCTATAGCCCACAATACTGGAAAAAGCAAGAATCGAAAGCACAGTTAAAAAAACTAAATTGCCTTTCGCGTCATTTAAGCGTGGCAAAAGTATTTTCTTCTTTGTTTTAAAATTAGATTTTTTTTCTCATGCAGTTCTTTTTTACACACCTTGTGAAAATTTGCAAGACCTAAAATTCAATATTGTAATATGTCTATTTGACTATGTGCTATTTGGTTAAGCTATTGTGCATTGCATTGAAAATTAACTGGCATTTGAATCAGCTTCAAACTCACAGTGGCATGCAGATTATTTTTTAAATGCCCATATTGATTTATATATGCTATTCCATTACAATAGGAAATTACAAACTATTAATATTGTTTCATATATAACGTGTGTCAAAAAGTAATTTAATTCTGCTTTAATGTGTTCAAATTCCCACTCATTTGACCTACAAAATAGAGGCCATATTAGGGATTTTTGAAACAGATCATTCAAGGCGGTGTGTGACTTGTGGTCTAAGGGACATCTAGTTTGAGTAAAAGTAGAAAAAGTGTTTTTATTTTATTGCCTTATTGGTAACAAATTGTATATGAAACAAATATTTTTACCTGTTTCATGGTGACCTGATGCACACATGGAAAACATTCCCCATTAGTATATTTAATGTCTTTTACTTTTTAGTGACCTGTCGGACAGGTGAAAATTTGCAAAGAGTCAGGAGTTTATAGCAACACCTTCTGCTGATCTAAGGTTGTCACTTAAGTGGGTAAACTTTGAAATGGGTACAGTTTAAGATTTAATAGTTTACTACGAAGTCCACTTCCTCTAAATTGCCTTATGGTTCAAATTTGTGATACAACATGAAAACCTTTTGGAGCCAAACTCTAAACATTTTTTTTTCAAGTTAGGCAGTTTAACGTGAAGTCTCAAAAAGATCTGCTTGATTATCAGTGGAGACTTGAGTTTCAATCACTTCTAAGTTGGCTTCGCAAGGAAAAATGCACCATAAATTGATTCTCACGTTTGGAACAAGGATTACTTTAATACACAAATGTCTCTGAATGAAATCACAGTAACTCCAAACAAGTCCTTTTGGATTCCTTCAAAACACTTGCAAGTTTTATTTCTACTCGAGGGAGCTTTAATAACACTAATTGCATGCTCGAACTCTCCAGAGTCTTTCTGCAGCTTTTAAACAAGCAAACAGCCCAAGCAAAGTTCTAAAAACAGACTTAAGCCAGTGGATGGGGAATGGCTGTTAGTTACCTCAGAAACAGCAATTGATCAATCACATTTTTTGATTTGGCTCCTCTACATCCTGCCTGTTCAGAGTTGATCTAGGCAAGGACCTGGTTTCATTCAGATTCAGCAGGGTATCAATAAAGAGATCTAAAGTGCTCTCTTCCTAATAAGAGACTCTATGTTAAACAAGGCTAGAACAACCATCTGAGGCTCTCTCAGCCTTCTGTAACCTAGCAACAAACGCCAACACAGTTCGGCAATCTAACCAATGCGTAAAAGCTTACGGAAGTCCTCTAGTCATTCGTAGGTGAGGGGAACTTTGCCTCATTACCAAGAACGAGATGTGCAAAATGAAAGCGTATTTGTGTAAGTGCTTTCCTTTCACACAAATGGGTTAAGATGCAAACAAAATAAACCACACATGAAAAGCCTAAGATGAAATTTCTGATCTAGTCACCATGGTGATATGCTGAGCTGAGGTGTTTGTGAATGTTAGCATCTCCAATTGCATATGCTAATTTAACGTGGTAACACACACAGGCTAAGAGATCAGCTGCCAAACGAAGCTGCATGTTTAATGAAAGATCTCTTCATCTTCTCAGATCCACGTTTGCATCAGGGATCTTCATGCCTGAGAGAGTTGGACAGGTGCCAGAGGTTAAACTCAACCTGTGTTTGGCTGCCATTACAAGAAAAACATTAAAGGGAAGTTCAGCTAACAGCCAGCGGCGAGCAGATTTATGCAGTTTCTTACTGCTTCATCACACAAATTCAGCAGATCCTGAGTGCATCATGCTCCACAGAAGCTTCAGGAAAGGATTGGACAGGACAGTGGACGGTGTGTTCTTGAAAGATAAAGACTATCTGCAATGTGTTACTGGTCTACACTAAGGCCCTTCTTCTAAAGTTTAAAATAGTCCTTGAGTTGCTTTTGTTCAAACACTCATTTAAAACAGTCCTTCGTTTTCTCAAATTTGAATCGTGGAAGTGTATCATAGGGTCCTCAAAGTATTGTTTATTAAACCTTTTAAAGGAATCATCATCTGAGAAAAGGTTTGTTGCTCACATGAACAAGTTTCTGAACACAAAATAGTTTTTAAATTGGAGCAAGCTCTGGAAAAACCAAGAAAGCAAGAAATGTCCCTTACTGATGTAATCTATAAAGACCCTGTTCATGATGATGGCCAACCCCTTCATGCTTATTAGCTGGGATGGACACATAGCTTGTAGTGATTTGTTGTTAGAACTGACTAAAGATTCATGAAAAGTTTAAAAAAACAAAAACAAACGCAGCTCTAAAAAGGACTGAGTACCACCAAGGATTTGGACCTTGTCTACAACAAAGGAAGCTATGCTTTCCCAGTTTAACAAAAATGCATATATGTGCATCTTTTAAGTTCATACTTGAATAGCTGTGGAATGTTATAAATATGACCTCCAACTGTGAGCAGTCTATACATTCACTACATTTCAATCCTGAAAGTCGCAGCAGCTCAAGATAGTGAGCTTTTAACATCTGGTGGGACTTTTTTCCGTCTTTGCTTCTGGATTGTAATAAACTAAACAATCAAACTTTTTTAGAGTAAAAGTAGTAGTTAGTGTAGTTATTGGATTAAAGTATTATGTCTTAGTCTCTCCCACCCTCCAATGCCAGCTCGCCAGTCACAAACAAGAAGCTGGAACACCATTAACATTTGCTTCTAAAGTTGGGCTAGAGGGTAATCAGGAGATTTGTAATGTGGAAAGTTACTCTATTCAGACAACTTGAAAGAAATACAATCAGTTAGTAATTATTTATTATATTCCAATATGGCATTGCAAAATCAACTGAGGGTATGGTAATGAATGTCTGCAAAACATATTTTACTTCCTTTAGCTCAAGCTTGTAAGAATAGATTACACAAGCAACAGTTTTGTCTCTTCAGCCAAATAGATCAGCACATGAGTCACCCTTATGATTAAGTCCTGACGCTACTGAAACTGACTGTTATGATAATAAAAAGTCAAATATTGTTCTACCTTTTGGTAGAGCTCAATGAACAATTGACAATTCAGTCCAGAAATACATATTTTATCAGGGATTCAAAGTGAACACACTGTGGTGGTACATAAGTTCAAAATTAACAACAATGTTCTTTAACCTTTATACCATGTAGTAGACTGTGTTAAAAACAAGAATTATACTCTTATGGATAAATGACAATACAATTAATTGAAATCATTGTCAGTGAAGGTAGTATGTTTGACTATTTCATAATACTTGGAGGAATTGTATTTGCATGGTTTCGTTTTTGTAATTAACACTCATATATTCTTCACCGGGCGTCACGGTGGCGCAGTGGGTAGCACGGTCGTCTCACAGCAAGAAGGTCGCTGGTTCTAGGCTCGGCTCGGGCAGGTGGCATTTCTGTGTGGAGTTTGCATGTTCTCCCCGTGATCGCGTGGGTTTTCTCCGGGTGCTCCGGTTTCCCCACAAGTCCAAAGACATGCGGAATAAGTGAATTGAATAAGAACAATTGCCCATAGTGTTAAAGTGTGAATGTGTGTGTGAATGTTTCCCAGCGATGGGTTGCGGCAGGGAAGGGCATCCGCTGCATAAAACATATGCCAGTGAGTTGGCGGTTCATTCCGCTGTGGCGACCCCAAAAGGGAATAAAGCCGACATGAAGATGAATGAATATTCTTCACCTTACATTGAAAATTTTCATTAATCTGTTAAAACACTCTTCAACAGCTAAGTGTTGATCCTTAAAAAGAACTTGATGAAGTTGTGCTCCGATGAAGTATAGAATATTCCCTCATGTGAATATTTCATTTTTCTTCTTCCATGCATTATTTCCTCAAGAAAATGAGATGCACCTTTAAAGATATGTATGCACTGAACCACAATGCAAAGAATTTAACATAGCCGATGCATGCAGAGAAATGACATGTTCATCCATAAACTTAAATTGTAGGTGCATATAAATTTGAGCTGCAAAGGTGTGAAATTAGCCTTTTTGTTCAAGTGTATAAAGTGTGTTTCGGTCTAATTTAAAGTTACTGGCAGAGGTTAGAATCAAAATCTAGAAATCTCTGGAAACATTTCTTATACATTACATTTTTAAATCTAGACAAATACAGTTTAATTTACTGAATCTCTGCTAACTGCTTTTGCTATATAGTAATGAAGCAGCATTATGTAGAAGACAAGCAGACTTGGCAGAGAATGCAAACCCAGCATCCATGGCTCATCTGAAGTTTCTCTTGTTGTTTGTACAGATGTTTAACAGAGATGAGACGTGGGGATATACACCTGCTTAAGAGAAGTTAGATCTCAAGCCCCCTCCTGATCTTTACCCACCTCTTCACAGTAAATACACGCAAAACATGTATATACAAAATACTTATTTAAACAGCTTTTTAAACTATTCGATTAGAATCTTTACAGATTAATAAAATTAAGGACACATAAAAATGTCATGAACAATGTTTAACAATCTCTATTTAACATATTTAAAATCATAAAAGAAACCGCCACTATATCATTGAACCTGTTAATTTTTTTTGCTTTGTCACATCTTTCTACTCGGTTTACAACAGAGCTTTGAACACAGAGTCAAACGTCTACATTCAAATATCTAAAATGTGTTCCTATTCAGATGAAGAGAAAAACATGACAGATGATTGGGGTGGAGGTCAGGGGAATCAAGGCAAAAAAATCCTTAAACTTCTTTAACTTTCTTTGTCTCCATGCAATAAAATCTAACTTGTTAAGAAATTACAAACACAAACTGTGTTGTTCTTCAGTGAGGGAAAAACAAGAGGTACTAACACTAATGCTAGACAACTTTTTCTTGTAAACCTGTAGTACATTTTAAAACCATTGCAGAGATTGTAGACATTCTTGAATATTTTGTCAATTATGCAGAAATGTCTCAACACGTAAATGTAGTTTCTTTCAGATTCATTATTGAAGAAGTAAAGCACTTGTTGTATGCACAATCATCTTTCTGTTTAGCAGGGGGGGGCACACAACCCCTGTTTTTAACTATTTTAAAGTTAATGTGCTGATAACGGCTGCTATTCACAGGAAAACATATTTTGTGCTCTGTTTTCATCTCCTTATTAATCAAAACATTGAACGCTCCAAAGTTTGATGGCCCCCCACAGCACGAGTCCTTTAACAAAAACACTTCTTGACTGAAAGTACATCCATTCAAACACAACCTCATAATCATCATGATCATTTATATTTGTGTATTGCAATATTAATTGTGCAAAAAAATGAAAGAACTATGTTGATTAGATGGCCTAATTAATTTGGACAATTAGAGAAAGCTGTAAAGTAATGCCACTGAGCACTGACCAATTTAAAATAGCAGATTTATATACTTATAAAAAACATTACCAACAATAAATTATAGCACTTTATAATAAATGTGTTAAATCAGAAATAGCAAGTTCAATTAATTTTATGAGTAATTATTGTATGGTACTTCTAGTCATCACAGGTTTTTAAAACATGAATTAGGATAATAAATATATCAGTGGCTTTGGATTATAGTAAGAGCCTTCATTCTGAAAGTTTGGCTCTTAATATAAGCAAAAATAAAAAATAAAAACAAATACTTACAATATTTCAACAATAATAATATTTGAGAGACTAAACAGTTCATTTAATGCAGCGGTTCTCAAACTGTGGAAGCGAAGCAAAGCGGTACTTCGAAACCTGTTAGTGGTACACGACGCCATCGGCTGTCATTACGGTGTAAATGGATGTAAAACAAAAAATTATCAGGTGTGACAAACTGCATCATTAATCGATGTCTATTGGTAGATTTTTTGGAAGACACTGGGTTAATCCAATAAAATCACAGGCCCTTCCCCCGAACATCTGTCTTTTGACCCTCCAGAGTATTGATAATGAGCCTCAGTCAAATCTCACCAGGAGAAATGTGATTAAAATATTACATTTCCAAGTCTGTTGGCACTAATCCTGCGCAGATAAAATCATAATTCATATAACGTTACATTTAGCTTGTTTAAAAGTGAAGGTACTCACGCACAGTCTCCCCATCTGTGGCACGTGTCTGTCATTATAGCAGGATAATGTTCTCTTTAAAGTTAATCAAAAGTTAGCTTAAACTTCATTTGTCTTTAATGTCTGCTTACAATGATTACAGTATAAGTTTATGCTACGCTCGATTAATAAAACGATGCTGCTGATCTGAAGAAACCAAACATCAGAGATGAATATCCAAAGGTAGGCAAGAGTTCATACAAACACAGCCTCACATTCATCATCTCTTATAACAATATTAAAACTGTGATTATATTGAGGGCACCTGAAAGCAGAACCAATACTAAATTATACAACAAATATTATAAAGTTTACGCGAGCTGTGCCTAGGAAAGAGAGAAAGATAGAGAGAGAAAATGATTTTGTCATCAAACTTGATATTTTTTTTATTTAGAACAGTACATTCTTAATGTTGAGGTTGTATACTGCTGCTAAAATGACTAAATATTTTATTAGCAATAATATTGCCTCTTATTTGAAATCTTTACATTTTGATCCATAATGATTCCTTATCCTTGTCCATAATTATCTTTTTTCAGGTCTAGAAATCATCCTTCAGAAATGATCTATGAAGGTAAAAAAAACAAGATTAATACATTCTTTCATTCCTGCCAAGAGCTATAAAGAGTAATATCATGACTATCACTTTGAGATGTTTCAGATTATTTTAGGCTCTCTTGGAGTATCGGCAGTCTTTTGCGTTTAGCAATCACTCTCAAGGGTTGTGATTATGAATTAGTTGATATTTGAGAAAATTATTTAACACCAATGGCAAACCAGAGCCATTTTGCTCGAGCGTTCTTCACAGACTAAACATATCAGCTCTGCTTGTTTTCCGTCTTTAGAGTGATTTGCACTGCTGCTGGATTTTTCATCACTAAAATTACCATTTAAGCTGCGTTCTTTAAATTTGAACCTTTGTGCCTTTACTAGACAAAGCGGTCAGCTTAATTTGACCATTTAGAAAAAGGCCATTGGACACTAATGGAGAATTTCGTTGGTCTTTTTTTTTATATGACAGTCCTGGTCATCATGAACTTGTATTGTACAGAACAGAAAAAAGCATTGCATTTCTCCCTGGAGAGTATTCGGAGAAAAAAAAGAGAACAACGAACAGCGGGTTGTTTTGGAACCACACAAGGACAAGAAAACACTGCAATTATCCTTTGTAGGTACAACTATTCCCTTAATAACAGAACAAACATATTGTAACAAATTAAATCTCAACTGGGACATAAAAGGAGAAAATTTGAATGCAAAAGCAGAAAATTCTGTGATCTGCTACTGTGCTATAATAATAACTGCAAGCCTGTTCAGTGATTGGCTTGAGCCCTGCAGTGGCCTCGCTGGAACAGGCAGCATCTGTCTGGACACTTGTGTGTGTGCGTGTGAGCGTGTGTTAGGACACTTGCAAGAGAACAAGCAGAGATTAGCAGTCTTTGCTCTTCTATGATTAGTGCTAACAGCCATGCAACAGAGGCACACAAGGCTCTAGCATCTGTTCCTCACAGCACCCATCAACTCGGTCTCACAGAGATTCATTAAAAGGGCTTCTTCTTCGTCTTCTTCTTCTAAAACGTCTGGTCTTAGCTTGCTCTTTAAAGATTTTGAAAGCAGACTTCTTGATGATGTGTTCTACAGAACAAATATAGATTTCAGAGAATTCTCTAAAATCAAATTAAGTTTTTGTAAATGATTATTAAACCATTCACAAAACATTTTTCTCAACTATAAATTAATTTACAGTTGTTAGTTAGGTTTTGTTTTATTTTTAAAGTCAGCGGTCAAAAAACTGTAGACTACATTTTAGAAATCTACACAAAACAAACAAGACCATGCGTGCAACAGGTTGTACACTCAAAATTAAATTTTTGCTTGCTCAAAATAAATGTTCTACATGCGTAGGACATTTTATTCACAAAACGCAATTCATGTGTGGGCAAATGGTCTTTTTGCACTCTCGAAATATAACTTTTTATGCTCAGAATTGTGATGCTTCAATTACCCCATATGGTTATGCAAGCAAAATTGGCATTTATAAACACTATTTATTCCCAAAACTTTGTTTGAAAATATCACCTAAACTGAAATTCTTCCAGAAGAAAACCCAAGTTTCAATAATACTTTCTGGATTCATAAATGGAACTCATTTATTTGGTCATTTTTGGGTAATTAAAGCTTTTTGGAAGTCTGCAATATGCCTGCCTCTCATTTAGGAAAATTCTTAATCTAAGCATTACTTTGAGACATTCTACTTTATCTGATCGTTTTTACTCATAAGATGAATTGAATTTCGAGCTGTGAAACCACATCAGATTTAATAGTTCAGACCACCAGATGGAGAGGACAAAGCAAGATCTTACTGATAACTCAGTATAAAGCATTTTCTAGAACATACATATTGCTATAAGGTATAAAGATATAGCGCACACTGCTGAAATGTTAATGACTCATACATTTTAAATTTAAAAACAATTTTTTTCTAGAGCCATTTGTTGGGGTAAAAATACACCATAAATGCATAATTAAAACCCCCAAAAATAATCAAACTCCCAAAAATGCATTTAAAGACAACCTTTTTCCACACTTTAAATATCCATTAATTGTAAAATGCAGCATCTCCAGCTCACCTCAAGTTTATTCCTAACAATTGAACAATGGTGGGTGTCAATCTTTAATGAAATCATGCACAGTGTTGAAGCATGAAGATAATATATTCACAGTGAGCTGCCAGCGGGAGGCTGGCAAGAACCCCCGGAGGAGCTGTTCTGGCTGATAGGAGAAAAGCAGTGAGGAACCTCCTTGAGTTTTAATTGTGAATGTGAGAAAGCCGCGGTGGAAAAGTGCAGCATCAGTTCATGCAGAGAATAAAGAGCTCAAACAGCATACATGGCAGACATGTGATATAACATACATAGCTGTATATTTCTAAAGTGTAGTCTGCAAGTTTACATGTATATCTAGTGTGTTATAGAGTGTTTCTCCCAACTATTCATTCAGTTGGTGCATTCTGAACAATTCAGTCATTTACCGTCATACAAGAAACAACTGACTGAAAAAATGTAAATCCCTACAGAACAGTTTTGGTTAATAAATGATCTCCTCCAGCTCAAATCAAGATTTCATCTTGATCACATTTTTATTCTCATTCTGAAGTGTCTCAACATCTTTCTAATAGATTTTTTTCCAAGTGACTAATTTATACGCTTAGCCAAATACCATTTACACAATTACACCAAATACCATAACACAACCCAAATTTTGACAATACAAAATTCAATAATTAAGCCTCAATTTTAAATGTAAGTAAAACGTATATCTATGTTAATTAGAAGTATTTATTGGCATATATTGGTACATAAACAAAATATACCTATCTCAATTAATACTCAAAATACAGAGCTTTTTTAGTTATTTTAATATTTATTATTTTATTAAGTTTGATGTTGGTGAACATCGCAAACATGTGAGGGTTTTCCATGGGGCTACTTCCAGATTTGGCTCACAAGGTCAAAAGGATTAACAGTGAACATTACTGCATTTTAGTTTTACGAATCTTGAGATTTTGATTGATGCACTTATTACAATAAAATAAAGAGAGGAAAATACAAAAAAGTTCTCTTTTTGGGGTGCCCATAGAGCAGAATTACAGGCAATTTTCCCGTTTGTTATACTCAGTAACACATAAAACAAGTCAAATGTTGATTTTTAACTTTCAGTTTGGAAACAAAAATCAAATGAACTCAAAGTACAGTATACTGACCTACATTTAGGATCATTACAATTAGTGACCAGAATCCAATAATCGATAATGCAAAGTGGTAAATGCTAAAATAATAACACAGACAACAAATATACAACTATAATTGAGGTTTACTAAGATGAACTGTATGTTCCAATCCATGCAGCCAACATACTATGAATAGTGTGAAATTTCAAATTTGTGCATTGTGCATCTTTTTTGATTGTAAGTGATTGTAAGACTACATTTTTAAAAAGCACCCCAAATTTTACCATTCCCATTCTTCCTGTTAGATTTTAAAACTAATATGCACTAGCTGACACTTACATGTAACTTAAAATATAAAATATACCCACAATTATAATATAATACCCACAATCCTTTGTATTGAATGTGGATTTGAATATTGAAATAAAAAGATTGATTTTAAGTTATCTGTGTTAGCGTAAATATACTGTTTCAAAATATATGCATTTTATTCATTTAAATTGATTAAATCATATTAGTTTTAGAAGAGGAGATATTTAGCATGAATAATAGCAATGTTATTGTGTAAAATTATCACCTAGGTATCAAAAACCAAAATCCAACCAGAATCAAACTGGATCACAAACATGCTCTTATAAGCAACTGAGGAGAGTGTCTTCATTTTCCTGATTCACACTCAAAATAATCCAATTATCTGCCACAAAAAATAGCACCTACTTTAAGGGTACACAGTAGTATAAGTAGTTGGATAGATCAGAGGAAGCAACAAAATGCTGCTATGTGCCGTAAGAAAAGCACATCTCTGAGAAACCTGGCAATCCCTTAAGTACCATGTTTTAGTCAGTCAGTCAATCTTAAACAAGTAAGCCTCTAGCTGACTGTCATTGTCTACATAATGTTCTGCGAGTTACAAATCCATCACTTGTGTTTTTGAAAGAGAGCTAGAGGAATGGAGAGATTAGAGCGGAGGTGCAAAGGCACCACACTGCTGGGTTTTTTAAATGATAAAAGCTCTAAACAGTCATTTGCAGATTAGTGGAAAGGAACCAGTGGTTTATCTCCCTGCGAGAGAACTTCTCCTATAAGCTGTGACATATTTATCTCCAGCAGAGCGGACGGCATCGAGATATTTCCCCCTCATTGGAAGGGAAGTGTGTCAGATTATGTCAACATCCCACTGTGCCTGCTCCCTGTACAAACTTTTCCCTAGAGTTACACAAGAATCCAGCAGACACAGAGTAGCCCACAGCGCACATCAGCCAACACAGGGTCAACGCTGATTAGACATTTTTACAAATACACAGTCCAATGAATTTGAATGCTAATTTCTCAACTCTATATTTGTAAATTGTAACTTTAAATTGTAGATAAATGTAGACAATTATTTTGAATAAATCTACTTCACATTTAAGGTTACAACTCTTCCAAAGCATAAAACAGGCAGATAAGTGAATATACTCTATATTGCCCACAAACATTGATTGTAAAACACGTTGATTATACATCAATGATTGAACACAATGCTTACAATGTTCTTTCATTCTAACCTGACGCCGTCAATTAAACAAGGATAATTATATTTCCTGATTTCAAAAGAAACTCTATGGTTCCAGAGTTAAGTCTATATTGTACTCTGTTCCTATCCAATTTAATCAGACAATGTAAACATAATATTAATTAAGCGTTTTGTCTGAGAAAAAGTTTTTGAAGTAACAAAAAGCACCACATAAATACATTTTGACAGATTTATTGAAAAATATAATACATTTTACATCTAAATCTTGCTTTATGACACCTTTTTACATTTTCAACGCTATACAATCTGTACTTTAAAACTGTCTGAATGTAGTTTCATAACCCTTTAATTCCAAAGCAAGTTAAAGGAGAAAACTTCCAAAACAAGCTCTATTTTGCTTAGATTATAAATTCTGATAAGAAGGCATTACAATAAAATCATGGTATCACCTCTATGAAGCTTTTTATGATTATTTATGGCCAGAAAAAGATGTTAATGTAACAAATTCTTAACATAAACACATCATATTGATATGATAAGAACCTCTTTTTAATCTAAACTTTTTTTCTGGCCCTCCACATCTGTCCAAAAATCAGTCATTCAAAATAACTTCATTTAAGGTACATCTATTAAATAAAAACCAGCTTTAAACAATTTTTGTATGTTTATATATGAAGCAGTAAAGCAGTTTCTTGTAAAACTCATGCGTATAAGAGGAGTTTCAATTCATAAATAATTGATACAGGCGCACAATGGACATCTCGAGGTCTTGTATCAGTAAGTCATGGGAAACAAATGACATATCTTGAACTTAAAAACATATTTCTTTACAGCTCCTGCAAATGCAGCTGGGTTTTTATTTTGTGTTGATAAGTGTTGCAGGAACTGCTTGGATTAACACATCTTGAGCTTTTAAGAAGACAAAAAATGTGATGGACTTACTGGCAGCGCTGTATAGAAGATTTCAGCAAAACAATCGAAAAGTCTTTGATTTATGATTCTTCTTTTTACTCCAGAGGCTAACATTTACGATTAGTATCCTCATAATGTAAGCATTCCAAGGAAATGCAATGTGATACAATGCTGTGAAAGAACACGTCCCCCGCATGAATCGAACACTCGCCAAAAATCTATTCATATATATATATTTACTATTTAACTTAGGATTGCTATAACATCATGTTAAAATGCCATAATAGGTCACCTTTTAGACACAACTATAAACACATGTCCTCAAATTAAGACATATTTTTCAGCAGTCGTATACACGTACAACTTCATTTACCATGCACTGTGGTATTATATTCTCAGAATGTGAGAATCTCATTTTGCACTACTGTATCTAGATCACTTTAAGAAACAACAATCCGGTGATTCACTATGAATCAGCTGAACATTATCTGATTCATTTCAGTCTGATTTAATGGAAATGACACACAAACACACTAAAGAGTCAATCACTTATCCAAGTATCTTACATGATCTACTTGGTACATGCAAGGTCAACGGAGAGCTGTCATCCTCCGAGGCCCCAGAACCTTAATAAATGTCTCCATTTATCAGTCTCCAGCGTAACCGTGGATGTACTTTCTAGAAGGCTACAAGTTGCTGCTTCTCTGAGTCGCTAGCATTTGCCTGTCTCATAAACATGGCCATGTGGCTCTCGCTGCGCTGCTGCCGCCCCACTCAGCTAACCACTCAGCCTCTTATTTCACAGCATGCATCTGGCAGCCATCACAAAGCTTCCCAGTAAGTGGGGCCCAGACATAGATGCCAGAACCCTTGCCAACTTGCTTGCCCTCCTGAATTTCTTAAGGCGATTTGTTTATATTTGTATGCAGTTAAACTAGCAGAATCCATCATTAAAAACGAAACACAGATGCTTTTGTTGTTGGAGCAAATGATTGAGATGATGACGTTACTATGGAGGTTACTCATAGCGTGCCAGGGTGTGAAATTGCAGGGCTGAGTTAAATTGTAATGAAGATGACATTTGTTGCAAAACCTCAAATTAAGTTTTGACAAGGATATCATATAATAACCCAAACTGTTTGAATCACAGTTAATTGTTATATACAATTTAATTTAAAATGATTTTTGGATTGAAGGATGGAAGCTTTGATCCTAGAATGTGCTGTGTGTGGTTAAATTTGTTAACTCACTAAAGAATTTGTGGATCAGTTAGGCTATGGGGATGTTTAGTTGTGACATCCTCATGCCACTTCATACTTAGACGCTGTAACCTTCATTATTATCACTATAAGGGTAATAATCATAACTTGCATTACAAAACAGCAGATTTGCTATTTACAATCATTCCTTATAAAGGACGCTTGGACTCTCACATCCATTTTACTTCTCACAAATTTCCCACCTGATATAAAAAACTATTTAATCCATTTTTACCTAATAATAATTAAAGTTACAGCTCCCTTTCCTCATTCAATTAATGGATTAAATGAGCACTATTCTCCGAAAGAGGCATAATTATGTCAAGGCCAAACATCCTCATAGCTAATCTACCTAGTCAGACGACATTCCATCGCCTCTTATTTGAATAAAACTAATGGTCAAATTCTGATTGTAAAGATTTTTCCATACTTTTCTAGAGTTGATCAATACCTTAGCAGGGCCATAGGTTTTACATTTCCCAAGCTTGAGAAGCACTAGCAGTTGTAAGAAC
The DNA here is from genome assembly GCA_900490495.1 of Danionella dracula. Classification (NCBI taxonomy): domain Eukaryota; kingdom Metazoa; phylum Chordata; class Actinopteri; order Cypriniformes; family Danionidae; genus Danionella; species Danionella dracula. The sequence goes on from UELW01000223.1 coordinate 1,762,740, forward strand.
AATCGGCGTTCCATGCAAAGTATACACAAACATGGTTGCAACACTTAAGTGTAAAAAATAAACAGATTTCCATCCATCCACATGCAGCACCATCTTACTTTAAACAAAAAATTCTGAAAATTCCAAAAGTGAAAGTTTTTGATGTGAAAATGCTTGTTTTGAGGCTACTTGTTTCCAAGCAATACTTAGATTAAGGAGTATACCCCCATCTGTTGGACGAACATGTTCCTGACCATGCTTTTGAGGATTTTTAAGGGGAGCGTAATCTGCAATAAGAAAAAACACAGAAAGAAATTTTTTTTATTTTTAAACAAATTTGTAATTAGACAATTATTTGTCTGTGATCATATGAAGAAAATAATTAACAATATGGCCCCCAACATCACAACCAATAAACATTGAGGGTTTAATTTCTTAAATTACACTTTTTCAAAATATAGCTAAAAACATAAATCCTACATTGTGATTCAATCATAAAATAGCTTTAATTCACCAGCTGTGTGCAACATGGATGGCGTAACGGCTGATATTCTGCGCCTGAGCACACATGGAGGAAAAGAGACAGCATAATGTATAAAACTCGACTAAAGGGAATATTCAGGGTTCAGCGACCATTAAGTTACAATGGTATTTTAACCTTTTTTTAATGGTCACAGAGTTGAAGAGCCTTAGTTTAATGTTTAATGCATGTCTGCTGACCTCACTAGCACCATTTTCTGCAGCAACCTATGATTTTTTACATTGTAAAATTTGCAACTCATAAAATTAAATTAGTAGCAAATGACAAACTTTCACATGATTTCTCTTAAATCCAAAAGAAAAAGAATATAAAATGTATATACAAATATAAAAGTAATATAAAAATTACTTTGCAAGAAAGAGACTTGAGAGAGTGTGGATCTATCACAGCCATTAAGACGTGTGTTTTCTCTGGAGAACAAACCTAAGCAGGATCAAATTTAACATACCCTGAGGTGAATGATGTGTTAGAACTGCAGAAGTAAATCAGTCTTGAGATGAGATGCCTTCAGGGAATGTATGAGGGAAAACAATGTGAATATTTAAATCAAATAGATTTGTCAGACTGGCTAATTTAAAAAAAAGAGAGAAAGAAACAGAGCCCACCTCGTTTTTCAAGAGTAAACTCTTACTTGTAGTAGCTGAACAATATACTATTCAAAAAAAAAACTGTGTGGAATAATTCTCTTTTTTACTTTGAAGCTTGTCAAATAACTTCGAGCTTACTGACATATTTTCATACTGACAAAAGAAAAATTGTATTTCTGGAAACAAGAGAGACACAGGACGTGTCTAGAAACAATTGGAGAAGGATATTCCATTGACTTTATTCTCACTCCTGAGGTGTCAAGCAGTGAGCGCTCATGCCTGAACACTTCTGTAAACTGCAGCAAGTGTATATTACTGTGGTCTAAAACAACTCCGGTTCCAATAATGCTATGGGGTCAGGTTATCATTATCAGGCTTTGGCCATTACAGCCACATCGATTGCTTTTACAACATTCTCATGGCTCTAGTGTTCTGCTCCTTTTTATCTTTCACTCGTGTTATGCAATAGCCCAGTCGATTTAGCCTGCTGTACCCTAGATCTTAAATCTTAGTTTTAACATGAGTTAGTATGAACAAATACAATCTTTTCTGGCACATCATTCAAAATTTAAAGGGACTCCAGTGTAATGTAATTAAAGCCATCTGAGTGTAACATTCTAAGCCTGAGGGCTAAGAGAAAGATAATTGGTGTATTATCCACTCATTAAGCTCAGACCTCATTAAACATCTACTTGAAGACCCCATGAAATCGACTGACAAGATTTCCACTTTTTTGTTGATGTTTCTTGATGGTAAGATGCTTATAATGGTAAGATGGATGGAGAAAGTGAAAAGACAAAAAAATGCATTGCTATGCTACTTCAAAAAGGTTTTTTCTATGACTTGAATGGTGAGAGAGACAGACTATAGTGGAGGGCCCTGTTGAAATTCTTTTGGAAAAAGTTATAGTCGCCACTTACAAATTAGTTGGAGACCTCTCTTCTGCTTCTTTGCATATTCTCTGCATCCTTGAATGTGTGTGACAGGTGAACATCAGATTATCTTTTCTTCTAAAGAGAGAACACTGAATGAATTTGACCCTGAGACGGACTGGTGACTCATTCTGAGATTACCCTGCTGTTCACCTAGTGTAGCAGGAGAAAAAAAACCTCAAGAACCATGTGGCTCTCACCAGGAAAGAGCCACTCAAGAAAGTGAATTGGATGGAATTGGGTAATATGTATTGAGATGATCGCGTTTGTTTTCCTGTAGCAGAAATACTTTCAACTATCTATTCTTATTTTATGACACTTATTGAAAGGAAAGGCACTTGTGTGAGACACACAGAAATACTAGAAGATCAAACGAAGACTGAAAGAGGATCTACTGTATAAAAGACTGAAAGGCTCTTTCACACAAGAAAACGTACAGAACATGGAATGGTTTGTGTGCTTGTTTATTGTGATGCTACAACATGAATGAAATAAAAATTATTTGAAAGTAGATATAAGGTCATGCATGTGTTTTATCTACTTTAACATACAATCACAGATGCGCACAGCCCTGAATTAAAAAAAAAAACTACAAAAAATCACTAAGGCTCTCATTTAGATTCTCAAATCCAGAATGATATGACAATTTAGCTAATAACAATTCCAAAAATCTGTTAATAACAATAAGCATTTCCCTGTGTCTTAGTAGCTTGGTTAACAAAGAGTGGTTAAAAATTTAAAAAATATATAAAAAGGAGCTTGCTCACAGAAGTGATTCTGCAGGCTCTTAGGGCCTTAAGCAAAAATTCATAGGGGAGCGCCAATCAGCATGATTCTCAGTTTATACAAGTTTATAAGATTAATCACCTTTCATATTAATAGTTATTTTTGTGGTTGAGTTAAATAGTCCAGATATACATTATTCTGTTTAAAACCCTATTCTACATCCTAGGTACTACACTTTAATTCTAAACCTAAACAAAAAAATGTTAGAAAAGAACACAGTATAAGTATGTCACGTATGTAAGTCTGTAAGAGTCACATTCTATTGTAATAATCTCATCTCTCCCATTCTGGTTTTCTCTTGAGCTGCTCCATGGGATTCAAAAGTGTAGATCGAATCAATACTTCATATTCTCGTGAGAAGTACAACATCATACAGGAACATCTACTGTAGCTTGTTGCTTTTAAGAATGTACGTCTATACTCACTAACTGTATTTTGCACACAGGAAATAAAATGAAACTGTGAAAAAAAGATATTGACACTAATGACTCAGAATGTGCGAGTGATTTACATTTTAAGTCAATGGGAGGAGGCAAGTTTTCTCTCTTTAGTGCAAAAGGGCCAAAATAAAAGCAATGAGTTGCAAACAACACAGTAATAAATACGGCATCCTCATCCAAGATTCCAGGATCGTTGCCAACCAATTGGGATCTACCTCAGAATCCTTCTGACAATCGTGGTTGAGGACGTCAAATGAACCAGTTATAAACATGTTATAACTGAAATGTTATACATAGTATAAACTTGAATTTATCTGTTTGAGATGATTTCTCAAAATTATCTATATCCACCCTTAAGCAAAAAGATTAAAGCCGCAGAGCTTTGGTTTTGATGAAAATTTTACACATGAGTAAACTCACTTGCACTTGGTGCTATGTACATTAAAATATCACGAGAAAACTGTCTGATTCCCAACTCATGTCTCTAGATTCCTGATCCATGTCCAGGCTAATCCGTTTTTCTGTCAGAAGTTATGATAATTGAACTTGGGATTTCTTCTTGATATATAGATTTCCTCTCACAAAAAATGATGTTTACTTGTAGCAATGCAGTGTGCTGTGCAACCTCCTTTGAAGAGAGAAGGAAAAGTCAAGTGAAGTGCTATTGAAGGAAATATTTGTGGATAAACAGATGCACATGTGTTCTTCAAACAGGTTAAATCCATAACATCATTCCTTTTTAACAATGCCTTATACATATAAATTATATAATGTCTAGCAGATGACTGATGATGTAACCCTCCTTATGTATACTGCCTTATTCAAAAATAGTTTTTTTAGGCAAAATGAAGAATAAATCAATAGCATTAGTTAATTAATGCCAAAGTGAACAGAAATGTGAGGTAAAATACCAGAATGATAATGCTAGAGGGTGAATATGGGAGATCCTCATGGTTCATTAGTCGCCCGATAGGACCAGCAGATTCTACACTGCAAAACAAGCTCCAGTCTCCACACACACTCCCCCACACACGTCTCTCCTCCCTTTCCCAAAACTAGCAAGCATGTGTGACTTTCCCACCCACTCTTTCAATGTCTCTCCATCACCTCCTCTTCTCTCTGCATGGAAGAGATAGAGCTTGTCTTTTGCTCCCTCTCTTGGCATGCAGCATCCCTTTTCATGCACATATAGCACATGCTGGTACCCAGAGAAATGCACTCTGTTGCCCTGCTTGCACACACTCACACACACACACCACAACAGTATGCGGTAAGTCCTAAGAAGTAGCATCGTCGTTCAGCACATATGCAGAACCATGCGAGAATATCACAGACTTTGCTGCCTAGCTACATCTCCATGGCAACAGGAGCAGCACAGCCCTGCGTAGCATCGTCAAATAACTGGATTGTAAGCCTTGCTGTGGAAAGAAAGTACGATAAAAGCCAAGATGTGTTTTTTTTATAACTATGAGAGGAGCAGGAATGATTACACAGCTATTCTCATTTCAGGGGGATTATGAGCGGACCTGTTCTGACCCATCCCCACTTCTTCACTTTGCTAGGTGCTTTCAAGCTCTCTTTTTCTTTTTCTTCAGTCACTATTCACACTTTAACTATCTTTCTGGCAGCACAGTTAAAGATGAGGGACATCCTTGAGGAGGCAGATTCTATCAACTGCAAGAGTCACCTAAACAGAGCAAATTCTCTTATCAGCTTTTCATCATCGTTTGGTCCTCCTCCGCTCCTCTGCCTGCCTTTATGCAAAAACATTCCATCTTTGGAACTAGATTCTAAAACATAAACTTAGCATTAAATGAGATTACGTAAAAAATGTAGTTGCCCTCCATCATTAGGACTTTTAAAAACGTTTTCTTCTAGTACTCCGGTGTTTTGCTGAGATCTTTTGTGTCATGGAATATTACATCAGTTTTGCACAGGCAGCACTTCACAAGGTGTACAACTCCCTGTTTTTTTACTTTTGAACCAAACAAGAATTTTTATTGCAACTTTCAAAGTAACATACATTCAATACTAAAGCATAACATTATGCAAAGTAACACAATACAACAATACTCATGTGCCCAAAAAATTGATAAAATTCTATAAAAGCTTTGGGTTAAAAGGGTAGTCACAGTAAAGAATTTCAGGAGGTTTAAACGATCAGTAAAAAGGTCCTTAAAAATTGTTGATGATAAAAACTTTTTTCTTTGAACATTATAATTAGGAGAGTTAATTAAAATATGTTTAATGGTAAGGCTACAAGGACAATATGAACATTGTGGAGCTTCTAGATTTTTTTAGCAAATGTCTATGGATTAGTCTGTTATGACCAATTTGACATCTTGTGTTGATCACTTGGTCTGGTCTTGACTTAAAAGAGCCTAATTTAATTCCAACCACAGGATTTATTTTCCTAACATTGTTCCCAATTATCTTACCATATAAATTATGTTCTGTTCTTGAGAGTTTTAAATCTGTGTGTTGTATTTGAATTTCTGTGATCTTGTCTATGGGAATTTGTTTCGCTACAAAGTCCACATTTTAATTTTCAGCAAGTCCCATGTGTCCTGTGATCCAACAGAACACTTTTTGATATCTCATCCTCATTAGCGCATTTAATTGTGTGACTATTTGCGCAATTGTTGAGTAGCTTGATTTTATGGATTCTAAAGCTTGCATGCAGGATTTTGAATCAATGAATATAACTTTTTTCTCCAGCTTTTTCAATGTGTTTCCAGGCAAGTAATAAAACTCGGGCTTCTGCTGTAACTCAATAGCATTCTTGACCAGCTACAGCCACTGCAGTAACATGGCTGTTTGTTTTTGATCCATTACAGAAGCTGGTGCTGTAGTTTGAAAACGGGGCCCTGATTTCATGGAACTGCTGATGGTAAACATGCGGGAATGTGTTGTCCTTATAGTCAGTGAGATTGAGATAGATTTGCAATTTCCCTATTGGATTTTGGATGTCTCCAACAACAGGTTGACACACGTGCAAGGTCTAAAGGTTTGTTTTGTTATAATATGCATTTAATTTTACCATTCACAAATTATTTGTTTTGTGACTCACAATAAAACCCTCGTCTACGTGATGCAACTGGAGCAGCTTAAGGAGCTGCTGAATTAAATCTATCTGGCCCTGTTTTGACCGCGTTTAAAGATATTGCATAAAAAATGACAACCCATTAACAGAGTACAATCAACACAGTAGCAAACTGCTCGTGATGGAATAAAGAGTCGATGTTTGCAATTTTAACAGACTCCATGGCTAGATAAAATGTTGTACTAAATGCTATATAATTAATACAGTTATAGTGTCATTAATTGTGTGTTTTGGAGAGACAATTTCCGCAGATCTCAAAACTTTTTCTGTGTTTTTCGAGCAATCAGCAATTGACTGTAAATGCAGATCTGTCAATCAGTCATGAGGGAAAACAAAATCACAGGCAACTCCAGCTCACCAGGGAAGCCTCATTAAAGAGTTTTTCAGTGACGGAAGGCTCAGACTATACCAGCATGGCACTTGATGACTGCAAATATGAAACCAAAAGCCAGTGATGTTCTCCAGGACAGTGACTAGGCTTCAGAGACCTGATTTAAGACGGTTCTTAATGAATGCTAATAATTAGGTCAAGCTGATCAACCCAACACTATTTATTTGGACACTTCCTCTGTACCTGCACAGCTTTGATGTAAATAAAATTGATTAATTATTTGATAAATAATTAAGGGGAAAATTACATTTATTGTACAACTGTGTCATGTCATTCATTCATTCATTCATCTTTTAAACTGTGAATTAATTGTAGATAGGACTCCCATATTTTATAGAGAATGCAATTAATTCAGAGACATCATGATAAGCAGCCTCTTCACAGACATTTCTTCTAGAGTTCAGGGCTAAAGCTTCTTGATTAAATAATTGGTGATTCGAACCATGGAAGTAATCATGTTGATAGAAAGAACACAAAATCATTTATTATCAATATAATCTGTGCAATTGTAAATTAATGCAGTAATGTTTATTGGAAACCACTTCTTCATAAAACATTTCGAGAATAAAACACCTAACAAATGGCCCTAATGACACATCATCAGAGTAAAAGCTGCTTCATGGATTGATGCAGTCTTGTGACGAAGATGCCTAACACTTCTTCTCTCTATTAGCCTCTAGACAAAGCAGGGTCACGTCTGCTGCTAAATTTACTGTTGCAATGACTCAAACATACGTCACTTGTCAGATCTCTAAAATGTGTTTACATACTCTTCACCCTTAAGGCACATTATTAGTCTTATCCAACAGTAAACATATAAATGAATTGTCTACCTTTGAATCTTTCCTTTCACTAAACCAACTATTCCACAAGCTCAAAAACCACCTGTTAGCGCAATTTTCCTAAAGTCCTTGAGAGACTCACCAAGAAACTCAGTTAATATGGAAGTGCCAGGCTTCAATTTGTCAGTGGGCCAATTGAAGCTGTTGTCAACGGAAGCAAATTCCATAGACTATCCATGCAAAAATGTGTGAAATGTTGTGATGACAATGAATAGTTATACTCATGTTTAAAGGTCCTATTGTGATTTTGAAAGGTTCCCTATTGGATTTTGGATGTCTCCAACAACAGGTTGACACACGTGCAAGGTCTAAAGGTTTGTTTTGTTATAATATGCATTTAATTTTACCATTCACAAATTATTTGTTTTGTGACTCACAATAAAACCCTCGTCAACGTGATGCAACTGGAGCAGCTTAAGGAGCTGCTGAATTAAATCTATCTGGCCCTGTTTTGACCGCGTTTAAAGATATTGCATAAAAAAAATGACAACCCATTAACAGACTACAATCAACACAGTAGCAAACTGCTCGTGATGGAATAAAGAGTCGATGTTTGAGTCAAGCTCACCAGAGAAGCTCAAGGCCCAACATGAGACTGTTCAACATTCAGAGTTCTGTGTGAAAATATGGTTCCAGTTCCTTAATCTACAGAGAATAAATTCATTCTCCAGCAATCAGACACAGGTAAGCTAGAATAGTTAAATTTTTCCACTACAGGACAGTATTTTAATAAGCACCATATGTGTTAAAAAAAAACAAATATACCAAAAATCCAAAAAACATTTTAAAAATGAGTGGTTGAAGAACATGTTTTTTTCCCAGTTTGTCATTTTCTTCATTGATTTCATTTGTGTTCAACGTTACTCTACCAGGATTCACACATTTTAATTCATTTTAAATTGCATTTATTTGGATTGTGTAGCTTGTGGTTTGGGGAGAAAATGGTCCACCAAGACTTGTCATTCATAAAGGCCTGATTAGGTAGCACATGTGAAAAAGACTCTAAAATTAAAATGTGTTTAAGCTTCTATATAATTTTACAGAGATGCACACACACATGAAATGCAAGAGACATTTAGCTATTTTTCACCTCCATCCCCCAAACTCAACACTACATCAAATCTATCATAAAAAATGAATTTATCTCATGGGAACAGCAAGCCAGTGACCCAGCTGAAAAGGTCAAGTCTAACAACGAGGTTGGTTCTATTTATCGGACAGGTTGTTCCTTGAAAAAGGATGGTTGTATTGGCTTCTTTTTTTCTCAGTCCTCAAGTTTGAATTCTCAAATCTATCTTTGAGTGTTCATATTTAATCAAATCTATATTGGTGAGTTTCCCCGACACCTAAAGAGAGGAGAAGAGAGGAGGGGGAATACACTGCAGGAGCAAGTGTTTAGACCTGCAGAGCTTCCTCTCTCATTCTCTCTCTCTGTCTCTCAGCTGCTCCAGCAGTGACAGAAGAGCAGTAAATCAGCTGAAGGCAAAAGCAAGGAGCGCCTATGTGCCCACACCCCCCTCCGAAGCACAGAAACCGCTAAAACATCCATCCATATATTTTAAAGCAGTTTATAGTAGAAGCGGTCTGTTTACCAGCAAAGATTCAATTAGTTTGCATAATAAATGAATAAACTGTCTTGAGAGGCACTATAAGTATCTTGTCATTCTCCCACACAAACACACGTATTTGTATTTGGTTAAATAAAACTTCACCCACAGCTCAGCCTCTGTTACATGACCCTGTGGAGGATGCTTCTCATTCCCAAGCAGCAAACCCTGCTTATATAAAGTCATCAAACCCACTCCATGAACGCCTCAAAAGACACTGACTGGGTTAAAAGCAGAAGACTGACAAAAAGTTCAGAAAAGAGCGTCTCTAATGTACACTGGCATCTGTGGGATAAAGAACAGCACTGTAATCAAACTACACATCCTGTTTTCAGTGTCCCAAACAAGCAACCCAACAAGTCCTGGACCTGTTCCGACAGACGAATTCGCTCTGATGACCACAAGCATTTTAGAGCTCCTGATGAGTGAACAGGAGAGCAGATGAATGGACTCGTGTCTGCCTACCTGTCAGGTGACGGACGTGTCGGCTCAGCTGTGTTCAACTTGATCACACACAGGCACTTGCTCATGGGTGTGGAGAGCATTCGCTCACTGCAGCATGCTTGGCTCGTCTGTCATCCACATCATCTTGTCCTTCCCTCTCGATCCACAAGCTTTCATTCATCCCCTCTAAGCATGGTGGAAAAAAGCATGAGGGAAGAAAACAAATAAAAAGGCAGGGTGCATGCAATGCCCTCATAAGAGAGTACCAGTTGGATGAGCGGAGGGCTCTCTACTGCAGCACCACGCAGGAGAGACACACACTCCACACACACACACAACCACACGCACACACACATGCGCGTATGCTCTGACTGATCTCCTGAAATGCAGTCTCAGTGAAATCCTGGAGATGGAGTCTTAGTGAAGAGGATCTATGTTTCTCGTTTGATTTGATTTGGTTTCTCCTTTCTCTGTTAAGCAGAAGGAAAATCTGTCTCACACTCTTATTTTGTGAGGAGCTCTTCTGAGTGTAAAGCACAAGACACATCACTTACATCCTGATCCAAACATGGGCAACTTCCTAAATTTGAATGCAATTGCCGTTATGGGGATGTGGGTGTATTTTAGGTGCAAGCAGGGTAGAGGGTTACACCTGAAAGAATGAAGGAACTGGATGGAAATACACAGTCAGACAAGATCTGCGGTCCAAGTGGGGGCTGTTTACGGCACAGTATTATCAGCAAGGAGTAAATCTTTAATTAACCAATCCACCAATACCAGTGATTAAGCCATTTATAGTTCAGAGATTTGTACCTTAGCAGTACAGACTGATATTAATGTTTGTTCGTAGGCTTTTCATTAGCTAAACAACTTAAAACTCATGCTGTTAAATAAAAGAAGACTAATATAATGTACATGTTCCAGTCTTTTTTTAATCATAATCAAATAAAGCCGAGTTATTACATAAACAAAAACAATTCAAAAATGAGTATTTTACTGTTAGTGCTATGTAAAGGCTACACTAAAAAATAAACAAACTATTTATATGTACATGAAAATACTGTGGGTAACCACTATTGTGTACAAATTGTTCTGTCTGAAGGACAAAAACAAGTTTGTAAAACTAAATTCACATTTGAAAAAATTAGAAAACACTTTTTAAACATTTATTTTTAATGTGTTCTTTAAAACAAACTTGATTTTTCTTGCTTTTGTTAAGACACAACTTTCAATTGCCCTAACCATTAAATGCTTTGAAACAGGCTTTTAAAGACTCCTCTCATTTTGATATGTAATAATGCACTGTTTTGCATTGACTATGTTTGGCACAGATCGAATAAAGTGCATAGGGACAGGAAGTAAGGTGTGTCTTTAAAAGGATAATGGGATAGTTCCAGAGCGTCACGGTGGCGCAGTGGGTAGCACGGTCATCTCACCTCAAGAAAGTTGCTGGTTCGAGCCTCGGCTAGGTCGGTTGGCATATCTGTGTGGAGTTTGCATGTTCTCCCCGTGATCACGTGGGTTTACTCCGGATGCCCCGGTTTCCCCACAAGTCCAAAGACATGCGGTATAAGTGAATTGAGTAAGAACGATTGTCCATAGTATGAATGAGTGTGTGAGAATGTTTCCCAGCAATGGGTTGCGACAGGAAGGGCATCCGCCGCGTAAAACATATGCCAGAGAGTTGGCGGTTCATTCCTCTGTGGCGACCCCGAAAGGGAAAAAGCCGACATGAAAATGGATGGATGGGATGGTTCTAGCTGTGAGGAAGACATTGGAAGAACTACAATATAAAAAATGGAAGCCTTGGGCTCAGTGGCAAAGAAGAAAACTGATTACAATTTTGCTAATCTGGCAAACTCTAACTTTATTAAGGATGCTGTTTTTCTTCTTTGTGGTTTGTTGGTGAGAAACTATATCACACTGTAAAAACAACCAACCAAAAAAACCCATATTCAAATGAAAACTAAAAAATGTATCTCTAAGACCTATGAAATCAAACATTTTAAAAATCACATCAGTTGTGAATCTGGTGGTAACTAACCAGCTTTTTTGGAGGTTGATTAAACTTTATCTACAGATCAAATACAAAGGGACTCAAGTCAATATAAATGTCTATTGGTGGGTGAGCATTAACAGCTCGCAAACTCCATTCCCTGCAGAGTTAATGGTCATCAAAGGGCTTCAATGAAAAACAACCAGCTCTGTGAGCAGTTCAGAACTAAAACTAGAAAATCTCTGAAAGAGATCTAATCTCATCACAAACAAACAGCGATAATTACTGCAAAAGTATACATCTCCAGACCACGTTCAGTGTAAAACCTTTTTAAATGAAACTACCTGTTCTTTCTTCAACTATCTATTCATTGCTACTTAGCTTACGCATTTGAAAATTCTATTTGTACATTTACCATTGAAAATCATACTGGTCCAAACAGTGTTTGCAAGTTCATGTTGGAACAATTTAATCTCAGGCAGATAGAGATTTAGCGCTCTGTCATCTTCAGGGTCACATCTTGTAACGTCATCCCCTGCTATAGTTTATGATACATGCACATGTATTTAGTCGAATGACGCCACGGTTTCTTTGGAAACAGGCCTGTGTTATCTTACTCACCTTTTTTGAGTGGCAGCATTCATATTCATTCAACTGAACTAAGCAAGCTGAACAATTAAACCCCAGTATGCTTTAACCAACATAACCTGCTAAGCATGAACACATCAATAAATTGTCTGCGCATTCAATAATATTGTACCTCCGGGTGCTCCAGGATCCCCTCACAAGCCCAAAGACATGCAGTACAGGTAAGCTAAACTGGGTAGTAAAGTGACTAAGCCGAAAAGAAAATTGACAGATGGATGGTTCTTCACATAATTTCCTCTTTAAAGAGCAAACAAATTGAGAGGACACACACTGTAGTCTAAAGGCTTTTTGTCACATCTATTCATTGAGGCCACATGACATTTATCATCAGTAGCAGAAATTCCAGTTTTACCTTACAATGGCACAAAAGTCTCTTAGCAACACACTGACATTTACATCATTGCTACAGCAACTGATCTAGATCTACATGTATTGAGATTGTCAGAACAAAATGACCAGATTTCATCAGTTGCAAAAGGACCACACTAAAAATAAATCTGAAATATTTTTTTAAACTGCTGTACAGAAAAAAATAGTATAATCTCACACCACACTCATTAAATTAGAACCTGTATTGGCCATTATGGAAGATGTAAAATTAAAAAAGTATTACCATTTAAGTACCACCAAAGAGATGATTTTCAGTTCACATATATTAAAATACAAGATCAGAATTACAAAAAAACTAAAAAACTAAACTAAAGTAGAGTTACTCACCAACAACTTTATCTTTTTTTGGCACTCTTCTGAAGCTCTCGTTCACTTGTTATCTTGACATATGCAAGTAAACATATGCAGTAGTAAATAAGTAAACATGGTAGGTGCAGTGTTTGCTTGTTTGTTTCTATCAACTGGGTTCTCTGTGAGTGAAGTCTCTTGTGCATCCGTGGGTTTCTTCCAGTTCAAAAGCATGCAGGTCAGGGGAACTGCTGACTCTGAAAGTGGCCACAGGAGTGATGGTGAGTAATGGTGTAAGAATGCGATCCTGCAATTTATTGGAAACAAGTTCAGGATATAGCCTTAACATTCTCAAAAAGCAAATAAATAAATAAATAATTATCACTTTTCAATGACCTCTCTCGTTTCACTCCTTGGTTAATCAAGTTCTCTTAAACTCACAACTGATACATTAACTAACCATAAACACCTAAACAATTGCATGAAAACTAAGAGACATAAAAATTAAATAATAAAATTAAATAATAAAGTCTAAAAGATTTAAAAATTAAATAATGAAGTCCCAGAGACATAACAATTGGCACTCTGGTCCTGCTCATATAGACAGCTCACTCCATTACAGGAAGCTCGATTGAAGTTGCAGAGTTTGTTCACCACTTATGCTTCTATCATTATGTTGTCTGCTCACTACCGTGGAGCCAACCATTCTGCAGACTCAATCTCCTGTGACTGTGGAGCACAGAAACAAACCTAATGATCATTTACTGTTTCTAGACCACCGCTGGCTTGCATTTCTCACAGATGTGTGGCATGGAAGGATAATGGGGATGGTTCCAGCTGAGAGGAAGACATAGGAAGAACTACAATAAAAATGGAAGCCTTGGGCTCAGTGGCAAAGAAGAAATGTTCAATTCTGCAGATGAGCTTGCATATGGACGTAATCCACTCAATTTTATATCATTTTATATAATGATATATTAACCTGAAGATTCAAATTTGTGACAGTCATAAATCACAATACATAAAGACTTGTCAGCGGTGCAAGACTCCTTGTTTACATCCGACGTGTCTTAAAAACCATATGAATCAATAGTGTGTAGAATTAGAAATCTATTCAGAATCAGTGTTTTTAGCCACATTTAGTCCAAGATGCTGAGTATGGTAACACTAACAATCTCTTATTTATAGTGATTTTATAGGCAATCAAAGGAGCATAATCTTAGCACCTGGATGATGCTATACAAGCCCAGGCACATAACAAATTGGCTTCTGTGTGGATAGGTCACTAAGGCTGCCCTCCATCTTTCTGACACCAAGTGCTAAGGGGAAGTGGTAAAAAATTGTATGAGTTTTCTAATTTGAGTATTAACAATAATTGTTAATTGTTAAACAAAATTGTACATCTGAGAAGCAAATCTATTGTTAATGTTATTGTTGTATGGCTATATTGTTATATGGCTATGGTGCACCATTCTTGTGAAATTAGCTATAATTTGTGAAATATTACTATTTCTGAGCAATATATCTACTTATGACATGTAATCAGAAAAGGCTCATTTTGAAAATTTATGCATTTTATAAATGACAAAACATTACTTAAATTTGTGGCCCTGTCCACTGTGCAATGTATGATGGGAAATCCATCTCAAGCACTCAGTTTGGAAGTGAGTGTTCGACCACACTTCGGCTAAAGTTGTATCCATCCCTTTTTGTAAAAGATTATTGGGAAACCCCTTCCTCTCATGTGAACACGAAACATGAAGGGTTAGGGGTAAGGGGTAGGCCTAGAGAGGGAACGCAGCATAAATGATGCGGTCAATTAAAGGAGCAGCACATTTAAGAAGGATACCAAGATTCTAGATTCATACTGAGATTTTGAATTATCATGGAGAATCAAAAACGTATCCGTTGTGATGTAGCCCAACATTTATTAAGGGTTTTATGCCTTTCTCTAGTCATAATTGATGCTAAGCAATAGAGTTACCAGTCCTGTGTTTCCAGCTTAAATGTTCAGAAGATTAATAAATAATTGTCCTTTTACAAATCCAAATGAATCTCTCAGCTTGATTTAATTGTCCCATTCATACAACAATTCTCTGCCAGCACCAGATTGTTGGCGGCTGATTCACACTCTACATGCCTCAAAATGGACAGTGACAAACGACAACAAGTTCTAGTTTTCCACAGTTCTCACCCACCATCATTGTGTGCATATTTAAAGTTGCACTTGTAAGTGGTGTGACTTACTGATTAAGCCTATTAATTTCATTGACAAGATATCGCTCTCTCTGCTGAAAATCCCTTTGATAACGAGCAAATTGAAAACGTTTACCAATTTTCTTCATGGTCAACAATGCAAGACATTAATTACTTTCAAGTTCAATTTAAATAAAGGCAAATAAACAGAAACTGCATCAAATCGTACTTGAACTTACAGGTTATTTCAGGTTTCTGTCATTTGTCTTGTTTATACTTAATCTGTGAAAGAACAGAACTACTCCTGTCTAGGTTTTAATTAGGTTTTTAATTTATTTAGGTTTTTAACATTAATATCAACTGAATATATCAAAATCAATTAAAATAGTAGAAATATCTATTAAAATATACGAGAATGTTGTTTAGCTTTTAATATATATTAAACATTATAGACATTTACTTCTTCTTAAAAGAATTTGGAGCAATTTGGGATGCTGTGGAGAGATGCTCCTGGCTCAGATTAAGAATATATATATGGGCACATCCTTCTTTGTGGCGTCACAAATGTGATTTCACATTTTTTTTTCAAGTCAAGTAATTTAAAGATACACTACACAAAAACAATGCACACAAACAGTATAGAGCTCAACTCTGCCAATCATATACACAACAGACTATTAACGTGGCATAAAATTAAAATAAAAAACTACATTTTTGCCTGGAGAGTACTTTTAAAAAAATCAGGAGAAGCTGGTCTAGACAAGTATATAAGAACAATCCGGCAGTTTGTGAAAGCTATCCCACTTTCTAACATACACACCACACTCTGACTGGTCACTTTCTAGTCCCAGAATCCATCCTCGGAAAGCTTGCCTAGTACGCTTCTCATTGCTTCTCACATTTCTTGTGACACTAGGGATTAATAACTAAGAGTGAACTAGTGAACTGAGAGTTGGTTGTCCCTTCTTGGTGTTTCCCAACGTTACCCAGTAATACTCAGTATTTTGTCAATTTCAGTCATCTTTTTTCTGGAGAATATTTCATTTGTTATTAAAATATTATTTTAGACCTGATTTATGAAGCAGACAATGATAATGTCTCTCGCTTGGTTTCTGTCTTCAAAAACCATGACAGGCGATTCACATTTGAAAGTCCTTCCACACATAAGTCCAGTAAAGCAAAGAAAATCAATGCATGAGAATGTCTCAGTTCAAGTCAGGGATCCTGACTTCAGAAGACGTTTTGAGGGTTTTTCTCACAAAGGGACCGTAAGATTAATGAACATCCAAGAGGATGGCTCCTCTGACTTCATTAGGGAGTCTGTGATGCAGCAAACAGCATCGTTTTGTGATATTTATCCGCACATCTCCTGCCATGACAGCCTGATTGATTATGAGTTTATTTATTTTTATCGAAAGAGGACATTAAAACCGTTAATTTGTAAGCAACTTGAAATTTTTATTTTGTTTTTGCACTCAACTGGTGTTTGCCATGATGCAAACATCTGGCAATCATCAATATTGTCCATTTTAGCTAGCCATACCATATTTTGCTTATTTAGACTTTTTATTAGCTTAAATAGATTCACTGAGCAATTGTTTTGCGGCAAAAGTATAAACCTGACTAAAGTTGTTAAAGGACGCTTTGTAAAAAGAAATTTGCTACATTTGATTTCTTCTAGTAGCCAAACTCTGATTTTAGCAAGTGTTGACCTGATAGATCGGCACATTACTTGAATACAAAGATCTTTACTTATTGCTGATTCTCTTTATTGATGACAGCGATTATCACCTATTTATTCCATCCATAGTTTAACACTGCTTCACAATCATTTAAATTCCAACAATGATTTTTAGTACCCTCTGAAGACAACAGGCATTATCATTCTGACTTTGCTATCTAGGGGTCAACAAGGATGAGGAAAAAGTAATTATGTTCAAGTAACCGTAGATGATTGCTTACAGGAGTTTCTTTCTAACCCCTCTCCACATACAAAAGAGCACAAAAATGAAACAGTAGGGAACTACATACGGACAGATACTTTGATATGCGAGTAAGAGGTTCTGTTAGTTAATTACATGCCAAAGCAAAGCCGGCGTGACTTTTTCTGCAGGATTCTGTAAGCTAGCCGTCAGAGGAAAGAGCTCCTCACAATTACATGGGCGACGTGTAGACAAACTTGCATAAATGCCTCATTCTAGCAAACATAAATAAATTCTATAAACAAAGATAGTGCTTATCAATCAATTATGAAAAACTAAACTTATACTTATCTTCATTACCATAATGTACTAATGTTAACGTTCAGCTCTGGTGTGATAGGTTTTATTTTTTTAATAACTGAATAAACCTTTTTATCTAAACAAAATGTATACCCAATAACAAAACAGGTTGGAATCACCTTGTGTTTAAGATTAGTTTAAACTGAAAATCTTGTCACATTTTAAAATTTCTTAATTGAATTGACACTGTAACTAATACAGCTTATTTTCTAGCATGCAGCTACACATGCTAGTTAAAACAGGTGCATGAGAGTTATTTCACCCTTCTCCACCCTTGAGTTTGAGAAGCAATTTGTTCCTTTTGAGTATACGCGGAAGGTCTCTCCGTCTCTCTTTATTGTATAAGAATGATACATAGTAATAAATCAGACAATTTTCTTCAATATGTAATATGGTTTACAGAACAAGAAATAATTTATATCATACAGAAGCTCTCTAAAGCTCTGTGTAAAGGTTTTTATAAGCTTCCTGAAGCAAGTAAGAACTAATAAAATTAAGAATCAACTAGCATAATGTTTTTGCATTATGCTATTGAGGTGGTATTAAAAATTCAATCAAACCAGGTGTACTTGTTTTGTACTTTTGTCGAGTATTTTACAGTTTGGGAGTATTGAGCTTTTCACACACATTTCACATTGGTCTCTAACCATTTTAGTATCTCATATAACTGACAGATAGACAACTGACTGTCTTAAACTCAAAGTGCTTCTGACAGACTCAAAAAACGAGAAGAGGAATGTACAGATGGATTAAACAAACATTGTCAAAATAATAATATCCCCTCATTCCAACTGGTGCACTATCCTCACTTTTACGAGTGTGTAATGAAAATTAGTGTGTCCCAAACTGTAGTATAAACATAAAAACGTGTCCAAGCGATAACCGGATATGTAAAGTGCAGATCGAAGGAGACTCAACCGGCTAATATTACCCACAATGCATTGTGTTTGAGCGAAAGGAGTTATCTCTTGGACCCAAGCAAACAAGTCCTCCATCTAATAAGACTCCTTTTTAAAGAAAAAGCATATAAATAAATGATAGAAATATAGAGAGTGTTATATCTATTGTTAAAATATTTTAGACAATACTTTAATGAATATGAAAGTTCAAGTTGCTTAGTTAAAACTTCTTCTGTCACATGTCTTTTTAGCGCATCCCAAACAATGTACACTCATGTCTTGCACAATAAAAACTACTAACATTTTTCAACAGAAAAAAATATCTTCTTTTTAAGGTGCAGTATAAAATTCTGATTGGGATGTGACATACTGAGATATATATGTGTGTTTATTGTGTTGGGTTCATTAGGTTATTCGCAACACCATTTAATATATTATTTATACTATAGTTATATCCTTAAATCAGTATGTTATAGCAGCAAACACTTAGTTAAGGGATTTTGTGTCTTTGGAAGTTCTCCCTTTTATACCGTGGTCTACGAAAAAAATGTATTCACTTTAATGAGATCGGAAACGACGATGCATAACCTGGACCTCAGTTTTTATGTAAAATATAAAAAGAGCTAATTATTTTGCCATTTGCATTATTTATAATTAGGACTTGGGGTATTTTAAAAACGTGCTGCCTGGTGGGCTTCACTTCTGAGTGGCCATGTGATGGCCATCAGAGCTTTCAAAAGCTAGCATGACTGGCCCTTTATGATAATATTTTATAAAAACATCAAGTTTATAGAATACTTTCTGTGCAGATAAGGCATGGAGTCAGCCGCTAAGTAGTATGACCCATCACATTCTGGTACTGTCACACCCCCTGCACGTTCTATCAGCCCCGATCACCAGTCACATTCTCCAGCCAATACACGACGCACTCAATCACCCGTTTACTAATCAGACACACCTGGGCACTCATCACCGTCATCTGTTCCAGTCATCAACACCACACTATAAAGACTCACCCACGCCGTTCACTCATTGTCAGGTATCATCTTCACAGGATTGCATCTCTCTTCGTCTTCTCATCCCGATCTTCTGCCAGGAGCTTCTGCTACTCGTTGCACCCAGAGACTAACCCCTGTTACCGGCTTGCTCTGCTCGAGGGAAGTAATGCTACTAACCACCTTGACTCTACATTGAACTGTTGCTAGTACTTCGGTACGAAGACTATTGTGTTTAATAAACACTGTGTGAATCACACCTTTTGCCTCTGCCTTCTGTGATCCGTGACAGGTACACCTCACAGTAATAATATCAGGTTAAAGGTAGAACTGGAAACACTGCCTTGTAAGAATGATGTCATGTGATCAGAATGCATCAATGCTAGGTTACAGGGCCAGGACTTCAGCATGGGCCCTCAAGGAGGTGTTTAGATGGGGACATCTTGAAGATAAGGAATTCTGTAAAATGCTTGCTTCTACAAATCTGATATTGTACCTTCCAAACAACTGCATGATGCATCACATGAAAGTCGATATTTTATTTTATTTGATTATACGTACACAAATACACCACACAATAATCAAACAGTTAACATCAGTAATAATTTTTATAATAGTTCTTTTAATTTAGTCACTTTGAGAAACTGTAATGTTTTTTGTTTCATTAACCAGTTCATCAAAAATATGTTTCATGAAAAGTCTGCTTTAGCATAGGGATTATCCTGTAAGCAGGTTTTCATGTGTTTATCTAATTCGATAACTTTATTGGCTTCATAAAATCACAAGATGTTCCTAGTTTGATTATTTAAAAACAATAACCCAACTACTTTTTTGTCATTTATGACCATTACGGCTCACAGCATGTCGAACGTTACATCCTCCACAGCATTCTGGCCTCTTCACCTCAATATATACTCTCATCTAGTCATCAAATCGACCACTCCTGAGGCGACACAGCCTTTTCACCTCTCCCTTCATTGTATTTACTCTTTCTCAGAAACTAGCTGAATGTGTGGAATTTTCTAGAAATATCTTTCATTTATCAACACATTCATTTAAATTTGCGTTTACAAACCGAGCGCTGCCTTCAAGTGCTGTGCTTGTGAATATCTGTTTTAATCAAAGTGTAAAGCTTTTAATGTTTTATGCTCTGCTTTTTATCTCCTGTTTTATCGTCTGTTTTCATCTTTGACCTTTTTTTATTCATCTACAGCACTTTGAATTGCCAATGTACCAGAAAATGTGTTTACTATTCAAGTTATATGTAAGGGATAATCAATGGATAGGCGGGCATTATAGTTTTAAATGCACAACGTGGAGGTGAAAAACCACCCAACGTGCATCAGAGTGGTCTAGCTAATGTTTGTTACTATAGTTACCAATGTCCCCCAAAGATATACAGAGGGAACACATCCACCTCAAATTTCATCAACATCAAAATTAATCAACACTTGCCAGCCAATCGGAATCGAGTATTCAGACATCATTACATTACTAGAGATATTTTGACCATTATTTACAAGTAATGAATTAAAGTTGAAAAAAAAGCTAAATTAAAGTATGTTTGGTCTTGATTTCCAACATCCATCATTTAGCTGAATTTCAAGCGTCAAACTTTTTCTTGACCTTGACCGTTGCACATGTACTTCTCGACCGCCATTTTAATTCGCTTCAGTGACTCCCTCTACATATTGATGAAAAACACTAACACTACATGCAGTTTGCCTTAAATCTTAATAAGCAAAGCAGAATGGAGAGGAGAGAGAAGAGGTTCTCTGTCAACTGTAATCTTTATATCAGGCAGAGTGAAGGAGAGCAAGCGGATGCACAAAACGCCTCCAGGGACGGGGGAAAAATCAATACAAACAGTCTTCTAAGAATGCTAAGCAGGGCCACATTAAAACTTTTTTGGTACATCAGCAGTTCCAAAAACCTTGCTCCTCTGAAGGCTACTCAAAGCAATAGCATGGAATATAATGTTTTATGAAAACAAAACATGAAAAATGGATTTGAAAGCAGATCTGACACTTACTATTTAAAGTTTAATATTTTGCTTGACTTCTTAGTCACTGAAAGATTAAGAAGATGGAGTAAAATATTAACTTTGCTATTAGAGCAGGGTCTAAGATCAAAAGGAGCCTGAAGGCGTACAACTATAGTATTTTCAAGAGTAAAATGGATAAGTGGAGGTGAAAGTATTTCTTAAAGGCAAGTAGCTGAGAAATTGGTGAAATGTTAAAACGAGAGCATTCTGAAAAGTCGAAAGAAAGCAAGTACTAAAAGTATTTTTGTGTGTGTTTTATTTTATTGAGCAATTTCTCCTCAGCCCTATTTTAATAGTTCGTTTGGATTGCACATGAAGCTTGTTTTAGTTCTGACAAGACCTGGACTCTTAGTTTATTTTTTCTAGTATCCTTGTGGTCAATATGACCCTTCAGTGGTTAGCATATGTACATATATGATTGACTTCTGTTTTTTTTTTTTTTCAAATGTAATGCCTTTTCCTATTTTAATGGGGGAAATTGGTAGACATAAAACTTACATGATGATATTTTTTAAATGCCATGTACACATTTTGTCATCAAATTTTCTTGGGGTCAATTTCACCCCAGGGTAGGCGTCACGGTGGCGCAGTGGGTAGCACGGTCGTCTCACAGCAAGAAGGTCGCTGGTTCTAGGCTCGGCTGGGGCAGGTGGCATTTCTGTGTGGAGTTTGCATGTTCTCCCCGTGATCGCGTGGGTTTTCTCCGGGTGCTCCGGTTTCCCCACAAGTCCAAAGACATGCGGTATAAGTGAATTGAATAAGAACAATTGCCCATAGTGTTAAAGTGTGAATGTGTGTGTGAATGTTTCCCAGCGATGGGTTGCGGCAGGGAAGGGCATCCGCTGCGTAAAACATATGCCAGTGAGTTGGCGGTTCATTCCGCTGTGGCGACCCCGAAAGGGAATAAAGCCGACATGAAGATGAATGAATGAATGAATGAATTTCACCCCAGGGTGTTTTAGCTGCATACAACATTTTTTAATAAGACGTTTTTTAAATTCCACACTTTTTCTGGGTGATATTGAGGTCACTATAATATGATTTTAGAATATGCACTGTAATCTTACAGGTTAAGTATAATTGAAATAAAAAAATGCACAACTACACCTGTAGTATTACGAAAACCACTGACATGGGAAGAGGCGAATACCAATTCTCACAAGAACTTTGATATTTCCCATGTTTTTTTGTCATGTTTTACACGGTAGGTGCAAAGCTATAAATGTTGCAGAAGCTTTCTAAACTAGTATGTGTTCCTATGATGTAATAATAAAGATGGGGTGTCAATTCATATGATATACATTTAGTGCACCCACAGCTGCAAAAAAGAAGAAAGTACAGCTGACAAAAGCTGTTGATGGGAGTCATGTCTTCTGGAAGATCACACTTCCGTTTCTCCTCTCTCAAAGGCTTGACAAGCATTTAACCACAGAATCTGTCACACTAAGCCTTAAATGCATGCCAAAACCAAGCAAGATTTCTTCATATCCACCAAAAGCTGGTTCATATTGCTGCAACATCTGCCTCTGCCTTCATACTGCAATGTCATGCCAGGGTCTTTGTACCCACAGATGCTGCTTTCTGCCATATAACAGGTCTCTACAAAGCTGACAATCACTGATGCCAATTTACATGATGAGAGGAAGTTTTGCACTGGTGTTTGAATCGTGGACCAAACCTGACATTGAGTATGTAAAGCGGGTTACTCTCCAGTGCTTCAAATGTGCTAAATCAAATGGCTTTAAGAAAAAAAATAATGATGGTAGAAGCTGTTAGTGAACCTATAGTGCCCCTATCTGCATTATCTCCATAGAAACAGGACAAGAGCACAGCGCTGGTGCAAAGTCTGCAGAGACTATCAGTTCATTCAGACTCTGCGCCCACTGAAACGAAAAACCAGCAACTGCCAAACTTGGCACGATGTTGGATATCAAAGGCCCATGTGATACAGAATCGTTTCTAAATGTGTGCTCTTGTGTTTTTAAAACAGACTTTGTTAACTCGATTAATTAATCTGACAGCTGATTTGCTGTAATTCAGAATGAAAATTAGCTGTTATTGTACAAGTGGAAAAGGCGCAGACACAACAGCGAGATCCACTTTGTGTATTATGTAAAACGTTTGCAAGCTTATTTATCAAGTTTTGTTTTGACAAATGACTTTCCTGTCATCTATACATCAACACTAAACAGCAACATATAATGAGGAAAAATGAATGGTTCACATTTATCAGGACACTTGATGTTGTGATCCTTCTCAATAGCTTTCAAGGAAGTTCTTGTGCAACATAGACTACTAACTGAGTTGGCTTATGTGGGGGGGGTGCTGTGTTTAGATGATTGATGCTGGCTTCTCATGAAATGTTAATTTAATACTTATTAGGGTGAATAACAATTTACTCCGTACTGTCTGTAAATTAGTATTTTACTTGAAAAATCTGAGCTTTTGCTTATTCAGCAGAAGCAACAGACATTGGTCAAAAAACGTGTGAAAAGATCAGTTTCAGAGCAGAATATCATCATGGTAACAAAAAACAATGTTTCATTTGTTTGATCATTATAATGGAATTTTTAGTTTGTTCAATGCAAAAAATAATTATTTGTTAAATGACATGATTAAAAAGGCTCATCAATACCTGATAACCTCTAATTGTTTATTACCTCAATCATAAACGGACTCTGATTAAGTTGTGGGAAGAGAAAGAGGATTTAGTGGTTTAAAGATTTTTTAAGATTTTACAAATAAAGAGTTTTGTTGAAAATCGTTTTAATTTGATTCCATCTATGCCTTCTCTGACTCCTATTGAGAATTGATTTGCTTTCAGATCAGACAGTTAAGAATTTATTTCAAATATATAATCAATTAGATGTGGATCCATAATTTTTTTCCTTCTGTTTACTTCATGCTTTTTATGGTTGATGTGTGTGGTGTACTGAGTAGGTTGGGGTTAAGATAATGTATTAGTTTGTCGAAGTCATGTAAGTGCTGATCTTGGCCATTTGTCTTTTACTTCAATGATTGTTTGAAAATACCAGTAAATAAAGATTTTTTTATCTCATCAATACTGCATTACAAATCTAAAAAGGTTAGAGGTTGGCAGAAGACATCTGGTAGAGGGGTGAATGGCAGGAAATTGAAGGAAAAAAAATTACTTCCAGAAGATGTTGATAAATGATGTACTGAATTGTCCATATTTGTTGTTACAAAATTGTTGTTACAAAACTTCAAAAAGCTGTTTCTACCAGTCTCTAACTCACTTAAAATAGTATTTATTCCACTCTCTCTTACTTAGTGGTTTTATCACAAACCAATAGTGGCTCTCATTAATCTTCATTATCATCAGAGCCAGAATTCTGCAGAGTTATCTATCTGAAAAAGATTATACAAACCATTTTGGTAAAGAAGCATGGTGAATTCAGGTATTTTGGGGGAGAACAGAGAAGAGCCTTATTTCCAGGTTTGATGCCACTTCAGAGCTCATGTCTTTTCTTAATATGCACCAACAAACACTTAATTACATATTTTCATTGTTGTTTTGTTGCTTTGTTAGACAGAAAATGCTGGGTAAGCATTTAACCTTAATAACCTTAAATGCAATGGAAATAAATCAAGCTCTGTGAATTCCTAACTTGTTCAAAGTACTTTACCATGGTAAATAAACACTAAAAAGAAACTGACAAAAGGATTTCCTTCTATTAAGTGCGGAGGATCTCTTTATCACATATAATATTACACTGAAAACAGAGTAGACCTGGAAATGATGACATTTGAATTTCAGGTCACATGAGAAAGCGTAGCAGTCCTGCGGATTATGTTTTTGCTTAAACCTGAGAGCTATGCTTTTAAAGACAACACAAAGCAAACTCATCCAGACCTCAGTGACGATCACATTGGCTCGTGGGAACCCACTGAAGATCTGAGGCTGATACCTCCTGAAATGACATCTCATTTCAGGTAGTTTAGAAAATAGGTTCTTTCATTTGGGAGATAATATAACTGCACTTATAGTTTAAAACGAACTTTGAACACAATGCATGAGAGAAAATATGTGAGATATGGAAGCTTGAGAAAAAAAGACCACATGAACTTTTAATGAGTTCTGTAGTAATAGATCAGCTATAACCTGACATGTTTTCTCTCCTCTCTCTACTTTCAAACTTTCATCTCTGTGACTTCACTGACCTATGCTTAGAAAGCCATGATAGTCACAGAAAAAAACTGACTTGAAAGCTGGTTTGCCTAATGGCTAAGCCCAGCAAACACTCATGTAAAGTGCCCCTCTGCTACGAATACCAGCCTTGCAACAATGTACAATATGACAAATCTATACCATTATAGCTTTTAAAGCCCTCCAGTTCATCCATTACAATACCAAGTACACTCTCAAATGAAGTGCTTAATTACCTCAAATAAATTGCTACTAAATTAAGGAAACTGAAAGTGCAAGGAACACAGGCACAATTCAGACGCACTAGCTCGTCAAAAGGAGTGACAGTCTTTACGAACTCTTTCCTAGGGATCTATATTTACTGAAGATTGGTAAAAGATAGAATATAGACTAAGAAAAGGAACTAAAGGCTCTGTGGAGCAGACTAAAGCAAAAACACCAAGGACAGTGATCCGCTTTTACTATGTTATACCTCACCAAACACTCAAATACTCAAATACACTGAAATATAGATCAGCATATGTGAAATATAAACAAAAGCAAAAAGGCCTCAGGGTGTGGAGCTTGTGCTTCAATGGCAAGTGTACATTTTTGTATATGACTTTACCTTTGTTCCTGTCAGGAAGCAAACAGCAGTGATGTTTGACTATGCTCAGCAACGCCTGTCAGGTGGAGAGACAGAAAAAGGCATCAGCAGTGCAGGAAGGAAAACTCTGAAAAATACAAAAGATGTAAAGGATTGCAGGAGGATTCATGAATGCACACGCAGCCTAAACAACCATTTATTACAGGCAGTGGCTGTCAGGAGGGCATAAACCAGCTTTGTGATCTCGTCGCTCTGTGTACAGTGTGCAGCCTGAATGATTCTAGAGATTATGCAAGTGGACAAAACGCTAAAACAGGAGCACAAACTAGAAGGGAGATATAAGAAGTGTCGCTAAACACAAAAAACAATGACTTTAAAAAGTATTCTCTCTCTTTTTGTTTTAAATCGATAGGTTATGCAGAGTTTAAAAATGGAAAAAAACATACATTTTAATCACATTTCCTTCACCAGACAAGAAGATCAGAAAGATGCTACCATCTAGTGGCTGGGTGGTATCTGCACTATTTAACATGAACTACAACGAACACTGGATAGTGCTGTGTACTACCTTCACCTGCAGAGTTTAACCATTCAGTTACTATTCAGCTAAAACCATTTCAGATTTGAACATTAGTATAATAGAATGCAGCAAAGAAAAAAGAAAAAAGCTATTAGCAAGTTGGTGAGGACAAGTGATCAAAATAAGAGGCATAAAGAGAGAGAAAGAGAGAGAGAGAGAGAGAGAGAGAGAGAGAGAGAGAGAGAGAGAGAGAGAGAGAGAGCATCTATCTATATAGATCTACAATAAAAAAACACTACAAATTTAAAAAGCCTTTACACATTAAAAAAAACCTTTCTCTAATAAAAAACCTTTTCAAATCATTAAAACAAATACCTTCCAATACATTTATTTTGCTGACTGTAGGAAGAATACCGGAAACAGGTTCAACATTTATGCACAAATGTGATTAGAGTAGAAGTCAATTAGGATTCAGCTCCAGGAACTCATGAGTCAAGAGAGCGCTTGCTTTTGATAGGATGCCAAGAGAACACCAGCTCACTCTAGTGATTTCTAATAATTAATTAATTAATTCTCAACATACAATTAGTCTAATTTCTTCCCAATAATTTTTTATCAATTCTCTAAATTAAAGAGATTCAAACATTCGTATTAGCAGCATAACCACACAGACTCAAAACATGTAAACCATTAAAATAAGAGACAATTTGTCGAGCATGCTTGTTGAACACACAAGTGATACTTTCTTTTTAAAAGTAAAAAAAATATGAATTGCAATTAAAACGTGCAAGAAAGCAGACAACATTAAAAACACAAATAAACTGCAATAATGACCATATTGCTTCCTTGCTTTAGATTCCTTCTGTTTTAGACTGTAATGTATAGACGATATTAAGTGGGACAATGCATACAAACATGGTAAACGGTAAACAAGCGTTTCAAAAACAGTGCCCTAAGGAACTTAAGAATACTGCTTTATTTACAGATTGACTAATCAATGAAAATAATTTTGGGTTATAATTTTTCAGTATTTTACAATGGTAATATTGTTCAGTGAAAACCCTGAATTTCATTAATCATGTGAAAATATTAGATCAGTTAAAAGAAATCACGAGAAACACACAAGTTACACATAAGTTTAACAGATGTTTAAGAATTGGCGAAGCACTGCATCAACAAAACATCCTCTGAATAGAAATCAAGCTCTAAAACCTGTCCATACAATTGAGACGAGGCATCAGAGCGAGAAGGAGAGAAGGATGGGGAAACGGAACTGAAATCAAGAGTGAGAAATTCCACGCAAGACCAGTTGTCACAACACAGAATAGACAAGACACACACCGTAGCCTAAACTAGAGCAGAAGGTTCAGTTCCTAAACAAAGCAAGAGATCATAGAAGACAAACAGAGACCATCAGGGCCTTGTGATTCACAATGTGTGTGTGCACCCATACGCTGTCAAAACTCAAGTAACAATTGAGAAATTCTATTAGAATCATGCTGAATAATTTTTAAAAATGCTAAATATCATTAAGTGAAATATAGTGTTGTGATCGCATGAACAAATAATAGAAACACTATTTCATTGAGCAATATTATTTAAAACGAATTTATTTCCAGAGGATCATCTCAACAATATACAATCATGTTGATGACCCAAGACATCATCTACTGAAGGCAATACTGTGGAGTGTTTTCACAAAATTCCCAAGATTTCACTCTTTATGAGAATAAGTACATTCTGAATCAGGAACCCATTTATGACCCATTTTAGAGCCATTCAGTAAAAATATCATTAAGATTTAATATGAATTAAGGTAAAGATATCAAAGGCAAATATATAGGTGAATGAGTTTTATGCTGTATAACGTATATATTAGCTGGGGTGTGCATTAGAAAGAATGTACAATAATTTTTCCCTGGTTATTAAAAAGCACAAGCCATAACTTCCCAAATCTTTGAAAGTGTACAATCATAGCACGCTAAGATTTAAAATGAGTCCAAACTTTGTTGGCATCACATTATTGTAAAACTGTTAAATGGTCATTTAAAAAGCTTAACTCGGTTAGAAGTTTGAGTTCAATATGTTCTGTGTTAAAACATTTATAGCTTTCGCAGGACAATCTGAAGTTGTTATGAAGTTTCAAGACTTGACTCAGAAGTTGAAGATCTCCAGTAAACCATATGGTCAGTTATCTTTATGGTACACAGAGAGTAGGCCTTCATATTTAGTCCAATTAATGATCATAAAAATTGTATCATCGAGAATTTTTTTTTAATTGCTTTCATTACCTATTTTATTCCTGTGCATGTGCATTAACTCACTTTCGAAGCTCATTAGGTGAATCGCTCTCAAGCGTGTTTATATAGTGACAGCATTCATTATTCTGGGATTTTAGATTTCAACCTGCAGCAGCAGAATGATTCATCTAGAACACCAGTTGTTCAGTTATTGAATAATAACAATATTATGAGTAATAGCGGAGAGGACCGTTGCATAAAGGTCATAAACAACACTATCCACAACAATGTTATCTAGTCTAGTCTATGCGCTTGATTTTTCCTTCAGGATGTACACACTGGCTCAGATAATCTCTTCTTTCTGCAAAATAAAAGTTTCTGCCTCTCAAAAAGAGGGAGGATAACACTGTGATGCACAAAAGTGACAGGATAGTGTTAGCTGCTAATGTTAGCATGGTATGGTTCTGACATGAGTAAACTCAAGCACTGGCTCCGCCTTCAGAGAAGAATATAATATCTGTGTTTGATGATAACAATGATTTGATAATGAGCAATATTTGATGAACAATGTTCCTGTAGTTAAAACGTCTCTCAAACTACTTTATTCATTTTTATTGACATATTATTGAATACAATTCACTTTTTACAGCAGCTTTTTTTTTGTCCAACACCGTTTTTCCCCTTTTTATTTATACAGGTAAATTAATAGAGTGGACATTAAAATACACTAGATTAGTTAATTTTAAAGTACATCTGGTAAACTTATAAATTAATGGTAATTATCTAAATAATACCATATCTTCATCAATAATCAAGGAGCTAAAAAAGAGAGTGATTTTGGAGTTATTTCTGCAACAAATGTAAAGAAATGTAAGCTGGGCAGCACTTCCATTAGCAGACAGCCATGTCTGGGAAGCTTTGCGTTACCTTTGCCTTATATAATGTGTAATAACTCGGGTCTGACATTTTAGAGAGCTACTTTGATAATGGATGCTAATATGGTAGGATCTGCTCTTGTTATGTCAGACACTCTGGGAAAAGGCACTCATTCAAATCCTTTTAAAGCAAAATTTGCACTTCCACAGCTCACTGCCAACCCTTATACAATATCAATTACATCAAGAGCAATGCAATTTGTTCCTGGTGTGAATGGCCCAGATGGTGACAAATGCAATTTTTTTTATGTACAACACACTGTTAACTCATTATTAATGGATGATGATTGGGAAATAAATAAGATCTGATCAGTTTTACGATCAGTGTATTTCAATAAAAAGCTACAGAATGTTTTGTAGTTAAGAATTAAAAGGCTGTAGAATCCCATAACTTCCCATCTGGCTATACATGATTGTGCTAAAGACAGAATAGGGTTCATTTTTTTGTTATTGATCAAATCTAGTCTTTAAATCCAACTCCAGCTTTTGATAAATAGCTTAAACATGTATTAATAACTAATATATAACTGAATTGTGAGTAAATATTCTTAGAACAATATTGTAAAAACTTGTAATAATCCCTTTAGATTAAAATAATTAGGTGAAACGTGTGCAATTAATCACACTAGGAAACTAAATTGGCTATTTGTTGCCATAAATTGCTTTAATATGCTAACAGACACAGTACACTGAGTTAGAACACAGATGGACGTTAGTACCGTTGAAACACGTGGTCGGGCATGCGACCAATTAAACTAAAAGAGGACAGGTGATTGAAGATTCCACGCCTTCTCTCTGCAGGTAACGCTCCGTCTATGTCTCGTACGCCTTTTCTATATTTCCATACGTTTCGAGCCATTAACTTACCTTCTTCCAGGCTGACATTCTAGACGTCCATTCAGCTTTCTACAATGTGTAGGACGGCAGCGAACTTTGAAGAGCATGTCAGCAGTCGCCGGCCCGCATGTGCAGATGATGCGGTGTCCGCTGGAGATGTTGGTGTAGTTGCTCATGCACGCCGCTGAGTGGCTCTGTGACGATTGCGCTAGGGGCTAAACTCTGAGCTCAGACGTCGCCATCTTGATGAGGTCGGAAATGCTGCTACACCGATAAGTGGTTTGTTTAGTAGTTTGTTTATTTTAAAACGCCGTTTTCTTCGTTTTGTCGTATGCCATCGTCTGCGTATTTATGTAGTTAAAATGAAAAAAAAAAAAAACAAAACAATGATACTATTGGAAGGCTGTCAAAGCGACAAAGCAACATGTTTTGTTGGGGTGCACAACACAGAAGGATAAATGTGTAGTTTTTCCTCACCTGTTCTTTACAGTCATTGGTTTACACTAGTGGCATACTTCTGCGTTGATCCGAACAGAATGTCAATTAGAAAAGACGGTAAGTTGGTAGCTAAATATCAAACAAACAACGTTATTTAATTTAGATCAATGTCTGCATTTGGTGATCTGCTTGACTGAAATGTTAACATTTTCATTTTTTTACAACGGAGATCATTTTAGATCTAAAAAAATGCTGTTTAAACCCTAATTTTTATGGGGTTCTACATTGCACAAGTGTTAAATTTAGAACGTGTGATTGTAGTTATACAGTTATTTCTGCAATTACAGTAGTATTGAAATCTTGAAAATGCAGATAGAACCTTTTTGCAGTTTTTTTCTAAAAAGTCCAAATAAGTAAATATATTTACAAAGCACATAGCATAAATAAGAATTTTTACCAAAATGTTAGATTGAACCCTATTATTCCAAGTAACGAAATGAAATATAGTTGATCCACTATATATATATATATATATATATATATATATATATATATATATATATATATATATATATATATATATATTTAAAAAATTATTCAGTTTTTCAGCTGAAGGTCCTTCAAAGACTGTATCCTGCATCCCAGGAGAGGACTCCGTTGCAGCCTACAGCTCAAGAGGAGTCCAAACTTCCACCAAAACCCTCTGTTGATAAACTACAGCTGTTCATCCCACAGAAAAATTCAGGTCTGGATTTGCTTCATCCATAAATGGTCAACGATTTTAAAAAGTTTGCTGCTCTTGGATTTATTTTTTCCTGTCTTTTTTTTTAGGTAAGGTAAAGAGTAGAGTGGCACGTGGTCAAAAGCTTTTCACTGCTGCTCCTCCTCCTGAAGGCTATTTCATTTCTGGTGGGGATGATTCAGTCACTCCATCCAATCCAGAATCCACTGACTCAGAGGACAGTCATGCTGGTAAGTTTGTTAGAACTTTTGAAAGCATTTCATGGGTTGGTTTGAATGGAATCAGATAAGTTCCATGGCCCTTTAAAGATTCCCTTTGCTTTATTGAGGTTATATTGTTATATGTCTGAAGCAAGCTTGCAACCCAATCCGCTTCAGGAATGACTACTTTAAAAAATAACAAAAGTTAACTCTTCATGTTTATTTAAATTAATTTTTATTCATTTGGGGTGGACTTGTGTTCAAAACAAACCATTTCCAACTACTTTAAATATAGAAATAGAAACACAGAAGTTGTGCATGCAGCATGTAACAGAGGATCCATGTTTTCCAGTTGTAAAACGAAGTTTGGTTACTTGAGATTTTCCAAGTTTCATTTGGCTTAGTCTCATAAGGAACTGAAGTTTGCTCCCTGTTTTGTTTGACTTGCTTGGCTTTACAGTCTCAAAATGCTAATTATATTTTCCAAATCAGGTCTGTTTAGGTTTTTGTTTTAAATACTCAAATATTTAATTTTTAAACAGTAAAGTTTTTGTTGAATATGTAGTAAGTAGGTGTGTCTTTTGTCATTGAAAAATGTGTATTAGGGAAGTCAAGCATAAATAAGCTTAGGTCGTGTATATATATATATATATTACCTAGCTCCTTTTTTTCCCTTTTGGTTTGAAATTATCTCTTTTTATTGTGTGAGCTGTATGCTGACGAGTCTATGCTTCCTGTGGCATTGCTCAGATATTCAGTCAGTTTGTCTTCCCTGAATACCGATGTGGAAAAATATATTGCTCAGCAAATCTCCCATGTTTTTGTATGCTCTTAAAAAGTTTACAGATAAAACTGACAGCACTCAGGGATGTGTGCATGAGTCATCAAACTGTAATTGCCTCTTTTCTGAACGTGAAGGGTACTGTTGAGCATGCCAAGAGCATTAATGTGAGGCATGTGCAATGTATAACATTCAGTTGTGAATCAATGAAAATGCATTCCTTAAAAATCAGCCTCTTTGAAAGTCTTTGTGTTTGATGTCTGTCAGAGAACTTTCAAATACTGTGAGGAAATCCATAATCCTCTTCATCATCAAGCTATTTTTGGTTCTTTCAGATGCTGGGGATCATGAGTTATGTAAGAAAAGGAAAAGAAGACGAAAGAAAAAAGTGTTTCTTCACACACTAGCTGAAATGTCCACGTGTCCAGCAGGGGGTGATGTGGAGGGGCAGACGGATGCTGCTCATCTGAATGATGAGGGGAGTGCTGGATGCTCTTTGAGCACAGAGCAGCTCAGCAAGAACAAAAAAAGGAAGATGAAAAAGAAACGTCACAAAGAGAAACTCCTTGCTCTTGGTCTGGTTCCACGTACCAGAGCTGTTGAGTTCACATACTTGCAGAAGGAAGAGGGGAACTCAGAAGAGCTGCTAGATTTTCTACATACTACACAGGAGGTTTACCTCGCTCAACATCAGTCTTCTGGTACAAATGTTTATAAATCAATTGTACATCAAACGACTTACTGACTTCTACCACTGCTGCCAGTGTCTTTCTACAGAAACAAAGCTGGTTCAAAAAAACTTTCATTTCTCTTTGCTTTCTCTGATCATGAAATAGAAAGACAGCTTTCTTTAAAACCAGACTATCACATAATGCAGATTCTAAAGATCTGAACAACCTCACAATTCTTCGGTTAAAGTAGTCCAAAATTCTTCACACAGTTTTGAGCAGTGTTGGGAGTAATGCTTTACAAAAGTAATATTTTGCTGTAACATTAATTTTTGGAGTAACACAGTAGTGTAACTCATTACTCTTTATTTTTCTGAAATAAATAACTGGTTACATGCTGAGTATTGCATAAGTTGCAATGCAGTTTTTGCAGAAAATGTAAAAATGGCTAATGAAATTGTTTAAAATAAATGGGACATGGTACACAAAAGAAAGGCTGACAAAGGAAAGTTCAGAAGATGGATTTATTTGTTCTATTTTTAAGTCTATCAGAGATAATGACAAATGATCAAGTGCAATATATGTCTAAAATATTAAAGAACTATCACACGCAACTTTAAACAAAAAAACTTTGTACACTGTTAGCTAGACAGCAGACAGAAGAAACAGAGGAGCACAAAGCCGTTAAAAAAGTTTATTTTGATCAACCATCATTTCAGTTGTTCAGAATCTCTTGACTTTAAAGAAAATAAATATATAAGCACAAGGACATAATTGAGCCAGAACAGAAGACTTGTCAACCTACTAATTAAAATTTGAACAGACAAAAATGCTCATTCCCTCCGGCAGCTAAAAAAACAAAAGTGACCCCACTGGGGAAAAATAACTCAGAGTCCATCCTCCAGATGCCCACAATACTAGTATATATTAATTAAAATAATATGAATATATTGCTAACTAACATTACATTTCTAAGAAAGTAATAGTTTACCGTAAGTGCTTACTTTTTAACGGCAACGATACGTATTATTTGTAGAATATACTACAGTTTGCAAGTAACTTGGACCACACTGATTTTGAACAAGATACAAACAACCTAAAAGCATTGGATGAAATCATAAAGTCTCTCCGTCAGTTAAAATGAAACATTTTTACATACATGAAAAAATGTAAATGTATTAGGTAAAAAACACTATACTCATGGTCCAGCCACATGAGGTATAGTATAGATCTATATAATCTATAATTTATAGATGATGTCAATGTCCAAAAACAGTAGTCGTCACCTTTTTACTTTCAGTAGAATTTTTATAATTATCAATCTTACTTAAAAAAATTGATTTACCAGCGGTGAGCTAAAGACTAAATCAACCTGTCTCGTTTGATTCAAAATTCTTCAGTACATTTTTTCTCTTTTTTTCAACCAAATCAAAATGTTAATTCAATGAAATGTGTTCTCTCTGTACGTGTTGCTGCTCTTCCTTGCAGGCTCCAGCAGTTTAACGCTCACTGCAGCAGAGTCTCTGTTCTCTCGTCTCTCTTTGGGGACCCTGCCTCCTGCTGAGGTCTCCAGACTCTGTGGGCTCAGGGCTCTCCTGGTGAAAGATGAATCGCTGTTACATCCGCAGCTCCAAGAATACAGAGACACAAGTACTTTACCTTCAGGTGAGTGAGGGCACCTTTTTATCTCATCAGTGTGCACAGAGCGACCCGGATATGTAGCATAGTATAATATCTATAAAAAATAATAATTAATAACACTCCTAATGCTTGGCCAACAAAATACATATGACTTACAGTCAGTCGGTTAATTTAAATACAGGTCGATTCTGCGCAAACATGATGGTAGCTTGATGTGCTCACTAACTGCTTTTGTAAAAGGATGCAAAAATGTATGGAGCTATAGAGCTGCCAAAACAATCTGAATTTCAATTGTGTTAACTTAAACTTTTGACAAATGTAGTTGAATAAACCTAAATATTTTATGACATTCAAACATCTTTGACGCTCAATCTTGTTGTGTGCTTTGACGCTTGACAGCAGGAGCATTTCTGCTTGGGTGTGGTCTATGAGGGCTGGACTTTGTTCATCTGTTTAATTTTTAAATAAAGACAACAGACGACTCCTTTATATTTAATTTAATACCTTATTTTCGTGGTCAATTAAAGTATTTTTCTCAGTTAGCGTTTTTGTTTACATTTGTTTTTGGACGATGAAGCTTTGAATGTGGGTAAATTGTATTTTTTTATTATTATAAATAACTGAGGTTGAATTTACAAAATAAAAATTTAGTTAATAATTTATGTATAAACATTTTGTAGTTGATGTAATTATTATTTCCTTGAAACATAAGCTACATGGAAAAGGAAAAAAAAGACATGTAGAAATGACTTGCATTATTTTCTTCTGTTGTATTGGCAAGTAAATATTTGCCAAAAGTAGATACAAATATAATAGTAAACTGTAGATAGAAATATATGCTTCATTTAAATGATTATACAAATATAATGGTAAACTAGATAAAAATATATTTATATTTCATTTAAATTATTATTTTAACTACAAACAATCTATGCCACTCAACTGATTTTTTGAGTACATGATTTATGGTAAAATTACATTTTACTCTTTAATATGTTTGAAGGATAATTCCTTTTGAGTATTCATTTACCTTTCTACTTTATCATAGCCAAGAAATTGTTGTACAATAAGTGAACAATGTGACTTTTGATTTTATAGATGTTTGTGTCTAGTCACTTTAGACCTAAATAA
This sequence comes from Danionella dracula, assembly GCA_900490495.1. Classification (NCBI taxonomy): domain Eukaryota; kingdom Metazoa; phylum Chordata; class Actinopteri; order Cypriniformes; family Danionidae; genus Danionella; species Danionella dracula. The sequence goes on from UELW01000223.1 coordinate 1,799,017, forward strand.
GAAGATTAGTGTTTGGTAGACGTTCTACAAGGATTAAGGACGTTCCGCACAGGTGTCCCTGTTGACCCTTAAACATGGAATCTGTCTCCACGACAACCATAGGGCTTTCCATTTATTTGACATTTCAACCAAACTACAATATGTTCATTCAGAAGTTTAGCTCTAATGTCACCCTTTTACTGCTGTAGGTTTATTTTCACCAAAGCTATTGACATAAAACATAAAAAAAATCAATGCAGACACATTGATGTGCAGAATCAATGAAGGATTTCCTCTATCTACCAACTGTATAAAAAGGGAAATGGTACAAAAAACACTTAAAACTAAAGCAAACAATGCATTAAACATTGGTGCTTTTTCCTCTTTCAGACGAGGTTGCAGTAGTCTGTACTCTTATTGAGTATTGGCTGGCAGAGATTCTGCCCATGCAGAGAAAACAGACGTGACGCCCCCGGATTCGGTGGCTGAGAAGAGAATCAGTGTGAACAAGCAGCAGGTCTCTGATTATTATAGAACTCATTATGGCAGAAATTTTCAGTCTTGCTGTTTAAAAGACATTGCATCAGACAGCTGCTGCTGCTGCTTCTGCAAAAAAAAAAAGAACTTTCTTTGTGATGGAAGACGAGTATCACTTTTGCATTAAAATTTTCTTGTGAAATATGTGTTTTTTTCTAGTATTTTTTGCATGTGAGCTGTTTGAGTGCTATGAATATTGAATGTCTTTGTCTAGGCAAAGGGATCCTAGTTTATTGATCTTCCTTTACTCGTTATAAAAAGTCTGTGCTTTAGCTTCTTAGCAGTTAATGATCTTAGCCTCAAGACGTCAGGGGTCGCTCTCCTTATCCGAGTGTCTGTTTGCATCAGGATTTTAGTTTTAGCGTGTTGGCCACCTCATTAACATTGTTTCACCCAAAACAGACACTATGATATATTTTAGTCCTAAGCTGCTTCAGCGCACTGGTGGAAAGCCATGTGACCGAGAACATGTGTGCAGCAATGTATACTTTTGTTAAAGTATTGTTACAAGTACAAGATATTCATTTATATCTTCAGCAAAGAGAAGGTTTCAAGTACTAAACATGTTTAAAGCTTTATTACAAATTAGGAACAACTTTATGGTTAAACATGGAACACAACACAATGTATGTCCAGAGGGTACTGAATAAATATTCAGCTTTAAAAACAATTCTGAAATTCAAAAGTTTGCCTTTAACTTTTAGTAGCTGGTCCTAATGCTTACTTTACAATTCCAACATGAAATAATGTTACTGTTGCTGCATAAGGTTTTTATTTTGGGTTGTATTGTTAATTTAATGGTAAGAACGCAAACAGTTAATTAACTTTTCTTAAATATATTGCAATTACAGGACATCCATAGAACACATGTGATTACAGTTTAAATACATATTTGTAATTAACATAAAAAATACATAGCTGTCAAAGGCACACTAAAGATAGTTTACAAATAAGGTTTAAAATTAAATTCTTGATTTGAAAATATATATATTTTTTTATTATTATTATTATTAATGTGATTAAAATGTTATTAATGTGATGTCAATTACTGTGATAAATAAAGGCTGTCAGTTAAACTCACCACAACAGAGTGAATAAAGTAATTATTTACTTAATTTTGAAAAAGGACAAATCTAGAAAAACTTACTTTATTAATTCAGTAAGTAAAACAATAATAAAGAAAGAGGTGTTTTCTGTATCTATTTTTAAATGCCAACTTCCGTTTGGAAGAGCCGCTGTCTTCTCCATTTAATTGGGATTAGCAGCTTACTCTTGACGTCAAGGAAGAATGACTTCAGGTAAACAAACAGCAGTGGAACCTCCTGTCTGTTCTACTAATCTTTGATACTCACCAGAACTCAAAAGATCTCATTAGAGGATCTGATTTGACTCAGAAAATAGAATAAGCTTTTCATTGCTTCTCGAGGGTTTGCATTCAGAAAAAGCAGCCCTGCTGTTTCTCTCAAAAAAGCCTTCCTAACACCAGCTGCTATCAGACGCCCAGAAAACAGGTGTGATGAGGCTATCACAGCACCTCAAATAAAAGTTTGCTTTCGTCGTGTAGCATAAAACGCAATTTAACATAAAACTAAAGTATCACACAAACAATGTATTTGTTTAATTTTTTAAGGCAGTGCTTAAAAATCTTTTTACATTACAATGTAAAGAGATGTGAGGAAAGCTTTCATATAGGCGAATCAATCAAGCAAAAATATTTGCTAGTGAGGACTTTTACAACTGTATCTGATTTTGCATTGCCCAGCAAGAACCCGATGAAGTAATCTGCTGTTGAACACTGTTTTCATGTTTGGATTGAAAACACCATACTCTGTGCTGATAATTATGTTGTCAACATTTCAGCAGTCCTTCAGACAGGTTCCATTAAAATCCATTAGATGTGTCTTCTTCAACAATCTAAACGGACACTTTATACATCAGTAACAATTTACATTGCTGCATTTAGCATCAGCATTTATCCAAAGCACTATGGAGATTAGACTATATAAAATTTGTTCTAAAGTAAAAATCTACCTCAAGTAGCTCACAATAGAGGTTGTCTGCTGATCGAACATAGACGGAAGGAGGGAAAAAACTTTTTTTATTAAGATGTAAGTGTGTCCAGAAGAGCGTCACGGTGGCGCAGTGGGTAGCACGGCCGTCTCACAGCAAGAAGGTCGCTGGTTCGAGCCTCTGCTGGGTCAGTTGGCATTTCTGTGTGGAGTTTGCATGTTCTCCCCGTGATCGTGTGGGTTTACTCCGGGTGCTCTGGTTTCCCCACAAGTCCAAAGACATGCGGTACAAGTGAATTGAGTAAGAACGATTGTCCATAGTGTGAATGTGTGTGTGAATGTTTCCCAGCGATGGGTTGCGGCTGGAAGGGCATCCGCCACATAAAAAATGTGCCAGAGGAGTTGGCGGTTCATTCCGCTGTGGCGACCCCGAAAGGGAAGAAAGCCGACCTGAAAATGGATGGAAATGGATGCTTCCAGAAGAGAAGAGTTTCAGTTGTTGCTTTGCAGACTGGAGCGGGGAGCTTGTTTCACCAGCCGGAGACAGTGAGAGAGAAAATTCTAGTGAAAATGTTTTCCTGCCTTCCTGAACACGAGTTGTGATGGGAAGCAGTCAAGAGAGATGAATGGAATGATGATGGATGACCGGAACTTTGAGCGGAGAAAAACTTGTGCTTTGAGAAACTGTTTTACTTTATATGTTACATATTATGTATTGTAATCTATATAAAAAGCGATTTGTAACAATGATTTTATTTGATTGCAGTTATTACTATTACTTTTTTTACTGTTTTGAGATAAAAAAGCCGAGCCTAGAACCAGCGACCTTCTTGCTGTGAGACAACCTTGCTACCCACTGCGCCACCGTGACACCTGTAAAGAATTATTGAACACCGTAAAACAAAGCGTGTTAGCATTTTGCATCATGTACATGAATAGAATATAGAATATATAGTATAGAATGGTGCTGGTGTGTTTCTAAATGTCTTTATTTTCTATAAAGTGCCTGTGTATGAATCCTATTTAGCACTTCAGGAGTCTGTTTGCAGTGGGTCACCTACTAGTCCAACAAAGGCCTAGCAAACATTTAAATTTGCTCCAGATATATAGTCAGCTTTTAGACTAAGGACCATGTTTTAGGTGTATGAGAGGAAGTTTGCGCAAGTATGGTGAGAGCAAGGACACATAGGGGCAGCAGTGATGGTATAATTACTACTGTAGCGAACTGAACTATTGTAGCGAAACATTCATCCCAAAAAATTGCATGACCATTGAAGCAATACTGAAGCAATAACTCCTATTAATAACAGTACTATTCATACCTCACGCGATTAACTCAGAAGGCATGAATCAATGTGTCTTAATTTTTAAATATATTTATTGACTTATTAAACAAATATGGCACAGCAAATTGTTACAAAAAAGGTATATACGCTAATAATAATGTCTGTTTATGTGGCATTTTTTTAAAATACTGCATCTTTTTCCTTTGTTTGGTAAATAACTGGGTCGTATCACTAGATGGTTGCTTCTTCCAGCGATAAACATGGTGATCTTTAGAGGCACGTAGGCTTTTACGTCAATTTCACCTTGTGAACATTGATGTCATAGCCAAGATGTCACTTTGTGTACTAGCCTCTTTTAGTAATCCCATTGAGAAAAAGCCAGACGAGCAGATGGTGGCTGTCTATATAAACACTGATCAGAGGTGGATGCTCACAGTCAGGTTGGAGAGAAACAAGCAGCCACAAGAACTCTTGCTTAAGAACATTTCATACCAGTTTGTGACTTGAAGTTTGGCTCCTCACATTTTACAATTGGATATACCTACTACTTGCAGGTGAGTGGAAGAATCTGTACAGCTGTTCTTATTTTTCAGAGGTACCTTTTTGGATAATATTGCTGAAGTGCTTCTACAATATTATAATGTAATTCTTTGTTCAATTGAGTTTAAATTGAGGAAAGCTCAAATGCTTTTAACAACCTGCTTTATAGTCTAATAAAAATACTTCACTAACATTCTTAATGGAGCAGTTTTTCATGTATACAGAATTTTTTGAATGTCAATTATATGCTTTTACACTATTATCATTTTTGGGAAATGTAAAAAAATTTCACAAATGTAAACGTATATGGAAGTATTAGAAGGTTTGACCGTATTACAACTTTTTTTCAGACACCACCTGCACAAACAGTGACAAGCAGGATCCATCAAGCTTGGCTGTTTTGGGAGCTATAGAAATTGGGATGTCTGGAAACAGCCCTCGCCAGCTCTCTCTTCACCACAGACCCTCCACTCGTCTGCTCCAGTGGATGTCCAAGCCTGCCAGTCACACGGACAGCCCAGGATCCCCGTCAGCCAGAGTACGAATGACCCCAGCCAATGCTGCCATGGGCTCCATCAAGAATGACAGACAGGATGAATCAATCAAAAGCATCAGTGACTCGCAGCAGCCTGTGAAGACATACGTATGAGTTTAACAACAATGCTTCAGGCTCTTACTGTGTAAGATGGAGACTAGTTATCTTTTAGTCAGAAAGTGATTTGGACTGTGCCTTTGAGAAAGAAAGCCTGTTCTCCAATTGATAAATAAAGTCACTTGTAATTCCACAAATAATTCACAAGGTCTTTGGGAAGACCAAAAGCTGGTGTGCTGATGAGTGATGATGAGTTGACAGTTTTGTGAAAATTTGGTGCAAAAAAACATGTGATTTGTTGTTATATTGTATGTTCCACTTAATTTTTCTGTGCAAAATCAAGGCCTAAAGGGCCATGTTTTGTGTATATGTGAATGGCAACTTTGTTTACTGTTACCAGACTGTAAGGTGGGCATGATCTTTAAGCCAAATCACTTCCTGAGGATTAGTTTCGAGGACAGTTGCTAGGGCTTGCTAATAAGATGTAAACACTCAGGTAGGCTGCAAATTAGTTCACAGTTGATTGAATCATCCGTTGAACCAGTCCTTTGATTTTGACTATGAATGATCTTTTATCTGTACTGTAATACACTGAATGCTAGTAAGTGTAGATTGTTTGAACGGGATTTGTAAAATCTGCAATTATGTTTATAGTTGTTTTATACCCTTTTAGTACCTTCCTCTAAAAAGAGGTCTTCTTAAGATTGTGTACATGTACATTATAATAAAGACAGTCCAATTTTGTTTAGTCTTTTGTGTTCTAAATAACACAATGATATACTTAAACCTCTTTTTTTATATTTAAAAACATTTTATGATAATGAATTTGTTCAAGTCAAAAACTGAAAGTCAAAAGATTTTAATCAAAAAGTCACACTTTATAACAATATTATTATTTTTCATAGTACTTAAAATTGTTGTTCAGAAATGGTGGTCGAGCAAATTAGTCATAGTTATAATTTGTTTGAATTTGTTTAAAGAAACTATTTGCTTCTTACATATTTGTTTATAATAAAACATCTATATAAAAATAGCTCTTTAAATAATCTTCTACAGCTTTATTCAGGCAGGATGACTCTAACTTTGGAGATGTTTTAATCACTATACTGCTTTAGGATGATATTTAAAAAAAATCTAACTGGTCTATTTCCAGACATTATATCCTTTTCTTGGTCTTTAGCTTGTAGAATCAAGTCCAACAGGTTAACGTTCCTCTGAGTCCTCCATAACTCACACCTCAGAGTAAACATAAACCCGAATAGTGACGATGTAAATAAAGAGAGCTTACACATGTGAATAACTGAAAGCCTGTGTATGGGTGTTTCCACAGGATGTTATTAGTCTCTCATTCAAAAGCTGAGGACAGTATCTAGTTCCTGCTGCCTCCAGCAGTAGCAGGGTACAACTCAGTCCTCATGAGGGGGCAAAAGTACACTTTACAACCGACCTTCACACCGACATCCTGCAGTCGGTTGCTCGACCGCGCACCGTGAAGAAGAACCACCAGAAACATGTTAACTTTTGCGCTCTGTCCCGTCGAACAAAAGACCTAAACTGCGGTGACGGTAAGTAGAGGACAAACCTTTACGTTTTTTATACTGTCATGGCAGAAGCTGTAACATGTGTACTCCTAAAACGCTATCTAACTTTATACATTTTTTGTGCTGTTGATTTAACTTAGCTAATTCGTTTTAGCACGACAACCTGCTCTGAAATAACGTTGACGTCAGTAAATCTGTTGCTTTCTGCTTTGAAAAGAGGGTTTCAATATTTTGATCATATATTACCACTTGTATATAACTAAATATATGGCAATATTAATCATAAATTATAATATTTTGGTTTTGCAATTATTGTAGATATGTTATCTTAAATTGTCCAAACAATTCACTTTTTGTAACCTGGGATAAATAGTGATTCTATGGATATATTATTGATTCTATATTATTGATATGGTTAAGTTAAGGTTAACCAACCGATGGTTTGGTTTTGTTACATATTTTTAGCTAAATTTACTTTGGAAAGATATTGATATTTACCTTTGTGTACATTTAGCACTCCCATTTTGCATTTTTATGCAAATCTCATTATGAAACCCATTCAAATTTGCTGCTAGGGTTAGAAGAAGTCATGTTATTGTAAAATGAACAAGTCGCTTACATCTTCTCAAAAGGCAAAAAGCAGGAGAGTCAGTCAGGTAATAAACCTGAGGGCTGTAGTGAAAACCAAACCTTGACATTCTCTTTCCTTTCATACAGACTGATTTAACGTGACAGAAAAATGGGGAATAGCTCTGCAAAGGAGCGACATGGATCTTCAGGTAATTTTTACAGCTTCACACAAACTTTTCTCGTTTAATCAGCACAGTCCCTCAAAAAATCAAAGACATGAGCCACCAAGGTTACATCTTAACCCTCAAAGAAAAGAGATGTTTATGTAAACACAAAACAATTGAGGAATGAAGAGTGGTGAGTGAAATGTGATGACTTGGCATGTTAAGTAAAGAACTAAAGTATCAACTGAATTGAAGAAGGCTGACAGTCGTAATTAGCATACAGCGTCTGTATTTTGCTCAGTTATTGGTGGTGTCTAAACACCCCCATACCACTGACTCAGCAAACCTTTCCCACCCAGCGAGTTAACAAACGCTATTAAATTAAAAATCACCAGCACACACAATCAATCATATCCTCTTCTCTAAATGTAATTAATTAACAAAACAAGCACAAATTGCTTTAATGTAAAGGACTGTTTCACTGACAAACTATCCACTGTAAGAACTTAACCAAATGTTTTCTTTAGTCACTGCCGTGGACACATATGAGACCCCTCCCACCTCACCGTATAGTGTTGTTTCTACCTGGTCTTCAACAAGTCAGCTGGTGTCCATTTCAAACTGCTCTGGGCCAGAGGTAACTGATGATGCTCTCGGTGCACCCTTCAACTCTACCATTCAAAACGAGCAAACGTTGGAGTCCAAGAAAGAACCTGAGGAGGTACCTGAAGCCCATCTATGCAGGAATGTGTCTCATGTGTGTGTAATCGGAAACACAGAAGTGGACATTAAACTCATAGAGGAGTGTTTGAAAACAGTGCAGCTCAGCAACATTGAAGAATCTACAAATAATCTAAACGGTGAGTCTATGGATAGACGTTTTTGTGCATGCATTGCTATGTCATTGTTATAGACACTTTATTTTAAATCCAGGACACACTTAAAGCAGCTGACTACTTTTCTTTCATTAGGCTTGGTTTTTAACATTCAGTCATTTAATTTTACAAGCAGGATCAATGTTTTTAGTAAGAAAACCCAAATATTTTTCCAAAAACATATCTGTTGGAAACTTGCTGATTTTAAACTTTTTTTGTAAAACAAAAGCTTTAAAGGTTCAGTGACATTGTGTTATTTTCAATAGTATGTTGTTCACATTGGTCCAATTGTATTGGACATGTAATTATTTTACTTATAAAGTCTCTATTTTGAATTAAAATCGCATTCAATCTCCTCATTTCCTAGCCCAGTCTTATTCTGTAAATGAGCTGAGATTTTCATTCGGGAAACTTTTTAACCACTCCCCAGTTAATCACCTATTGCTTAGTGATTTGTATATTCATGACATGTATACAAAGTTACTGTCTGACGTTCAACATATATTTGAGAGATATTAAGGGATTAATTATGAGGAAATTAACTAACCCTAATGCTGACACACGAACAAAGAACTAGCAACATTGACTGACTCTATAATGGCATTTGGAGTGAATACTATTATGCAACCGTACTTCTATGAGCCAGCGTCATATAGATGTTTGGTTTATGTACATCCTGGAATTCAGCATCTTCTTTTAATCCTTACAAATCCTTTTAATAGCCTACTTTTAATAACACAGGTCCAAGTTGTGTGCTGCTCGCCTATCTTTTACTCTGTGCGTTTAAGAAAAGTTTGTGCACATGTTTTCACTCTACAACATTTTTGTTTGTTTGTTTGTTTGTTTTTTTACATATGATTAATACTGAGAAAATTTTTTTTAAAATCTTTTTAGATGTATTAAAGTTTTTCCTAGCAGAAAGACAAACGATGGTGGAGGAACTGAGAAGTTGCAAGGAAAAGATTCAGGTGAGTAAAATGTTTTATTTGGATGTGAATGTGGTCTCTTTTTGCGCAAACCTTAATACCTGGCTTAAGCTTGACACGTTGGTTCTATCTGATGATAGAGGAACATTCAAAAGGAAGTCGCATTGTTCCCAGAGGTGCAAGTCAGTGAGAGTCTGATAAGAGCATATCTGCTTCAGAAGGGGCTTGTGGGACATCCAATCCTGCACATCACTCCCTTCCTGTTTCAGCTTGCAATCGACATTGTTTTGTTTGTGTTATGCTCCTGCTTTGAGAATCAGATAAAACGTCTATTTCGAACAGGAAGGAGGGAGGAAAAATGGGAAGCATTAAGAAAAAGGGGGTTCCAGTTGTGTTCTATAACCTCTTGCATATAGATACAACATTTATTCAGAAATACTTTAGAAACATTTATACAAGACAAGGTTTTACAGGTCTTAAAGCAGCTGTAGTGAAGGAGTCAGCTCTGAATGAGTAGGAGTATTTGAGACACAGATGGAAACATTGAATGGAGACAATGAAGGGGACGTGGGGAATTTTGCTCAGCTTTTACATGAACAAAACTTTTTTTGTTATGCCAATTGTGACGGCAGACGTCAACAAGCTACAACACACTCACCGAAGAGCAGAGTGAATGTGTTTTTTTGCAAGCCTTCAGCAGGCCAAAAGAACTTCTCTGCACTTCAGTGAGCTAAAGGATTAAATGGTGATTCTACAGTAAGCCACTAAAGCATAGCTGAGAATTTATGGAATGTTGCAGGGTGTGTTATATATGATTTAGTTTATAAATAAAATGTGTGTACATTGTTGATAGCATTGTTGATGGTTTAATAAATGAAGATGGATCATTACATCTAGGGGACGTAAATCTAAAAAAAAAATTGTTGATGTTCACAAATAAAGACAGACACTGCAGATCGGTTGGCTGTGAACACCATGTGTGAATAGAACTTGTGTTCTTTATCCACACCTGTATGAAGTACATGCAAACAAACAACAATGTATGTACATAAATCATTTTTAAACACAAACAAGTTCTGATTTTCTGTGGGAATAGTTTCCCCTAACCGACAAACATTTACAAAGCACTTGTTGAAGTTGTGACTGAGTTCAGTTGGAATGTGTACTTGATCCTCTGAATATTCTATCACTTATTTCTCTGGTTTTCTTGAATGTACATGAGCTTTAAAATAATGTCGTCTTACTTAGGATTAAGTGATCATATTAAATCTTAAAAATCTCTCTTCTAGTCCAAATGTTGTTTTCTTGTATGTCTAGTTTTATTTTAACTCCACTATCATTCACATTCTCAAAAATCGATCATTGCTCTGTGGCTGAATAACTCAAACAATGACTGTTCCTACAGGAAATAAATCTCTTCGTTTTGTTTCACTTTTACGTGCTTCTTGTATGAATGTAAGAAGCTGACAGATCAGTTCCAGATGGACTGTTCCTAATGGGATACTCACAGTCTCTTTGTTTGGCTGAAAAAAGATACCGGCAGACTCCATCAGGCTAAAGTGTCAGACTCACTTCCTTAAGACATTAGAGTCCCACATCTTGTAACACTGTAGTTGTTACTTATATTTTTAATGTATGTGAGAGGCTGTCAAACAGGGTGAGAGAACACACTGAACAGCTTATACACAGCCCCCTTCTCCCCAAAAAAGATCAACAAGCACTTATCATCTGAGATGGGTGTTGCTCTTCCTGGGAAATCCCACTGAGTCAGTGACCTGATGTCTAAAGATCCAGCACTGACCAGAGAAAGCGAGGGGGATTCAGTTTTGTTCGGTCCAGATGCCTGAAGAGCAGCGGGTGTGAGCAGAGAGAATGAAGTTCAATGTAATGACTTAAACAGGGTCAGATTGTTTTCAGTGAAAACAGATTTTATTCTGATTCTCTTAGGCCTTTTTCACCAATAAACTCAAGTACTCTTTCAGGACAAGTGTTTTAGGATTCAATCAGGCTAAGACAGATTTCAATTTATTCTTACCAACTCATCGTGATTTGATGTTTAGGTTTTCACTAACAGTTAATGTCAGTATCTACTCAAGCAAATTGTGATTAATTTCACATAATTGAATTAAAGCTAAATTATGTAGAATATCTTTTGAAAAATATCCATACTTTATTTATATTTGACATATTCATAAATAACGATTTATAGCACTCTAGATTGTACTAAATGGTTTCTGGGACTTTGTAAAATCTTATTTTTAAGTATACTTTTGTCCCATTCGTTACTGGGTCTCCTCTCATAAGTCATTCACTGAATGGTTATAGCAATAACAATGCTTTTAAACGAAACAGAAGTGTGTGCTTTTGGCTTTTGTGTATCTAGAATGAGTAATGGATTCTGCTTGATCCATACCAATTCCATTTAATCTTTAAACAAATAGGTTTTGTAACAAGAAAAATTATATTGCCATTTTAGGGTGAGGAAATGTATAAATACCTCCAGCGTGTAAGGATCTAGAGTAGTCTAGATTAAATAGTTTACAGCGCATAGTGTGTAGTGATCATTAAGCCTTCATTTAGTGTGTTGTCTGTATCAAATTCAATCAAACATGAGCATTGTTAAAGTTCACCTTTAGCACAAACCTTCTTACATTGAATTTGATTCACTGTGACATCATTAGTTGGGATATCATTAGTCAAATATATGGAAATATGTGTCACAATTAAGTCAAATTAAACTACCTGTTTTTAATTGTATGAGATTATGTGAATGTTTGAACGTTCAATTGTATAAAGCTAAGAACAAAAGGTCAGCTTTGGGGTAAAGAAAGAACCCATTTTCACTGACAGCCACTCCATGTTGAAAATGTTATATTATTTAAACAAAATTTCAGAACACAAATAAACCCCTTAAATGTAGTGTAAACCAACTGCTAAAACTAAAAGTGTAAAAACATGAAACATATCAGAATATTTGAGCACATATTAGAAAAAGTTGGGTGTAATTGTTCAACAATCAATCCCAGGATCGAAAACACTGTGGAGAGGGGGCCAGCTGGACATGAGATAGCCTTTTTTTTTTAGCAAATTGAGAATAAATGTATTTTAAAAACCATTTAAAGTGATGTAAAATCATCTCCCACACTTGACTTCAACTACAGAGATGTATGTCCAATAGTTCGGTTGAGCTGTAATAAGCAACAGATCTTTTCATTGTTCTCTTTTCCTCTTAGCAGATTATTTTCATCTGTTCATACTTTATCATTTGATTAGAACATTTGTGTTACTGGATAAAAACCAAACCTACTACTGTACAAGTGAAAACAGCCTTCTATTTTGTTTCATTTTTTGCAAGTTGTCTGATGTATCAAAACAATACAATTAATACATTTTGGTTAGAAAGTTCTAATAATGTATTGATGCTCTGTTGTGAATTAAAATGTATTGCTTGCCGTGTGCAGATTTACTGGAAAAACATAACTTCGAAACGACCCAAGGGAAGAATTTCTATAAGAGAGTTACAGTGTGTATGTGCAGAAGTGTGTGTATCGTTGCTTTAATCAGCTCCAGCTGGGGTCTGGAGGCCTGGAATGATGAAGAGGGTCCTGAGACCTCCCTTGCTTTCTCACTCTCCTTCTCTATTGCACGCTCCTTTGCTGTTATTGGTTCAATTAATTCTTATATTTTCAGCTTTTTGGAGCTGTAAGAAGTAAGGTTTTATCTAACACAATCACAGAATCTTTGTCTTGCACATTGGAAACCCATTAAAATTATTATTGTTATGACATTTAGTTGAATGGTCTTGTTACAGTTGTCACGCTTCGTAGGAGAGATAGACAAGACAAGGATTATAAAGGATGGGCTTTAATCAAATAACTCAGGTAGGAAGAACAGAGGAATGCCACTGGCGTCAAACAAGGAGAACAGGCTTGCAGAACAAACTTAACAGTCCGGAGAGGAGATAACGAAGCCGTGTATTGAGAGGCTGGAGATGGGCAGAAGAAGGCTGGCTGGCGAGGGAGGAAGGCGTCTCATGGACGGTGAAGAGATCGTCATCGGGTGGGTAACCTTGAAGACCGATCGGTGAACTGAGTGAGGAGTGAGTCTTTGTAGCAGTGGTAGCAAGGTGCAGCTAGGGATTGTTGGTGGTGTTGCTCAGTATTCTGGTGATGGTGGTCATGCGACTGTGCTCTGTGAGGTTGAGCCGGACGAGGATGTGACAACAGTGAATATACTAATGTTTATCATAAGTCCTTACATTTATATAGTGCTTTTCTAATATTCAAATACTTTTCATTTTGGTGGGGCTGCCTACATATGATGTGATAGTGCCAGAACACGGACTACACATCGGCTAATGGTGAACAGGAAACATGGAGAGCCAATCAGTGGAATATAGTTAATTAGAACAGGAATTGTTAGGAGTGGGTGAAAGGCCGCGCTTGTACCTGGTCCAATTGCGTAACCAGGGACGGCTTGAAGGCGGATTTGCGTGTTACTGCCCTCTGCTGGCTGGTCACTTTCAAAGAAGATGGGAGAACGAGGGGAGAGACACAAGAGATAGAAAAGCGATGTTTTTGGAAAACACCCAATAATTTGGATTAAACCAATAAAACCTTTAAATCTGACTCCATTAAATTAATTATTCATGGTCACATTACTTCTCTCTTTCTCTCGTTATCTGAGTTTCTTGAGTAAATTATATGTTTTTAGAAAGACATAATGAATCTTAAAATTTGCCTCTTATCGTTATTTATTCATATCTTAAGGTTCTGAACACTGTCGCTTTCCAAAGGTCTTAATTTTAATAAGCCTTCGACGATCAAGAGCCGTCTCAGAAGTGTATTATAATAGTTCAAGGGATTCACAAATATGCAGTCGCTTCTTGGGACTTCTCATTCCGGAGTTGAGTTCCTAACGGGCAAGAGCCGTCCAAATAGGAATTATGAAAACTTAAGAGTTGCAGTATAATTCATACAGAGAATGCGTTGATCAGACGCGCTCTTACTGATCAGAATATCTGAATATAACGAAAGCCTTCTTCACTAATTTGAACTTCTAGCTCCAGGTAACTGCATCCGGATACAAACAATGAACAATACAACTATCTGTGCGATGTCACTCCAGGTAACAGAAACGATACATCAGAAGTAATGGTAAATAACGATTTCTGGACAAACTTCAAAACAAACGGTTATGTCAGTTTATTAATCAATTAAACCATAGACAAATTCACTTCTAATTCAAATATCAATCCTCAAACACATTTAATTCAGTACATTTTAAAGTACAGATCAATCACAAAGAAAATAATTACTCAACTAAAATACATTCTTCATTAACCCAATAACCTAGAGAGAAACCAATCATTGTTTTACCTGGTTGAGAGAAAAGACTGCACACTGCGACCCGTGTGGGAATTCTGATTACAGAGTTCCTCGAACTTAGGGAGGAATCTCATTATATACTCCAAATATCAATATCAAATTACATTCTTAAACTGATTGGTTCTTTAACTCTGGAAGGCTGTCCTTCTGTGAAAACTCTTTATTTTAAAAGTTGCTCTTGTGTATGATTGGTTCCCTGAGATAGAATAGTGAGAGATCAGACATTGTGGTGGCAGGTATAACACTTTAGGATTTTTGGTCAAATAAATGAACTCATATGTAAATTCAATACACAGTGAGACGCTTATCACTCGGCACCCCGACTCAGTCTCTTGGCTCCATGTATTGTCATTAATGTTCAAGTCAGGCTCTGAGATCCCTCTCAGCTCTGTTGCAAAAGGACCGCTCGTTTATTTAGTTTGCATAACCATGTCAGAGACATTTCAGCTCGATCTGTGCCCTCTGTCCCATATGCATCTGAAAAGGTGACCGTCTCTGTTGGTTCCTGAGTTTAAAGCAAATAGCCAGGCCTTATCAAGCAGATCACTCAAAGAATATTTCAGTTTCTTACATGGGCAAATTTGGCCAGGTATGCCGGAGTTAAACCCCTACTCTTTTCAACAAAACATCCTGGAATTTTTTAATGACCACAGCGAGTCAGAACCTCGGTTTAACGTCTCTTTTTGTTCTTATTTGCCCTCAAACAATCCTCCAAGTAGTTTCATGTTTCTATTTCAGGTCCTTCTCAAATGTTCTCAACCCTTGCATCACACAGTGTTCATGTTTTAGTTTAGTCCTATTTCAGTCCAATTAGTTAGTTTGGTCTCCACAAACATTATTAAAGAATCACAAAATAGTTAAATTAAATGACTTTAGGTCAGTTTTATGTATCTGAGTCTATTACGGTATATGTGGCTTGCAGATTGAGGTTGTGTTATCATTCCAGGAAACTGCTCGTCCATTTCTTTACATCATTGAGCAATCTGTTCTTTTGTTAGAACTTGCTCAGCACTGCAGGCAGTTTGATTTCTCAGAATCAGGGAGTAAATATGGTAAGGTCTTGGACCGCTGCATGTAAATAGTAAAAGGAGCATCCTACAGATCTTGCTGAGACGTGGCGTATGTGAACTCCTCCTTAAAGGAGCACAGCAGACATGAGTATAAGCAGTGTGTTTTTCAAACAGATAGAGGTTCACAGCTTCATACTGTTTAACAATATATTAAGATAACATTGAGACCTACAATTCAATTCAAATACAATCCAACTTCATCTACATATCATTTATTTCCAAAGACTATTCTTTCTCCTATTGTTACACTTCTTCCTCCTCATGGCAGACAGAAACCCACTGTTTTACTTATTTGCATCTAGATTACCTGTCAGAATAAAAATAACAATCATCTTTTCTAGATGTTCTCCATTGCCTTTTAAATTCAAAACTAAATGTTTGATTTGTCCTTTCACTTGCTGAGAGTTTTTCTATTACTCATTTTCATTTTAGGCCTGAAACATTTCTGGTTGTCTCAGGAATTAATTGTCTTTAATCTTACTCTGTCCCCTGAATTCTCTTTTCTCAACAACTAGCATGTTATCAGAATATTATTTATAGTGCTGTGATTAAATTATTTGCACACACACGTTTATTCTATAACCCGTATCTCATTCTATAGGCAGAGCGGGAGGAGTGGCAGCAGTTTCAAGCCGACCTAAAGGTGGCACTAGTAGTCTCAGACAGACTGCGGGCTGAAGCTGAGGAAGAGCTAAAAGCTTTGAGAGCAGCAAGGCAGGACTTGGGGTCACAGCCCACGGATGCCTTACAGAGTTGCAGAGAGGACGAAGGTCAATTTGAGAGACTCAGCGTTCATTTGGATCAAAGCAAGCAAAAACTGAAGCATGTAGCAGGAAGCCACCTGGTGGCGCCATCACTGGGAGTCTTGGAGAGAAAAGCAGAGGATTATGGGAAGAGCAGTGGACATGGCACCGAAAAGCCAGGGTTTGTATCTTAACTGTTCATAGTTTGGACGTTTCTTCAGATTACCAATTTCAAACCGCAGATTATTATCCTCTGAAACCTTCTGAAGTACTGACAATAGACCTTTGATGTTCACACCAAATGATGCTTGTATGCAAGTTCATTTTGCATCCATGCTGACAAAGCTGGGCAGATATTTTGAGTTTTGTTCCATCATACTTGAAAGTAATGCGATCCAGCTGTGTCTGACATCATCAGCACTGCGCAGAAGTTCAAATATTTAAACTTTTAGTTTATTCCAAAAGTGAAAAAGAACAAAAGCAATGGTTAACATGTTGGTCAAAAAGGATCTCACTTCTGAGTGAATTGATATTTTCAAGCATCTTCCCAAGGACATTCATTCCCACTTTTGCTTAGAACAGAGAGATTGATGACAGCTTTAGTGAGATGTATTGAATCTAAGAGGCAAAGATCTGCTTTGGAATGTGTGTGGTTGATTAAATTATGAAGTTGGAAGATCTACTTGGAAGATCTTCAAGGATTAGAACAGGTGTAGATCCTTAGGTCTAAAGATTTTCAAACGTTTCTCTTTTTGTGGAGTTACTTTGTTAAACGTACCATTACAAATTATTGCATCTTACTATGCGTGGCATGAAAAGTTGTCCATGAGGCTTTTCTTATTAGATTGTAACTGGTGAGTCTGTACGGTTACTTTAGCACTGTACTATTTCTCTGCATTGCATATTTAGCCACCAGCTTTATCCATTTTTGCCTAAAAGTTTGTATATTGTACCATTTATTTACAATTAAATGTTTCTCATAGTTTGTCGAAGTCAGATTTGTAGTAAGTCAACCAGTAAAATATTGATGCATGCTTTGTTTGTTTATTTATCAGAGCATAGTTGTGTGAACCATGCTTCAGAATTACGTGATTCATCAACAAAGGGCATTGTGTAGTGACTGTAAATGATTCATTGTTCACCGCCCACACTGTCATTTTGAACTGTGCTGTATTCATGGATTGTTCCATCATTTTGTAGGAGCCTGAACAGACTGCCGTCAAATTCTACAGATGTGAATGGTACTGTCCAACCGTCTGTAACTAGGACGACCAAATCTGTAAGTACAAGATTAGTCCATTTCAGTTTTTGCTGTTGAAGTTGTTTCAGGTTTTTTCATAATATCATTTTCAGACACATTTAGACCAGCAGAACAACACGCCTGGCTCTTTTAAAGGTAATAAAACATTAGAGCAAGATTGTGATTGTGGTTTTCAATTACCTGCATGCAAATCTCATTCAGACACAAAAAAAATCTCTGTGCATGTCTCTACACATCCAACAGAAAAAAAAGTTGAGAATTCACTCTTACCACCATTAAGTTCTACTGGATTAGATCTGGCACATAAGATCCACAGAACAAGGTGATGGAAACACAAACAGTTGATTATAAAACTCGCTATAAAGATAGTCACGATTCCTAACTTGGATCTTCCTCTGTTCAGAATACAGGAGGATTTCCCATCAGGCCTAAGGTCACTAAGGCTTCATGGAAGCTCCAGAAGAAATTCTTTGCTTCACTGGTGTCAAAGCAGAACTGAGGGATATAAGGTACTGAGCTGAAGAAGCTAACGACAAGAATGATGAACCTGGCAGTCAGCCACACACACACTCACCATGTCAGCTTCAGACGGTGTGGACCACCCACATGCCTTTCACTAACTGAAAGCACTTTCTCAAGCCCCAAAGTGTTATCAGTGTGTCTGAGAAAGGAATCCCAGAAGTCTTGTTTACAACCCTGAAATAACATGAAAGTGGCGCAAGTAGTTAGATGTTCCAGGTCTTCACTGATTGTTTAACCCATTTTAAGTAATGCACTGGCAGACTATTGTTCAAAAAGTTTGAAGTATTTTTTTATGTAATATAAAAATATCTATTCTATATATGTTTTGTAGGATTCTATAAATAGTTCTGGACAAGTGTACACCAATGGGTGTTGATTAGAGCAAAATAATTAACAGGAGTTAAATGGTTGAAAAACACTTGAAGGGCATTCGAATCCTCATGCTTAGGGACTGATCTGTATACAAAATGTAGTAAGTAAGCTGAGCTGTGTGTTCGAACTCAGAAACGTTGGCGAAAAGCAGTAAACTCTAAATTACTGGATGGTTTTCCTCCACTGGTGAGAATCTCAAGTGCATGACAGATAATTAGTTAATTAGACTGAGTTAAGGCCTAGCCATGCTATGAAAAATAAAATAATTTTTAGCTTACAGTTACGAGAGCGCGATTGTGAACTGTGAAAAATATGTCGCCTCCATTTTCTCCTGAAAATCACTTCTGCGCATGTGCAGTCTCTGTCTGACTCTCATGGTGGCGACCAAATCCCGTTTGCTACGGCTTCAAACAGCCCAATGGCAGGAGTTTGTGTTTGTCCATATTTTTTTACAGTCATTGCTCATATCCATACCATGTAGAACAGGGGTCTCAAACTCAATTCCTGGAGGGCTGCAGATCCTGCAGGTTTTTGTTTCAACCCTCTTTTAAGAGACACACCAGTAGCTCCAACCAAACTCAGATGAGCTTAATCAGTGGATTCAGATGTGTTCAGTTAAGGTTGGAGCAAAACTTTGCAGAGCTGCGGCCCTCCAGGAATCGAGCCTGAGGCCTCTGATGTAGAAAGTACTTGCATGAAGTACCTATTTTCTTAGTATGTGGTTTTGAACAAGCTCTCATTTGTCTCTCTAGAACCTTTGAACAGGCATAATAAGAGTCCTCATCTTCTGCATTATTTTAGCAGAATGCAAAGAATTCATTTATTCACGTCTAATATGAATAGAGTGTTAGTACTACCACCTCTTAATTAGAACTGAAAAGGACCAATTTTTTGTGCTTATCCTTGCATGGTTTTCAGCCGGAGCTGTCTAAACCTCTAACTCAGTTTGTGAATTTATTTTGCTCATTTGTACAAGCGATGAGTAGCTCTGGCCTTGCAATGGACTGGTGAGATCTCCGGGGTATAATCTTGTTTTTTGCCTATAGTTAGCTGGGTTACTAAATTCTTAAGCAGGTACAGAAGATATCATTCCTGTAAGTGAGGAGTCTTTCAGGAAACAATATTAAGCACTGTATAAAACCTGCATGCATTGTCCTGTTTCTTTTCTTCCAGAATGTTGAGATCACTAATTTCAGCAGTTGCTGGGTGGATGGTTTGGCGTTTTGTGCGATTTATCACAGTTACCTCCCCTCTCATATACCGTATAACAAACTAAATCCAGACAATAAGGTAATACACAGATCATACAAATCCAAATGAAAATGGGAGTATATTTTATGATTATTAAATTTATATCCATAGAAAGAGAACCTTGCGCTTGCATTCCGGACCGGAGAAAGTTTCAGCATCTCTGCATCACTGGTACGTAAAATGTCATTTTAACATGAGCATTGTAATAACAGGCCGTTCTATTCAATCACCAAACTAATCAGCCGATGCATGAGCATGAGTTTCAGCTTGAAGCAAACACATGGAAACGAGAAGCATTTAGACAATTATAGAACACAAAAGAATCTGGTGAACATGAGATTGATATAATTTTTAACTGTGTTTCATTGTGGTTCATCAAGACGGTGGAGGAGATGCTGAAAGATGATGCACCAGATTGGCACAGGGTTTTGGAATACGTGGAAAACATCTTCCGCCATTTTGAGATGTGAGACACTGGATATTTTCAATATAATCACAGATGACTTCAACTCTCAGACTGAGATTTTGAAAAGAAAAATGAACGTTTGGTACATTAATCTGGCATGTTAATGTTCATTGTGTTCTATTTTGTTGGAAGGATCTAATGAAATTCTACTTTTATTATATTTAAGTACACTTAAAATAGTTTCTTTCATGATGCACCAGTCTTCAGCATGAGTTGATGTTAGTTGTGACAGTGACATCATCGACCATCTCACTGAGATAAAGCTTCAAGTATTAAGCACGTGGCAAGGAGCTTATGAGGAACATCACTGCCTTCTATTTGTGTGTTAAGTGATCGTTTGAAATAGTGTTTTGTTCTTGTTGGAGCTTTCTACCATCTGCTGGTGTTCATTTGGAATTGCAGATTCCTCCTGGGTTTTTTTTATTATTATTTTTTTTTCATGTGAAAGTTATGCAACTATCAGCCTTCATACAAAGCATCATGCCTACCACTAAAGTATCGTCCATGTAATGTAGGTTCTTAAAAATGAATTTCCAAAACCACAACTAATAAATAAATACATATTTTATTAATTTTGTGTGTTTTTTTATTCAACATTAATAATTCTGCTTATCTAACCATAAAATGGACTAACCATTTTTCTTGCAATAATCTGCAACTGCCTCCCATGAGATGAAAGCCTCAATTACAAGAATACTAATACTATAGTTTCTATTTTATAATCAAATTAACAAACCAGTTGACATTGTGTTGTGCACTGTACAAAAAAAAGAGGATTCACAGTACGCAAGGCTGTAATGAAAACATTTTACCATGAGGAACATTTTTTCATAACATAATGTCAAAATGGGGTCCTCAAGGAAGTTCTAGGGCAGGGGTGTCAAAAGTCAGTCCTGGAAGGCAACATTTTGATTGCAACCCTTGCGAGCATGCATACTTATTTGGCTTCAGATAAGAAAAGAGGGCTTCCGCTAGTGTGATCATGTGTTTTATATGTTGTTTGAAGCTAATCTGTGCAGAGCTATGGTCCTCCAGGACCGACTTTGGACACACCTGTTAAAGAGGGTCCAAAAATTAATACAGTATGACGTATAAAAATTGATTATTGTGGTCCTATCTATTCCGGTTTTCATGTCCCTATAGAACAGTGGTCTAATGCAGCCCAATCTGGTTTTTGTTGCAACCCAGCTTCAAGAGAACAATCAAATTAGCCCAGTGCATCTTAATGAGTGGAGTCAAATGTTCTGTTAAGGTTGCAGGGAAACTGTACAGAGCTGCGGCTCATCTAGTTTTGCGCTTGAAACCTCTTATTGAGAATGTATGGATCTAAACAGCCAACATGCTACACAATTAAAGTTTGAATTTCAAACGCACTTTGCACTTATTTTAATACAAATGTGTTTTCATAAAAACTGCATAAATAAACCATTATTTGATATATGATATACGTGCGCCGAATGTATACATATTGCTTGTATTTAGTTTTAACTACATCAGTGATCTAATGTTGGATTATTTTTTATTATTATTGAATGATTAATATTATTAAATTGTATTATTGTATAAATGATATTGTTATAACAACATTATATAGTTTTTTTATTGAAAGTACTCAACAAAGAATTTGCAAAGAAGAAGAAAAACGGAGATTGCGTTTGAGTGTTTTATTTCTCAGCGCTTCAAGGACTTTTACTTTGAAGCAAAGAGAAACGCAGGGGTAGTGGCTTCGTTGCTTCACACACCTCTACGTGTCACTGATACCAGGAAGTGAGAATGAATAAACCAAACGGTAAACTCTACACACCTGTCACAAGCACACCCTTCTCAAGAAACATTCTCTGATCCGGATTCATCAGCACGGTGAGTGTGAACAAATGATCTCTGCTTTACTGAAAAAGTTATTAATTCCTGTCTTGTATACTTTTTTAAGTCAGATGACTTTTACACATTGTTTAAAAGTACTGGAAAGTCTGCGAATAGTTCCTATTCCATATTTAAATGTTAACGAGGATGTTGTTATATTTTTTGACACTAAAATGGTTATTATGATTATTAAAAAATGAATGAGGCTTGACGTCACATGCACATATGATGCCACGTAGTAAATTGGAGATTGAGGAGTGACACACCTAACGATTCATATAAATCTGTGAACTTTGGTTCGGTGATTTCGATGATTTCGATGATTTACCTTCGTGTGCCCGTATTTGTGCCTGCTGAAGGCTCTCAACATGCGTCAGAAGATCCTGGTGACAGGAGGAGGAGGATATATTGGCAGCCACTGTGTGGTGGAGCTCATAGAAGCTGGCTATCATCCTGTGGTGATCGATAACTTCAGCAATGCAGTCAGAGGTGAGGAGACTTCCATATTTCTCCCCGACCATTACATCTCGCTGTTAAGAGGTTTATGTTTAAAAATATACACAAGTTTGGCATGTCACAGAATATTGTCCTGATAACAAGAGAACCTAAAAGTAAGTAAATAAAATAACAACCAAAACCAGTTTTTAGGTTTTATTTGTTTTTATTGTAAAACATTTTAAAACATCTGTTATTCATTCATATTCAATGTCCCTAGTGGATAAACAAGCTTGACCAGTTTGGAAGTTTGCAAACTTTGGTTGGTTGATTCATTTAAACCATCTGTGATGTTCTATAAGCTACTGCTTGAGCTTTTATTTGGGTATTTCATCTGGTCCTGGAGGGCTCCTGCCTTGCACGTTACATTTGTAACACTGTTCTAGTATGCATAAGAGGGCCAAGAGCCAAGAGGACCTTGGACATGCAACATACTTAATGAAGGTTGGATTTAAAAAAAAAAAAAATGTGCAGAGCATTAGCGTTCCAGGACCGGAGTTGCTGACCCCTTATCTGGAGTCTAATGTCTGTGTCTCTTGGTGGTTGTGTTGTGTTGAGGAGAGGGCGATGTTCCAGAAAGCTTACGGAGAATCGAGAAGTTTTTGAACACGTCTATTGAGTTCCATGAGCTTGACCTGCTGGACAAACCAGGCCTGGAACAAATATTCAAAAAGGTCTGAAAAATTTATTTAATTATTAAACATCATTGTTGCAGTGTTCTGATTATTTATGAATATAGAAAGTAGAGTTTACATGATACGGCACATGTATAACAGCAAATGTAAACGTATGTTTACTATACCAATAATTTATTTTTCAGTCAAAATGTTTTTCTTGTAATTTTTTCAAAGGCAAGTATTGATGGTACTACATAAAAAAACATGAATGCAAAAAAAAATTCACTTAAATCATAAGGAAAATATGACTTGCTTACAGTATCATGACTTCTATTAGTTTGCCTAAATTATAATGAAGTAGACCCAATGTTTTCCTAAATCCCTTTTGTGTTTTGTGGCAAACAATGTTGACCCTCCATCTTGTTAGTCATTATGTATACTGATTAAAAAAACATAATTAGTCATGTTGTTATTCATTTTGAAGTGTGAATTATTTACAAATAGCAGAAATGATAAATTTATCCTGATTATAGTAAATGAATAATAAATGGCATCCAGTACCCTGCTAATGGCGATATCTTCCTGTCCACCCAAGAAATTACTCAAACCAGCTAAAGATGCTGTCTTGTCACACACAATCTCAATGTACTGAGTAATAATAACTATTAAAATCTACTGAAGTAAAGAGTAAAAGTGGACAGTAAAATATACAAACATTTTCAATACTCATTATTAGTATGTTTTTGGCTACTTTTTAATTGTACTAAGTACAGTAAGAAATTCTATTTACTTATATATTTTACACCACTGAGGGATCCAATCCTCCACTTAAAGAAAAAATATAGCAGTCGATTATATAGTTGTACCTTGTGCTTTTTCGAATCAAGTAAATTCTCTGCTTACTATAGAACATTGTCTGCTATCTATACGGCAGTCTCCCTTGCAAGAAGGAATAGGAGATTGAATAGGAGATCAGCAGCACCAGTCATCTGCTGTCCATTTACATTTATGGATTTGGCAGATGCTTTTGTCCTAAGCGACTTACATTAGGGGAAAGAAAATATGCAATCTGTGTCACCGTTAACGTTTATCTCAGCTTGCTTATAATAGAAATTGTATCAACTGATCAATAAACCATTCATGACACGTCTGTGGTTAGAAAAGTTAACCATTTGTTCTCTGTGTCCAGCATTCCTTCTACGCAGTGATGCACTTTGCTGGTCTGAAAGCTGTTGGGGAATCAGTAGAACAGCCTTTAAGATACTACAGAGTCAACCTCACAGGAACCATCAACTTGCTGGAGGTCAGTCTGAAGTCTTGTACGGAAACTAGTTGTTCGATGCATGTTAGTGCTTTGGCTCTTAAAGAATGGCTCACATTGCCTGTGTGGTGTGTATCAGGTGATGCAGTCTCATGGGGTTCGTAATCTGGTGTTCAGCAGCTCAGCCACTGTCTATGGAGACCCTCAGAAGCTGCCCATTGATGAGCAGCATCCAGTGGGTGGCTGCACGAACCCGTATGGCAAGACCAAGTTCTTCATTGAGGAAATGATTCGGGACCAGTGCACGGCAGAGAAGGTAGAGGAGTGTACTCTTTGTGAACTTTGGTTAAGGGTTCAAATGACTAATGGAATGTCTCGAAGGACTGGAACGCTGTGCTGCTTCGATACTTCAATCCCATCGGTGCTCATATCTCAGGAGAGATCGGTGAGGATCCGCAGGGAATCCCCAACAACCTTCTCCCTTACGTTGCTCAGGTAGCAGCAGATCATTTGTGTTCGGAAGAACCACGTGTGTGTTTGAGTTCTGAAGCAAGATGTGCATTTTTCTCTCTGCTTGCTTGGGACAGGTTGCCATTGGCAGACGGAAACATCTGAATGTTTTTGGGAATGACTACAGCACCCCTGATGGAACTGGTAAGTGGAGACTTTTATTTTATTTATTTATTTTTTATTTTTTTGTCTGATTTATTTAGAATTTGCTCAATAATTATCAATGCTGAACTTGTAAGCTATATTTCAGGATGTTGTACTATAGAGGAATGGGACATAGTGGAAAATTGACAGCAATTATCCAAAGAAATGGAAGCAGTATCAGAAAATAGCACGCATCTCATTTATCAAGGGACTTATAAAACATGGGCCAAAGTGCATTTTCCTGTATTTAGTATTTATTCATACACAAATTGATGTGAACCATGCTCATTCTGTGAACATTTTGGAGAATTTGGAAAATCGCTTCTCATTTACATTAAGCTCAACAGTCCGATGGACGCTACTCCATCATGTTGACAATGTTTAACATGAACGCGATAGAATCTACAAAGCACTTTTTTTATTTTTGCAGTGCATAGATGGCTAAAGTAGGGAACGAGATGGATGATGAATTGGCATGTTTAGAATTTAAATTCCATCAAGTATTTAATTGTTTCTGGAACCATAGAATATATCTCACACTAATTGGAGGAATCATGTAATTGAATGAGTGACTAACCCAACCCACTAATTTCACTCGTTTTTACCACCAATGTTCTCAAGGGAGAAGATGGTGACCCATTGGTCATTTAGATCAAAGTCAAAGTTATTTAGTTAGAAATAGAATAAAACTCAAACATTATTGTCAACACTTTGGGGGTTGTAACAGTGGAAAGAAAAGTACTATCACTAACTTCAGTACTATCACTTTTTTTTAAGGTGTGAGGGATTATATCCATGTTGTTGACTTGGCAAAGGGTCACATTGCTGCGGTCAGAAAACTTGAGGACTGCGGTGGTTGTAAAGTATGACATTTCCTCTTCCTCTTTACTCTGATCTGTTTTCCGTTCCAGATTTTTCACCTCTCTTTGTTTCTGCGTAGGTCTATAACCTAGGCACAGGGACTGGATATTCAGTTCTACAGATGGTCAGTGCCATGGAAAAAGCTTCAGGTCGAAAGGTGAGGCCTGAACCTTGTTTTACATCCTCAACTGAGCTTTAAAGGGCAGATATTACTGAAATGTAATAAGAGATGATGTTGATCTTCCGGCTCTCCTGAACATGCCTCGACAATATTTAGTTTAAAAACAATACAGATTCGACTTATTTAGGAGTTTAAAAACTCAATTTTGGTGCGTCAAACATTCATGCTGTTTTATGGGTGTGTTACAAGATATTAAAATTTGCTGTGATGTCGCATCTCCTATCGCCGCCTACACTGTCTATGATTTAATTAGAAATAACGAGGAGTTAAAACACGAGCGACAGGAGCTGCAACATAACTCAACCATACATGTAGGAACCTCTGCTGCTCATCTGTGGGTTGAAGAAGAAGACTTCAAGGCTGAGATCTACTTCCTGAAACAGAACAAAGGAGTTGGGAACATTGCTTCTACTCCTCCTTCCACTCGTATGGGCAAAGAATAGCTCTTTACAAGTTTTGCAGAAAAGACTCAGTGAATTGAAACCACTCTAATATAGTTCTGTATATGGTGTTGGCATGCACATTGTATAGCCTTACACCATCGAAATATTGTGTTTCAATTATATTTTCCCTTTAAAACGATATGTTCTTAATGTCAGTGGTTTGTATGTAATTGTCTCTTTGCCCTGCTCTCAGATTGCCTTTGAGATCGGTCCACGGCGGAGTGGTGATGTGGCTTCCTGCTATGCGGATCCAGCTCTGGCACAGAAAGAGCTCGGTTGGAAGGCTGAATACGGACTGGAGAGGATGTGTAAGCACTCCGCAGTTAAACCCTTTTCTGTTTGTAGTGAGCAGCAGTAGCAGAGAGAGAACTGGTGTATTCTGATGGGATGTAATGAAGCACTGATCTGACTGCTTTCTCTGATCACACAGGTGAGGATCTGTGGCGTTGGCAGTCCCAGAATCCCACAGGATTCAGTAACGGAGCCCTACCTTGAGAATTAATGAAGAAAATTTTGGAGAAAGGGAACCACACGATGAACGTATATGATACCAAAGTGGGACAATGAATTAGGTTCTATGATGGTGTAACAGTACAATTGTAATCTTGAAGAAAATTGAGGGTTAAATTATTTCCGCTTATCTTTCTTTCCTTGTTTTGTCTTGAATGTTTGCCATTGTTTCGTTTTTATTTACATTTGCCTAGTTGATTCATTCAATTAAAAAAAAATTATACTTGTTTAAAAAAATAAATCCTTTTACTTGTTTACTTATCCTTTTATGAAGGTGGTTTGAAATTTTTTAAACCTGTTTCATTACTCTCATGAATGATTATCTTTATTATTGTTGGTGCTTTATGTTTATGTATATTTGAGTTTGGTTTTCACAAACATTCCATTATGTGCTTTTAAATAATGTCACTGGATGTAATGGTTACCCGATGAAATAAAACTTCAGGGCAGCAGACTGGTGTAGGAGGCTGCATCGCTGCCTCTCTGGTAAAAGCTGGAAGGGCGATGGGGGAAGTTTCCATGCTCTCCCAATGCTTAGAGATTTTCTCCAAGTACACAATTCTCTCACATATCCGAAATGTGTTTCAAGGGAAGAAAAGACTCTGAGCTGCTCTTGAGAAGATATGTTGAGTGAATGTGGACCTGGGAAATTAAAGCTATTCTACCCAACGCTCTACAAAACAATTAGGGCTCAACAACTTCTGAACAAATAAAGTTGTGAAATGTTTTGTTTATCTGAATCCTCCCGATAAGTGGAAAGACACATGAAAAACAATTATAATCTTGTGCAAAGTTAAATATGCATGCATGTAAATGTGTTTTGGACTTGTAGTAATTAAATAAATCTCATAGATATTTAACATGATGTAAGCATGGGTAGCATCATTATATTGGTGATGCAATCTTTTCTTTTGTTTTTTATTTGTGGCTAACTTTTGTTATTCTTTGTTTAGAAAAGCAGTGATTGTGAATTTTCCACAAACACAAAGATTGGGGTTTGGGAATTCAAAAAAGCAAATGAGAGAGATACCATTTTTTTTTTCACTCGCAACATTGATCAAAAACCGCTGACAATGTGTTCATGGTTTACACGTTTGCCATAGATGAGCAGAAAATAAATAACACTGATAAAGGATGATTGCAAATAGTGTTAAAGTAGTTTAATTTAGACACAGAATTTGAATAAAAAACTAAATTATTAATAACAAAATTATTCCGGGTCACTTAAAATGACCCAAATTATTTAAATCTGAAAACATTTATATCTGACTCATGTATGCAAATGTAAACGTTTGAAAACAGTATTGATTGCGGTCATTATATTTGCAAAAACAAAAAAAATCCTGTATTTGAGTGGGTCGTTTTGGGTGAAACGCCGGAGAGTCCGCTAATGTTTAAGGGTCAGTAGAAGTGCGCGGAGAGAGCGTGAAGGGGTCGTATTTGTAACGCCTTCTTTGCTGAACGGGGCGCATGTGCTTTGAGCGGTTCTCCGGTCCCGGGCGCTCCGGACACCCACGTCAGCAAAACGGTTTTCCACCTCAAACGGGTTTCGGTCTTTCGGGTGAAGCAGGAAGTGAAAGCCATTCGCCCAGATTACCAAAGCTGGAAAATACAGCCCGAGAAAGGAGAGAAATGGAGATGGTTTGTGAAAGTGGGACATGTCGAGCGTACCGGAGTGGGGGTGACGCAGGGCATCTGTGAGTATTGTGTTCAGGGACCGAGGAAACGGTTCCCGGGTGGGCGACGGGGAATAGCAACGAGTCGTAGCAAAGGCTTTCGGGTCGTTCTAGCAGTGCAGTTAGGAATTGTGTGCTTTAAAACGCCGGGTTGTTTCTTAAGACGGGCGTTTTGTGTCGTGAAAAACGATTCTGGGGCAAATGCAGCAGAGCTCGCTGTTCTGTGGGCGGCTCTCCGCGGAACACAGCAGGCTCCCGCTTGAACCGGTCCATCGCCTCTCTCTGTATATCCGAAAGCATTTAGGTCTTTAAATAAATCTTTCTGCTTTCAGTAAGTAAAATTCGTGTAGGTGGAACGCGGGCGGGTGTGCGCATTGTGTTAAAGGTGTACTTTTTTTGCGGGCGTCTCCATTAAAAGGGCGCAGAGGGTTGAATAAAGAAGTCTGAGGTAGCACTGTCGTTTTCATCGTTTAGATTCATTGGGTTAGCGGATTATTTATTTATATGCATGCACTGTAACCCAGTTTTTTGAAATTCAGTGGGGAGGGAGGGGAGTTAGATGATGGAGAGATCTTATCACGACGAAGGGGTTGGTTTTCTCTTCTTAACGTGTTTTTGCGCTTCTAAATTCCTTCCCCTCTCTGCGTTTGTTTCCGTCTTCTCCCCCTGTTTATCTCTCCCCGTTACCCGATGCGCAAAGTCGGGTGTTGCCTTTACCACAGCGAATGTGCGTGTTGGACAGATGTGTCATCCAATCAGAGAGCAGTGGGCGGGACTTACTGCCTCTGCGATATCCGTCAGTTACGTCACACACCTCAACCAGGGGTCCAACACACAGAACATCACGATTAGTTTGAGACGTTAACAAAAAAAAGTCTCATTAAATAAAACATAATTAAATGTTATATTAAATAAATGTTTTATAAAAAAATATTTTGCATTTTCACAACCTATGTAAAGGCTTAGTAGGTTAAAATGTCTTGGCATTCTGTCGTTAAACACTTTTCATTTAAAATATTCCAACGCTATCTATGTTTTATATTTGGTGTTAATGGAAAAAAAAAGGTTTGTTGAAAATGTTTTTTAAACTAATGTAAAAGTGCCCCATGGGGCATCCTCACGTAGTTAAAACTAGTTATCTAAGATTTTAATAATACAAATCATAAACGTCCGAACAAAACATACGCTTGAACAAGCAGCTCAAAAAGTTGTTTTTCTTTTTTTCACTTATAATATAGCGTAGTTTTTTTAAAGATTAAGTTAAGAAGTAATTAGAAACTATAATACCTGAATATATATTTTATATTGGATATATTTCACTTAAGCACATGAATGCAGAGTAAAATGTAATGTTGCATGAACTCAGGAAGACATTGCTAAAGAATTCAGAACTTTTTAATTGTGGTTTTAATGAATTTGTTTCAGGCAACTTGTGAAATCCTTGCATACTACAGGATACCAAGGCAAAATGTACAATATCTTCATTATTACAAACTTTGTTACAGTGAAATGCACAGATTACTAAGTGGAACTAAGTCAACTAAGTGGACCTAGGAACAGATTTTGCAGGTCATTGCACACCTTGTTGATGTCAGAGAGAAACTTGCTCAGTGTTCCCCAAAACCTCTCCTCACCCAAACACCTTCACTATCCGTGTCTACTACTGAATTGACTTTCGTGTCCATGCATTGAATTCCCAACAATTAATGTGCAAATAAAGTTGTATGTTAAATAAAGCTGTAAAGTTTTGCTGTCTTTGATTTCAAAAGCCTAGGAAAATTGGCCTGGGATTTTGGTACACTGCAGTAACGTTGAATTCTCTATGGGGATGGAACCAAAAAATGAATCTTCTATCAGTTGAATCTTCTATCAGTAAAATTCTCACATTTCACATTTGACTTAAAATACGATTTGCCATTTTATATGATGCCTTGGGCAAGTGTGTAATAATGCAGAAATGACATATGCTGCATATAAATTACAGGAGTAGCATAGATGACCTTTACTAAAAAGAATTCCTAGATTTCACATGTTGACTGTAACATAGATAGAAACTGAGCTGCCATTTTGAAGTCCAGAAATGATTGTTTTCTGATGCTGGTCAGTTGGCAGTCGTGTACTGCAGAAGATCGCTGGTTGGATCCTCAGATCCCCAAATTTGAAGGTGGTGGGAGTGATGAAACAATTGCTCTCCTACCTTCAACAACAAGAGCAAGGAAACAGTTTCCCGACTGCTCCCCAGCGCCGCAGCCGTGGCTGCGCACTGCTCTAGGTGTGTGTTCACTGTGTGTTTAATTACTGCTGTGTGTGTACACTGGGATGGGTTAAATGCAAAACACAAATTCCCGGTATGGGTCACTCCAGATCCGGCCAGCTAGAGTCACTTTCACTTGCCGTCTCTTGGTCATCTGAGTCATTTTAATCTTCCATGACTAGCAAAAAATCTAAATATTTACGTTTTAAGACACTGCAACCTTAAACCAGACCACACCATAGTAACTAACGGGTGAATGAAATCTCACTTTTTCAGGTCGGTTGAGAAGTGGACGAGTGCAGACATGTCAGCCATTCACCAGAGCTGCTTGCTGAAGCATCTGGACCAGCAGAGGAAGCAGGAGTTGTTCTGTGACTGCACTGTGCTGGTGGAGGGTCAGATTTTCCACGCACACCGTAACGTCTTGTACGGAAGCAGCGGATACTTCAGGATGCTGCTGTCTCAGGGTGCCAAAGACACTCTGGAGTCTGTTAGTGCTTCTTTTGATGTTTTTAGTGCTGACATCTTCGCCATCATCCTTGACTTCATCTACTCTGGTCAGCTCAAGCTCAACAGCTTCAATGTAATTGAAGTGATGTCAGCCGCCAGTTACCTGCAGATGAATGACGTCATTTCCTACTGCAAGGTCTTCATCAAATCATTTCTGGAGATCAGCACGAAAGAGGATGATGAGAGTCGGTATTTGTGTCTATCAAATAACAGCAGTAGTCCCCTTCAGGACAGGCAGGAGAACGCTATTGAGGCATCCAGCATGTGTGATGTGAGCATGAGCTCTCAGAGGCTGTGGGATGAGGCAAAGGATGAGCAGGATGAGTTGCCGGAGACACTGAGTGTGAGCAGCCCGCAGCCTTCAGGCCTCCAGCAGAACTCCCCGGCGGAGTTGGAGGATGAGGAGTATAGCTCTGCGCCCACAGAGAGCACCAGGAGGAGGGGACGCAGGAGGAGAACTGCCACCAGCCGCCTGCTCACAGAAGACACTTCCCTCATTGACCTGCAGGGGGTGGTGTCACATTGTTTGCAGAAAGCTGATGATCTGTATGCCAGCATGCCCTCAATTGTCGGGGTGGTGGGTGTGTTTAACAAAGGTGGGTGTGAAGATTTATTTTGAAATCATGTTTTCCATAAAGTATGATGAGAAAGATTCACTAACGATTATTTAATGAGAAAATAAATAATTTTTATTTCTTTTTTTTTCAACATTTTTTTCATCTCGCATTTTGTGATGATTTCAAGCAGTTGAGTAAAGATAAATAGTGAGACAAGGTTTAGCTTTAAACTGTAAATTGTGAAATAAGGATACATTTCAGCTGTTAGAGAGTCATTGTCTGACAATACATGCAGGTCACATGAGCAAAGATTCCTATTGGTTTTGTAATTATCATATCTAGAGCTAAATTATTACATGACTTACTTTGATTGTCACCTTTAAAAATGAATGAATACACCTTTAAATACAAAAATATTTTTCATTTTTGTTCACAACTAAAAGCATTTACTGAGCTTAATATTTAATGCATTTTTTTATCTGCCTAATTATAATCATTGACAATAAAACACACAATATAAATAGTATAATAATTTGCAACTATAATAATTAGCAACTATGAGTATTTTCATTTTCATGAAGTTGCAGGCCATCTTAATTTGTTCTCTTTTTCACTGTCATTGAATGTGCCTGAAAAATTATACAAATAGCAGATGTTTTGAAGAATTTAGAACAGCGATTTGATGTGGGAAAAAAAGAATGGAGTCTCACAATTACTGCTGGTCTCTCTTGTTCAGATTCCACTCCCTCTATGCGGTACAAATGTCCCTTCTGCACACACACAGTGAAGAGGAAGGCCGACCTGAAGAGACATCTTCGTTGTCACACTGGCGAGCGTCCATATCCCTGTCAGGCCTGCAGCAAACGCTTCACTCGCCTGGAGCACATGCGCAGCCATTTTGAAACGGTGAGCTTCCTAGCCTCCCAATCACCCATTGGTGTATTAACATTTGATTGAAATTAATTAAAAATATTTTATTAAGAAACTGCTATACAAGTACCAATACGTTAAAAAGAACCAATTAAGGTAAAATGTACATGCATACACTTTAATAAAAAATAGAACTATAAAGTAAGTCATAGTGAAGGACCTCACTTATTTCCATAGCTGACCTTTGTGTTCCTTTAATGCAGGTTTCCTCAAACCTGGTTCTGGAGTGCCGCTGCCCTGCACATTTTAGTTGAAACCCTGTTGCATACTACTCTAGCTTCAGAGGACCCTAATTAGTGCCACAGGTGTGTTTCATGATGGTGGAACCAAAAATGTGCAGGACACCGGCCCACCAGGACCAGGTTTTGAGACCCCTGCATTAATGATTCAAAATTGTGTTCATTATGAGATCTTTTGTTGAGTGACATTTAATGTCTAAATCATGCTATAAACACTATGATAATTCATTAATATTTTATTCAATACCAGTTCATTTATGTATCTTTTTAAGGTAAATAGGTATAGCCGCACCAGCCTATCCCAAGCCAAATTCTCTCAACTGATCCAGTTGCAGCTCACTAATTTAATGAAACTACTCACAAGGCAGCATTTTTGTTAAATACAACATTCAAAATTACTTGAATTCATAATATAACATTGTTAACCATTATTCCAAATCATCATAAATGTACAAAAACATTTGTGGCATGCTTTTTAATAGAAGGGAATGGGAGCAGCTGGCCTGTTTTCGGCACTTTAATCAAGTTCAGCGATCATAAATTGTTTAACCAACCAGACATACAAGTTTTTTTTTTTTCGTTTTTTTGTTAGGATAAACCTTAATAACCCCTGCGAGAATGTTGCACTACATTCTAGCTACGGTTCTAACTGAACATCTGCTGATTTTCTATTACTTAGCATGAAGTACACATTTTAAAATGCATTAGTTACTCAAAATCATCATTACTCGAGAGAAGGTCCTCTCAAAGCGAACAGCAAATTTAATAAAGTATACATTTGTTGAGTGCAAATAGGCTAATGCTACTGATACGAAGATATCATAGTATAATAAATGCATGTGCAATAATCAAATATTCTTACTTTTTTCATGACAGATCCATCAGGCCAGTAAGCTGGTGTGCAGGAAGTGTAAGCGACATGTAACGGAAGTCAATGGTCATGTGATGAGCGATGGAACCCGCAAATACAGGTTGTGTGACGCCTGCATTCATGAAAGTGGCTACAGCGAGATCATCTCTGATGGGGCTGAGGGAAATGAGGATAAGGATGGGCTTATGCTGGGTGTAGAAGACGATGTGAGCGGAAACAGGCAAGCAGCATGGGCCTTAGATGAAGATGACCTTGCTGAAGATACCAGCGCTGATCTCATCATACAGGAAGTGGATGATAGTGATGAGGAAGCTAGCAGAAAGTGAGGATGCTGTACGTGGGCATTGGGAGTTTTGTACAAATTTAAAAACTTTGTCTTTATACATTTACATTAAAGGAACATGTAGAACTGCTTTTAAAAAGTAAAAATATAATTATGTATGTTAAAGGGGTTGTGAACTAAGAAGCCAAATTTGGTGAGATAATTAATTTTTTTACTGCATTTACAGAAGCCTCTTTCTGAATTGAAATTATGTTTGAGTGGAAATGTCTGAGGAAAGTGTAACTTTGATATACCTAACAATTAGACAACTCTACTCATGCCTGAGAGGGTTAAAAACCCAACCAATATTGTAGTTATCTTAGATCACAGATAATAAATGTTCACAGCCCCTTTAAATTGGATTTAGTATGCTTTCCAAAGGCATATTTGAGCAAATGACTGTTTGGTCAAAACATTTGAATGGTAAATAAGGTTTGTATGCTTTTATATAATGCTGCATGGAGTCCACCCGACCCACATTTGTGATGTGTAACAGAATCGTTTATTTATTTTGAATGAAACAAATGACTGCTGGCCAAACATAAGCATTGCCTAAATCAGATATTGTATGTATGAATGAATGTGTTTTTGTTGCACTTTAAATGTGTAATATTTGCCATTTGTCCTGCTTTGATTCTTCAGATTTTTTGTTCTTAATAAAATATTTTTATAATTAAGCTATAAGTATATGCATCATCCCACACCAACATTCATTAAACAAAGTCTTGGAATCTGTCGCATGTTGAGCAAACAGTAGATCTCTGCATTCTCCACAGCAGTCATGCAATTTGGCTTTCCCTGCTGTTTTAAAAGCATTTTTTATTCATAACATTGTGCATACGGCATCATTTTTGCATTTACACTTGATAACAAATAATTTAGCACAATGTTAGACAAGCACAAATAAAAGTAGACAAACACAACTAAAAGAAGAGACAAATGAAACCAGATAAATACCAGTGATTTCTCTTGAGTGTATAAAAATAGTTCAAACCACATAATTATATGCCACAAAAGAAAAATATCACAGTTTTGAATGTTTTGTGGTTGTATGAGTTTTTAAAAGTATCAGTGTATCAATTTCATATAGTCTAAATAAGGTTTTGATCATGTAACCTTGTGATTATGAATGAAAAATTTGAAAAATTATTAACATAGCTTGTTAAAATAGTAATTTTCATTGCTGTCATTTGAAAGGTCAAACACTCCTAAAAAGATGTGTCTCCACTAATTGAGTCAATGCTAACAAGTTTGACTATAATTTTGAGGTGTAAAACAGTGCCAAAACTAGTGAAAAGTGAATCCTTCTCATGAATCCTTCTTATTGGTTTAAACTTCATGAATAATTTAGAATAAATAAATTCCTTTAACTTTGTTAGTCAACATTTATGGTGAGGAATGACATGGAAATTTTGTTATTTCCACCTGGAACAGAGCTCAAGGTTACAATTGTCTTTGTGTTTTCCTACATAAAAGCGATCTTTACCAATCGTTGTCAGGAACATTGACCACTTTAAAATAAGACCATGACAATGTCTAACAACAATTCAGGTATCGCTTGAAATAAATGACTGTTAATAAACAGCTTGAACTATTAGCCGGTCGAAGTCTCGTCCTGTGTTATCGCGTTAACCGTCTTCCCAGGCGGTACTATGACGTCATGGGGCGGATAGACAGTGAAGATGGCAGCGCTCATGAAGAGGGTCGCTCCTGGTCCTTTCTCCTGTTTTCGGGTCTACCGACCCACTCTTCGCTGTGCTGCGTCCGCTCTTCTCAGATCCGTGAGTTTTACAATTCTTTGAATGTGACAAATGTGAGTTGTTTAGACACTGCGTAACGTTTTTACTTATTGAACTAAGAGTGTATCAGTTGTCTTTTGTTTACACTCTGTTACTGAGGAGAACCCTGTGTCATCTGACAGGTGAGCCTCTGCGCCTCTCAGTCGTTACCCGAAAGAGTGAAGATTGTGGAGGTTGGACCAAGAGATGGTCTTCAGAATGAAAGGGTAAAACTTGTTGTGCTTATGAAGAAACCTATTGTCTTTTACTTGTAATTTAAGGCTAGAAATACAAGTTGATTGTTATACACATTGGCAATTCAAAGTGCTTTAAAGAAGGATAAAACAGATCAGAGTTGAACAAAAAAACTGAAAAGGATAAGGCTTTAAAAGTGTTACAATTCATAAAATAAAAACAGAAGTTCATGATTGCAGTTCTGTTTGAACAGCAGTGCCTAGTGGTTAAAAACACAAATAAATAGATGTCTTGTTAGTTTGGATTTTAATGTGCCTAACCTTTTAGCTCCTGTGAGCTGGTTCCAGCTGAAGGCAGCATAGTAACCGAAAGCTGACACTTTTTGGAGCAAACCTGTTTTAGTTCTCACTGATCTGAACCTAATAAAATAAGAGCTCCGTTTGGTTTGTATAGAATGAACAATGATAGCTTGTGTCGACATACCATCTAATCTTTATTTCACCACCAACAAACAAACAAACAAGAAAGAAAGGGATAGTATTTAACCTATTCAACACCTGTGATCTATAAATCCTATCAATCCTCCCTCGTCCCTGCCAAATGGCCTTATTACAAAAGACGTTGTAGCACTTTTATAGCATTAAAGAAGATCCAACATTTAAAGATAAATACACAACACATTTTTTGACTGAAGTGTATTCGTAAAACTGTGCACATATACTCCCAAATATTACCCTGTACCATCAGACGGCTACTTTCTTTTTAACCCAAATTCTATATCCATCAGACCATTGTTCCCACCGATGTTAAGATCCAGCTGATTGATATGCTCTCAGAAGCAGGACTTCCAGTCATCGAGGCCACAAGTTTTGTTTCACCGAAATGGGTCCCTCAGGTTTGTTACAACTCAACACTTAATAATGTAAAGTGATTTAAGTCCATGAAACAATGGTAGAATGAAATGATGGTTCAACCGACAGATGGCTGATCAGGTGGAAGTGATGCGTGGTCTCCATAAAAAACCTGGTGTGAATTATCCAGTACTTACCCCAAATCTGAAGGGCTTCCAGGCCGCTGTGAGTTACATGCAGCAGACGATCACATTCTTCATTAATATTGTAAATTGTACCAGTACAACTCTTGTCAACCTTGGAAGTTCAAATAAGTACTTATTTTTTTACTGACATGGTCATAGTTTTCATGTTGTGCCTTCACATACCAAAACTGACAACGAGTATTAACCCTCAGATGAAGGCTGGTGCTAAAGAGGTGGCAATATTTGGTGCTGCTTCAGAGCTCTTCAGTAAGAAGAACATAAACTGCTCTGTGGATGAGAGCCTGATGCGCTTTGAGGAGGTAATGCAAGCTGCAAAAGAAGAAGGCGTTCCTGTCAGGGGGTAAGACTGGCACACAATTCAGTCTCCCTTTTTGAAAACTCTTTTTTTTATGTCTCTTGCACTGTTTTCCAGCTATGTGTCATGTGTATTGGGTTGTCCGTATGAAGGCAAAGTGTCACCAAACAAAGTGGCAGAGGTTGCTAAGCGACTATACACTATGGGCTGCTATGAGATCTCATTGGGTGACACTATTGGAGTGGGCACTCCTGGTGGGATGATCGAGATGTTGGAAGCCGTGAAGAAAGAGGTTCCTGTGGAAGCATTAGCAGTTCACTGCCATGACACTTATGGACAAGCACTGGCCAACATACTCGTGGCATTACAGGTGTGTGGAGTAATGATTAGTAACTGTCTATCTAGAACCGAGCTGGGCAAGTAGATTTGCAGATTCACTTTAAAGGTGTTATATCATGTTGCTGACATGGCACTAAAAAACAAATAAACAAACAAACTGGTAGCTCGAAATGGCTCATAGCACCTTCCACTAACCAATCAGATGAACCGGTAATGTATCTCAACGAAGAACGTGCACACTGACTGACCTGGAAGTGTAAGAGTAGTAGAATCTTGTCAAATAAAAAATTTAAAGAAAGTGTATTTTTCGATGTCTAATATTAACTTAATTTTAGGAAATGGGTGGATTGTCTGTGTCCAAATATATTGTTTTTGATAAATACTGCCTTTTGAAGGTTAATAAGCGTGCATTGATAGTCTAGAGAGATTAAAGGTTTATTCTAAATTATTTAAAATTGGCCTGATATGTCACATTTAATCTTCATGCAACACACCTGATTATACTAATGCCATTTTAAGCTTTTCTTGGCTTGTTTGATGCTACTTTGGCTTCTCTTCAAACAGGGTTGAAGACCTTTTTTTCCCCACCCCTGTTTCAGAGAATGTGACAATGTTTTTGCAGCACTGTCCAATGTCCATAGGCAGCAGAGCTCATCTTACTTTATATATCTCGTAAAAATGCATCTCGTCTTGTGTGCTGACTTGTTTTTCTGGTCGGTTAATTTTTCACATTCTTAAAATGTCAGACTTGCACTCTTATAAAACTTGTGTTTTTTCCTGTTCTGTTTTTAGAATGGGATTAGTGTGGTGGACTCATCTGTTGCTGGCTTAGGAGGCTGTCCATATGCCCAGGGGGCTTCTGGGAATGTTGCCACTGAAGATGTTGTCTATATGCTCCATGGACTGGGAATACAGACGGTAAGTCCAACAAGACTATTTGGATCACATTTAGTTTATTTTAACATAGAAAATATTAATTGCTCAATCCAGTCTAAATTTAGTGTTGTTAACATGATATCTCTTATATGACTTCTAGAGGAACTTTAATAGGTGGTTTTGTGAAAGTGTGGTTTGCACCAGTGGTCCTTTTATAACCACAGACTGATCGATGAATTACAATTTGATCACTGACTGATAATTCTGTAGATTTTCAAAATAAACGACTGTTCAGACTCAGAATAAAAAAAATAGTAATTATTTTTTTGAAGGCCCAGTAACAATTGATCGATTTGGGTCTAGGGGTTGGGAGTCACTGGTTTACGCCATTAAACAATACAATACATGTATGTTTATTGGATACAAATCTGTAATAGCTGATAGAATTTGTAATGAGTAACAAACAGCGTGTGTGGAAGAGCGTCCTGTCATTGCTAAGTTGTCATCGATGGCTAAGATAATGTCTTCAGTAGCTGGGGTAAACAGGAGCACCCTAAAATAAAAGTACCAAATCATTCCAAACAATTAACCATTTTCTTGTTTGGGAGTTGATGGTTTTGCTGAAAATAAGACATTTTTTGAGTTGCTGTTTGTGTACTTCAGGGGGTGGAGCTGACCAAGCTGATGGACGCCGGCGCTTTCATCTGCCATTCCCTCAACAGAAGGACTAACTCAAAAGTGGCTCAGGCCTCATGCAAACTTTGATGGCTTCATTTACTTTACTTTAGTAACTAGTAAAGTACATTGCAATACAAGCTCAAGAAGATATCTTTAAACTCACTAAAGCTGGACTTTGAGGATAAACCCTACTGGAAGTGTGTGAAAATGACTGTGTGCCTTTGTGTGCTGTCTGGATGACTGCTAGCGCTAAACCTTGATAGCAACAGGTTATTGGTGTATTTTTGTAATAAATAGATTGTATATTTTACGTTCTTCTAAAATGCCTATGACCCTTATATTTTATAATCATTTTAGGTTAATTAAAGATTAACAACAATAAAATTAGAACACAGAATTGAGTGAGCAATTCAGGATTTAAATCTATCGCATCACTAAGCACTGTATTTAATGCCAATGACTCTTCTGTAATAAGTGCATTCTTTTTGACCTGTTCACAACTGAAAGGATTTATGGGTAAACTTCATTATGGGTCAACTGCCTCAAACGAGCGCAATATCAACTCTGCTCACATCATTTAGACTAAATTGTTCTGTGGAGAGGAACCACTTCTGTGTTTCTTTGAAAGGCCTTTCTCACTGTTAACATATGTTCATCAGAGGACAAAATGTATTTATTCATATATTTCATTAAAAATAATGTGGAAGATCCATAGTATTTAAAAAAATATCTACAACAATCTGCCTTTTTCATAAGATTGTTTCCCGAAAATCTCATGTAAATTAAGTGTGTATATTATTATAAATTATTTTTGCAATGTTTAAAAAGATTACTCATTGAGCATGTTATGAAAGCTTATTTTAATTTATGCGTGCCATGTTGAAACTATTTCTGACAATCCATGATGAAGAAAAAAAACAAAGAAATAAATAGTCTTTCAGGTTAAATTAATGGTTTGCTGTGGGAAAAAAATTATTTTTTTGTGTTTATTATGTCTGTTTAATAGTACTTTTAATTTTTGTTTTAATTATTATAGTTATGATTAAAGATGGGATCTAAGAATTTTCTTTCAAGTTCGCTCTTTATTTTACTCAAAAAGCAAACAAAGTGCTTCTTGCCAAATTCTGCTTATCTGTGGCCTAGGAACTGGATCAGCTTGTCTTAAAACATGCGTGTGGAGGTTTGAGGTCAACCCACCCTTCAGCAACATTTTACAAATTCGTGCATGACTGCTGAGAAATTCTGAGAGTTTAATAAGTGTTATTTATTTTTACAGGTTGAGTCTCTAAGACAGGTTAATGTAAGGTTTTTACAGATGATTTATTGAAGAAGAAGGGTTAGATGTAATTAGATTTTTTCCTTATGTGATGTTTTTTTATGCATCGCAGTGGATATTCTAAGAATAAACGTTGACATTTATTTCATTAGCTTTATTTCAGTTGTAACATTTAATTCCGCTATAATTAATAAAATTTAAAGAAAAGTTATAATGGAAATGTACATTTTAAAGATTTAATTATAATAAATATGATTTAAACAAAACAAAAAACACATTAAAATTAGTTTATTGGTTGTAAAATAGTATGCACATATTTAATTTCATTATTGTTCACACTATTTACAATAAACAAGCAGCTTTATTTTGGATATTAAAAATAATTATTATGATTAACCCTAACCCTAAAATGTTACTTGTCCAGCTGTTGTACATCAAATATCAAACACTATTCTCTGAGGGCTGTAACACACACCACGCCCCGCCAGGATACTTGAAAAGCCTCAAACCACCTCAGTGAGTCATCATCTAGGATCATTCATTTTTCCCACGCAGTGAAGCGCAGTCTATTGTGTGTGTTAAATAATAGTGTTCTGGTTCGAATTTAAAGACAGACACACCCGTTGTTTTTTAACGACTGAACCAGCAAAAGAACCGTTGCAGTGTACAGTGAAAAACGTCCTAAATGAGGTTAATTATTCAATTAACATAAGTTCAGGAGCAGCAGCGGTTCCTCCGTCTAAAGAGCCCATCAGCAAGAACAAAAAAAGGCGGAACAACAGGAACAGTCGCTAGATTTGTCGCTAGGATAACAAAATTCGCTATGCGGTCTGAAAAGTTTCTAAATCTAGCGACTAAGTTGCAAAGTTAGCAACGCTTATACTCCTCGCCTCTTCAAAGTGCGGAAATCTCCTGGCCCAGGTCACTTCTGGTTCCAGACTCCTCATTGGACATCTTGCCTAATACACTTCTCCATTACTCACCAATCACGCTTGGGATACTAGGCAATTATAGGCTAGAACGAACTTGTGAATGACTTGAAGGGGCGGGATCAGCAGGAGCTCAGGATCATTTTACAGGGCTACATTTCAAAACTGGTCACTTTGAGGTGAGCTGCTTTTGACAAAGCAAAAGGCTGTCCAAGCTTTATTGTGTCACAGATTTTTAAATACATTAAATGATATAATAAAAATGTCAGCAAAGGAATCTGGTGTCCCCTTTAAGAGATT
The DNA here is from genome assembly GCA_900490495.1 of Danionella dracula. NCBI lineage: Eukaryota > Metazoa > Chordata > Actinopteri > Cypriniformes > Danionidae > Danionella > Danionella dracula. The sequence goes on from UELW01000223.1 coordinate 1,841,075, forward strand.
TCACAAAGTTTATAAGTGCTTTTGATAGAAAATCTGATTGTACAGCATCACAAAACAAACTGCTTTACAGAATGTAAAGTGATCTTGTAAGCAAGTCTGAACAAAGTCTTAACAGAATCTAGCAGGATTCGATTCTGTGTCTCTGGATCTAGCTTTTTACATAAATATTATTTACACAGCATAAAGATTTCAATTGTAAAAGAGTTGTCATGTTTTCCCAAAAAACACAAGCTTTGATCTTTGGTACAAATAAGAAACCGCAGAGAAACAATAGTCCCTGAGGTTTTATCTTAAAAATTCATTGATTACGATGAATATCAACTCTTCCAACAGACATTGTACAAGTGTAAGAGCAAGGGTGGATTCTGTGTGCAATAGGGTGCGTCACCAATGAAAGCCTTACCGGGTATTTGAACTCTTGTGTTACTTCACCCTTGTTCTGTTCAAGAAAGAAAAAAATGAATCAGAAGCAAGGAGTGCTGTCTTTAGCAACAATATGCAAATGTAGTCATTTCAAGCTTGTACTGAGGCCTGAAGGTTCTAAACTGGTAACTCCAGGTTTGTAATCCAGGCTAAACACTTGAATTTCTGAGGCAACATTTTGTAAACAGGCATCCACAATTTCATTGCTTGCATTCCGTTTTTGAAACCCTTTAGACTGATCTTGTGGGTCGAGCTGGACAAAGTTCTCCAATCACTCAAAGGGTCTTTAATGCCTCCAAACAAAAATACTTTTGAGAAAAGAAGCCTCTTTAGAGAATGTCAGACTGAATCTTGTACATAGGAACAGAGAGGTTTGGAGCTGATGCTCTCATCTCCACACTCAACCTGTATGCTGGTTTAAAAGTTGGCTTCAGTTCTGATTGAAATGGTGGTTTAGACCCAGATTTAAGGTCTCCTTTAGATTCACGCTTGCTGTCCAACTCATGCATGGGGAGGGTGCAGTTGCTATCCTCATCTCTGTAACGTCCATGAAGCGTCATGGTGCTTCGATGGTGCCTGTTATACTTATTGGCACAGCGAATGATTCGTTTGCAGATCAAATAAATGATCTCGCATACACTGAGCACGATGCAGAGAGCTGAAGCTCCAACCATGAAATAGGTGAAGACTCTTTTCTCCGTAGGTCGGCCAATGTAACAGTCCACAATATTGGGACATGGCTGAATGTCACATTTGACCAGCCGTGGCAGGTAGAAGCTGTCGTAGATGTGATGGAGGATGTAAAGGAAGGTGACCTCAATGGCAGTTTTGGCAAAAAGGCTTATCATGTACGTCCACCACAATCCTCCGTGCTTCTTTCCTGTATCGTTATAGAGCTTGACTTTCTCGCCGTGCTTCTCCTGGTACTTTCGTTCTCGCTCATCACGGTATTTTACGTGCATGACTACCATAAGAGAAGGACATGTGACGAAGATGAGCTGCAGTGCCCAGAGTCGAATGTGAGAGATGGGGAAGTAGTAGTCATAGCAGGTGTTTGCGCAGCCCGGCTGCTTGGTGTTGCAGTCAAAGTCTTTCTGCTCATCGCCCCAGACTCTTTCAGCCGCTACAACGTAAACCATGACCCTGAACACGAAAACCACAGAGAGCCATATCCGGCCGAATGCTGTGGAGTATTTATTCACCCCACTGAGCAGGGATTGAAAGGTCTTCCAGTCCATTGCTTAGGGCAAGGCCAGATCTCTCTTCAACCTGAATGGATCCTTTCTGAGATGGTTGAATAAGAACGTTCAATTCCTGGAGAGACAAAACAGTTTATGGACTTATTAAACAGTACAGTCTGAATATAAACCCATTTTGATAGAGTGAAAAGAAAATGTCCCTCAACAAACTTTTGGCCAAAAACCAACATATGTGGTACAAACTGACATTATACTAACAATGCTCTTGAAGAAATGCTTGGATTATTAGCCAGCGTTGCAGTTAGGCCTAATCTGTGATGTGGTTTAAAAGTAGTCTCCTTTCTCGCCATATATGCTTTGTGATAGCTACTTATATGAAGGGATGAACTTGTGTATGGAAGATACTTTCCTGTTTTAAATGTAGTGTCTTATTTAAAGGTGAGCTGACTTTCAGTAAGTAGTTTTTTATTACATGAATAAATTGCTACCTTTACACAATAAAATCTAGAGTGTTAAATTGACACTGCTCTGAGTCTATTTGGTTTTACTCTAAATAGAGTTAAATTAACACTGAGCTCATCAACCTGAACCATAAAACGTTCAAGTTAAACTATTGTTTTTTTTGTTACAATGTGATGAGGAAAATAGTCGTGATGTTTTTTTTATAGTGAAATACAAACGTTTATCACTACGTAACCAGTTTTTGTTGAATAATCGATGTTTAGATGATAACCTCGTTGATGATTTAACTCAGTTTAGGTGTTATTGTTTCACTGGTCCTATTCACATAGGTCCTACTCTGAATAGAGTTAATTTTACTCTCAGGATTTCACTGTGTAACAACTTAACTTTTTGTGCTTGTTTATGTACAAGGCAGTTTATAAAATGTTGTGTTTGACTATCTGCTCTGGGGAAAATACCACAAAAAAACTAAGATATTCATGTATTAGACCTTTAAGGAGGTTAATCATTCAATTAAAATATGTTGGGAATGACTTGGCTAATAATTGATCTTATTATAAGGTCCTACCTACATATAACATAAGATGTGACCTAAGAGACAACATCAACGATGTGCAAGCTATCCCTCCTTCCACCCTTTAGCCACTTTTGAGGAGTTTTTTTACTTGTCCTGGACAGCTTACCCAGAATGCTTCTCCAATTGTTTGCTACCCATGTTTGTGATACTAGGCAATTATTAGTAAGAGCAAACTTGTGAAACATCATAGAATACAATACATGAAATAATACATTTACAAACAACACATAATTTATTGTTAATAAGTTACAATGTTTTTTGTTTTTTTCAATTAAACTTAAACAAGATCTATGTCCTCTGAAACTACTTTAACGAGTAAGGACTTGCTGTATAAAACCTTATAACCCTGCAGCCACAATAAAACAGAGAAAATGTTGAAATGCTGAGGTTAAAACTTTTTTGACAGTCTGGAGCAGAACAAAAATTCTAAGCAAATAAATACTGTACAAATGAGATCGGCTTAATAAAAGCGATTTAAAAGTAAACACACAGAAGCTGTTTAGTTATTGTTACAGATGACGTTAAAGGAAAAGGTTATACAATTATATTTCTTCCAACCAAAGTGATGACAGACAAACAAGCTCCTCACCTCAACCTCTGTTAGCGACGCTAAAAGTTATAACTAGTCCGTACTCTTTAGCTTAGATTTTCAGTGACTGTAAAATGTAATAATGTGCGTTATTTTGTAATGGAACCGTTTCGAATGACGCATTAAAGTTCACAAATATTCGAGAAAGCATGCAGGCTGTGCTGGGCTACTCAAAGATTAAACTTCTCAAACGTGATCGAACTGACAGGAAAAATAAAGAACGCTGCGGCTACTGTCTCCTCAAGACTATCCTCAAGACTTGTTTCGAAATTAAAAGTGGTACTTACTCAGGCTTTCGGGGCTCGTTCAACTTTTCTCTGAGAAACGCAGAAACTTCTCTGCGGATCTGGTTTGGTAGCCCGCCTCAAAGAGGGTGGAGTTCACCATGCTTCAAACTTCTTACTCTAAAGATAGCCAGCTAATAAAACACACATTTCTCATTGAAGTGTGTGCTTTTGAACATTTTTGTCTCAAATATGCGATAGACATTCATCAAGTTCTAAAAAAGCAATGACAACAATAGCAATATTAAATCAAAATTTGTCAACATAGCTTAAAGTAAGATGTTTAGCTTTGTGCTCTGTTCATAAACATACTTTTAATGGGTTCCCTCATATATTTAGTATGGCAAAGAGTACTCTAGCTTCTGGCCTAGATACATTTTCCATCTTTGCCCAATAAATAAGCATGGCTTTGTTTGGACAGCTCTGTCAAGTATACTTGCTGCCTGTAGTTTGAGGGGTTGCCAACGTCTGCAGGCAGCTTCCCTGCTCAGACTTGTTCATGAATGTCTGTACTCCAGAGACACGTTAAAAGACCACACCTTGTCCTGAAAAACAGCTTTCACAGACTGTTTTGTTGCTAATACACAAGCCTCCGTGTAAAGCTCCAAAGAATGGGTCCTTGAAAAAAACCCTTTTCTGATGGGAAGAGTTCGGAACTCATTATCTTGAGTAGCCTTAATGATGTTTGTGTGTTTAAAGGAACTTCTACATTAGAACCAGGATACAGGAAATCCTTCAGTAAAACCCCTTTGATGTGCATTTGCTCTTTATTGGTACAGCATTGTTCTGGTTGTACAATAAGTTGTTTGGAAAGTGAGTTTTTCCAAAGGAAAGTGGTAGCTTTGGTAAGTGAGATTTTGGTTGGTTACACGCATGAAGCTCTATGACTCACTGCTCAAGCATTTTTGATGATTCATTCCCAGATTCAGGTATTTAGTACAGCTTTACTTAAAAAATGGCTCCTTATTTTTTCTCCATGGTTGTGAGTCTTCCAGGTCTTATAAGAACTCGTGCCTGCTTTGAGTTATCCGGGCCATGTGTTCTGTCTGAACTTGTTTGTTAAACGAAGGAACTTTAGGAAGCAGTGCAGAAGAAGCATCGGAGCACCAGCAATTTTATGTGAAGCAATGACTAACCTCAAGAACTTCAGGATGACTTTTGGGGAAGGGGTATACACTTCCCCTCTTCAAAAATTGCAGTTTGTGTTTGCTGTGCATGTTTGGGAATGAAGGTGTGAATAAGGAAGAAATCTATCTTAACACAATGAAGAGGGAGTGGAAGTGTTGTTTTAAAAGGTCTTTCGACATTGAACAAAAGTGACTCACCAAACCTGCTTCAACATGAGCTTCTTACCTCTCTCAGAATCTCGCTGTACAGGGGTCATAAACATATCATGAAACAGACTGAGTGGGGCCAGTTCAATTTGAATCTAACAGAGTGGAATCAAAGATTTTGATATCTTGGGGCAGTTTCCTGTCAGCAGGCTGTATGAGAAGTGTAAAGAATACCACAACCATCAAAAAGGTGCTATTTAATGCTGTACTGAAACCCAGAAGTATTAAAATGTATCTGTTGTGAAACAGGAACAAGCAGATCTTAAAACTGGAGCTGAAAAACACTTCCTAAATAACAGAAAAATGTTTTTGGTATTGTAGTAAGGTTTATTTAGAAAGCAAAGTGCTGTGGGATGAATTCAAGTGGATGTTTTTTGTCTTCCCGAAGCTTGATGGGCAAATGTTATTACCATTTATTAACTGGCAACCTGTCTAGGGTGTATCAGGAAAGCCCTGCGACCCTAACCAGGACCAATCAGGTGAAGAAAAGGGGAAGTTCGTTTCAAAATTTGACCAAACACGTATTTAATCTTATTGTTCTTCTTGACATTTCCTTGCCAGACAGTTACCCAACAACTAGAACAACTGGTTTAAAAGAAACAATCTGTAAAACTCACTTGAGCATTCATCTGAGCACATTAAACATGCAGCAGGCAGATGGAAAATAAAAGGCAGATTTTATTGCATCAGAATGTAAACAACTTGGAAAGGCAGTGATGAGGAAAGAATTCTGCTAGTTGGCGTTTCGACGCAGAATTTCTAACCTCTGAGGATGTTTACTCTTTAGGATCAATGAAGAAAAACTCACATACACATTAGTTCCTCTGGCAGTTATGTTATTTACAGAGTAAAATCTGTAAATTGAAATACTGTGTACTCTTAGAAGACACTACATTTAGGCACCACAGTCTAGGAACTTAGATAAACACACTCACACAGCAGCTAATATACAAAAAAATCAAACCATTATCATTCAATACAGAGAACATTACTGGTAAACAGTCAGTTATATTTACATTTGATCGAGGGTTATAAATTAGGGTTCAAATTTTGGGAATGGACCAGATTGACAGTATAATGGATAAACAGGTTCACTAGTGTTCTGAAAATAAATGGAGAGACGAAATGTTCCTCTGCCTACTGTTCGCACCCAACTGAAGAACCTGCCAGCAAAACCTAATCAGAAAGATACAATTCTGTTATCACATCAAATACAATACTAAATACTAAACTGGCTCCCAAACTATGGGAGTGAACTTGTGCATGAGGTGTCACGGTGCAGTGGGTAGCATGATCTTGCTTGTTTGAGCCTCGGCTGGCTTCACTGTGAGGAAATTGCATGTTCTCCCTGTGATAGCGTGGGTTTACTCCGGGTGCTCCCGTTTCCCCCACAAGTTCAAAGACATGCGGTATAAGTGAATTGGGTAAAGAGTGTGAATGAATGTGTTAGAATGATTCCCAGTGGTGGGTTCCGCGGGCATAAAACATGACAGATAAGTTGGCGGTTGTCCTGTGGCGACCACTGAAATTAAAGGGACTAAGCCGACATGGTGTCTACCGACCTTTATTTAAAGAGGTAGTGAGCTGAGACACTCAAAGGCTTTATACCTTTAACCTCTATAGGCTTAAGCAAATACTAAAACCCTGCACATGTCTGAAAAAGAAGTAGTCGGCACAAATATATATATATATATATATATATATATATATATATATATATATATATATATATATATATATATATATATATATATATATATTATTTGCCCCTATGTAACCACTCTGTGAGAACTGGCACCATTTTTGGAACACATAGCTTTTAAAAACATTGGCTCATTTTACGTTTCCTCTTGCACAAGTAGTGCATAATGTAATGGGGGGCCTCATTTTGCAGAGAGCCACCATTTGAGGTGATTAAAAAATTAGTTCACGATAAATACTACTTTTGAAGATTTTTACAGATGCAGTGATAGTTTAGAAAGGTCAGATATGTATTATAAATGTATCTGCTTGTAAAGGCAGTCCCCATATTATCAGGTAAGACACAGTGCCATAATTGCCAATAAGTAATCCAAATTAGAAAGTAACCTTTTTTTGTGCCACTGCTATTTTGCGCTGAGCATTTTATAATTCTTCAGCTATCCATCTCTAGGGAAAACTACAATTTCTTTCTATTTGTGGTTAGACTGTAGTATGGACTGACTCTTTTCATAATTTTCTTAACAGCGGACTTCTCCATTATTCAAAATGCCAATCAGAGCGTGATTGATTCTTCCAGTGGACTTTGTCAGCACACCTTCTGAAACTGGTCATTATTGTGGTGTACTGAAAAATGTTTTTTCATTTAAAACAGGATCTCTTGTGGCAAACATCAATGAATGGAACATAACCACATCGAAGCCCAACCCAGTTACATTTTTTGCATTGTTAGATTTAAACGAAGATAAGAAACACAAGCTGGTCCTATAACCTTTACTCATACTTTGCATTTTTTTTAATAATTGATAAGTGCTTTGGTATCGTTTGTTTGGATCGTTATTGTGGATAGAAAACGGAATACATATATTGTAAGCATTTGTGCCAATATGCCAAAAATCTAACCTCTAAGTGTGTAACAGTGTTTTACAGCTTGGCCCTTCTGGAACAACACCACACCCAAACCCCAAACGGACGTGTTTTAGTCAAACGGCTTTGTCATCATGACTGTGTTTTTCTGACGCAATATACAAATATTCAATTCTAGGCCACAGCTTTCCAATAAAAAAAGATCCAGTGGATTTTAAGTAGCTTTCTCTGCTAACTCAATAAGGTTCATATCGTGGTAAACATGAAGAATACGCTCCATCTCCAGTCAAGGTTAGAGCAAAAGTGTAGTTTCCAAGTTCATACGTTTTGTTTAGGGTAGATCATCACGCTGTATGGTGGCACTGAATGGTCTTTTTGTGCAAATTTTTGGTTCTTGGCATCTAAATAAGCATTGGAGCTTCTTATGTTTGCAATGGACCTGGCTTTACTGGCCTGTCTTGACCCCCGGCACCTATAAATGCATTCACCACAGCGTTTACCAACCAGGTAGAGAGCCTCGAAGAGAGACAGCAGGATGCATAACAAACTTGTCACCACCATGAAGATGGTGAAGATCCTCTTCTCTGTGGGTCGTGAGATGAAGCAGTCCACCATGTTAGGGCAAGGGCTTTCGGAACATTTCACCAGTGATGGGAAGTCATAGCCCTCGTAAAGGTAATACAGCAAATACACAAAAGTAGAATCCACTCCCATTTTAAATATCAGTGAGAGAACGTACGTCCACCAGAGACCACCACGTTTCTTTCCAGGGTTGTTGTATAAGCGCTGAACATCCTCGCCATATTTCAGGCGGTGCTTTCTCTCACGTTCCTCGCGATAGGCTACATGAAGAACCACCAGGAATGATGGGCAGGTGACGAAGATGAGCTGCAGAGCCCACAGGCGTATGTGGGACACAGGGAAGTAGAAATCATAGCAGACATTGTGGCAGCCAGGCTGGATTGTGTTACACTGAAAGTCTTTCTGTTCATCTCCCCACACCTTCTCTGCAGCCACCACAAAGACCATGACTCTGAAGAGGAAGACAATGGAGAGCCAGACACGACCGAATGCGGTGGAGTATTTGTTGACTCCACTCAGAAGACTTTGAAGAAAGGCCCAATTCATGGTGCCGGTTAGGACTTGTTAGTCCACCTGATATCCTCTCTCCTGGAAGCAGAAATAGCTTGAGATATTCAGATAATAGCTTGCGATAGTATTTGACTAAATTGACTTTATTACTGTAGTTAAGTATGTTTTGGTTACGTTCTACTTCTACTTTCCACTAACTGCATTGTTTCTATTGAATACATGAAATCTTTTACTCCAATAAATGTTAATGAAGAGCTACAATTACTCATCACTGTGATTTTTTTTCTACAAGCACAACAATAAGTGCATTTAGGAATTCATTGTTGAATTTGATTAATTTTAAAGTGACTTATTTTAATTTTAAAAACAATTTCCGTCATGTTAAAAATAATGGCTTTACAAGTCTAGGAAGTCTAAATTTTTAGATAAAAAAATACGACATTTTTACTTGCTGACCTGCAGACTTTAGATCTGAGACCAAAAACATGAAAACGTTTTATCTCGAAGTTGTTACTTTTTCAGCCACAAGCCAACATTTTGGCTATTTAATCTTAAACATTCGACAAGTTCAAACCACCTGACTTAATCTGGCTGAAATGAAATATGACTGCATACTTTTTTCAGTAAAGAATCATCTTTTCAGGTATTCAAATGTACTCGTCCGGAGAGAAACATCTCAGACATAAAATAGCTGAAACAAGTAAAAACATATAGAAAAAAAATACAAGAATAGAATAAAATTACAAGGTGAAATATTTATGTACACTCTGTGTATAGACTCGACAAAAAAAAAATCACCGAGTAGATGAATTTAGTAATTGAACAGAAAACAGTACATTTAACTAATGTTTATTCAAACGTATAGACTAAAGTAGTAGTAGTTAACATTAAAACACTTTTTCAACTCGGCTCAGTGTACCTCACATTCACAAAAACAAATTCCTGGTAGAAATGGTAGCACAAATGCTTTAACTGCAACAAACACATTATTTTAATTTACATAGAAGTTACATACAATAACAAGAATGTGCTTTGGAGTAGAGTAATATTACACGAAGCTTTTCTTTAGTAAGTAATGTACTCGTTCTAATCTCTTTGGTGCTAAACTGTAACGTTACACGGGTTTTTAAGTCTAGCTTTCAATAACTTCACTTCAGTCTGTTCTTGCTGTGCAATTAAGGTTAGCCTAATTCCACAACCTCGGAAAACTTCGCTCAAAACTACTTTTTTAAAGCGATACAACAGCTATTATATTAGTCATTAAAGAATTGGGATGAGTATAAACCCTGAAAGAGTTTAAATCAAGTACTTACTGTAAGCGAGTTTTCCGCGGTTGAGGCGCCGAGATTCTGTTGATGTGAAGAGCTTCCAGCTGCGAGCGCTTAACACGTGTGACGACCAACATGCACTCTAGCGCCATCTAGCGGAGGTGTCTCAAATGAAATGACGAACAAGACTGATAGCGCCTCGCATGTCAGACAGTGGCCGTCTACATAAGCTTTTTCAAAGGTTCAATACCTCTTAATAAATAACCCTGATCTTTCCTTTTACTCTATTATGTACTCACATTTTATTTAAAGCTAAAACGTAACAAAACCCCCCAATTGAGTGTAACCAAATTCTTCTAAGTCAATATCAACCAGTTTTACTTACATCGATTAATTTTTAAACCCTTCCCAATTTAATGTTAGATCCATCCTAGCATACAAAAATTAGCACTGGCACAAAACAAAGCATATTTTCCATTCCAAACAAGTCATAACGCAGACTGATAAAGTTGTTTTGGAATTTGGAGAAAATGCATTAGACAGTAGGGTTGAATAGTTTTCAATTATTTTTATCCAACATAGTGATCTAATATAACGCACTTTTCCAAAGTGTAAATTACTAAAATAAATTTCAACAATATGTAATTTTCCCATAATTTAGTAACATTTGTCAAACATGTACACTTATGAATTTCACTTTTTATTCCCTGATAAATGTTTTTAGACATACTTCCCTGCCTCACTTTACTAATTACCATTTCTGCAAACTGAAAAATGCATTTATTCTTTCTGTGATTTAACTGCCAACGCCAATCTACGTTTCAGCCACAATAAGGTGCTAAATTCCACAAAAAAAAGCCAGTGCTCTTCCCACTTCTATGGCGCAAATGTAGGTTCACAATAATAAATTATGACAAACATCTCACCATCATGCTTTTAAATATGTGAAATAATCAATAAAAACAGCACCTTTTTCTGTTCAAGCAGTTTATATTATGAAAAATTTGAACGTGATAAAAGTTGTAATTTAGCTATTAAATCACCACAGTGATATTCAAATACTTGTTCAAGTAAATGCAAGCGGATGTGAACAAAAACTGTATTTATTTTAACTGTACAACAGTTGTTTGATAAATTGTTAGCATGAAAACCTTTGGTTGACGCTGTTCGCAACCACGGGATCATTCACAAAGGTCTGTGGGACTGCAGTGTTTTCGTTAGGATTATAATGGGAGAGATTCACATTTGTGTTCTCAGAACCGAGAACTAGGCCTTAACCGCAGAGGGCGTGAATTACAGACAGAATCAGACAGGTCAGGAGAGAGGGGACCGGGATAGAAAGCGTTATGAAGAAAGATAAATTAACTTTGACTGTGACAGCCATAATCATGATCAGGCAATCAGACCACAGGGATACACCAGATCCCTTTAATGATGCGCTCAATCAGGTTTACGGAGACAGGTGCATTTTGGCGAATCCCTTTGCAAAAGAGCAACAAAACAGGGGCAGTTTTTTTGTCGCAGGATGAATTTACCCAAAAATTGACCTTTGTTCCAGATGTGTGTATGTGTTTTCCACACGAGAGGCTGTCAGTCCTCCTCCAAACAGTTCAGAGACAACCACGAGTCCAGGCCACAGAGGTCAATGAAATTCTATAAAACCACCTTTCCTTTTGTTACAATAAAATTCAGCAAAATGAAAACGTAAAACAATCATTTATAAAGGTATGAGTCCTTTTTTAATCCAATGGCCTGATTGGGTTTCATTCCTCCTCACTCTCATTTTCAGGGTCCAAATCTGAGTCGCCGTTCGCTTTTGATTCATCGTTCATTTCCTCAACATTCTCCTCCTCTTCATGATTCTTTTTGTCTTCCATCTCCATCTCCTCATCTTCTTCCCAGTTCTGAAAAGAACCAACATTTAGACTTCCACAATTTGAACAGGGAGAAAAAAACGCATGCGGGCGTAGAATTTGTGTGCCTTACATCAGACTCATTCTCAGCATGTCCATCTTCCTCATCTGAAGACTCTGAAAATCAAAACCAGATTCAAACAATTAAAATCAATTACTATGGTAGCTAATTTAGAGGGTTATTAATATATTCATATTTTAAAGGGTATCTGTGAAAACAACACAAGCTCCAAAAACATATCTTTTAAGAGTCTGGATTTTTTTTGTCTACGAAGTTTAGATTAAGGATTTTGTAAAAATCTTCAAACAAACTGATCTGTCAAAATATGAAATGCTAGGACTGGGCGATATCAGGTAAAATATTACACAATTATATTTCACATCCCATAAATTGTTTATTTCACAATGATAAATAATTTACAATATTCTGATAATTGACTATGGTAAAAATAAAATCAGGTTTTTGCTTTGGAATGAAAGTTGTAGGGACCTGCCCATTAACTTAGTTTATCTAACTTTTTTATTATAAAAAAAATGGAAACACTTGACCATGGGCAGTTTATGGTAATATTATTGGATAATCAAAATCATTACGATAATAAAATCAGGGCCAGATTTTCACTCATCCATTTTTAACGAGGGGAATTTCCCTTGGAGATCGAGGAAGTTGATATGAAAATAAAAAAATATTCATAGCCAGTAAAATTAACACAAATATAAGACATTAGTAATGATTAGTATTTAGTCATTATTAACTCATTTAGTATTGTACTTATGAAAGGAGTTAATGAGATAATAAAACTTATTCATTAAAACATATTGAATTATGTTTATTAAATTGATCATTTTCCCACTTCTGGCTCAACTTTATCCTCTTTAAACAACAGCTGTCCATCTTCTCTTGACGTCTTGTTTTCTTCATCTTCATGACATGTGACAGCTGCTGAGCTCAATAGAATGTGTTGACTTAAATAAACCTCACCTATGTATAAATCAATCCATTCGAAAATAATTTCTCAATAAATGCTAGGACATCTTATTGGCAGCAGTCAGTTCTGTGTGTAAGTGCCAAAAATAAAACATGACGGAAGGGTAACAGACATTAATTGGGTCCCATTGGTAGATTTTTTTTTAAAGGATACTGGGCTAGTCCAATGAAATCAGTCTCCTCCCTCCAGCCATTAGTTATGAATATGCCATTTGACTCTCTGAATAATGAGTTTGATCATCTTTGATAACACAGCAGTCAAAGTTCTGAGAGTGCGTTTGCAGTCAAACTATTATGTCTGTTGACAATATTCCTGAACAGATCTATTTTAATCAAAATTAGATCAAAATCTAATTGTTGAAAAGTGAAGTTCATCACATGCATTACATCACATGTCTTCCCCTCTGTGTGGGTGCATGCCTCTTATGACAGCAGGATGCTCGCTTTAAAGCTAATCAAATCTTTTCTGAGGTGGTAGATTTTTTTTAAGTTTATGCAAGTTTGAGAAACGTTGAAAGGTCTGTGAAAGATGCCGTTACATATTATATATTAAGTTACATCCTTTTACAATTACTGTAACTAAACACCTTTACAGAAAATGTACTGAACAGAAAATAAATCTTTACCTTCTTCATAAACTAGCTGTGCTGTATGTGAAACATCAGCATCGGGAACGCTGTTGCTTTCCGCCACCTGGTGGGAAAATATAACATTTCATCAACATGAACGAAAAAAAAAATGACATTTACGTTCACTAGTGATCGAGAAGCTCACCTGAGTCATGAGCAGGTACAGTTTGCCCTGGAGTCTGGTGAGCTGCTGATATAACTTCGTCCTGGTCTCAATCGCATGATAGATCGGGCCCAGTTGAGACAAGAGATCAGGCAACTGTGTTAAACCAGGCACACAAATGAGCAAGAGGCAAAATCAATGCACTTCGAACACTAAATATACAAAACTAAGCATCAGGATCTTTTTGAGATCAAGGTCAACAGAAGAAAACATGTGCTTACTGAAGACAAGTATGAAGCCTGTTGAGTAAGTACAGCTTTAAACCACTGAACTGTCGGAAAAGCACTGCAAAGAGCAATAAAAACACTGTTAAGAGAATATGTAATCCTGCTGAATGCTGCCTCAAAAACATAAGACATTACTCACATCAATGGATGCCTATTCAGTCTTTTGGAGAGCTAAAAAAGAAAAAGTATTTAAAATAAACTGACCCGCTATCAAAAAAGTTATAAAATTTGATTAAAATGGCTGAAAATAAAAGCATAAACAGCTCATTTAAAAATAAAAAATATATATTAGAAATAATTCAGTACATGTGTTTAGAAGCACGGGGAATTTACCTCTTCCAATAAAGGCAGAACCATGTTAGGTGGTAACCGGGCAACAGTGTTCTTTATTAAGGTTTCTTTTCTGCTTTGCAATAATTTCTGTTGGAACAAAATAAACCAGAAGCACACACTTAGTTATTTAAAAAAAGGAAAGAGTTCTGATTCTAAACCAGAAACATACGGATAAGTGTATCGATCAGAGTCTAGCACCACACTTACATTAAGGATATCCCCATCTTTGCTCTCCAGGCCTTGTACCAGCAGAACAACACAGTTGTCCATCTGTAGGGAGGACGCTCCTTTACTGGATCCTTTCTGTCCAAAACCCAACTCGATCTGCTCCAACCGTTCCTCGATGGACACCTACAGAAAAAAGCAATCCATTTCATTTTTGAATAGATTATCGAAAAGTAGTAATGCACAAAGCATCAAATGGGAGATTTTAATTTCAATACTAGTGTTTATTTATAAACATGATACATAAAACGCTCATATTACATGCTTCTCATTTTATTTTTCTATTCATTAGCTTCACGGGTCAAACACCCAGGATGAAATTATGGCTGGACAAGCCAGAATCACAAATCTCTAAGCGATAAGGCTGAACCTAAACTCATTAACATGCCCCTAAGTCTCAAAACCAAGAGCAAACAAGAAAACACAAATCCTGAAGCATTGCACCATTTAAAGTGGAAAAGAAAGCTGATTTAAAAAAAGCTGGATTCAACTTAAGTGCTACAACACACTGCAGACTCAGCAGGGTGCCTCCACACCTGGGACCTGAAATTGCATACATGAAGCAGACTACTGCATACATGTTAATATAAAAATAAATAAATAAATAAAAAAGTGTTTTGGTGTTGTAAATGAGCTGGTCCAAAAACAGCCTAGGTTACACATGATTCATCCGAAAAATGCTATTTAATCTACATCACTTCTTAAAACAAAACATTATCCTAAACCAGGGGTCGGCAACCCGTGGCTCTGGAGCCACGTGTGGCTCTTTAGCGCTGCCCTAGTGGCTCCCTGGAGCTTTTTCAAAATGAAAAAATAAAAGGAAAAATGTAAATATGTTTTTTGTTTAATATGGTTTCTATAGGAGGACAAACATTCTTAACGTTTTCCAATGCTGTAAAAGAGTGTAGAATAAATATTTAATTTCAACATTTTTGTCAGCGACGATTTGCGTCATCACCTGCGACACACGTTTCTATCAGCGGGGCGGGATGCCAGGTAAGGTGGCTGCTGTAAACAAACCAGCGGCTGTGTGGTGGGCCATGGATCCCAAAGAGAAAAAGAGAAACATAACTGAGGAGAACAGAAGATTCAACGGTTCTTGGACCGAATCGATGGCATTCATTGCCGATGCGGAAGGATTCTCTGAATGTTTGCTCTGTGTTGGGAAGTTGTCTAATAACAAGAGTAAAGTGGAAAGACATTTCCAGGGAAGGCATGCACGTATTTAGTAACAAAGTGGCTGTGATTTTACATACTTCTTTTCAAAAGGCTGCTGTTTTATTTTTATAAATGTATGCTGCGTTTTTTCGCATTGTTTGTTGCCCAGTTAAGGGGCACGTTGTGCACGTTCCATTTTGATGTTGTTTTTGTGAATCCTCAAAATAAAAATGACATCAAAAATTCGATTTCTTTATTGCATTTCTCTCATTTCATCAAAGCAATGAAACATAATTCATTAATATTGTAATCGTACAAGAGAGTAGTCACGTGGTGCGTCGTTCTCTACAGGATTCACTGCAGGGAAAATAAACATTTAATCATGAAGGCTCATTATGTATTCGTAGCAAACTTAGTCATTTTTATATTAGGCTAATATAGATACATAAAGCATGTGTTGCCTTCATTATAAGGCTTATACAAGGCTTTTAATTTTTTTGCGGCTCCGGACCTATTTGTTTTTTGTTTTTTTGGTCCAATATGGCTCTTTCAACATTTTGGGTTGCCGACCCCTGTCCTAAACCATTTTCTGTCAATATTTTTCAAGCTCCTCTTGGGGTCCTCAAATGCCATCTCAAAACAGAAAAGGTCTTGGTCTCACCTCTGCATCAGTCCTGGTGCCTTTTTTCCTCTTCTCTGGTTCTTTAGAGATTGATTTGACTGATGGTTTGTGTCCTGGAAGTCCTGGTATTAACAGTTTGCTCTGTTGATTGACGACTGGTGTCTTCACCTAGATTTGGAAATGAACAAAGTGTAGAAATAAATAGTTTACAACACAACTTAAAAGTGCAAAATTTAAGTATTTTTATTTCTTGCATAAATCAAAAAAAAGAAAGAAAGATTTAGGGTAGGATATGTTCGTAATTCAGTTTGGCTACTAAAGTCCAAACCAAAATCTAAAACATACAATTTGATGAATTTAGTCATGATCTGGTTAAATTGTGGAAATGCAATTCCAGCAAAGCTAAAGTAGTGAAGTTAGTCTTTTATGGTATTTTACAATGCAACTTTCCAACAATGTTGTACTTATACATATAATAAATAGAACCCCCAATTGGCCCCTGCAGCTATACAACAATCTTACTTGAGGCTGACTGTCATACCCCCACAAACAAACCATTTTAAGCAATTATTCAGGTGTTTGCAATCTCGTAACCATTACAATCACCTATTTTTTTCAACATTCACAAGTCTTTGTCAATACCTAACCATCCCGTATACAATTACGAGTGTATTTGAGCCTTATCTCTAACTATTGCATCACTAACCAATACTTTTGTTTGAGAATTTATGAACGTTTTGTCAAACTGTGGCACCCCTAACTATGACTTATATTTTGAGCATTTATGCACATTATCTAAGCCTTATTTCTACATACCAGGCAACCTTAAGCTTTTTCTTAGCATTTTCTCAATCTCTAGCAATCCCAAGCCAACACAAAAACCCCAAAGCTTTACATGAACAAAAATAAGACCTGTGGAAATTTATTAAAGGCCAAGAATCGTGAATTTAAGACTTTGTTTAATGCCAAAAAAAATTGTGTTTTAACATTAGACTTTTTAGCTAATCTGAAACCCTGTAAAACCATTGAATTATTGATCCAAAACACCTTATGTTCTGGATGAACAAACCCTGAGTTTGGAAGGAAAGGCGTAAGCAACAGGTCATCAAATTTAAAAACTGTATTAAAAGTATAAAACGCCAAACAGACACTGCTCTTACCTTGGACACGCTCATATCTACAGAAAGAGAAAGCGTGGCGTGTACATCTCGAACTAAGCAAACATGCCTTTCTGTGGTGTTAAAAGGCTGCAAGAGGAAACACAGATCGTCAGCTTCATACAACCGCTAAAACCTGCTGCAGTAAAAGAAAGTTAGTGATCTCACAATTTTTTCAATGACAGGCTGCAGGTGATTTCCATATACCAGCTGCAGGTTCTGTCTGTCTGCACACAGAGATGCTGCAAGCAGAGGCACAGGTACTGGAGAGTCTCCCTTCATAGTCGACACTTGCACGGAACATGCTGGAGACAATGGCTTCTTGCACGGCCTGAGGGAGTCAAAAATGAACCCATGAAAGGACAGAACTCTCTAATCTCATTCTTGCAGATGAGATGGGCAGAAAACTCACCCATTCAGCAAGTGTTCGAAAAGATGAAGTTGACCATCCTTACACACTACTGCCAACCTCACAGTCTGAAAACGACACACAGATGCTGAACACCATTTAGCAAATCGATGGATGATTTGAATTTATACATGTTAAAATCCAGTTAAAACTGCACCTCGTCTTTGCTGTTGGATATTTGAAGATCTATGTGTAAGGGTTCATCTGTCAGAGTGAAGGACACCACAGAGTTCTTGTCTTTGCCACCAGACCGTACTTGCCTGAGTATGAAAGAGAACAGAATCTGTGAAAAGCATCTTGCAATAAACTCGTCCAAATCATTCCATTCAACCATAATAATATATCAGGCAAGTGGATATGTAAAATTTAAAGGATGGGTAGAATTAAAAAAAATAATTATTAATAATTCAAGTTCTAGTATAATGCATGAACAAGTTGTTAATGTTTGCCCTGTTACAGATAACAGAGTAAAAACAAAAACATCTAACACAAGACTGAATGAATAGATTATTAAATTGTAAAAAACTAAATTGATAATTAATTGATGGTGTGCTGAATACAATCAAAATGTGTGTTATTGTACTGTTACAGTGATCAACTAAATAGAAAAGAGTATTGTTGCAACATTGTCAAAAACTGTCCAAATTAGTGAATAAACTAAAATATACGCCGTTATCCATGTGGGTGTAAACTGTAGCTAGCACCACACAAGGGTCAGTGTTTTAGTCTCAGATTTATGGCTAAACACTTCATCAAATACAAGCTTTTATTAATAAAATTCCAACTTTTGGTTAGTATAATATGTGATTAAACGATTGTCAACATAAACAAAACGAGTGAATAAAACATTGAGGGGCGATCAACTGAAAAGCAAGCATTTGAAAGCACTCAGAAAATGCACCAGAAGTTTTCCCAAGAATGTGTTCATTTCTGAGTTAACATGGAAACATTGTTCAGTACCTACACTAAAGACAAACTCACGTTAGCTCAGTATGCATGTCAATCTCTCAACCCTTTGTGTTCTTTAGTTCGTTCCTAAACTATAACATTACATTATATTGTAACTTGAACTTTAGCATTAAAACAGAATGATGTTGTACACACATTGACTGTCCCATGAATAAAAAAAGCAGATTTAATGTACTTTTGACCACGTTAGTTTTAAGCGAAATATGAGAGATTAAAACTCTAAGGAGAAGTTAAATACATAAGAATTTAGCACACTGAACAGAAATCAGTTAGGCAGCTTCGACAGGGCTCATTTTTAAACAATTTGATATCCATTACATAAAAGGCAAAATCCAACCTTAGAATAATCTCCAACACTAAACTTTCTATGTTTCTGTAAAACTGCAGTAATCCACAGTAACTTGAACCCCAGCACAAGGAATACGTTATAACTGACTACACAAAAACACAATAGATGATCGTTTGATGTCCTTATTTCTTGATATTACTTGATGACCAGTTGAGTACCAGGAAAAAAAATGCCTAAAGAATCAGATCATGCTCAGTTGATGCATTTTTTTAATATATTGCTGTGTACCATTGTGTGACAATTTGTAGTGATTTAATTTAGAAGTTAGATACAATATTTTTCTCAAAATAAGGACACAAGTGTAAAAAAAAAAAGTTGGCGATTCAACCAGTGGAATGAGGGAGTAGTCATGCAGAGATTCTATTATAAGATTGTAAAGATGTTCAATTTCAAGTCCCAGACCAACAACTTCCCTTTGAAAAACCGGTCTACAATTTTAAGCAAAAAATTAAAATAAAAAAGAGAATATACATACAGTAACAGCTTCACAATTCCAGAAAAGGGAGATTTCCCCACATTTTCATTCACAAGCTCATTGTCTTAAAATAGGATTTTCTGAGTGTTGTAGCAGTAGAGATGCAACATACCACACACTCAAAAGCCTGTCATGAGCTGCTCCTGAGAGGAAGTACATCCCGTTGCTTTCTGGAAGTCGCGTTGTGGCAAAGCAAAGAGTTGTTACCATGGTTGAGTGGCCAGTGAATTTCTGCAGATTGTGAAGGGTTTTTGTTACATTTCAAACTTATCAGCTTAAAGTTTATTTAACAGAGATTTGCCTTACTCTGTACACTTCTTTTGTCTCCAGATTCCACATCTTGATGGTCATTCCTGCAGAGAGAAGCATCTTTCCATCTGGACTTACACACAGACTGCTGATGGATGATCTGTCTGCCTTCCATTTACTGAATAAAAAAGAAAACAAGTTTAACAACTTCCCAAGGAAAACTAAAAAAGAATACAAACTTCACACACTCACCAGCGAACTTTCCCTGTCTCCAGGTCCCACTCAGCTATGTTTGTGTCTTCTGAGCCACTATACAACACCGAGTCTTCTGGATGCCACTGGACACTGTTCACGGGTGCACTGTGCCCTCCATCCTGAGAGAGAAAAGTTGATGATTACAGTTAATGTTTAGTAGAGCAATTTAATGATGGTGGCAACATTCTGATTTCCTCCACAAAATGCAATTAAATACAGAAGTCCTTTAAAAACACCTGAGTTTATTCAAGACTTACAGGCTGATCACCAACGACAACTAAATGAAGATAGCTTTTACAATTGGCTTAGAAGGTACTTTAAGATAGCTGTGATCAAAGTACACTATGGCAGTAAATTAATTTCTCTGCACTCATTTCTACAATACTTCCCAAAATGGGAATCGCTGATTAATCAGCAGCTAATTATTTTGTTGAACGTGTAATCCACAACTTTATAAATATCAAATGATTGAGACAGTAGGTCAATCTTGAGAAATATAACAAATAATTGTGTGATCAACTCAGATTAGCTTCAAGCTTGTTGGCCTAAATGTACAACACAAAATACAACCAGTGGACCAGCATTCATACACTGCATAGGCAAAACTGCAAAGAAATCAAAAGCGAGATTAGACAGAAAACTGTCTTCGTCACTGTTAGATATGATGAATATTTTGCTAATTTTTACCAGGGGCCTGATGTATAAACGTTGCGTATGCACAAAATGGGCATAGAAATATGCGTACGCATTTTTCCACGCACATATCGGGATTTATAAAAATAAACTTGGCGTAAATAAGTGCGCACCGTACGGATGCTCTTGACCGTGCGTTCGCACTCTTTTAGAAGAGTATGTGTTTTGGCGACACCAACTGTACCAAATAGCAACAGCTATTTAAAATGAAATACTTCTAAATTATCCTATTACATCACCCAATAAATCAAATTGTATCAACCTGAATTATCATTACTAGCATTCTTAACCAGGTGCAAATATTTCGAATTTACTCATTTGTTTTAATGAATGGGCTATAAAAAGGTATGCTCGTATATAACTTATCATCATAATGGATGCTCTAGCACTGTTAGAAGACCTTGCTAATGACGCTCTACGGAGGGAGAGTGTTTTCAGAGACCGTGAAGATTTCCTTGCTCTTGATGATGATTGGCTCATGAGCCGATTTCGATTTCCAAGAGCCATCCTCTTGGAATTGTGTTCTGAATTACGGCCAGTATTGGAAAGACACTCGCGGAGAAACCATGTTTGTTCCTGTGCAAGTATTGACCACATTAGGCCACTTGTACTTTCCAGCGAGAGTTGGCAGACCGATATCAAAATGCAATTTGCAGCAATCGCCGGTTTTCCCAATGTAATCGGTGCTATGGACTGAACTCATGTTGCAATAAAGGCACCATCTGAGAATGAATTAGCTTTTGTTAACCGAATTATTGGTGGTATTAATATGCAGGGAGATCATACATATTCAAAATGGGCGGTCTTAACCTCCAAATATGGTTATTTCGGGAGGAGATTGGGGTAAGCAATACGCACGTGCACCTGCGCACAATATTCAGATAATTTTGATTTATAAAGCGAACCTTGCGCAGGTTCTGGCATACGTACATACAAATTCTGCCTTATGTGCGTACGCACACTTTAAGGATTACATCTACGCAAAGTTTTATACATGAGGCCCCAAGTGTCTCGCTGACGTTTCACCTTAAACTGCACTCGGCGTTTAATTCTGAGGTGTTCTTATATAGATTAGCTGTGAAGTCTGAAACCTAGAGCCTGCTAGAATATTTTCATGAAGAACCCTCAGTAAGACTTTATACTGCAAATGCTCTCCGTTTGCTGGAACGGGACCCGAACACTTGCAATACAGACTGTACATCTTTATTTACGCATTTTTACCAATAACCGAAGTCTTGATTTGAGAGAGAAAGAGCGAGCGCTGATGGGACGCCCCGGGCAGCCGTCCTCACAGCCAATCAAGTGATGCCAACTTAGTGACTTTGTCGCTGGATTTAGCGACTCTTCAGACTGCCTATCGACTTTTTTTATAATCCAGCAAATAGTGACACATCTAGCAACATTTTCTGCTGTACCTGGCTTTCAGCAACTTTGTTCATTCTGGATTTCAGACGGAGCAGAAGCTGACGTAATCTCTATAACTGACTAGCTTCTCCCTCTTCTCTCGGAACAAGCGCTAACGGCCCGTCACGTCAGCTCCGACACCTCCTCGTCTAAACATCAAATAAATTGAGCGTACGCAAGCAAAACATCAAGCGGAGTTCATTTTTCAATTTATGAATGCGACAGTATCCATGGTATTGCAAAATCCAAATCATGGCACAACACAATACCGGAATTTCCTTTCATACCAGTTTAGTGCCCACATTACTCCAGAGTCATGTGAGGTAACACACGTGCACTATTCGGAGACTGAATTCGCTCCACTTTTATTCTTTTTTTTCCACAAACAAATGCATTAAAAAAGTCTGTTTGGCTTGTCACCACCCCTTAAACACTTCTGATTGATGTGGTACATGTCACGATCGACTGGAAGCCACATACTCACACCAACAGCAGAGAAATGTCCAGAATGGGGTATGCTCCATAGTTTTTATTTGAAATGGAAACAAACTTACAGGTTTACCGCTGTATCACATTCCCTTGAGCGCAAATACAGTTTGTTTACATCATGAAGATGCAGGAAACAAAAAATAATGTCATGACTGTCAGCTCTTGGTTAGAGAAAGATAAAGTTGAGCTGAAAGTGGAAAAATAAGACTAAAACAAAAGCATAGTTAAAATAGTTTTCAATGTACATGTTTTATGAAAATCACAAACTCACTTTTTAAGTACATATATAAATGGTAAAGACTAAGAACAAATAAATACTTAATGTCTGATATTTGCGCTATTTATACAGGTGAAGAATACATTTTTAATAATAATTATATATATATATATATATATATATATATATATATATATATATATATATATATATATACTTGGTTTTACAATAAAATTACCCCAAACTGTTCATGTCAAGAAATTGTTTGCTTTGTTTTGACAATAAAATATCTTGAAAACCTCGGTTAATAATCAGGTTCATTCAACTTTCACTCCAGAGCAAAACCCTGCTTTTATTTTAACCAGAAATAAAGATTTGACAATATTGTGATGATTATCATTATCAACTGATATGGAAAAATGACGGATCTTATTCTGGCCACAACACCCAGCCATAACTCCAACTAGTGCTTGCTGGGACATTTTTAGATTAATTAGAATCTATGGCAAAAGACTATTGAATTTAGTCTAAATGAAAGATCTGTTATCCATCAGGACGCTTCATTAACATCTCCTCGTGTTCATTTTTGTTCCAGGCCAGTGTTCTAGCGACTTTTAAAGCTCCCAGAAATGTCTTTTGACAAATCTACCACTTTTTCTGGTGTACTTGGAGGCTTAAGTTAAGCTTAAGCTCTTTTTGGGCAGCAGTTGACAGGAAGCAGAACAGCAGCAGGTTTCAAAGTCTTACAGATATAATTTTTAAGGCTAGAAAAGATGATTCATGTTATGCGATCTTGATTGTTGTTTAACTTCACAGGAATTATTTTTTTTTATATTGATTTAGAGCATCTATCCATGCTATTTCTCTCTCAATGTTGTAAAATTTAAAAAAGGACTGGTTTTTCATACTATAAATGATTTAATAAATGAAAAACACATGAGTCAATGCAAACCAAAAACAGAAAAGATCTAAAAATGTGTAACACCATATGCCAGAGCTACAATTGAATTTATTTTAAATTTCCATTTTGATATACCAAGCATTAATGTTAAGTTTTAGTAATGCTGCAAGTGTTTTTTTATAGATAGATTTAATGTTTGCATTTGTATCTTCTTTTGGAAAGAGCCATCACAAGCATTTTCACACCTTAGATTAATTCCGAATCCCGTATAATAACTTTCACTTTTTGTTTTAGACACACAGCAAATCAAAGTGTTATACACTTGAGTTTTCAGACAATGTTGTAGTGTTGCTCCCTCGTCAAAAACATGGATCTGGGTGATGCTATGGACCACTAGTGAAGCTCATGAGGAACGTACGCGCTAACTGACCCGGAACTGTACCTGTAGTAGAACTGCAGTGGACAAAACATGTCTGATATGGGTGGACTTTCTGTGTGCCAACAAGCAAACCACAGCAGGAGGTCTGACAGAAGCACATTGGTGGGAAGAACAGTGGATACACCACTTGTTTGCCGGAGCACAACCATTTGAGTTTAGATTTCAAATAGATTTCTTACAATAAATAATGAATTTTAAAAGGTTAACTACAAATTATTTAAAATGGACATATGACACATTTAAACAACAATACCTTCCAATTATGTCTAAGATTATTAATCACACAGCAAAATTAGAACTCATCCAAGCGAATAACCAAACAAACTATGAGCAACCGGGACGTCACAAACCAATTCCAGAACGAACTAAACCAAGGATTTGGTTTTATTTTAAATTGCCTCACCCATTTCCTATTCCAACCAAAACCTGCAAACCTTGAAGTGGTGCTCTCTGAAAATTGAAGGGGAAGAATCTGTTGGTTAAGAGTTCTTACCAAAGTACAATGTAGGTCTCCCTTCAGTGTGCTGTAGATGAGGACAGAGCCAGCAGCCGTGCCCAGCGCTAACAGATCTGACCGTTCAGTTGTTGATTCTCCGTCACATTTCCTCCTCTTCCTCCGAGGAAGCTCCTGAAATCCAACCCGGTGTAATTAGTAAATTGTACCAATTGAACTACTCCAGACAGAGAATTGTTGCAAGTCTTCTGAATTAATTTCTTATGCTTCAATTACTCCCAATCAACGTAACATATTTAAATTGTGGTCCAAAATAGGCCTTTCAAAGGAAGCCACGTCTAAAGAGACATGTTATGCGAGTTTGAGACTGGAACACACAGAGATTCTGTGTATTACAATCTTTGAGACAAATACAGTATTAATGTACCTTTATTTAACTGGACAGTTATCCTAATGTTTACATCACTCAACAAACTTCCAGATTCAACTACTTGATTCTGAGGTGTTATTATTTCACTGCTTAGTGAACCTAAAGAGTTTTAAACCTATCTGAAAGCAAAAGCAGATTTCCAATCATTTGGAGGTATATGCTCTCTAACAACAGTAACATTTAATTTCTGGTCAGTTTTCTTCATTTATTTAAACGGAAAAGCGATTTATTAAACTTACACCACCGCAACTTAACTTGGGTTTGGTAAAGACACTTCACAAATCCAGTTAGTTCGTGGTGTAAATTTAGTTCATTGACTGCAACTACGCTTTGAGTTGTCTTAAACAGACCCAAAACACCAAGTAGCGAAAAACACATTTTGACGCACTTTTGTAACGTGCTGTAAAGTATGCCAAAGAGTTGACACATTTGAGTATTATTAGTCTAACGACATTAGACTAAAACAATTACCAAGAACGACGTACATTCTTTAAGTCAGTGCACAAACACGCATGTTAACGATGAGAGCATTAACCATTTTAAGAGTGTCGTGGTGGAATCAACGTTGCGTGTGTCGAGGCCTGCGTTGGAACATGTGCGCAGCACGAGGGGAGCCATTAACACTTAAAGTAGTTTAATAAATGACCGAGCTCAGTTTCTTTTACAGATACGGGGGTAAATGACAAAGGCAACCGTTCGAAAGTTTCTACGACATTACACAAGTTACAAAATAAAAACAGGCCGCATCTCCGAACTATGCGCTAACGTTACCTGAACTGCTCGGCATGGTCCCCATGTCACACAGGTACAGGCTGCGCTCAAGTGCGCAGAAGGCACGTATTCCTGCTGAAGAGTTTTGTTGTCTGTATTCCATATTCGAAGTCTCCCGTCTTGGGCACAGAGGGCAAGATATTGCTGAGATTTACAGCTGAAGGCGCAGGGTAACACAGCACGGCCTCCGTCCGCCGCCATCTTACCATTCCGCGTGCGTCCGTCTGCTCCACGGGAAACACGTGTGAGAGAAAATTGAATAGCGCGCATGCGCAACTCCAAATGCGTTCCGAAATAGGGTATTGGTTCCGCTAGATTTTTTGGGGCGGGCCATTTAATTTATTAGCCAATCATTGACCGTTGCTGAGTTTCATAAAAACGTAATATTTCTATTATTTTTATTGTATTGGCTTAGAGTTTATAATTAATAATTTAAGTATTACTTTTAAATCTTTCACCAAATTTCTAAAATATTTTTAAATCCCTAATTTACAGATAATTGTACGTTTTTCCACCTTACGTAAATGAGAATTTTGAATGCTTACATTTGATGCTTAACGGGCCAAATACAAGACACAAATAAACAGTCAACGAAACATAACCAGATAGATTAATATAAAACGTGAAAACTAGACTCCATCTACCGGTGACAATGTGCTACTACTTCTGTTTCTGTTTCATGATGGCGGCGCCCTGTAAGAAACATGCTTAACTTTTGTGGAAACGGAATGCAGTATTTGATAGGTATATTATTAATCAAATCAACACGATTCCTTATATGCTTTTGACCTTGCATTTAATTACACGGGAATCTGGCAAGTTTTAATTATCGTTCTGTAACCATTGATCGTAGAATCTGTTGTGTCTTGTATTTCAGTTTAAGATTTTTCATGAAATATTACTCTAAATAACAGACTTAACACGATGTCATTTCCACTGCATTCTTCCCGCATAGTAACTTGGGCATTTGCCAGAGCCTCTCTGCTTTATTTGAAGAGCCATGGAGCTGTAGTTCTGTCAATGAGGTTTGGAAGTGACTCTAAAGACTTGGACACAGACCTCACTGGCTCAGAAAAAGATCAGAATCCTCCATTCTACCGGAGAGCTTTACAAAGGCGATCTCTGTCCCCTCTAGAGAGGGTTAGTCAGCTGCTGCCTCAGGACAGCCTCAGCCCAGAGGTCTGGGATCTGCGTGACAGCACAGACATTGAGGAGGACACTAAACGTTCTTTAGGTCCAATGAATCTAGAGGAGATGGGACCTCAAACTCTTCATCACGTGACTGTTCCTGGGGAAAGGCCAATGTGCTATGGAGAGACCCTGATGGCTGAGTTCACCCGAAAGAGAGATTCAGACTTTCGAAAGTTGTTTGAGCTGAAGGAGGGTGGAAAGCTTCACAGTAACTGGGGGTCACTTGCTCATTTGGAGATGGAGGGGAGTCCTTCTGGAAGCATCATTCGCACCTCTAGGGGAATGCCATTTCTTATTCGAAGACCCAGTCTGGGGGAATTTGTACTCTTCATGAAGAGAGGACCAGCGATTGCATACCCTAAAGTAAGAAATGAGCCGCATCACCAGAAAAACAGGCCATCACAATATCTCAACTATTAAAGCCATAAGAGGATGTGTGTGGAAAAAATGTTATGTCGTGATCATGACTTGCTTATCTTGTGATCACAACAAACCAGTTGTTATGTGTTCATCATGACTTAATTATCTCATGATCTTGACATAACTATTAAATGGTTATCATGGTTCTATTATCTCATGATCTTGACATAACTGTATGTGGTTATCATGACTTTATTACCTTGTGATCTTGACATTGTCCTTTTTTCAAGGCACACCATCTGGATGCAAGCCTACTTCACACACACCAACCCCAGAGTAATTGCTGGATATCATTCACTGAAAGAGGGAGTTGCCCTAAAAAGTCAAAGATTTTGTAATGTCCATGTCAACAGATTACAGACATAGTTTTTTAAATTCCTCATTCCACACTGGTTTGGTATTTTATGTAGATTTTTTTAATGCTGCAGTTTGTATATATTTTTATGTTTGGGAAGAATACAAGTCATGATTGCTTAAAAATATGGGAAAATATATAAACTTAAGGCAGGAATTATGTTGTTTGAACTTAACCATTATAACAAGATCAACAAAATTAAATTAAAGACCGTTAAAAATTATTTCACAATATGACTGCATCGCTTTGCAGGATGCCAGCGCCATGTTGACCATGATGGATGTGACCGAAGGAGATTGTGTTCTAGAATCCGGCTCTGGATCTGGTGCCATGAGCCTCTTCTTGTCCAGGGCAGGTGTGTATCTTTACCTCACTCTTTCCTTCCTTCTCAAAACAGGAATTTAATGAGGAGTTCCAGATAGTTAGTGTAATTTTCTTGTATATGTATCCATTTGAACTGAAACAATCTGCTTGTCATCAGTGGGGCATAAAGGAAGTGTTTTGAGCGTGGAGATCAGGGAGGACCATCATCAGCGCGCTGTGTTAAACTACCAGCGGTGGCGCACCACATGGCGTCTGCGGCGAGGAGAAGAATGGCCAGATAATGTCCACTTTCACCATGGAGACCTCCTGTCTGCTGATCCATTCTTAACTGGGAAGGGTTTTAACTCTGTGAGAAGGGTTTTAATGCTGTGCAACATGTTTACTTTGTAGTCTGCCTTTAAAACATTTTGTTGTTTCTGGTAGATTGCTTTGGATATGATTAACCCGCATTTGGCTTTACCTGTTGTGATTCCTCACCTCCATCCTGGATCCATCTGCAGTGTTTATCAAGCAAAGTAATCTTCATTTAAGTATTTATTACACATTTATTTAATTCGTTCAAGAAGAACATTTTTGTTTACGGTTTCTGTTTAAAGCTTAAGATTTATTAGAAAAATCCTAAAGTTTCCTTGATTCTGTCACTCAGCATCACACAGGTCATTGATCTAATGGAAGGCCTGCGCTGCTCTGCCCTTCCTCTGGTGTGTGAAGGCATTATGGAGGTGCAGTACAGGGACTGGCTTGTTGGTCCTTCACTTAAAAAAGATGGTACATTTAATAAACGAAAAGCTCCAAGTCAAACACTTGATCTGGATGAATCAAGCGAAGAGACGGGTAAATTCTTAACACTTTCTTCAGTATTTTGAGTGTTTTAAACCACAATCTGGTTAAAATAATGGTTCTTGTGTGTGTTGAAGGGGGTTTAAGAGGTCAAGATGTGCCGTTTGGAGATGTCCCATACATTGCACGGCCTCACCCTGAACAGCCAAGCCACACAGGTGCGTTACAGCCACGTTCCCCTTTAAGCTACTTTCTCCAGATGTAATGAGTTATTTTTCCTGACATTTTTAATGACCGTGTTTTTTTTTTTTTTTCAGCTTTTCTTGTCAAATTAAGAAAAATCCTGAAATAGAAAAATCAGAAGGATAACTTGGCCTCCAAGCTGTTGTGTTTAAAATGACAATAAAATGCAGCGTAATGGATTTAATCTCAAATATTTATTAACATAACATTTTTGTTAGCAAAATGTTCTACATTTTCAACAAGAAAAATCTTGACATGCTACCCCAACACTTACATTAATTCCATTGTCTACTTGACTGTTAATCTGGATAAATTCTATGCAAAACAGTATACAAATAAATAATCATAGATTTTGACTGCATGTACAAAGTTCTGGGTTTCAAATGAACAATGCAGTTTTCAAATAAATACTGTACAAATGCTGGCTGAAGATGGAATCTGTGATCTTCAAATTTGAAGAGACCTCTGATATACTAATCATGTATACAAAAAAATGACCTGGTTGATGAAATGGAGTAGTTACTCTTCACTGATCCAGTCCATCGAAGGATCTCTGCGGCTTTCACTGACCAAATCTCGTCCTGAAGAAATGAATATAAATAAAACAGGGATTAGTGCACCTGAAATTATACACTGAAGCTGTAGTGGTCAGGAAAAGCACTCAGCTACAGGAGAAAAGTTTTAACAAAACCCAGCAAACTTCAAAGGGAAAAAAACAACACAATTTTATCACCCATTTCCTCTTGGTGAAAAGCTTTAGAAATATTTTATAAATACTGTGGAGCTATTCACTTTTATTAGGACATCGACATAAAAATTATTTAAGTCCTATAACGGGTCAAAGGTTTGGAAGTTCCCTGTCAAGCCACTAGAGGACACTATCGATACACGATCCGTTCCTCCTGCTGGATCTGTCAGCTTAATTCTCAAATTAAGAATATTTTATTTCCAATTTAGGCAATTTCTTTTGAGGATTTATTACTCTCTGTTTTTAGGGAATATTTTATGAGTTACAACATTACACAAAAATGCAGCATTCAATTCAAGTTATTAAACCATCTACAAAACACTTTTTACAGTGTTTCAGCAGGTTTTATAAGGTCACATTTAAAACTTCTATAGATCGTTTAGAATCCAATTTTAAGATCCACATTAACATAGAAACATACAAAACAGTTTTTTTGCATAATACAGCAATATGCTTCAAACACATTGTTTGAAACCCTAACCATCACTATTATGTTTTTAGCATTTAAGAAGGTATTTTCAAACTCTGGCAACCCTAAATATGCATTTAATGTTTTTGAGCAAACACATTTTCTAACCATTATTTTTTTTACATTCAGTAGAATTTTCCTAATCTCTGGCAACAAAAAAAAAAAACATTTGAACGTTTAATAGCATTTTCTTCAAAATCTGGCAACCCTAGCCATTATTTTACTTTTTTTTTTTTTTACATTTAGCAGCCTGGAAGCCCTTACAATCACATGTTGATTTTTAAACATTTATGAGCCAGGCCAATATCTAGAAACCCTAACAGTCGCTTTTAAGATATGAGCATTTGACACAAATGTTTCCTCCAACTCTGGCAACCCCAACCATGACTGTTTTTCGAGCATTTAAGCACATTTTCTCACACTATGGAGACCCTAACAATTAACACATAGGTATATTTGCTTAATCTCTGGAAACACCAAGCAACAACAAGACACACTTTTCAAATGAGCTTTACATGAACATAAAAAAACAAGATGCATGAAAAATTATTTATAAGACCTAGAACAGTATTTTTATAACCTAAAATTTAAGCTTTTAAATTAAGACTTTTCAAGTCTTAACCTGTTTCAAACCTGTTATTGCAGTAAATTATAAATTTCTATTTTATTTGAATGTTTCAAACATTGCAACATTAACATCAAACACTGTATTTAAAACTGATATCATTAATATGTGAAGAACAGATTGTGTACCAACAGGCATGCTTATTAAGCTTTAATAGATGATGTTTTAGCTTTGTAATCTTACTAGATCTTCGTAAAGCAGAGCTCTTTTTTGGCAAAGATAAAGAAGGTCTTCTAGTGGATTTCCGAGGCACATGAAGAGCAGAGGTCTTGGCACAAAGAGAACAAGGCTCTGGAGAAGCACTGGGCCCACGCGGAACATGGATCTCCTCACGGTTTTGGTAGAGTCTTTGAGCTCCACTGTGATGGTCGGCACGATCACGCTGCCAGACGAAATGGGTTGGCACAATTGCCATGACCTGCCATTTTTCATAAAGTATAACATGATTGTGAGATGAGAGAAAATAAAGTCTCAATGGTGCACACAAGTGAGTGACGGACCTCCTCGCAGCATTGTCTGCTGACTGCAGCTCGGTACTCTATACGTGCCCACAGTTGGTCTCTTTGCTTGAGAAATCGTGGGAAAAGTTTCCTCCAGCTCTTTCCCAAAGCCCAGGGGAAGATTTCATATTTGGTTTCTTCCTCATCTTCTTCCATGGTGTTTGCCAGATAGCTAGAAATGAAAAAACTTCTTGTTTGTATTTTAGGCATACATTCAAAATAAAAATCGTTCTCCATCTTTAAAATTAAAGTAAAAATGGTTAAAAAAAAGTTCCAAATTCAGAATTTTCACTTAAAATCTAAGCAAAACATGAGGTGTCAACTCACAGAGCAAGAAAGAAGTTCATTCTGTTGTGTTCACAGTTACTGAAGCGAGCTCTTCTGAAGTACACAAATGTCATTGCCAGCAAATACTAAAAGAAAAAAACATCAAACAGAATTTAGCTTGACTGCCATTTCTCAGATTGTCAAATCTGGGCAGCATTGGTAGTTATAGGCCTTTTTGGGAGTGCTAAAGCATCCCCAATTCTAAACTTTTTCATTATATATTGTTCAACCTAAAATGCACATGAGCCTTCATTTTAAAGTGTAAAAACATGTAAAAGGTTACTGATCAGAGTAAAGAACGGTTTTTTTTTTATTCATAAAATTCAAAATGAGATAGGATTTTTATAGTAATTTATTATAAACTGCAAAAGGTTATCTTTTTAAGAGACTAATCATTCTGTAAAATTGCTTGTTAAATCAAGTAATATAATTATCCAGGTTTGCATAAAATAGTTGATTACATTTGTCCTTGCAACAAAAACAACTTTTCTTAAAATAAGGTACATATCTTAAACATATAACGCTCTAAATTCAAACATTCGACCTTAAATCCCCCTGGAGGCCATGCTTCAGGACTAACAAGTTTACCCTAAAAGTCACTAAATCTCAAGAGGCTCCATATCCCTGAATTGAATCTGAAAATTCACAGAAAAGGAAGCAGCACACGTTTCCTTTTTATCGCATGAGGGGAAAAATGTTGATGATAAAACACTTACATGTAAAGATTTGAGCAGAAAAATCACTTTGAGAACCACACTTTTCACTCCTAAAATGACTCAAAACTAAGAACCAAACCGGAATCTCTTTTTGTGCAACAAAACAATTGAAATTTCTCAGATCGCCATGCTCCAGAAACCTCCTAAACCTGTTGAGATCATGCAAAAAGTGCAAAGAAATCGATGCAGCATTTGAAACAACCTGTTAAGATTTCATTGATTTAACGAAGTTTAAGCTGAGCACCACTAAAGTTTAGAGACTAAAATCGCTTCTGTTGTCCAATTTCTGCCTGGCTCTGAAAGAAACAGTGTGACAAAGAGTATTACCTTATCTGTAAGTTTACAGCAGCAATCCATCCACAAAAAATCTTGTATAAGATTATCATCTGCACAAAAGTAGTTTTAGTAGTTACATTTGTAAACAGGCCAAGGAATGTTTGCATTCAACACAATTTAAGGTGGAACAGTTTCACAGTCAGATCTGCTGCTGTACTCACCGAACAGCCGGAAGAAGGCGGTCATCTCCTGCCTCTGGATCAGCAGTGTCGGGCCCGGGGTCCTCCTGCGCGGCTCGGCCTGGCTCCGACCCGCCGAGGTCGGGTTCGGTTTCTGTAGGCCGCGGCGGACCTGCAGACTGTGTACGGGTCCAGATGGCGCAGTCTCGGCCCATTGTCGGCTCAATTTAATCATAATTAAATGATTAATTTGGCCAGTACAATATTACAGGTCTGCCTCTGTGTACATATCGCAGTTATACGTTAAGCTAGCTGTTAATATTATTATGATAACGTTACGTGACGCACACGCTAACTCAGAGTATCTTTGCTTGTTATTCTCATTATATGAACTTTTACTGAATTAACGTTATATCAATATAATTTACTTTCAGTGTAAATACAAACAATCATATGATATGATAAACACTAGCAGTTATTTGTTAATGGCGGTTTTAACTCACTGAGTTTCCTCATGTAAACAATTTACCTCAGTTTAAAAGACCGCGACTAGGTATTGACAGGCGCATTACGCCTGTGTACTTCAACAGACAACTTAACCATAATATTATGCTTAACAATGAAATCTGTAAAATTAATGAGAGACTATGTAAACTTAATTTATATTAAAATCAACTTAAAGCATTTAAAACTGATAGTACCGCGAGCGCGCACGTGCACCTGATCTTCCTTGGGCAGCGCGGGAATGACGTCAACGGTCACATGACCAACCATTCTTTAGTCAGAAAATCAATTATTTTCCCAGTATAAAACCTCAACAGCAACGAAACATCAAGTTTGGGAGCTTATGCTATGCTAAAATGTAAAATCCTTTTATTTAGTTTTTGTTTAAAAAAAAAAGCTACCCAAAACGATACTATAAAATTAAAATAAAATACCAAGATTCTTAACAAAAAAGGTCATTTAAAGGAACACAAATATTGGTCATATTTCACTGACTGTCAATTGCTTTTATCACCTTTATTTCACTGATTTAACAAGATTTTCCTTTTACATCCTTTAAAGAGATTAAATTATTTGAGGCGACATATATAACTCCAAGTTGTGGAAGTTATTTGTCTGGCATCGTAGTGTCTGATTTGTTGATCCCAGCCAGCTAAACACTCAGACTGAGCTTTTTATATCATAGGTAAGGGAAGTTGAAAAGAATGTTTCGTTTGCTGAAACAACACTTGAAGACAAGGGTTCGCAGGAAAACCATAACTGTGTAAAATCACACTTCAAGATGTGCTATTTGAAGTGCTAGCATAAGTGAAAAAGGGATTTTAAAATTCCTTCCGAGTGTTTGAATACAGTCCAACCAAAACATTCAATAATGTTTCCTAATGTTTCACTGATGCAAGATGTAAAAGCTTGAGTAAAACTAATGCAAAACCAGTTCACCATCGTGTTCAGTGGCTTTCTGTCAGTCTGTGACGATACAACCCTTTATTAAGCGACTGACCTCAGACTTGGTGTTGACAGTGACAGCAAACAGGACTGTGGCAAAACAGTCAGGGATGGGTAAAGTCTGCACACAACCCAATTAAAAATCTGCCCAGTAGTTATCTGACAGAGCTGTTGTGGAGCTGCTTTCATTCGTTCACTATAGAGAGCTGATACCGGTGTAGTAGGCCTATAATCATAGTTTGGAAAATTGGTGTTGAAAAAGGAAATATGTTCTGAGCAGCAAGACACCGGGAATAAAGGAAATCTTAAATAAATGATTAAAGTTGAGTTAAGTTCAAGGTTATTCAAGAGTTACCTTGTTCAGCAATTCCCAACAAACTACTTTGGCAAGTATTAAAAATACTACTTTAAAAAATTTGTTTGTATTGTCAAGGTTGTCACATGCCGTTTTATGTTTAATATAAAACCTATCTAGATTTATTTAGTTTAAAGCAAGATCCCCATGGAGAGGATGGAGTATACAGCATATTTCAGCCATGAGGTGGAAAGAGAAAGGTTTTGCTGTCAGGAAGTAAACAGCAGAGTTTAAAGTATTTTTAAGCAAGCTCACCCACAGGAAAATAAATTCTTATCTTTATGAGAAATAAATACACCTTTGAACCTTTTGAATTTTTTTACAAAAATGAGAATTTACTGCACATAAACACATACTAAATATGTGTATAAATATATTTATTAAATAGAAATTTATGAGGTAGAATTATAGAAAAGAAACACACCAAAAATTGATCAATAAATAAATTTAATTATGTACATAAATTATGTACAATGCAAATTCTATACAAAGCAGTATCATCAATTGTATAGCTTAATTTACATCAAATTATAATTTAATCAAATGGCAAGATGAGTTAAACGTTAATTAGCTCTGAGAGTTCCTATAAAAAACCGATATTATTTATCATTTTAAACAGAGAGTACATGATGCCTTTACATTCATGACCAGCCTTAAACAAATACAAATACAACTTAATAAAACGTCAATATTTTTTAGTCACATCTGATTCAAGCAGCATTTTTTATACCTTTTTTTATGTCCAAATGAAACTGTGAAGTGTATGCATGATTAAGGAATAAAGCTGAAAGTAAGCACGCATCAGAGTTTTTTTGTTGTTATCCAAAATGTGCAGGTTCTATTTTTAGATAACATTTTAGCTTGTTTGCTTCCTTCTCTGTATCTGAAAAAGGACTGCACAGTGTTATTAAACCATGCTTCAACACACAGGCCTTTAATTTTCAAACAAGTACCATCTTGACAATCGTGATTCTCAGGTGTTTAATTAAGGGTGTAGTGGTTATATGCAGGATGTTGGCTATCACAGGATTCAGCTTGAAACTCATGCCTTAAGGTAGATGTTCTGAGATTTTATGAGACATGAAGGTTAGCCTTTAAAGACAAAGTTAAACTTTAAACCTTGGAAAAAGGTTTAACTTCTAGTTTTACCATGTTGACTACTTTACCGGCAGTCAATACTCTTGATGTGCCCTTCATGAGCCAGGCACAAAAGAGTTCTTTTATCTTAAGAATAGATGCCTCATTGTGCAAGTATTAATGATCTCACAACTTGTGAAGGATTTAATGAAGAAAAAAACCTAACAAAGGGCACACTCACACTAGGCATGCTGAGCCCCCCTGCAGGAGTTTGGCGCTGATATCGTGATTTGTTTGAGTAATTTGAGTGCTCCATTTCATGCTCAAGTGCAGCTCACTTTGCAGGGCTGTGGCTAGTGTGAGTACACTCTTACTCCTGATCGCTGGTTTAGTGGTCAGTGAACAAGACACTCAACGCAGCTGCTTATCAGGCAGCCTGCGTCCAAATCACAAACATTTGGCGCTTTCCTAACCCCCCGTCCCACTTCCCTTTCCAACATTCTACATAAAAAAGAACTACAAAACTAAAAAAACATTGCTTAAAGATATTTCACAACTGTGTAAACAGATTATTGTTTATTCATGGTAAGGACTCTGTTCAAACATTGAATAAATTAATTAAAATTATTCTCTCTAAACACAAAGTGATACATTCAGCTGTTTCAGAATTTATGCCAGAATGAACCATTTTAGAATTCAAAAACATGCAATTGTATCTTAATAAATCTCAGTTCAGAATGATGAAGGTGCTATTCAACCTAATAAAAGGCCTTAGCCATGGGTTTCATTTCTAAGTTAAAGGTGGCGACCTTTCAGAATCTAAATCAACAGCATTTATCAAAATCCTATATATTTATGGGATTTTGTTTTGGTGATTTCAAATGTCAACAATGGTTCCGAGAAATTGCATCTTAAAATGCATAGCATTCATTTTATATTAAAGAGCTGAACACTGGTGTAAACAAGTTTGAACTTGGTTCATTCACAAACTTCCAAGAGCAACCGAAAACTCATTTAATTTGCCTGACATTGATCAAAACACAATGCGTTATGTGTCAGTGTGACCATAAAGAACAAAATGCATCTTAATATCAGATATCAACAGTATTATTTCTTTCTCATCAATTCTGTTTCTTTCTCACCCAGATGCTTACATGAGATTTGCTACTTCATGGGATTTCTTATATAGATTTTGGCGCAGATAACCTCTGGAACTGGCACTTATCCTGCTGCATTGAGACTTTCCAAGCTCAGAATTAGGGTTGGAACCCCTTCACAGACAGCATTTTGAGGCAATGCTGGGGTTTTCTTTCAGGTTAAGTTGAGGAATCTTTTCTTTGTGTTCTCTGTTCATACATTCTCCAGGACATCACAGGGCACGAATCCTCTCTTTTTGCCACTGGCCACTCTAATAAAGCCATTGTGCTCATCTTCACCACTTACGCAAATCTGAAAGAGTGTTGATAATACAGCATTAACAAACAGAGAGAGACTGGAAGTATAAGACGATCCATTATTGCACTCACTTGCCCCTCTTTCAGTGTGATCTGTCCTTGCTCCTTGCAGCCAATAAAGGTTCGGTTGCATCTGAACACCCTGTCGCCCGCCCTCACCTGATGTGCAAACGGCGCTGGGAAGTACCCTATTCTGTCTTCAATAATGCCCTCAAAATGTTTGCAATACACACAAGAACAAAAACAACATCTCAAATCCTTCTCAATCAATGAAAAATTATTCTTGCTACTATTGTGAAGAATCAATCTTCGGACCATAAAACAGCTCAGAAATGTGCTGCTTATAGTAAATTAATAATCATGTAGACACAATAATGTCTTCTCGGGGATTCAATTAATGTGTTTATCTAATGTTTGTGCATCTGATAGCATTCTTATTTTTATTTTATTTTAAAAGGTTTCAAGAAACTAATTTGTCTGTTGTCATACATTTGCAAAGTCACTGTAAAAGTGAATGTGCCTGAATGTGCCTTCAAATTCAGATAGAAATTAGTAGGTCATACAGAGAGACCTAAAATGAACTGATGATGAGCTAAAAATGAATAAGCTACTAGAACAACCCCGGCTCCCCACACATTCACATCGAAACAAGCTAAGAAGACATTGATTAGAGTGTAGGGGCCATTTTGAGTTGAGTTGGAATTTTTCTGTAATCTACAGTGTGGCGCTGTCTGCCTATACCCCTATAATTACATCACCTGTGTATTCACCAGAAAAGTTTTGCTGCATCCCAATCTGAACACTATACCCTGCACCTTCAAAGTAGATTCTCATTTTCATAGATACAACTTTTTAGTGTGTAAGGCAAGAATGTGCACAATCTGGGACGCACTAACACATCACGTGATGGAAGTATTTGTGATTACGCACGACATGTGAGAGAACTTAACTCCTACTTTAACATTTCTTCATTAAAAAATAATCGAATAATAAACATAACACTCTCTATATTGATATTGATTATCTAAGTGCATCTTTTTAAGAAATGGGTCGTTTTAAAGAGTGATGGGTTGTTTGGGTCCCAGAGAAAACTCTTTCCGGCCGAGTGCAGTGGATTGTGGGTAATATCAGCCAGTTGAGCGTTCATCGATCTGCACTTCAAAACCAAACTGAAAAAAGTACACATCCAGACATCACTCAGACACGTTCTCTATAGTGTGGGACACCCTAATTCTTATTTCGCACCCATAAAAATGTGAATAGTGCGCGGATTGGAACGCAGCAATGACTGCAGTTGAGGAAGCACACGTTTTTTGACAGTGCTGAACAACAAGGAAAGAACGTTTTTTTAAATTATTATTTCATATTATTGGACATTTAAAGGTTTATTTATGAAAATAATAACACTAAACTACTAATAATACACAAAACTGAGAACAAAACGTGTTCATTGACGAACTCGTGCACACATTCAGAAAGGTGCTCACTCCCATCACTGTAACATCACAACTGTAACGACTTCATGGTTGCGGTTACACGTCATGAGCCGCTGATAATAACCTACTTAGTTCAGCTTGTGTTCTATATTACCCATTTTCAGTTCGTATTGCTGTTGTCTATATTGATAAATCATATTTTTAAGATTTACATGTCTACTTTCCTAGGCTGGGGATAGCACATTTTTTTAATAAACGGTGATTTAGATAAAACATTAAACCATGATTATTTGTAAATGAAGTACTACAATTCAAAACTCTGGTGAATATCAAATAACTATCTAAACCCTGAAATGTATAAAACATAAACTCTCCCAAAAAGTCTTTAACGACTTTACCTTCCACCAGTCATCACTGGAATCATCAGCCAAGATTATTCGGTCTCCAGGTCTGCAGGGAGAAAGAAGCACATTAGGACAAAGCTAAAAATTAAACCCCACTTGGATTGTCAGATACTACTTTTCGAATGCCAAACTCAAAGGTTTGAAAGACCTGAATAAAAGTGGTCCATAAACTAGATTTTATTTTGTACTGTTCATTGAAGTGACATTATAAGGGTATAGCTATTTTTTCAAAATAATATTAATATTTCCAATAAAATCTAAGGTTTTTTATTCATTTTCCGTACTAAGATTATAGTACCTTGTTGATTCAGCGGTTGAATTTGGGGTTTATGTGTAAGTATTTTTGCTTTTGAGTAAGTTCTCCTAGCACAACTAAACTGTGGCCTTTTACCAAACTCACCTTTTGAGGAGTTGTCATTACTCTCAATCAGGAAATACCAAAAGTTTGAATGTGATGCCACTGTGTGACTTAGGTCACATCATGGAGGGCTTTTTGAGTCACTTTCTGGGTTGCATTGTTACATGTTCCCATATACATCAAAATATACATAATACATTTCTCAGTTCATTACATCTTAAACCTTCACAGTATAGAATAATGTTACCACTAAAATACTATGATCAAAATTAATGTATGAGAGCATGCGGTTCTAAATCTGTGGGCACGATAGAAATAAAAAAACATATGAGTGGAATCATTGCTTGATTGTAATAAACTTAAACATTATCTATTTATGGTCTCGATTGCTTGTTCATGCCTGGAGACAATATTGTATAAGAAGAAACCATTTGCTCTCTTATGCTCTGAAAGCTGTAGCAAACCCGAGGTAACTAACAAAATAGAGTGTCAATTTCTTTTAAAAGAAGGGTCTGGATAAAAAATTGATAAATAAAAAGACAAAACCATAAAAATACAAAACTGTGTACACAGTAAAACATTAGCTTTCTTGCCAAAAAGTGAAATCTGTGACCACAGCTTATTCCCAAGGTCAGTCTCACTTGATCAATCAATGTAACAATAAATTAGTGTTTTATTTAACAGAAGATATATTATATCAGTATTAGGAGACAAACGAGGTAAAACATTAAAATTCATGTTTAATCCAGAATGTGCTTGTCATTGTCCTTCAGCCCACTGTGTGTTTAGCATACAAACCCTAAGCTAATGGTAATAACTAGGAAGCTGTCCAGCATACTGCCAAAAACCTCTGAAGATAACTGATAGCATTTCCTGCTGATGACACATCGCTGGAACTGAGAGAAATCTCAAATGATCCCAATAGACAGGTACGATTACGCAAAATTTGTCAACTGAGACACAGAATAACTTATCACTGCTCGCCTGCCGTTGAGTTCTCAGTGTGTGCGCGTGTGTGCGTGTGTGTGTGTGTGTGCATGTGTGTGTGTGTGCGTGCATATCTATGTGTGAGAAACTAAGTGAGAGTGAAGAATAACACAGGATGTTAACATATGCTGTTGTTACCACAAATAATTTCAGGAAATAAATTAAACATTGAAAATTTCACCTCATTTCCAGGTCTTGGTGATCTTGGGGAATGTATCCAATTAAAGCAACATACGTATTGAGCTGCAGGGGGTCCCTCTTCAGCTCTCTTTCCAACTACAGCGTGGGTTGAAAATAAACAGAGAAGTTTCAGGAAGACACAATAAATTACTATTAAATTTGTCATTTAACATATATCAATGATAGGCTAAATACATTCACATTTAGCAACATTCTGGTATATTTGTAATTCTACGGAGTTCATTGGATGATTTCAAATGTTTAAATATGGTATTCAAGGTCCTTTTTGGGGGGGGGGGTGGTTCTTTTCATGCTATGTTAAATCAAGAGGCTCATATTCTGGCATTTTCTCGCCAAAAATACAATAACATGAAATGAAAATACTGGTGATACTGGAGTAGGCTAATGTTAAATAAAAAAAAGAAGTGAAGCGAAGTAAAATTGACCAGTTGGCAAGATATGGAGTGACCCATATTTGTGTTCTGCATTGAACCCATCCCAGTGTACACACAGCAGTGAATAAACACATGGTGAACACACACCCGGAGCAGTGGGCAGCCATGGCTGCAGCCCCCGGGAGCAGTCAGGAAACAAAGGGCTCCACAGCTGTGGTTGTTGAAGATGGAGAGCAAGTGTTTCATCACTCACATCACCTTCAACTTGGATGATCTGAAGATCGAACCTGTGACCTTCAAATCACAAGTCTATCTCCTTAACCACCAGACCACAACTGCCCAAGAATGCTTTGTCCACTATCTATTAAAAGCATGGTGACTAATTATTGTATCACAGAGTACCCAAGTTACAAGAAGTAAACCAGTCGGTATTCTCAGAACTATAGCCAAATAAGCTACAATATCATTTAAAAGCCTAAAAATTAGGTTTGTAATCAAACAAGGATATAATGAATAGTGGATCAAGAAGAAAATGATTCATAATGCTGTGACAGTCATTAAAGAACTTTGCTCTTATACTTGTACTGAAGATGTAGATATAGGCTACTCATATAATAGAACCCTAATATAAAGTAATGTTCAATCTTCCCTTTGTCTTCATATTTAAAAAAAAAAAAAAGAGATTTCGATTCCAGATTAGAATTTTTGTACTTGTAATGGATAAACCAGATTTTGAAAACCAAACCAAATACACATATTTTCCACTTTCAGATCCTATCCCTGCGGTTTAAAACAAGCTAAAACAAGTAAGATAAGGAAGTATAAACCTAAACTCTGAGCAAAAGGGAACGCTTCGATACTTACAGACAATTCCTTTGGTTTCCTGATTTCACCAGCATGAAAGTGGTCTGTTCCATTCTCCAGCGGCATAAAAACTAAAACACCCAACACAAATAAAATCAATGAGTAACACATGCAGCCCAGGCTAGACCCGATGAGTGGTTCATGGCAGAATAACCTTGCTTGTTTTCCCCTGATTGCATGAGCTTAAATTAATGAAGGCATTGTAGTAGGTCATTGTTCAGAGTGCTGGACTGATTACCCAAAAATACCACGCTTTCTCGGTCATGCTGGCACCAGTGTGGCATCAGTGTATGAATGTATGTCACTCTTCCAAGCCCAGAAGAGTAAACTAGTCTGTGATGAAATGGAAGTAATGATGATAATTTTTTTCTGATAATTTGACACCCAAAAATGAGTTTAAATCAGTGTAATTTAAATTGTGGTTGAAGTGAGATCTGTGGAATAAATCAAGTCCGATTCAGAATATTATTCATCATTAAAGCATGCGTTTCTGACAAAAAATAAAGCTTTAAATTAACATTTTACAGTTAAAAATGGGTACATGACTGGCACCAAAACATCCCTCCTTAATGTGTGTTGGTGAGATTTATTATAATGTTTGCTCTAAAATAGATTTTCTTGTTTTTTGTTTTACTAAATGGAGGATTTTAGAAGATAATATAAATAAAAATAACACAAAATAACAAAACTTTTTTTCAGCAAATGCACACACCAGCTACATTGGAATCATTGTTTTGCATTGTTGAAAAATGATTTGTTTCCTTCCTCGTGCTCTCACCATTGTCACTGACTTTCCTGACCAGCTGAGCTCGACTGCTGTGGGCCTTTTCTTCTGGTACCTGAGACACATCACTGTTCTGAATACAAGAATAAACAC
The DNA here is from genome assembly GCA_900490495.1 of Danionella dracula. Classification (NCBI taxonomy): domain Eukaryota; kingdom Metazoa; phylum Chordata; class Actinopteri; order Cypriniformes; family Danionidae; genus Danionella; species Danionella dracula. Next base: position 1,883,776 of record UELW01000223.1, read on the forward strand.
AAATTAATCTCTCGCATACTGTACACAATCGAACAGAAAGTGTCATAACAATCACCTTTGTTTGTGATTTAGACACACTAAAAGATTCATGTTACTATTTAGAGATTTACATAGGTTAACATTCACGTTTATTTATTTACTTTTTGCACATCTTTCCATTGTTGAATGACTAAGTCTTCATATAAGTATTCCACCTATTATCAATCTTTCATTTGATTCTTTCCTTCTTTGGTTGGATTGGCTTAGGAGAGAAATTCACTGAAGCAGACCATCGCTTGCTTCCTTCCAGGGGATGTGTTTCCATGTGTTTGTATCAAACAGTAAATCAATGCATTCGAGTGCCTTAGATTTCCATTCAGATTTCCATTCCACTACATGTTAGACTATTTAAAACAGCGTCGGTCCAAAGTCGGTCCTAGAAGACCATAGCCTTGCACATATTATCTTCAACCAATATATAACACACGCCTGATCACATGAAAAGAACCTATATGAGGATAAATTATTTGAAACCTATAAACAGTACATATTCACGATAAAATTTAGACAAAATTGAGGTGTGTATAGTTGCAAATAGAGCCCATATAGGTCTCCTGCATTGCTTCTTTAAATTCACATATCAGCCCTAAATGTACATACAAGATATGTCTCCTGTATAGCTCATATCTCACTTTGGCAGCTGTTATACACGATGCATAACTCATAGTGTCTATCATCAATAACCAAGGGATTAAACAGGCAATAACCAAAAAATAACCAAAAAAAAGTAAAAAAATGTACACATGATATTGATTTCACATGTAATTGACAAATGGCAAAGTGTCAGAATGCCACGATGTCTACACAAATCAATTCTTTCTTGTATGAAGATAGTCTAAAGAAGGAAATGTATAAGAAAATGGTTTGTTGATTTTTTAATTTCGGCAATCAAGTATTATTTTGTTCAGTTTTATGTCTTGCTTTTGTTCTTGTACTATATATTTTTATTGTAAAATTTGATTGTTCTTCATGTAAATTAAAAGTTACATTCTACTTTTATTTCTGTTGCGTTGCAGCTATGAATTGTAATACTTTTACTAATATGTGAACATAGAGGCTAACATATATGCACACTTATATACATGCATTTATGTGCATAAGTAGGTACATGTATGGGCATATATATCTACACATATGAGCATACATACACATAAAATATAGGAAAATGGGCAATTTAATGTGTCGCATATTAACCCGTAACACATGTGTAACCTATATTAAAAGCTATAGTAAAAAATGTATGTTTATTTAGGTTATTTCCTTGTAGGAAGGCAGTCATTGTTTGCATGAAGCCAGATTAATATGTACAGCAAGGGTTGAAACTAAAATGTGTAGATCCGCAAAAAGTCACAAAAGTTCCTAACATTTAAATCAATTTCAGGTTGTTATTAAAATGTTTTCTTTTGGTTATTAAAGTACTACTGTTTAAGAATAGCAATATGACGTCCTGCATCGGTCTTTCTGTGTTCATACAAATAACGATATAAAAAAGAACGATTTGGATGTTAACAAATAGTCACCATATGATCCTATGTTGGTCATGCAATTAACATCCTCCTAACCTTTAAAGAACTTAACATTGTGATCGTCCCAAAACACCCTGAGAACTGAGAAGACATTCTTAGCACCAATGGAGATGTTCTGGGAACATACAAATTCAGAATGCTGGGATGGCCCTCCTGAACTACCTTGAACACCGCTGGTTTTCAGGAAACTATCATGGTGGCATAGTGGTAAGTCTGGAGCCTTTCTCAGTGGATCTCTCGAAGGTCATAAGGTTCCATTTGAGCACTCAGATGTTTGCATTCTGTTAAAGAAACGGCATTGAATCTAGAGTGTTTGGAAAAAGGAATATAAGTGTGTGTTTTCCTCTGATTGACAAATCTATCTTTAGACTATCTTTATTCTCTTTCTCCTAACAGCAGCAGACTGCCTGCAGGTAAAGGAGGGACACAGATTTAACATGATTAGTCTGGTCCAAACACCAGACCTGACTTTCCTTGCAACATGTTCAAGCCGCTTAACTTCTGATTTTCACTTTAGTCCACAATGTAAAGATCTGAAGTACATTTACATCATTTATTGTTATATAGTTATTGTCATATCTGATTTAGCACTGGTAAAAAAAATACTGCTTTAAAAAAACCCTCACAAAGTTTCTAGGTGGGGACTCTGATCCACTGGCTCTTTTGGTCTTCTGCGCCAGAGAGGTTCCAAACCTCAGCGTCTCATAAACTGGGTCAACTTTGCTGCAACAGGCTACGACAAAAGATGTGTTGAAATATTATATCAGCAAATTATAAAATCAAACTGAGTAAAGCAAGGAAATAGTAAAAAAATACTATATTGCTCACCAATGGGCATAACCTCCCTGATGCATCCAAACTGTTCCTGAATCAGCAAAGGGGAGCTAGAATACCTTCGGAAACCCTTGGGCTGCAAACATGTGTTGAAAACATTATACCATAAAAACAATAGTTTATTCATATAAACAGACAACAACATTGATTCTGTCTGTTTTCATCACACTGAATTTCTGAGCAGCATGCTTCTCTGGACTGAAATGAGTGAGAATCACACCTCTAAGTTGGTTTTTATTAGCTTGAGGTTGCAGTCTCTTTACTGTGCTTTTTATGCCGCTTGAATTTGCATACAAAATGATTTTACTACAAAATCTAGTTTAAAAATACTGGGAATTCATCTGGGATTTTCTATGTTTATTTTTTTGGTTCATTCAGAGATGAAGAATGCAGCTTTTGTTAAATAGCTATTCAGAGCTCACTCTTGAATACTACAAAAAATGACATTTCATCACCAATCCTGAACATATACAGTATATACATAATGTAATTTTAACATAATGGAATACCACACAAACAAATAGATATGGTTTCTATGCATTCTATGAGTCCCAATAACGACTTGTATATTTATTAGCTAATCTAGAAGTGCTCAGAATCAGCATTCATCTTGATTTTCCCAGGCACTGCATGAATACTGCATCAGCTCTTAGCACAGGCAGTAAATACACAGCCATTACAAAGACTCTGGCTTCTCTATGCCCTTATTTGTATTTGTTGTGTTGAATCCAGGCAGGATATCTCCTTAATCAGCATCACAAATCTGCTTTGAAGACTTCTTCGTTATCCACGACTGGGATTGGGGACTAATTTACGCACCACTTGAAGCCAGAAAGAAGCCCTCAAGTGCTACTGCATCCCATTTCTCAGAGAGCTCACATGGGAAGCGAATAAAGAGACATCTTCCAAAGCAGAAGCTAATACATGCATTCATCAGAGGAGCACAGTCTTGCCAAGAAACAGTCTGAAGTAACGTAACGGAAAAACCAAGTGATTACTTTGTTAAATCAACCACTAGAACAATAATAGCCACACAATGTGATGTTCACTCGTACTTAATTAATGGGTTCAGTGGTTGACTAATAATCAGGACTGAGCTCATGTCAGGCAGGAAGAACAGCTCTCTTCTGAAAAGTACTCGTAGCTCAAAGGTTCTCACTGATCAGACAAGCCAAGAGAAATAAACAGCATAAAAATAGAAACTTGTCCACTTCAGAGCAAAAGTGGAATTAGAGCTAAATTCTAGGGGGAGTTGTTCTCTTTTTATTCCTGACCCCCCACAGCCATATTTTCCATCTGTGAGAGCCCACTACATCATCGAGAGACTCGTCATCTAAACTCCGTAAAGAGCTCTAAGTGCTGCAATTTTTCCACTTCCTGTGTTGAGCTCGTACTGTTATAGCAGAAGCTGAAGTGCTCAGTTCCTTTCTAGCTGGGCTTTGATTATCAGGACTGAGTCACACACACACGTATGCACACACGCACATCTGTTCTGAGCTCACACAAATTTGCTTTATTTTACATTTTTTTCATGATAAAAAATCAAGCAGTCAAGTAACCAAAAAGGTGAATTTGGTAAAAATTCCAATCTTGTTTTTTCAGTGGGCTTCATTTATTTTATTTTATTTTCATGTTTTCATTTATTTAGGTAAATGTTTTTGAATTGTATAAATGTTTTTACACGCATGTTTAATAATTTCATATTTATAATTGTTCAACAACTGCAACAACCCTCTAAACAACTGTAGATTCTCATTTAGTAAAATAGCGTATAGGTATATTCCAGCTGAATATTTGTTTCCTTATTAGTGTTTGAAAACTATTTCATTGTTCTTCCCACCTTTTAGCAACTCTTTGCTTACCAAAACAGAAACAATACAAAAAACAACATTCATAAGACTCATCAAACAGATCAAGTTTTACTGTTATTGTTAAATACATAGTATTAATACAGCTAAATAAATCAAATTGTTGTTATATAGTTCTTTTTAGCCGTTGCTTCAAAGTAGCTTCACAAAGAGTTAAATAGGAATTCATATTGGATAGTTATATGAGGTAGAATTAGAACTATCATATACTGTTACCTCACAGGTTGGTTAGAGATATATACACAGATTAAATATAGTGCTAGAAAATAAAACCATATGGACTAACGGAGAACATACAAACATTGCATCATAATCAAATTAATTAATAAATGAAAACCTCATATTTATTGTATTTTACAAAAAAAAATATTGTATTAATTGCATTGTTTTGTAGGGTATCATTGTGCAGTTTTTCTTTGTGACTTATTTCTAGTTGACAATACATTTATGAAAAAGCTGAATCACTACCTGAGAAACCTGAACTAAGTCGTGAGAAAAGCAATAGAAATTCCAGCACTCATTTAGCATTTGCCATTTTTTCAGTCTGTGGTGGGGGCGTGTGATCTCCCTGATGATTAGTGAATCATGGTTCCCCGGAGGAAAGCACTGAGGGGTTTACATGATAGATTAATTCTGGTATGGAGTATCAACAATCCTATCTATCCTCCCGCTAACTTTCATTAGCACACACTAACCATTAGCATCCAAACCCACAGATTTATTCTCTAAAAGTAATCCCAATAATCACAGACAATAGCATTTGGCAGAATAGAATATCTTAACACGGCTTAAACTTTGCTCAAATTGAATTCCACAAAAGGACTGCAGGAACTGATAGTGAAGCTGCAGTGTTTTAGAATTGGGGAGACAGGAAAAGCATGCTTTCTTTGCAAGGGTGTTTTTCATGTCTCTAAAATGAATGCAGTAAACTGCTCACTCTGAAAAACATTGCATGGTTGTTTAGATTCATATTAGTTTCCAAGACAAACCACACATCAATAACAAACAAAAGCATGGGAGAAAATATCCAACTTGCATTAGAGTAAAAATATCTCACCAGCTTCCCCACGCATCTCTGCGGTCCGACTCCACCCAGGCACTTGTGATGGATGCCCATCTTGCAGGCTTTGCAACGAAGACCCAGCTTTGCATTGGGGCCTATGATGAAGGTCAAAATCCATAATTTAGGCTAAAAAAGTCTAATGAGAACAAACATTTTGACCATGAAGGTTCTTAAAGTTTTAATAGGAGATAAAAAATGTTATTTTTTTTAATAAATTGAGTATTCTTAAAGGGGCCAAAAATGGAGAAACGAAACCATTGTAGATGTCTGGTGTATATGAGCATAGCTTACAATACTTCAACCCTGATAGTTTCTGAAATTAAAATATTTTTGGTTATTTCAAATAATGGCTCTGCAACTATCAAGCACAGTTCTAAAATGATCCAGATGTAAATGAGTAGATGCTTAGCTCGACAGGCTGTTGACAAATTCAAACATGGGACTCCCTAAATCATAAAAATATCCTCAACAAACAGTTCAGATTCAAGATTTGGACTGCTGAAGAACTTGGGTTTCAATTTTCAGCAAGAACCCAGAAAGATTGTCTGTAGCACTTTGCTCTTTTTCCTCTATTGTGGTAGAGCATTTTCAGCAAGACCTTGACTGGCTTTGATGCTAGATGAAGCTCCTCACCGTGGTGGATGGGGGCTCACATCACATGTAACTATGCTCGATGAAGGTCCATGTTTCAGAGGAACAAGCTCCTTATGGAACACAATGTCATCCAGGTTTCTTTCTTCAAAGTGCAGTGGATATCTAATAACTGACTATGGTCAAATCCTTGGAAAAAGCTAAAAAAAGTAATTCTGGAGGTAAATATAATTATGATTCAATTACAAATTACGTTGTTCTTAAATGTAAAAATCTAATAAATCAATTAATATTGATTTTGGTAGACAACTATGAATAGCTAAAAATCCAGTTCATGACCCCTTTAAGAACACAAGAGCAGGACTCTGTTTATACTCAGATATAATTCTGATCAGCATAAAAATTGGAGGGGTGCAATTCTGCAAGTATTCAAGTCACATTATTACAGTGCTATACTAAACTTTCCTGAACTGAAAAGAAGAATTTTCAGAAGATTGTTCAGTTTATAGTTTGCTGAAATACTTGCAGAATACAATCTTATTAGTCCTATTGGAAATGGGGAAGTGAAGGTGTTAATGTTTAGCTAAAAAGAAACAGCCAAAGACAAACAACAGCAAAGCAGAATGAACTCTCTTTCATAAAGTAGCACTTCTTCTCTCTCGGGATGTTTATCACATCACAGCCAATATGAGTTTATTGATCCAATGTCAGCCAAGTTCAAGAACTAACTAGAAAGAATGAAGGAGAAACTATTTAAAAAGCGGTTTTCCTTATAAATCGTATATTAGGGTGACTGGGAAAGTTTTCTTTTGAAAAGACTTCTAATTTTGTAATTTCTGTTATTAACAATTTATGCTAACTACTCCCAAATGACAACACAGTTAAAAATGAAGTGAAACTGATATCTAACTCTCATTCCTATTACAAATTATACACTTTAGTGAGCGCCTCTTGAAATCATAGTTGTTAATTATTTCTCTAAATTATTGAGTACTGTTAATCAAGTATAATAAGAGTCACAAATTAAGGTTCACACCAAGGTCATTTAACCATAAATAGATTTTGTTGAGAAGAGAAAATAAACACTCATTACTAAAATTATAGCAACCTTTCCAGAAGCCTCTCAAGAGACTGCTTCCTTTTGAGAATAAAACCAAACACTACTTCCAATCCTCTGTATCTGTTGAAGAACGGAGGCTTTGAAACTATTTATAACTTGATTCATTTATAATTTACAACATGAGCAAGTACAGTACATCCCTGAATATAAACAGCACAAACATAAAATGTTCTTATGACAGCAGCAAGCAATACCAGAGAAAACCCAATTCACTCATAATGTGAGCATAGATACTCACTGCTCTGTGAGAAAAATGATCACACATCTACCAAGCAAGCACATGGGGAGCTTTCATATCTCGTGATTTATATTTCCTGAGAGCTGAGTATGTCATTATGAGTGGAGAAGCAGGGAGAGGACGGGTTGTGTCAGGGTTAGAGCGTGTGAAGGCTTTTGATTGGGTTCATAATAGGTTGAGATCATCTTCAAACAGATCAGACTTACCGAACACCTTGCCCGCTCCACCTTGGCAAGCTAAAAAATCACAGAGATATTCGCTCTTACATTATAGTTATTATATGTATTTGTGGCATCCGGGACACCATGACATTCATGCTTTGTAAACTGCAAGGAAGACGAATAGAAATAATCTACGGAAAACAGGAATGTGTAAAAAATGACATTGAAATAAAAATAGTGTGAGGGAGAGACCCTCGTTGAGACACTTCCATACAAAACAGTTCCTTACTCCCTTGCTATGGTTGTTAAGAAGTTTATATTATTTTGAAAATGTTAGAAAGCATCATAATGTGCATTTCTGTAATTGGATTTAAACAAAAATTAAATGTTCTGTAAACACAAAAAAGTAAGGCCACATTTTGCACATTTTGTAGTAAAAATCTGAGCTAATATAATCGATGTCGTTAGCTTAGCATAGATCATTGACCACAGCATTGTAGTTAGATTAAAACACACTGAATGACCAGAGTTTCATTATTTTTCCTATTAAAAAGTGAACACTTCTCACTAAACCTATCAAACATAAAAAAAGCTCACAAGCATTAAAAGCTGTAAATTCAAGGACTGAAGTGAGCAGCACTTCACACAAACAGACTCAAGAACAGTTTTTTCCCAGAAGCCATCACTACCCTAAACTCTAACAGGCGCACACAGGGAATGGCTTAATCTACACTTAACCGGACCCAAGCATCACCCTGTGTGACATCAACATGTGCAATATACTCACTTTATTTCACTTTACATGGACAATAACCTTATAGGTGAAAAAACTATGATTGCTGTGCAATTGCAATTTTAACACTATACATTGTCTAGCTCTTAAACAGAACTGCCACCCCACCTACCTCCCCCCTCTCTTCTTTGCACTATTACTAAAGATATTTCTATTGTACTTGACACGTTATAGTATTTTTCCTTACTAAATGTTGCACTGACTAGTGAGATGCTCTTAATCTCATTGTACATGTTTATAATGCAAATTGTATATGTGTATAGTGACAATAAAGGCATTCTATTCTATTCTATTCTATACTAAATCCAGTGGACAGGGAAATGCTAAACTTCCACCAGAATATTAAGCTGTTTAAAAAAATCCCCGGTTAACACTTTTCTCATGTTCATGCGTGAAATATTCAGGCCCAGCTTAAATATGTCACAAAACATTTTGGAGATTTCTGTGGAGCTAACATGCATCGTTGTATTGATTAAAATTATTTATTATTACTTATAACTAATACTGAAAAAGAAGTGCTAGCTGGACAAGTGCCATTTTATTTTTTTACAGTGAAGTAACATTTTTTTTATTTAGAGCGATGTGAAAGAGGCAAGCGAAATCATCAGATCCTACTGACTACAGCATGTCACAGGGCTCATTTGCCCCTGCTTTAACAAGCTGCTCCCAGCCACGAGCCATCGATTAATCAAACATCACATGCTCAGTCCAGTCTCTATTATCCACCCATCTGCTGCTCACTTCAGTCCCTGAATTTACAGCTTTTAATGCTTGTGAGCTTTTTTTATGTTTGATAGGTTTAGCATTGTTTATTTATGTTACATGAATAGGATATTCAGGATCCACATACACTGTTATCCAAACATTTTATACTTTGAACTGCTGCCAGGATTTTGATGCATCTTTCCTTCAGCTCTGACCAAACACGAGGAGATTACCATGAAAAATGTGTTTATCTCCAATACAGAAATTGCTTTTTGAATTACTGCGAGTCTGAACAGTAAATTAAAAACAACAAAAACAGGTTAGGTTTCTGTTTCCAGCTCATATACTGAGCATGACACCCACTGCCTAACACAAACTAATGTGGAAGACATGTGATACAGCCGCCTTGTTAATTCAGGTACACTGATATCCGGGTCCAGTATCTGATCCACAATTTGAGATTTGGGTCAATGGCACGTGGCCTCCTATTTAATCAAACCCAAGCGATTTGGGTCAAGCACAAGTGAACAGGTAAATGGATCTGGCCTACCTGTGCAGATTGGTGTCACACACAGGTTTCCTGATTCCTAACATCTGAGCCGATTCTGAGCCAATAAAGATTTTCATAGAAATTTCAAGCTTTGTTATTTTGTGTAGTGAAAGGGACCAGTTGGCCAGATATGGAGTTACCCATATTTGTGTTCTGCATTTAACCCATCCCAGTGTACACACACAGTAGTGAACAAAAACGGTGAGCACACACCCGGAGTAGTGGGCAGCCATGGCTGCGATGCCCGGGAGCAGTCAGTAAACTGGTGTCTTGCTCAAGGGCACCACAGCTATGGTTGTTGAAGACGAGAGAGCAAGTGTTTCATCACTCACACCACCTTCAACTCAGTGGATCTGAGGATCGAACCGTCAACCTTCCAACCACAAGTCAATCTCCAGATCCAGCGAACCACAACTACCAGTGAAGAACGGGAAACACTTAATGCAGTAACTCTTCACCCTCCACTCGCTACTTTACTTCAGCTAGTTGCTGAGATTTCATTAGTGTTCTCTGTTCTATGATGGTAATCAGAATGCTGTGGGATAATGAACCAGAGAACTTTTCTCATCTATCACTTTGCAAGCCCAGGTTCCTTCTCATTTACTACAAAGCTTTGAAATACATAATGTGGCCCCTTGATGTGGCTTTCAGAGCAGATCTAGCACCCTACCCTAATTAGGAGGCTCCTCTGAGGGACTGTGTGTGAGAGGGAAAGAGGTGATGAGGCCTGACAGATCCATATGCCAGATTGAGAGCCAAACTATCAACTATGGCTTCTCCATCTCCCCTACAATATAACATAAACATGCACAAATTTTTTTTTACATTTTGTTCAGTTTTCTGTATTTGCTCATTTTATTTAGGCGTGTTCATTGGAACAATTTGATAAACAATTTTGTTTTAAAACAGGTGATATCTTTTGTCATGTGCGCACACATAGTGGAAATCAAAGTAAAGCTTATCAAAGTCGAGCTTACTGCTGACTGTGTAAATGGACAAAAAAAAATCTAAAAATGTACATGTATATGTCAGCTGTAAAAGTTATTTGTATCCCAGTAAATGTTATTCATTTCATTTATGTTATTAATGTTAAATAATTCATTTTACATCTGGATTTAAAATTTTTATATGATGACGTTACAATAAAGTTGAGCAGACATCACAAAAATAAATAATTTTGCATATTATTACAGTCATAAATTTTTTATTTTTTTTTTACTCCTGAATTTCAGTACAGCACTGCGATTTCAACACTACTGGCCAGATTCAAATGTTATTATACTATTCATTATGGCATGAAAGCTTTGTTTTTAAAAAGGTACCTCAGAGACTTCGTTCAGTAGGTTAAAACTGTACATGTGTGCATCATTTAAATAACTTAAATATTCAAAAGTAACGTGTTGCGTTTAGGGTGTGATTTTAGAAAAGGGTTTGGTAAAAGTAAAACATAAAACATGATCATGAAGATAGCATTTGTCGTCCATCAAGGTCATTGGTTTAACATTTAATATTGGTCATTGTGTCACATTTCCTGAAGTGAATTTGTGTGCTGGATTTGTTCTCTTTTTGTCCTGGAATTGCCTGACCTGTACTTTGTACTGTGAAATGTACGCATACCTGCTTCTGACCCTGCATGGACTTGTGGATAAAACTATTTGGGTTGTGGATTTTCAAAATATCCCATCTGGGATTTTGGATACAAGTCTTTTTTGGATTTAATTCCATGTTTAATTACATTTTTTTTTCAGTAGTTTCCAGCTGCCCTATTTGGAAATTTGTTAGACTGTAGCAAAATATATGTAAATGTCAAAATTGAATCAATAATAAATCCTTAATTTTCATATAAGGTAGCCATTTTAGAAAATAGTATTACTTTTCATATAAACCAAACACATCAGGGCAAAATGTAATCCTAGATATTTGACCTGATACCATTTTCAGTCTTTGTGATTTACCTCAAAGATGTTTTGCATTTGATTTCATGAATGGTTGATCATTTTATAATTGCTCTAATAACTGTGTTGGTGTTATTTCACACTGTGCTGTTACACTTAGTCATTGACAATCATCATCCTCTTACCTACAATCATGTGGTGGCAGACGTCACAGAAATGTGGCTTCTTGAAAATGTGCTCTAGAAAGGTGTGAGCATTGGGGTCCGTCTGGCGAGGGGCTCTGGACGGAGAGCAGATTGTGATGGGCAGGTTGCCTGGGATGACGGTAGGCAGCGGAGGCGGCGGTGGAGGAAGTGAGATCACCGAGGATGATGAGATGGTGCTAAGGTGACCCGTGCTGCTGCTGACATCAGAAAGCAGTTCGGTTTGAAACTTCACACCCTCGCATGGCCGCTGGAAAAAATTATCAGCACTTTTGCTACGAAGACTCTTGGTCTTGAAGGAGAGTGACCGCTTCAGCCTCTGCAACTGACAAAACATGAATCAGTTAACATCCAATTTAGATCCCGGTTGGACACGAAAACTCATATATGTGAGTGTGTCACTTTTTTTCTCTGCACGTGTCAATAGAGGTCATTCTCTCTTCTAAAACCTCAAGATAATTAAGGGATGACTTCAGCCTTTAAATGTTAACCTAATAAACTAAATAAGGCTTCTAACTCACCAAGCTTCAAAATGCGTAATGAAAGAGAAAATGAGAGAAAGATGAGCTGTCATGTCTCTTGATACATAACCTCCTTGTGCAGTGCAGATTACCCATGATATCAGTCATCAGGTGACAGCCTTCTAAATTAGCTAACACCCACCAGGAGCATCTTGGCCAAAAAATATCCTCTAAGCCACACTGACCTGCACTAATTCCTCAAGTATGGGTTGAAGAATATGATTCAAATCTTAGATAAATTAAAAGTTGAAGGGTGGAAAATGTTCTCCAGTGTTCCTTATATAACAGAAGTGGGTACATCCCTCACACAACATTTTCATTTTATAGTCCCATCAAAAATAATTGAGAGCAAGTAACGTCTAAACTTTTGCCAACACATGATTCGCCACTTCAGGTTATTTTGAAAAGTTATTTCATTATGTTATTTTAAAAGTTTATTTTACTTGACCGTGCTGTGGTTTCCATGCATAGACAGAGCAGCATTTCAGTATAAATAGGTATTTTTGAAAATGCTGGATCATTGTTGTTTTTTTGGGCTTTGAATGGAGTTTGCCATTTACATGGCATATTTTGTTCACAAAGTCCCAAAGAGAATGGTGGACAGATCAATGGGTTGCAATACCCAATGCTGCTAAAACACTAATTTTGGCTCATTTTGATGGCAACATCGTCTTACACGGATTGACCCTAAAATAAATGGTGCTTGGCATAGTTTTTAAGAGTGAAATGGTAAGAGAATTTTCTATTATCCAACGTGGTTAATATCTTTGTGTGATACTATGATTCTAGTTTGAAAGATTATCTCTATTTAAAATTTATTATAAAAAGGATGAAAAGACACTTGACTTGAGATCCAGCATCATGGTCAAGACAACAGGCAATGGTTGAGGCATCATCATAACTCAGCATCATATCCAGAGTTTGTCTTTGTGTAATTGGCACTTGAGTGCTGAGAATGAGAATGCCAGTGCCCAGACCATATGCCGCACACTGCACCAAATTGGTCTGCAAGGCTGTCAAACTGGAAGGATTTGGCCTCTTCTAAAAAATGTTGTTCAGACAGCAGGCTACAGATGAGGAGAAAAGGATCTACATCCTGCGATAAACTTGTAGTTTTTAACTGCCAAGCATTTGTGCAAAGTTTGTCCTGAAAAGGGTTAACCTTGGTGGTGAGAGTTTTATGTGCTGCTGGCATTTGGAAGTTTGTTGATACATAACAACAAATTAAATAATCACTATGCAGACTAAAGGATATACAAAAACTGGGGGTTCAAAAACAGCCATTTTTTTCATGACAATGTTGTACTCTGTGTGACCCATTAAGGAGCCTGTCTGTTTGTGGCTGAGGCTGAACAGGTTTAATCAGGAGATACTTAGTGCATGAGGCTGTGGACATATTGTGAAGAGTCATGGCTGGCAGACATAACTCTTGGCTAGCCAGCAAAAGCATTGAGATATTTTACATCCCTTGTGAGCCTCGATTGTGTCCGATCTTCAGAATACAATGCCAGTCTACCTTACAAATTTTACTTACTGCTTCCAAATTTACTTTGTCAAAGAGTTTGAGAACAAACCATGTCAGATATTACTGGGCAGAGTAACATAGATTCAAGAGCCAAAAGTCCTACCCCTTCAAATATGTCCAGGTATAAAAATGGCTAGAAACATTTATCAAAAGAGCAATGTTTTAATGTAACCGGGCTCTCTATAGCTGCATAAGTCTTCTGTGAATGATATAAGATTTTTTAAATTCCAGTTGATGACCCCTTTAACAGCTTCTTTCACTCTTTGACGCCTTTTTAAGTAATAGGTTTGTGACTGATGCTTCAGAATTTTGTTAGGAGAAACAAAACAAGCACCTTAAAAGCATTAAACAAATATGAAATAATTAATTATTTAAATAAAAAATTAGCAACCGTTCGATGGTCGGCAAGTTCATGTTTGTTTACATGCGTGGCTTTGCATGTGTGTTACGAGTGGTCTATTTGGATAATCATTGCACACCACATTTCAATGAGTGGCAGAATATTGAATCCATGCAGTGTTTAGTGAGCCATGTGCCTTGAGTTTGGTGATGACCTATTGATTTTGGACGCCTGACAGAGAGTAATTTATTGATTAGTGCCTCGCTCTCTGTCTATCAGTACTCACAGTTCATTGGAAACCTGAAGCCATGCTTACTTAAAAGCTGCCATTACCCCTAAATTTCATGAAATGAACATCAAAAAACTCAAAATACACATGAAACTGAACAAAAACTGTGAGTTTAAAGTGAAACAGTGATAAATGCATCCACAAGTCCATTACTTTCTATAGTCTTTAATAAGCATTATGAAAAAGCATAATATCAGGAAATAAGTAGGGGTCAACAGATGGACTCAGTCAATTGTACTGATTAAAAAGGCTTTATATGGTTATGGTCAAAGAGAGAAACATGTCCCGATAATTGAATGATATTTCAAACATGAAGGTTCCAATTACAGGGGAAATTCAAGGGCTCCCTTTTAAAATGAACAGAAGGTATTGAAATAACCCACCCCTTCTAAATACATTAGGAGCCAAATCTGCTGCTGTCAGCATCAAACGTGTCCTGCTCTGCCCTGAAGGACACCTCTGAGAGGTTGAGATGATTAAGATAGAAGTTAAAGAGTTAAATATAGTTTACAAGAGGCCAGCTTTACTTTTTTTTACTTAGAATTATTCTGTTGATCAATCTCACCAATGCAGACAGATGACAGTTCAAATGGGGTGAAGTCGTAAAATAAGCTCCTATCCTATGGTTCAGGGTGCCATTTGGCCAAAGATATGTGAATTGCGCTGAAAAAAAAAACTTTTTCTTATTTAAGCTTTGCAAAGCTTCAGTTAATGAGCAAAGCATCCTCTCATTATCCTACTGTGCCCAGACTCAATCTTATAAATAAACATATTTATCATTACTAAATGTTCATTACCTAGTAAATGGATTTAATAAGATTGTTTAATTGGTTACAATGGTTCTTCCTTTTTAGAAATATGTGGAACATATCCAAAGTTTGATTTTTAAATAATGCACGAGAGTCTTCCATTAACAACTGCTGAGTCATATTCTTTATAAAACTAGTGCAGTACAGGAACAGTTTTGAGTATTTATTAACAGAAGTCTGACAAAGCCAAACATCAAAATAGGATTTTTTAATAACAGAATTTAGCATGCAACAAAACACATTTTTTGCTTTTTAGATTTTATTTGTGAGACCAACAAAAAGTGTAACATGCAAAATAACCAAAGCAAAAATCCTGTAGATTTGTTATCTCCCAGTTTTGTGGTTGCCTTGCTTGACTCTAAGCTCTAATATCAACTATTTTTACTAAATTATTAATTAAGTTAACGATTCTGGTATGAAAACACATGAATAATCTCAAAACAAAAGGGGTGAAAAACCCATTGAAAAAAAATTACATCCCTGCTGCATTCAACAGGCTAAAATCTAAACAATCAAATTATCATATATATATTTAATTGGAAAAGAGCAATAAAAGCACAGTGACCAGTATTTCACAGACGAAAGTAGAACTCAGCGCCACTGATGACCCAGAAAAACAGATGAGATCAACCTCAGTGCCAGTGTGACAAACACCAACCATCACAACCTTCTCAATCAGATGCCACAAATCACACTTTGAGCTTTGAGTTAAACAAGCAGAGCTAACTCAAAAAGTTAACTGAAGCAATACAGTGTTGTGATATTTCAGCTTATCAATAAGTTAAATGTTTATTTTTTAACAATATTGAACGGAGGCTACCAAATTGATTTTAGCATAGCGAACACATTTTCAATTTTTTCAGATTCTAGCAGAATACGATTAGATTCATTAACAATTAACTTTTTTAAAAGAGCAAAGAAATGCCAGCCCTTGCTACAAATAATAACCTTGAATGAAGTATAATTTTAAATGCATGGGTCACAGTGAACCAACAAAGTTAATTTCACTTACTCATATACTCAACTGAACTATTTGAACCTATTGGTCTTTTAGCAGCTCAGACTATATTCTATAAGTATGTATGGCATGGTAAGCATGTGTGAGTTGCATTTTAAGTCTGTCATAAACCCCTGCTGGGTTTGTCTTGTTGGCACACAGACAATCCACCCATTTTCAATGAATACATTCATATTTTAATAAGCCAAAAACACTTTGGGCAAAGGAAATGTAAAAATTACTTCCTCGCAAGTAATGAACTGCATTACTGTCTCATCTGATTGGTTAGTGGGCGGCGCTATGGGCAATGGACGATCGAGCCATTTTGAGGTCAGAGAAAAAAAAAAGGATTACACAAACATG
This sequence comes from Danionella dracula, assembly GCA_900490495.1. Taxonomy (NCBI): domain Eukaryota; kingdom Metazoa; phylum Chordata; class Actinopteri; order Cypriniformes; family Danionidae; genus Danionella; species Danionella dracula. The sequence goes on from UELW01000223.1 coordinate 1,900,206, forward strand.
AATGAACCAACATGAATATGTCTTGAGGCAAGTTTTTGATGAGGAAACAATAATAAAACATGCTAGAAATTCTGTAAAGTTGAGGTTACATGATACGAAACCTTACAGTTAAAGTAACAGAGTTTTACCTGGAAAAATTTAGTTTGCTAGTCTTTTTTGTAGTTTAAAACTTCTAAAATTTTAAATTTTATTTTGGAGGTTATCAAACATACATTTTCATGAATTTGTTGTAGCCTGCGAGAGCTATTTTTATTACTATTTATATTTTTATAAAATTGTGGATTTTGACCATATTTACGCGTTTTAGAAGAAGATAAGTGCTGGTAGCTTAGATGATGACGACAGTAAATCACAGAAAAACAATAGAAAAGTTTGAGAAACACTTAGAGTTGCTGTAAATGTTACACTCACCAAGCACTTAAACAGGAAACAGCGCGACACGTAGAAGTGAGTTTAGTTTAAGAGAGATATCAAACCTTTGACTCCTGCTGGCTGATGGATATGGGGGACTGGGGCTCCCGGTGCTCTCGCTCGTTCTCTTTGCCCATCGTATCCTCTTGAATCGTGTTCGCTGGCGGGATCATGCTGATCCCAGTCACTGCTGCTGGGTACCTTCGGACACCAGTCGCGCTCTACATCTTCACTTGTGCTGGAACTTCTGAAATGCGAACTTCCCAAAAGCTCCACTCGTTAAACTGGTTTAGACACAAATGAAAAACTAAACTGAACTATTGACTTTCCACCAATTTGTTCATCAGCGTTGCAGAACGCCAGGGAGACGCACTTCACCAGAGTTGATGTAGTCCTGACTCCAGCAAGCAGCAAGTGAGACCGAGTGAGTCCATTGGACAGGGAAGGTGTGGATCAGCCAATCAGAACGCGCTCATTGGAGGAGCTCGGCACTAACAGATCCCCATGCTTCTTTTAAATTGTATGTGTGTGCGTGCGTGCGCGTGTCATTTTGGGTGTTTTTTTATTCAGAAAACAACCATGGATTTTTTTAGGACGTCTTGTTTCATGTAAGGGACGAACACATTGATAATTCTCAACAAGGTGTAAGTATGTTGTTTGAAATTTGGAGCTAGCCTATGTAAATCAATAACTTAAACTCACATTCACAGATTTGGCAACAATAAGACTATGCCAGTCAGTTGTAATGGCATCCAGTAGCATCTCTTTTAGATTGAATAGGAGCAAGTGAGGGCTGTAATTTTCAGCCCCAGCTGCAAAAATAGAGAGAAGGCCATGGAGAGGGACACGGGTCTAAATTATAGAGGGCAGAAGCGTTTTCATTAGTACTTTACTCAAATCTCACACAATGAGACAATATTGAAATTAGTTAAAGGTTCCATATCATTCCCCTTTTAAATCATTTATAATAAATATTTGTCCCCATCAGTGCATCAGTAATAAACTTCAAAAGGCAGTGTATGATAAACAATATCTGAATTAGCTCTAATGGTTGTGCTCCGCAAAACAGATGTATACCTCCTGTTCCTCCCAATTCTGCCACGCCCCCCTCGGGGTTGTGCTTGTTAGCGCACAGAAAATTCTGAACTATTTTCAGACGAATACGTTCATCAAACACATTTGGTTTGAGACACCAAAAAACAGTCAGCGCTTACATTCTTCATTGAGATGAGCTGCTTTAGCAGTTCATTTGATTGGTTAGTGGATCTGAATATGACTAAAGAGGTGTTTTTGATGAGGGAACAATACTAAAAAACATGCCATTAATGTCCGAAAAGTCGAGTTTACATGATATGACACCTTTAGTAGTTTTCTCATTTGTGTGATGTTTTACCATACAAAATAAGTATCTTCATAGTTATACATATAATAGTTGTCAATGTCTAACCTTCTCTTTCAGTCAGCAGGGTGCACATTATTAGCGCACTGTAAGTATTTAAAATCCAAACTCAGTTCTTTTTAGACTAAAAAGTTTTTGTTTTGTAGCAATTAATTACCATCAGTGGATCTGCAGTCATTTTAACAAATTCCTCTCCTGTCTAAAATGAGATTTTTATCTGTTGGTTACAATGAAACCACAACTTTAATATATATTCATAATGCTGAGTCAAAACCTTATTATTGAATTTGCATATCACTTGGATTACTATGATTTTATAAAACCTCTACCCACCAAAAATAGCTCTTTATATCCATATGTTTTTCCTTATCAGACATAAGCTTAAAATAGAGATGATCTCTTTTGAGCCTTTTAATATATGACAAACAAGGCTCATATTATAAATGGAATCAAGAGTATCTTTTCATCTATTCACCTCTGATGATGCTAAAAGAAGCAGACCCGATGAATGGTTCATGAAAATTGCACTTGTGATGCATTTTTGTTGAACTATTCATCAAAAATAGAAACATACAAACACACTATGCCACTGAATATTTAACGCCCTCATACGCAATTGATGGCCGTTGCATCACAAACAAGAAGATCAGACAGTAGATCTCTGAAGATTCATTGATGAGAGCAATATTTTAATGTTATGGTTGATCATCCAAATGGGATCATCCAGTCTTGAGCAATCTGAGTTAATCAATCTGACTTAATCAAACAAAGATGGATACCTCTTGGTGGTATGATGAACCTGCTTCCAGAATCTCAACTAAGAAGTCACAAATATGATGAGTCCATTATGACCTGAGCTGAAAGATGAACAGCTTCTAAAGACCAGGGTTTAACCACTTTATACCACAACAAACAGCTTTATTTAGATATAAATAAAACTTACAAATATTTAATGATAGATACATCACTGTTTATTACATTACAGCTAACTTTATTAACTTTATTACAGCTAACTTTCAACAAAATAACAGCTCCAAACTCTATCTACTTAAAAAGTTTAGCAAGGAGCTGAGTTATTGCTAGCTCCAAAAGAGGGTGCTAAAGGGAGTGCTTTGATGTGGGTTTTTTCAGACTTTAACATGAACATTTTTAACCATATCTTAAATATTTTTTGCATTAATCCCTCTCCACAAACATTTAACTATCGTTTTACAAAGTTCATGAAACCATAAATCCACCCACATGCAATTAGGTTACCAGAGAATTATCTACTGTTAAACAAGATCTTGAAATCTGGAATGTACAAAATGAATTTCCAGAGAAGTTCTCGTGAGCATTTGAACTAATTAACGCACCCCCTAATGAGAGATTCAAGCTTGCATCCCAGCAGGAAAGAGAGCTAGAGAACCGGAGGGAGAGGGCGAGAGGGCGGGAGTCATAACAGCCACTAGAATATTCTTCAGGTAAAGTTCACTGTTTTCATGTCTCCTGATTGCTAAAGTACTGCATTTGCTGTCAATAACATTTACTTTACTGTACTAATGATATACAAGGTAAAGGTAAAAGATGACTGTTTGGGAAGGGGTGGTTAGGATTTTTAGCTAAACCAGGTCACAGTTGTTGAGAACAGGCTGCTCTGTACCACCTGTTAGATTATTATGAAACAATCTTAAATTTGTAACATGTAAGAATCTTAACAAGTATTGATAAAATGGTCTTGAGAAGTCATAGTTCATTTTATGCACCGATATCACTGAATACAGTCGTCTATCCAGAAAAATCTACATTTGAAAAGTTAAGGTAAAGCCTGTTAATGTATTACTTTCTGAAGAAGAATAAAGTTGCGCGCTACACTACACCCTAATCTATAAATAATGCATTCAGTATTGCTAGAATGTGACAGTGGAAATTGCTTTAGTGTCAAAGAGAAGCGGTATGCCCATGAACTGTTAGTTAGAGATTACTTACAAGGCTGAAAGGTTGGTGGATCACAGGATTTTACTGCAATAAATAGGCTTGGACTATAAAACATGGTTTATTCTATCTAAATATTGTTTAATTTATACTTTAATGATTTTGATTCATTGGCAAAAAATACTGAAAAGAAAAAGCAGCACTTCAATCAATTGTTTTAAAAGTTTATTGTATTTAAAAGAATTGATTTGTCCTAACTGTAAATACAGACTAGCCAGATTCACTCATCTTGATAGCAACTAACTTAAATTGTTCATGTGTACACGTCTTCAATTATTATGTTACAGATTATGCTCTGGTGCAGACCTTTAAACGTCTACCGACGCATCCGTTTTAATTTCCAGGAGAACCATTTTCCCACACCTTGCTCTCAACAATGGTGAGTATATCTATAATGACAACACAATTTATAACACCACGTTAACTCTTTACATTGATAGTCCCCAATAGACACGTTTTAACAAGAACTTGCTGATTGCCCACAATGCACTGCAATGTTTGTAAATGTCCAATATTTTAATTTAGCTCAACTTAAATGAGTTAACTTAAAACAGAAACATTGCTCAGCTGACATGAAAAAAAGTTCTTTCTACTCAGTCAAGTTAAATTAATATAAGCTTATTGTATCTTTTTCAGTTAACAGAAATCAAACAGATTAATTAGTTACAACATTTGGGTTTACAGTGGCTACAAGCTTTACCCCCCCCCCCTCCCGACTATTATTAACCGTAGTTTAATAGTATTGAAAATCATCTTATGCAAAGTTAATCTGGGTAAAACATATGTTGTGAGTGCCGAAGGGATGGAAGGAGGGATAGCTTGTTAGCTCATTGGGCGTGTCCTACATACTGGATCTGATATAGGTAGGAGAAATTATATGATTGAGTGTCAATTATCAGCTAAGCTCCTCCCAAACTTATGTTAATCAGATGAATAACCTCATTAAGTGTTCCACTGCGTACTTTACTTTCCTGCGGGTTTCAAGTAACATTAACCCATATTCTCACAGTTTACCTAAAACCTCAGCAGTTCTGTAGCTCTCAAACCCTCTTTGTATATATGTGCATTAACCATCGCCAATCCTTTTATCAAAGGACTCAAATGAAGCACATCCTCCTCAGGGCTTTGAATCAGGCACTAAAGAACGATATATCCTCCCATCTAGGGAGCGTGAGCCGTGTTCTGACGCACAATGAACCCCTTAGACCGCTCTGCTTGTTAAGGCCATCGCTAATGAGACTGGAGCTAAAAACAGCACGCTGAATATATGTGTCCGTCTACCAGAGGGACATTCTTTCTGTCAATTACACGTGTCCTCGACTGATGATTGTTCACAAACTTGAACCCATGCACAGATGCAACAGTTTGAATCCATCAGTATTGGGTTGCTAATCCCCCTGAGGGCATGTTTTTGGGGTAAAACTAGACGATTTGTGTTCCATTGCTGTTTTTCATGGGAGATTGGTGCTAATGAACATTGATTAATTCTGTAATACACATTTTTAGGTGGAGTTAGTATGCACTCAATTTCTTTTTGTAATAGATCAAGGTTTATCGAGTTTTTTTTTACGTTATGGGAACTTTCTCTCACTCTGTTCAGCTAATAATATAACAAAAAACCTTCTAGTACTGTTCTGAGAACTTCGATCCTAAAACATTTTCTTTCAACATTATGAAAACATTCATAACTCACAAAAAAGTGTTCCAGGAATGAATACTGTTTAGATAACGTTTTAGTTTAACGTTATTGGAATGTTACTAGAACTTTCTTTTGAAACATTTATTAATTCGATTTCATGTCGGCTTTCTTCCCTTTTGGGGTCGCCACAGCGGAATGAACCACCAACTCTCTGGCATATGTTTTACACAGCGGATGCCCTTCCAGCCGCAACCCATTGCTGGGAAAAATTCACACACACTCATTCACACTTTAACACTGAGAAAACCCACGCGATCACGGTGAGAACATGCAAACTCCACACAGAAACGCCAACCGACCCAGCCGAGCCTAGAACCAGGGACCTTCTTGCTGTGAGGCGACCGTGCTACCCACTGCACCACCGTGATGCCTTCTTTTGAAACATCATGAGCTAAAATTTAGAAAACCTGTAAATAACGTTAGCGAATGTTATACAAATGCTCCCTGTTAGCTGGGTAAGTTTACATTTCAATAGTCACACACAACTTAACTGATTGGTTACTCTAAGATGCCAGCAAAAGGGAATGTGAATGGTGAGCGAATGTGGCCCTATTATTAACTCACAACTCGTCGAATGCAAGTTTGGATAGGCTCCAGAAAAGCTTCATTAGAATTCAGTGTGCAGAGATCATGAATGAGTGAGTTTGTTGCAAACACTTTCATGAAGATGGAATCCATCAGCCTAAAATAAAACGTGTAGGTGTTCAGAGCAGATAAGTGAGATATCTATTTGACTCATTAATGATATGGCACAAATATAAATATTATGCAGCAGAATTAGACTATAATCCCTGTTTGTTTTTTGCTTCCTGTGAAAATTATGCTGTTCTCAGGGTTTGACGTAAACAGAGAAGAGTTTGGATAAGAGGGACCATTCATTATCCACCACAGACATCTTGTTTTCCATTAGTGTCTGCAAGTGTATAAACAACAACTTTTATTTAAAATAACAAATTCAATTTATTTTCTTTTTCACAATTGAAGAATTGTTCTGATTTTTTGTGGATCAGTAAGGATAAATGATTGTGGTTTGTGTGTTGAATCTCAGAATATAGATTTATAAAAAAGAAAGTTGCTCCATGTGCTGTATCGTGTAAACTTGACTTTTCAAAAATTCCTTGCGTGTTTTAGTATTAATCTCTCAACAAAAATAAGCCTCAGATTAACCTCCAATGCATCTCAATGAAGAACATACATGCTGACTGACCTGGAAGTGTAACAGTAATAGAACCGTGTCGATAAACTATGAAAATTGTTAGGACAAAGGTGTTTTTGGCTTACCAAAAGAGGAACTTATTCATCAGAAATGGGTAAATTATCTGTCTGGCAATAAGAAAACCCAGCAGGGGGTGTTGAGGAAACATGGCAGTGGAAGGACTGGCTGATTTTAGTTCATGGATATTCAAGATTACTTCTCACACTATTTCAAATGTAAAGCATCTGTTTCATCACTTACATATAGACATGTTTGTGTTGCACATTAAATCAGTGAGTGGTGGAGTTGAGTGGGTGAATCTAATCACATTTGCATAATGTTTCATTTTCAGGTGTTCATGTGGGATTTTTTGGCAGCAGAGCAAACTGTTATTCCACTGTAACTTAAATTCAAACAATGTATATTTAGTTTTACTACTGCTTTTAAATAATATCTCATTCTGTTTTGGAATGCCATTCAAACTGACCGACTGGCTCAATTTAAATATGATAAGCAGGTTCCACCAATCACAATTCGTCTCTTATTTTTCCCTTTCTCTTCTAGAGAAAACTGAAATTAAGGAAATTTCCCAGATGCTGCTTTTTGGAGAGCTCAGACAAAGCGATACCTCAAGCAGAATGTTGCTGTTTCCATCTAATAATAAAATCCGTTTGAAGCTTCACAGCAAGCTTTCATCTTCTTCAAATTTGTATAAAAACCAAAAAAATAAATCTTGACGCCATCGCAATGACAATCAAAGGTACCATCTCAATACTGTCTACTCAAATGTAACCAAGGCGTCAGACAGGCTAAAGCGAAAGATAAAAGCAAATGTGACTGTACAATTGAGTGTGAGAGTGAGTTAGGGCTATATGTGTATTAAATGTACGAAACAAAGATTTAAAGCCTACTTCACAGACCTGATACTGAGACATCATTCAGGTTCTCCAAACCCGGTCTGGGACTGGTGACAGCTCTTACTATTCAGGCCAACAGGCTCCTCACACCAAGCACATATCTGCTAACAACACACAAAGGAAGCTTTGAAAGACAAACTGGTTATCTCTCGTATTTAGGAGAAAGCAGATATCTCCTTGCGTACACGAGCAAACACAAATCAGTTGAACACGAATAAAATGGTTCGGAAGGGAAAGGTTTATACTGTTCCTTTTTTAAGCGCACAGCTTTTTTTTGTGGTAATGTTTGGGAGAACCCTTGTCTACAAATCCTAAAATAAAGTATATACTTGGACTTATGGTCTTTTAGGAAAGTGTTTTTAGGTTAAATAAAACACTGAGTAAATGTTCACCAATTATCCTTTACCTTTAATATTCTTTAGCTTTGGACCACACATATGTTTCTTTTTTTGCAATGCTTTACAAAATGAATGGCGATCTTGTGTCCTTTAACTCTATTCCCAAGTTTAATCGTTTTTTTAATGCATGCAGTGACTGTTTAGACATGCTAAATCTATTACTATATATTATAACTCTATATGTTCTCATTTTAATACGTTGGGTTATTTTCAGGGGCACCATTATAACTTCAAAAGGCAGCCCTTATTCCTTGTCACTGGTTTCTCCTTGTCACTCCAGCACTGGTTTCTTGGCTGCATTTGTACGTCTCTATGCTTCAGGAATGTTTTAATAGAGTATCTTTGAATCCCTTTGTGGAAGAATAAAATCCCCTTTGGCAACTCATCTGTTGCAAAAAGAAAGTCCAACATTAAGCATTATGGTGTGTGTTTTTGTCAGAAAAGTGTTGCAAGCCGATTGAAAGATAAGCTTGTTCAAGGAGGAAGATATTTAATTATCATATCCTTTCACTTGTAATGTTTTTATGAATCTTTATTTCAAGAGTGAATGTTCAAAAGATTTACGAGAGCCTGTCTTTCTCTAGATGCAGATGCAGGTCATAAAACGAGTCCAGACATGAGCAGTACAACCTAATACCTTTGAGAAGTCAAGGATGCGCTACATTCTCTGTTCACAAATAAGAAAAAATTAGGATGAGACAAGGAGAAGAGAAATTGTTGAAAATGTTCCTGATCATAAATCTTTGTAGTTTCATTTAAAGATGAACTAAACCCCGCTAAAACTAATGGGAAACAGGGCTTTTTCTGTCTATGCACCAACACTGTGGAACTCTCTTCTGGATGATCTCAGGGATGCACAAAACTACACAATTTTTGGATCTCATCTTAAAAAAATGTTGACATTTTATATTGCTTTTAACTAGCACTTGATTTAATTTCCTGGTCTGACTATCTATTTTATTTTTATCTCGTTTTTTTGCATTTTATCTCGGCTGCCAATGTACTTTTTTGTACTGTTTTACTTTTGTTCTCTGTACAGTGCTTTATATAATAAAGTTTGGTATTATTATAAAATTCTTCCTCATTTACATTTCAATTAGTGTATGTTAGTTCATATTAATTTTCTTTCTTGATGCACCAGACAGTAGTGTCACAATAAAAGGTTTGAAAGGAAATATGTCTGATGCTGCAAACGTCATCAAGAACAACACTTACTAATCAAATTTGACCGTTGTTGGAGGTGTTCTTGTGTTTCATCTGGTAGATATAAGCAGCCAGGGAAAGATCAGTGAAACATCTGTGCAACATTCTAAAAGTGTGAATATCACAAAGGTCAATTGTTATAATCTCAAACAACAATAGTCTGTCACTGGACTATTAACTGGAATCTCTTGAGAGATCTAAAAATCCTCTCTGTTCTAAAAAAAAGTCTAATTCCAGAGGTGAGGTGTAATAAAGTAGGCCAAGGACTGCCACAGAAAATAGACTGAAAACAGAAACTGGCCTGGATCAAATCAGGTCTTTGAGAAGAAAAATCTAAAAAGGAGGTTAAATAGAATCTTCGAAGTCACGAGCGTCCCAGGTGAGTGATTAGAGGAAGAGAGCCCCAGCGCTCTGATAGGTGCAGAAGACTCAGTCAGTAGTAGAGTAGAGGTGATGCAACACCATTTTCTCTTAGCATGCACGCATATTCTAACAAGCATGCTTTTTAAATGACATTTATTACAGAGAAATAAAGCAATTAACATGTTACTTAATGTATGGGTGTTTGTCCCAGAGTTGTGTGATCCAATTTAAGGCTAAGCAGTCAATTAGTTTGAGAAAAAAAATGTTTCATGCATAATAATAAAGCTACTGCATGTCATTTGTATGAATTGCTCATTCTTGATCGAATCCAGGTATTATAGTAAAGTGTGCTGTATGAATATCGTCAAAACACAAATAAGGACCTCCAGATTTTATATTTCAAAATGATTTCATTTAAAAGATAAGATAATATGTTGTTCGTCACCCAGTAGGGGTAATTTCCATTTTGCAGCATCACAGTTAATAAATAAAGCCAAGGAATAGGGAGCTGGATTAATATTAAAGTGCAGTTAAAAATGCATTACATATACAGTAAGAAATAATAACTGGTAATTGCTTAATGGGTCAGAATATTGGACAGGTTAAGAAACAAATTGCCTATATCTAGTATGACATTTTGTCTTATATATTATCTACCATTTATAACTAGTATAAGGTATATTATAAACACAACGGTGGTAACTGTGAGTTACTCTTGTTGTCCAGTCCAGGATTTCTGTAGGTTGGATAAAGTGAAATTTGAGACATTTTAAGACTTTTTGAAGACAGTTTAAAAACATCAAAAACACATGAAAATGTTTTTCTCAGATTAAACAGTATGCTTCCAATACATTGTTTGAAACACTAACCATTGTTTTTATGTTTTTGACAAAAGTTTTCTCTGGCACTAATGGAATAAGCATGCCTTTTACAAAGTTGAACATTTATGAGTAGTCCATGCATTTTTATTCCATGCATTTGTATCATGTGACCAGTCCATTTTATTATTGTTTAAAATTCAACTAAAGAAGTAATAAAGGTTTTTAGCAGGTGTTGTATGAGAACTTTATTTGGATGCTCTAATTTCCCAGGAACACTAACAAATTTAGCCAGTGTTAGCACTTTTAGACCTGCTGTTGATTGAGGTCAAATTTATCATTCATTCATTCATTCATCTTCATGTCGGCTTTCTTCCCTTTCGGGGTCGCCACAGCAGAATGAACCGCCAACTCTCTGGCATATGTTTTACGCAGCGGATGCCCTTCCAGCCGCAAACCATTCGATGGGAAGCATCCACACACTCATTCACACTTTAACACTATGGACAATCGTTCTTACTCAATTCACTTGTACCCCATGTCTTTGGACTTGTGAGGAAACCGGAGCACCCGGAGAAAACCCATGCGATCACGGTGAGAACATGCAAACTCCACACAGAAATGCCAACCGACCCAACCGAGGCTCGAACCAGCGACCTTCTTGCGGTGAGACGACTGTAAAGAGAGAGGCCCCTGCGCCACCGTGACGCTTGCTCAAATTTATCAATTAAGAAGTTTTCTCGGAAATACTTAATGTCAATAATATTTAGTTGATCACACGGTACAATGATTTTTCTCACATGTAACATTTAAAATCCCTTTTGACTTAAAGGGTGTCCGAATTCAGCCCTGGATGTACAAATCCCTGCACAGTTCAGCTTTAACCCAGGCTAATACGCATAATACATTTATTTGTATTCATCCATGATGTTCTGAGAACTGACTGCTCATTGAAAATAAATGTATTTTACTCCCAGGAATGTTCTAAGTTATTAAATATTGTTTATTATAATATAATAAACGAACACTTTGGATGTTTGCTGAAACAAACACCAAGAGAATTAATTTGACAGTCGTGTCAATTAAACACTTCCATTCTTAATTGTAATTAAACACTTCTTCTATGAAAAATCCTTCTTCTTTCTTTCTTCCCTTTTATTTCCTCCTACTGTGCTGAATAATCATCCGATATAATTTCTAGTGTTACCAACCCATGTTAAACCCTTAGTTTAAGCTGATTTAAACAAAAGCATCAGACAAATGAAAAACATCTCAGTTTAAAGGAAACTAAGCATTGTGTAAATAAACCATTTATTTCATTTCTTGCACAAAAAAACAAGGAAAAACCCATTCCCTATTAACAAAAATTGAACAAGCATGTACACTAGAGTCTGTCTTTGAAAAAGAATTAAGAAGAAAGAGCAGCAGAACACTCGTTTACCTCTCACAAGTAAAGAAAGATCCAGTATGATAGTATAAGTTCAGAGCAAGGTTACGGATCTCATCATCATCACTGATTTATGCACCAGCATCTTCTTAATAGAAACATATTATAAAATGGACCTGGCTTATAAAAAGTGGTAGCCGTTGTTGTGAAGGAAACAGAATTTTGGCAAAGCTGGACACTGAAAATGGGTGCAAGCATGACCAGATAAGGATGTCAAAAGCACACGGGTTTCGCATTTGAGTATTAATGGCAACATACGCATTAAACAACTTGTTATAAACTAAACACAAAAAAGATCTTCCTTCCTTTTTTACAAGCATGATGCATTCTCCAATCATGGTCATATATAGCAACACATCACAAATGTTATTCAGTCTTATAGAGTCAACAACCGTACTCGAAGAGAAAACCAGACAATAACTTACACATTATCTGCTCAAACTCATGTAACAGCATCTGCTGAAGCACACCAGTCCACCTATACGCTTCAACAGAGTCCGGGGAAGAAGGGAACACAAATTACAAGAAAAAGTAATCCGAAGATTAACGTCTTCAGCTTACAAGAAAACCGTATAGAATATGTTCTAGTCAGCTGTTTGGGTTCTGGAGTCTTAGGTCACTGAATATTCAAGTATAACAGGGTCGTGTGTGAGAAGGTGTAAGGCAAGAGATGCACATCTACAACTCAAAACCACACAGACACCTAAGTGGGATCTTCTGGGAATCTCCAGCGCTTTGAGTATTGCAAAGTATGTGTTTCTACTGAAAAGAATGAAAGAAATCACCTCTCTACCTAATATTGAAAAAAAAAAAAAAACAGGAAGTGTTATTCGGTTTTCATATATTACTGAGGTTACTATGAATGTTGACTGATTGTAGAGGCTTTGCTTCTTGTAAAGGCAAACTCAAGCATCATATTTGAACCCTATGTGTGTTGAGTAGTCTCATTCCTGCAGCCACATCACAACAGCGCAGCATTGTGGGAGTACTGAAGAATGCAGATGATCTCTTTTCACTCATCCGCTTTATGTGGTTTCCATGGTGACACTCCACAGGCAGAGGACTATTGAAACGATGGGAAAAGAAGAGACTTCAATGGATAATTAGGGAGTTCAAATAGCAAAGCCACGGTTTATTCTCTTGATGTTTCCAACTCAATAATCCCAGTTTAAGATGACATGTAACATAATTTATTTTGGGTTCTGCTGCTGTGTATCACAGATCATTTCTTCACGCCAAAGTCATCGTCCTTCAGAACAAACTTCTTCTTTAAAGCTTCAGAGATGAGAGAGGCGGAATCTTCTTCCATCAGCGAGGTGCATCCACGGTTATATCTGAATTAGACACAACCATTGTTGAATCATCACATCCCTTGAAATAGTTAAACATATTTAAACTTTTATGCATGCTGCTTTATTTTTTACATTTTACAATATTAGTTTAACAATGAAATTATATAAGATGTTGTTAATCAAAGTCTAAAACTATTACATATTTCTTCAGAAGCTGGGAAACAGTGTACAACATGAATAGCAACATCACTTTCAAATCATTGTTGAATAAATGTATTTAAGAATTATGCAGGTTAGGCAATACTCACAAAAATTGGTAAATTACTTACTAATAAATGATTATAATCCAAAAAGACTGAAATTGTGTGGTTTCTGGTCTCAGGAAATGTAAAAAATTTAACTAAAAGGGAAACACGGCTGTCTCATAATATAGTAGAAGCAAATAAAATTGCCATCTTGGGTAGCAAACACCTCCAAATGATAGAACAATAAATTATTTCAAAAACATCTTTAAACAGAAAATGTCTGTAAAAAAAAAAAAGCAGATCACTTCTGTTACTTTCATTTGACAGCAGACTTTCTGCTGATTGTTGTGTCCTATTAGTACATGCTCCAACAGGGGCTGAGATTTAAACTGTGGGACTTGCATTCAATTGAGGAACAGCCTCAATTGATGTTATGTGTATATAACAATTTTCAAAATGTTTTTAATTAAAAACTTTGAAAAATACGTATTGGTAAAAATTTAGACGCTCAGGTTCATCAGATTGACCATTTCAATTATTTAGAATTTCAAGTGGGCCTGCAATAAATAAGTCTATTCCTAATAGTATTTTACACAACATTACATATTAATTGGAATTGAGGTTTGTTAAATGCATAAAAAAACTAAAGGAACACTCACCGGTCTTTGCTCATCTTCAAGCGGTTCATGTCTTTTAGCATGTCCATGACATCAGCAAAGCTTGTTGATTTGGAAAGAGATACAGTGTCCTCCTCTTGCTCCCGGAAGTCCATGGTAGGCCGGTCAAGATCGAAAGTGGCAGAAGCAGTCATAGAGACTTGCGGCATTGGATCAGGCACTAGTTCTGATACATCCTCTTCCTCATCCTCTTCTTTGTCATCTTCCTCCTCTTCGTCTTCTTCTGTGACGTCACTAATGACAAAAGAAGCTGTGGGTGCAGACTGATAGAGCGCCGTCTCAAACGGAGCCATAGAGAAGCCGACACTTGTGTCATCAGGAGACAGCAGATCAGGAGTGATGGGGTTCGAATCTGAAACAGGCCAATATTTTTAGATGAAACAAAACAAAAAAAATATCGCAGTCTCACAGACATCAATCAAATTCAAGATTGTGAATGAGCTTTAGTCTAAAGGCCAACCTGAATCTGAAGCCACGATCTTGGCAATCTGAGCTCGGAGTCGACTCAACTCATCTTGTAAAGCTGTTGTTCGGTTCAGAGCCGTTACACCTGGTTTCCGAAGACCCTCCACCCGTTTCCCCTCTCTTCTGAAGTTTGGCACTGATGAGTTCCTATGCATAACCAGCAGTGGTGTAGGCCTCCACTCATGCCTCAGTGGACGCGAGTCACTCCTGGCAAACAACCAGATAGCAAACCCAAATTTGAGAATCATATCAAAATATTTTTGAAGACCCCAAATGTAATTCCCACAATAAGGTAAAGCCAAAAATAAACTCAGAGAAAACATAAGGCCCTAAATAACCAGGCATGACTCTGCAGTGGCTAATAATTGCTACCTGACTCTCGCATAGGTTTCTTCCTCATCTTCTGCAATCCATGCGATATCTGCCAGTGTAGGAACAAACGGTCCATCTAACGAGCGTATTGGAGGGAGACCAGGGAGTTCCTAACCATGAAAGCAAAATGTGCATTCACTTAAGTTAACCTGTGGAAGCTCGATTGTTAATATTGTTAATTATAACAGAGTAATAAGAAAATTCACCTACAATTTTTTAGAGAATGTAATTTTTAAACACGTTTTTATCTTCTGAATAAGCAGAGAAAAAAAAGATCTACATTGATTGTGACATTTTAAGTATGACAGTTGTATCTCCAACCTGAAAACAAGCTCTGGGACTGGGTTTCAGAGGAAGTGTAGAGCCGATTCGTCTCACCACACTTCTGGTTGACCCATGTGGTTTATTTTGCCAAATAGGGATGACTTCCTGAATTTAAAACCAAACACAATATCAAGTAATCAAACATCCAGACGTTATAATACAATAAAATGTTTTCCTAATTTTGACTAATTACTTACTGCCTCAGTTTCCATTTTACTAGTTGTTAAGCAGAACGCTGCAGTCTTTGATTGTGTAGCTGTGTTTTTCTATGTTATTCCACACTGGACATGTTCATCTGGTAAGAGACTGTGAATAAAAGTTCTAAATGTTTTTGCAAAACTGTAGCACTGAAGGTTATGTTTTGTTTCAGACGATTAAAATTGTGCAAGTAAAATAATTTGTGCTTCCTTCACCCACTTACTTCAATACAACTGTAACAAGAAGAGCGAGCAATCAATTAGTAACCTTACTATAATGTAACAAAAGTTGAAAAGAAACAATATCCACAATTTTTCAACAACAAATAGTGAAAGAACGGATGGTGTGAAAGCGTTAGTGTTGACTAGACAGTGTCAACAGCCTTTACCCTAAAATCTCACATGTAAACAAAGCAAACAATCTAAAGGCACCCTGTGACCCTCACTGCTTCTTTTAGCGCCCCTGCTATCAAACGACCGCATAATATGCACCTTCTAGTATGAAATGAAAGTAATTGCAAAACATACCGTGTGCCTTCAAAAAGAAGAGATTATGTTGGCCTGGTTAAGGACAATTTGGTAAACTGTGCGTGAATTGTCTGGAATATTATTCTCTATGACCCATTAGCCGTGTAGCAGTCTAGCTATGCACCCCGGTTAATTTAGGGCGGAGTCGATCGGAAGTGGTCGTGTGGAAAAGGCACAATCTGATTGGCTCATATTTCACAATTCTGACCTCACAGTCCAATAGAAAGTGTCCCTCCTTTCTCATGTAAATACAAAATAAAAGCTTCTGTTGTGTTTTTGTACACAAAGTTAAACGTGTGTTTTTTATGTAAACGCCTTTAAATGTATAAATAGATGTTTTCACGAGTATCTTGAACTAATACAGTCTCTCTCGTGTAGGTCACAAAAATAACACACAGCATCTGATAAGTTAATTAAATAAAAGTCTCTCCTTAGAATGTACCGAAAGTGAGCATGCTAAGGATTTAGGGAAAAACCATTTGAGGAAACAAACTAACGCCTATGAATAGAATGAATCACGATATGATTTCACTTTTCGCGTTCAGGATTTACATTTGGATTATAGCTGTGAATTAAAGCAAAGACTGCCGACATATTACCAGCAGCATCACAACAACCGATAACAACCCATGACAGCGCATCATGTGGATCAGATCAGTCGGCTGCTCCTTATTTTTGTCCGTTGAAGAGCGAGGTAAGATGAAGACATGTACTGGATACATTTTACACGATGAAAGCAAAGTGAAGAGTTAAGGACGTAAACAAACACACACCGAGATTCACAAAAATAGCTCAGCGCAATGAATGACTCAATCTTCCATCTTTACTGCAATGCTTGAGGAATGTCAGTAATAGAGATAACGATATGCTTTATTGAGACTGTGGTGACTAACATATGTTTTGAAAGTATTGCATAATAACGAATAGCCTCTGGCATGCTTCGTCTTTGGCCTGCAAGTACAATTGACAAAATTTTTATTTTAGGTCAAATCCCTGCTTTGAAATCTAATATATCAACAATGAAAATCTCTTGTAAGAGTGAATATATTGCATACATGCTAGATTCAGGGTAAAATCTATGATAATAGATGAAACTGGATTATTCTGGGTATCCCCTTTCAATCATTACATGTATTTTATTAACGAGAGAGTGCAATTAGAAGGAGTTGTATATGTAAAGTATGTCTTTTTTACACCATGTAAACCATACCGTAAGTTTTCTCAAGTCCATTAGCATCCCAGCAATGATCGTTGTTTATGTTTTTTTGTTACAAACCCAGCTCAACCGTAAACCCAGCCAAACACAAATCATAACTACTGCAATTAGTGACTCCTAGCATCCTTTCTCATATAACATAATCATTTGGTGTTGCAGGTTTCTCTTAGAAGACAGAACATGCTGATGAGGATGTTGAGGAGGAAGAGGAAGTATTGCAGATGCAGCATTAGCAGTGGGCAGCTGCCATCTCATCACTGAAACCTGAGCTGGATTTGTGAGCATTTACTGACTGACTGCTTCTCAGTCTCAGCGTTGGAGACCAGATGGAGCCCAGAGCCAAAAGAGACAAGAGCAGGGCCAGTTATTTTGGAAATGTAAAAAACAGGTTTGTGTCTGCAGTTTCAAAAATGTTGGAAGGAGAAATTTTTAAATAATTCTCAGGACGAAACCTTTGTTGTCTTTTCATTAGGTTGGGATCAAAGCTGCCAGCAGGAATTTCCCAGCCTCCAGGCTTCATAAGAGCCCAGTGTTCCATTGCAGGGCATGGTGTTGGGGAGGATGGAAGCAAAGGACAACACCAAATCCGTAACCCTAAACTAAGACAGTATTATCTCAAAGGTACGTCAGTCAACATGCAAGGAAAGCTTTGACCTAACTGAAAAGTTCTTAAACCAATTTTACTACCACTGTTTTCTTCAAACAGTTACTGTTGTATTATAAATGGATGGATAGAAAGAACAAAAGAAAGAAAGAATCAGTTGACTGGATGTATGTATTTTCATAAGATAAGAGTTAGGTTCTTTGAAAGAGATTGGCAGATTATTTTGGTTGGATTTTCAACCAAGCCGTTTAATGTAATTAGTAGTTTTGACTCAGTTGACCCAGCGATATCACTCTGCAACCCATGCCTGGTTTACCACTGAAGCGAAGCAGCTACAGGCCTGTTCGTACCTGAATAAGAAACCTCAAGAGAAAAAGGTTGATTGCTGTGCGAAGTAGTTCTAGTGCTCAACCTGTGGGCCGTATGGGTCCTAGTGCCTTAGCTCAGTGACTGTGACGCTGTACTGTAAAAACAACTTTTACAGTACCACAGGGTTCATGAGTACCCCTGTTATCCTGGCCAAGTTTGTCCACTCCTAGAAATCTGTATTATAATTGGCATTACCAATTGATATTACCCTGTTTTGGTAGTGTCAAGAAAAGATCTATATACATGTCATTATTATTATTATTATTGTTATTATTATTATTATGATGATGTGAATTAACTTCATACTAACATGCTACAATATGCTTCAGGTTTGATTCTGGCATGATAACATTTTTATTGATGTAAATTATGAAAGTGATGACATGGTTTACATCAAATTAATGTTCCTTCAGGGGTCTCAAAGTCAACTCTTGGAAGGGCGCAACCCACCACAGTTTCATTTCAAACTTCATGTGACACACCTGATCCCACTAAATAAGATCCAGTTGGCTTGTTTAACTCTATAGGTGTGTCTCTTGAAACGGGTGTCTTGAAACTGTGGCGTTCTATGAATGACTTTGAGACCTTTAGCTTAATTAGTCACTTTATATGTGACGATTGTGTTCCATCAAACCAAATAAATAAGAGGACAATCAGATCAATGGAAAGACTAAAAGTGGAACCTGTGAATGATATTGCTCAGATGATAAATACTCTTTTTTTAAGTTTATCTCAATTGAAATTTAATTCTAGTCAATTACATGTTTTTTCTTGAAAAAGTGTGTTCCATTTATCTTGATAGAGGCTGCATTTCCATCCAAAGATCCTCCACTGAAGACTTTGGAGCTTTGCAGAAACAGTGAACCTGGAGTGAGTACAAGTTTACATCACCTCCAGCACACTTAAGTTGATCATATCTAACCCTCTTCGTGGATATATGTGCCAGTGTTATGTCATACATAAGTATAATGTGCTGATAACCTCAGAGCAAAGGTTGCTGAAACACCCAGGTCCTTCTAGCTTAGCTGCTGAGTGTGTCCAATAAATGTGTCAGAATGGATATTTTAAGAGGAACGTGGAAAATTTACAATAAATATAACGAGAGAAAATGGACGAAGACATTGGTAACCAACATTTAATTATTTACAGTATAATTTGTTTGTGTTTGTTCTTAGGTTAAAGTTTTGAATTGATTGTGTAAATTTGTGATTTCGTTTTTTTGCAGCAGTATCTGTGGATTTGAAAATCAAACATGTTTTTTGAGTTATGTGAGCTTTTATGGAAATAACAGATATGAGTCTAAATAATTACAAATGAGTCTTGCTTGTTCCTTCTTTGGGTCATTTATGGAACTTTTATGTTATTTACTTGAATACTTTTTCACAGTAAAGTAATTTAAACAGATTTTACCCTTAATTTGTAACCAGAATTCCCACATTAAATTTTTGTTCTTCGTAAATTGATAAAAATATTTAAAAAGCAATCTTGACAGAGTACAATGAAATGGATTAAGCTGGGGTTTGTGGTTTTGATTTGTTTAATTGTTATCTGGACATGATGTATTTCGATCAAACAATGCATGAATTTAAAATTTTTATAAAGACTTATTAATATTTCAGCACACTTCATGTACATTAGATTTTCTGAGCACATGAAGTTTAATCAAGTGTATCCTGCATCAGGATAATGATGATACAAAGCGTTGCTAGAAGGGTTCAATCGGTCTTCTTGTTAAAGGTGAAATAAGCTAGAATGCCTAAGGTCTAACTACCTGTATTTGCTACAAAGAGCTGTACTTATTTTTATTTTCTGCAAATGGCTTTTCTTCTGTTATATTCAAACTATCTAAAGCTTAGATACATTGGATTTTACTATGTCTATGATGCTAAAGAGATTTAAAACAGTTGTCTGGTACAGTTTTTTATAATAAATTTTGCAGAACTCACATCTCTGAGAAATCTATAGTTCAAAACAAGTTACTCAACTTACAAAAAGGCATGCAAATCAAACCTTGATATCACAGGCTACGAGTTCATTTGAATGAAGTCTGCACCTGCTGATGATTTCTCACAACTCTGACACTGCCGTCAGCTGATGTTACAGTCCTGTGAAAAAGGAAACGACAGGAAGAACTTCAGGGTGGAAGGAAGGGAAATGAAACTGATGGCTGTTGACTATGTCTTTCCTTCTGAATCAACTCAAACAGTTTCCCAAGAACAAGAGCTTGCATTCTGTGACTACATTTGACCCCATTGCAAGGCAGGAGATCAGTATCAACTCTTTACGCAGTGGTGTAGTGGGAGCTCTTGTGTCTCCTTCCACAGACGCGGAGTATGACAAGCTGACGGTGAGAGACAAACCAGATACTTTTGAAGCTTCTTTGTTAGTGTATAATGTGAAAGTAAACCAGCAAAGCATCTTCATAGCACCAAATGAGAGTTGATGTATATTCAAACTAAATGTCCATCCTTCACTTTTAGGATGTGGAGGCGGTTCCTCTCCCTGATGGAAACGTGTGCCTGCTGGCTCTCCCCTCTGAGGGTCCAGACGGCTTGTCTTGTCTCAAGCTCTTCTCTCGTTACATCACAAACAGAAAGGTGGCAATGGGGTCTGCATCTCAGCGTGGTCTGTTTTCCCTTTAGCTTCCTTTGTCTAATCCTTTTTAACGTTGGTCCCTTTAGGGTGTGGTCTCTGGAATTTTGCTGGTGACATCCAACAAGATCTTCTTTGACCCTCAGAAGTCCCACATTCTTGTTCAGGAGAACGGCTGTGAGGAATACATGTTCTCCTGCTCTGTGGATGACCTCGCATCGGTTTCCTTCTACTCGGACATCTCACGAGTTTACTTCCAGAACACATGCAGGTGCTTCCTGCTTTCATTCCAAATAGAAAGATAGTTTTGATTTATCGCTAAATTACTGCACTTTTTCCTTGATTTAATGGTAAGTTATAGTTACTTTTTCCTTGATTTATTGGTACATTATCTGTACTTTTTCCTCGATTTATTGGTACGTTATCGTTGCTTTTTGCTTGATTTATTGGTAAGTTATCATTACTTTTTCTTGATTCATTGGTAAGTTATCGGTACTTTTTGCTTGATTTATTGGTAAGTTATCATTATTTTTTCTTGATTCATTGGTAAGTTATCGGTACTTTTTGCTTGATTTATTGGTAAGTTATCATTACTTTTTCTTGATTCATTGGTAAGTTATCTGCACTTTTTGCTTGATTCATTGGTAAGTTATCGGTACTTTTTGCTTGATTTACTGGTAAGTTATCGTTACTTTTTCTTGATTTACTGGTAAGTTATCGTTACTTTTTCCTTGATTTATCTTTAAATTTGATTCAAGATTGATGTGTGTTTTGAAACTATGAGGAGGATCTCTTTTGTTTTGCTATTTTGTTTGAAAAAGGTGATTGAATTTTTTTTGTATGATGCATATTTTAGTAGCACTACTACAAATTAAATGTTTTACATGAATATGGGTCAATGTTACAAAGATTGCATAAGAAGAATTATTTATTTCAGCCTGCAATACAAAGAAATTCCCATTATGAGACATCACACCCTCTTCCTTCCAAACATCTTACCTGTGTTACCACGGTTTAAAGCTGTGGGATGCAGTTTTTCTGAAAATTAATTTACAAATTTGCAGAAAATCAGATTGATGAAAAATCAGGACTAGGCACTTTGGGTGAATAAAAATAGTCACTGCGAGTCCACTTTGTCAAAAAAAGCACTGAATAAACACTCTCTTTGACACAGTTCAGTAAACTATTTTTAATTCACACAATTAATAGACTTTAAAAGGAGAATATTATCATGATCTTGATTCAAACTCTGAACCGAAGAGTTCAGTCCTGCTCCTCAGTCCTGCTCACTGCAGCCAGACTATCAGCTATTAGTTGTGATTACTAGGTTTTAACCAGGCCCAGGGTTTTTGGTGTTTTCTGTGCAGAATCTTTGGTGAATTCTGTGGAGTTTTAAATGTAGGAGAAAACAAAAACGATTAAAAAAAACTACAAAAAAATAATACAAGGTCTGATAATAGGACCAAGTGTGTTAAAACTTATCTTCTGATACCAGCATCTGAGCCACATTAATATCTTATATTAGTACTCATCCATTGGCTTTTCTGCAGAAATCTGCAGTGCAGAATCTGTTTGGTCTTAGTTAGAACTGTAAGTTGAATTAGTTATTGCCCTGATGTTATTTATCATGTGAGTACATTGAGTCAGATTTGCAGAAGAAATATAAATATAAATACTTTTTCAAAGGTTTTTTATGTTTGTGTACTTGTGTTGCTTTGTGTAAAGCAAACAGTTTTCCTGTCATGTATCAGGATCTAATTTAATAATTTTAAAATCTATTCCAGATCTAACCGTTCAAAGCCTTTGAAGAGCGCCAGCCATCACTCAGCTTTACAAAATAGTAGTCCTCCTGAATCTATTAAGCTGACAGTTCCTCCAGCAGTCAACACTGGAGATCCTGGAGAGATGGATAAAGCAGAGAGACCGCTAGCTCTGGAGTCTGGAGGAGTTCTAACAGCGGCTGCTACTTTCTGTTGTGGTGGACCAGACAGTGTTGTGAGAGGGAGAGGTGAACACAAACAGCCAAACACAAGTAGCCAGAAATCAGATTTGGAAGGATCATTACTGGGTAAATAAAAGATCCAATCGGCTTTGAGATACAGGGATTCTGTTGATTGTTCCTTGTTTTTTTATTTTTTTTTTAATCTCTTTTCATTCTCCACCAGGTCCCAGCGGTGACATCAATGGCTCTTTAATGTTTGTGAGAATTAGACAGAAAGTGCAGCATGGGAAGATAAGGGCTTTCTCTAAAGCTAAAGCTAAAGTCCTCTCCAGAGACGCCTGGTTTACGATGGAACAGGAAAAGTATGATCCATGCTCAGTTAAAGGCAGAAGGTTTTAACATGTCCTGATGATGTCACATCTTCCTCCGCACTCTGCCTCTAGGTCAGACGAACTCTACGCTTACCTGAGTCAGCATCGGCCTGACCTGTGCATCCAAGAGGGAGGTGAGGAGGAGGAGGATGGGGATGAAGAGGAGTTTGTGCTTCTTGATGACGAGGAGCGGGGCTCTCCACAAGGAAGCCAGGCTGGAGAAGACTGGGAGGTTGGTTGTTATGAAAAGATTGATGGATTAAACAATATGTGAAATTGTTTGGTTTTGTTAGATCAATCGAGAGAAAAAGCTATCCCTTGAACATTACGCAGCTCTAATTGAAATCGTTGTATTGTATAAAGTTATTTAGTACAAGTGTATATGTATGTATTAAATAATTACAGATATTTTATATAAGTACATATTGTCATATTTATTACACTTGGTGAAAGATTGAATTATTTGCATGGTATGTTTTATTCAGTATTTAAGTACATTTATTAGAATCACACATTTTTATGTTAAGTAAACAAACAGGTTTGTTGCTTTCATGCTGAAACAATCGTACCAAACCTTGACGGAGACATTTATTTTTAAACATGACCACAAACAAGAAGGAACTAAGAAATTATCCTGGAATAATTAGATAATTAGATAGTTTGATTAGAATAAAACTACTTTTTTAGTGATATTAAATATAGTATATTTTAAATATTATATCAATTTGAGGTTGCGGTAGGATTTAAAAATGCAAAATAGATTTTACCGTTTTTACCATATTTTACCATAAGTTTTACCATTTTAACTCTGCTGATTGTAAACTCAGCTTTACTATTTCTACATTTTTATTAAATGGGCTGTATTCTTCTAAATTACTTAATATACATAATTCTTATATTCAAGCTTGTTTATGTGTGTTGCTTTTAGAGATAATATGTAACTCTATAATAATAGAGTTAATATGTTTAACTTTTTTCTTTTACTTAATTTTTGCAAATTATCCATTTTGATCAACGTAAATGTGTTCTTCTAAATTACTTAATGTTTATTTTATAGATGTATTATTGTTTTTCTTCTTTTCACACTTCTTTTGTGATGTGGTGTCCAAAAAAACCCTTGAAAGGAGCCATGAAATAATACATATTATTTAGAAATAAAAATTAAAAAGGAAAATGTAATCCCAGGCATCTTAGAAGAGTAATAATAGGTTTGATTTGTTTATGCACAGATGGTGTCTGTGGAGGAAAGTACCCCGAAAGCATCGATCTCTGGTGAACCAGATGGCTTGAGTCTCATCCTGAGTCAGAGCGTCATACTGGATGCTCAACAAGTTAAAGAGGTCAGAATTCCACACGCATAATAAGAGTTTGCACAGCACTATTTATCATGCTCTTTAAAGAAGAGCTTTAGATCTCAAAAGAGCTGTTTCTTTAGATCTCAAAAGAGCTGCCTCCACGAACCATTGGGCACACATGGCACCTGTCGTACAGTACAGACAAACACGGGGCTAGTCTCAAAACTCTGTACAGAAAACTCAGCTCCATCGACTCTCCTGTGCTCATTCTCATCAAGGACCACCACCACCAGGTCAGATATTTCTCACACCGGGGGGAAATCAACACCTCTAAGTGAATAAATAACCCAACAGTCCACGATTAAAATAGACATTTTGTAAAAATATTAGTGGTTTGAATGCTTGTGATGCCCCCTCAGGTTTTTGGAAGCTTCCTCTCACATCCGCTTCATCTTAGCGAAGCATTTTATGGCACAGGAGAGACCTTCCTGTTCCTGTCTCACCCCAGGTTTAAGGTAAATTTACCCAGCAAAAGTCATTTTCCTAGAGGGCCATGGAATTCCACAGAGTTGTGTTGGGCTAAAACACCTGTGTGCTCATAAGATAAGACGAGAGAGGGTATCTGAGCCAATTATTGCTTTACTTCAGCATTCGTCTATAAAACATTACAGAATTCTGGGTCTTGGGTTTCTAACAGAGCTAACATATACACAATAGAAAGACTTCTTTCTTTCCTGATGATGTAACTTTTTGTACATTTTGATCACATGATCTTCTGGGTGAGGTGGAGCTTCCCCGAAAAGGTTTTCTCTTGCGTGATGTTCTTTTCAATTCTTCTCACAGTTGTGGAGAAGGGGAGGTGGAGGGTTGCCAGTTGAACGCTTGAGGGAGACAGTATTCTGATGGCTTATGTAGGAAGGATGATGAGGTTAATTTAGTGTACTGCCCATGCTAGTTATCTTTCACGAACTCCTGAAACTAACCTGAAGACAAGGCCGGAGCCCTGAACATTTTTGGTTCAACCATCATGAAACACAGCTCTGTGCCCACCTTTGTCAATGTAAATATTTGCAAGTATAAAGAAAATCATCAAGTATTTTTCTTTAATGAATGAATGAAGCATTTGCCTGAGTCTCTGATGTCTTCATTCATTTGTTTTTGTCTAGAGTTTCCGGTGGACTGGTGAAAACTCATTTTTCATCAAAGGAGATTTGGACTCTTTTGCTGTTGGTGGAGGAAGGTATGGTTTCTGATTGGTTACACTGGCTGTCAGAGCTTTTTAATGCAAGATTTCTAAATAACTATAACTATAGATTACAACTGTGATTGGTGATGGAATCTTTCTTGTGTCTCTTGCCTATGAAGTGGTCACTTTGGTCTGTGGGTGGACGAGCGGTTGCTCTTGGGCAGGAGCAGCCCGTGTTTCACCTTCAATAACTGCAGCCTATCAGAGACCAGCGACTTCACCATTCTGGAATTGGAAGCCTGGACATTCGGCTGAAGAATTGGAACAAAATATGGCCTTTAAACTTATACAGTGAACTAACGTGAAGAAAAAGGGAATTGTCACTGAAAAGGAAGTCAAGGGAAGAGTTCTTCTTATTTAATGAAAGCTCAGTTACTATCATAATAGCTGTTAAAGCTAGACTGTTTTTTATTTGAACTCATCGTAGGGATGTTGAAGTAAAATTCTTTAATAGAATGGACGATTGGATGCCAAAATAGCATACCCTGGCTGTGGTACAATAATATTTAAAGTAATCCTACAGCTCTAGTTATAGTGTATATACCAGGTGTAATTGTTATATTTTCGGTACAGTGTGCACTGATTTAAGAAAAGAATTTATCTCAGTGCTGTACACATACTGTGTTTCACATCTCTCATTATCAAAACACATAGTCGTTGCATGTCTTGAGAGACTTCTCACAATACTTTTGTAACAATTAAGTTTAATCCCCCCAGCATTACTAGATAACCCATTAGTTTGTAGAAATAACATTTTTTGTACAGTTAATTCCAGAAATATGAAAATACACTCATATAAATGCAATATTTCTGTGTGATGGTAAAAAGTAATTCAGTGCTTAAAGTGTTGCCTAATAAAACATCACATTAACAATAAGCTGCGGGGAAGTTTTTTGTTTAACAAATAAAAATAACTTTCATACAACATTGACAACTTTTTAAAATATTGCTTTTGTTTTATATTTAGGCTCTAGTTTATTATTTAACAGCTGAACATGTGAACAAACATGTGGTTTATATTATAACAACCATTTAATAAAGTAATATGTAAGTATTGTTACCCAAGACAAGCTTGAAGAGATGAAAGGTAAGACGTTGACGTATCAGACATGAGACCAAATAGCTTGCTTGCATTTTATTTATAAAAAAAGACACAGAAAGAACTTTCTTCATTGAGAAAATGTCACTATCTGATGGAAGCTTATTGAAGTAATGTCAGTGGAGCCCATTGCAGCTTTCCTGCAGCTGTGTGTGAGCTGAAATCGAGAAGCATTTTAGCATGTAGCCAGAATTGTGCTCAGAGAGGAAAGCAGCCATTGCTATCCCTGAACTAAACATCAACATCAGGCCTGATCAAACCCTGACTGAGCTTTCAGATCAGACCGTCACAAACTGCATAATCAAGGAGGCAACTACCAGCTCTCGTGTCTGAAGCATGTGGATCAAACAATACAACTCAAAGTATACAAAATAAGGACAAGTATACGAAGAAAAAAAAAGCTCTTTTCATTCATTGTACTTAACATCATGAATCAAGAAAGCAAAAAGTACCTGATATTTTGATATGTAAGGGCTGATGCAACAATAAAAAAAAAACTAATGTTTCAGACCTCTAAAGTATTTGAACTGTTTTTAATAAACACGATTAATTGATTTTTAGCCGTTCCACACTAGCAATGCAATATCCACCAAGACCCGAGTTCACTCGTTTTTGCCAAAATCAAATACATTCACAATACAGAAAAATCCTTGAGACAGATGCCACTATCTTAAAACAGCTCTGAAATCTGTATCTTAAGATTGTGGTGATAAAATAGATGCTCAGAGCAGCCAAAATATTTAACCTTTATCAGATAAATCCTTTAAAGAACTTTTTCACTTGTATCAATTGTTACTTTTATTCTAGAAATACATCGTCAATGCAAAGTATGCAAATATTTTAAAGTTTCCAAGTAGTTTGTAAGGATGCTGCTATAGCTCGCAATTTTACAATTGAAATCTTAGACCTAGAGGTCTATAAATGTGTAAAACAACATTTGGATGTTGATGAGTGTTAAATATATTTCCACTAGTCTCCACTAGATGGAGATGTCAGGAATTCTAACTATAATAGGAGATGAGATTAGCAGCGCTTGCTTGGGCACAAGCCTTCTTAACTCAAAAGTCCCCCTCGCTCATGCAGCGGTAAAGGTGCAGCTAACCCATCAGAGTACTTTGGCTGTGAATCTGTTAAGCAGGAGCCAAAGTTCTAGCTCAAAATTTCTTATAGGAAGAAAAGTTTCCTATAGGAAAAAGTCAGTCATTTTGTCTGTCACCTGCTAAGAATTAAATAAATTATATAAAACGGGTCTCCAAATCCAGTCCTGGAAGCCTAGAGGACTACTTACTTTAGTTATAATATAATGAAACACTCCTGTTGCACTAATTAAGGTCCTCTCTGATTGTCTAAAGGTAGAGTAGTATGCATACTAGAGCAAGGGTGCAACTAAAATGTGCAGAGTTGTAGCCCTCAACACCAGAAGAGGGGAATCCTGCTCTATAAGAAGGCGATGATGGAAAACACTATTTGAAAAAAAGCTACCCTGTCCTAATCCTGTACTGGGTGAATACCAAGATATGTAAATTGCATTGTTTTTAGAAGTAAAAATCACAATTTATCATTAAAAAGCTATGTATTACAAAACAGTTAATGACCCCTTTAAACCCATCATTCATATATTTTTGTAAGGAACATGGTGCATTTGTTAGCTTCTGTTAGATTTTTAAATCAACTGCAAATAAAGAAAAACTCCAGCTTTTTATGAAGCTTAGGGACATTTTGGCAAATCTGGTTTTTACCCCTCAATGTCTGCATTTTCCATTTTCTGTAAGTCAAATTAAAGCAGTGAATGCTTGGTTAACCACATTCTTCAAAATATCCTTAAGGATCAACCAAAGAATCGACTCTTGATGTCCTTGTGGTTCCAAAAAGACGACAAAAACAATCTTGTTGCCCTAGTAACAAAAATGGTGAGGAAAACAAGAAGTTTTTAAAATAGGTACTCTCAGTTCTCGCTGACTTTTCTTTTTCTGTATACGCACTGCAATATCAGTTTTATGAATCTAAGAAGGGTTTAGCCTTTTCCAGTCCTTCATTAAGAAAACTAATGTATGTGGAAGTTGAGGGGTCCTCAAAACCTGCAGAAAAAGTGAGCGTTTCATCTTCTGGTTTCATAGACGTTTGATCCAGAAAATTGTTGGCATTGATGTGATGGACCTGGAGAAGAAAAGAACTGTTCTAGTACAAAATAACATAAATGCAGATGGCAAACTAAACTAGCTGTATGAGAAATCAAGCCATCTCACCACAGTGCCATTAGGCAGCACCACCAACATTTGCACTGGAAATGTGTACTTTTCCAAATGCAGACGAGCCTTTTCACTCAAACCCAGATTCCTCTCATCTGCCTAAAAGAAGGAAAACCACAGGCCAGTTTTAAAAGGTGCCCTATCATGTAAACTCTATTTTTCAGACATTTATTGCTTGTTTTTTATTATTGTTCCCTCATCAAAACATGTTTGTAAAATATTTTTTTCTTTTTATGGGAGCTCAAAATGGCTTGACCGCCGTAGTTCCACCCATTAACTATAGCACCGCCCACTAACCAATCAGATTAACTGCTAATGCAGCTCATCTCAAAGAAGAATGTATGCGCACCAAAAAGGGTTTATGGCTTACTAAAAGATAAATTAATTCATCTGAAATTGATTTTCTGTGTGCCAACGAGCAAAACAGGAGGTACACAGTTTGCTTGGTGGAGCACAACCATTTGAGGTGATTCAAAGACATTATTTATGATAAATACTGCCTTTTGAAGGTTATTAAGTGTGCAGTGATATTCCAGAGGAGTTTAGTTATTATTTATTATTTAAAAGGGGCATGGTATGGAACTTCTAAATATGAAACATTTCATGTTTGAGGGAGATACTAACTTAAAACCTCACCTGCATATCCTCCAGCTCTTTGACTAGAGACCAGCTGCTGATGAAGCTCTGATTGAGTAAGGCCAGAACGGGCGAACTCTCGAGAACAGTCTCTCGAAGAGTCCGCCCTGAACCTAATAAAAATAAAGAGGAATGGTATTCATTTACTTTGAAAGCAAAGCCATAGAGAGACTGCACAACTCAGAACCACATTAGCCACACCAATAAAATGTGTGTTAAATAAAAACCACCCAAAAAGCAAAGTTTTAGATAGACTGTGATTAAAAGGCACTTGATCAGGATATTGTTTGAAAATATAAAGCGACATCAAACTTCAGCAGATGAAAATAAAGACATTTAGGTATGTATCATAGTAGTTAATAATAGAGAGGTTTAGCTCAAATAGATCTCTCTTACTCTAATTAGGAGTGATTAACTTTAGATAAAGTAGGGATCGATGTGAAGGGGAGAGAAAAGGTGAGTGATTTGAGGTATTATTACTAAGTATTGTTTTCTGATTTTAAAGATGTTGTGAAAAGTAACTATATAGTATGAATAGAGGTAGTACGAGTCCCATTTGGCCATCCTCCATTGACCATAGATTCTATATCATGTGACAAGCTGAGTCGCATTCCTCCTTCTATTTAGACTTTCTGACATCTTTCATCACGGAATTGAGAGGAGTGGATCTTCAGGAGTATATTTCAGGTCGTCTGAGCGCTCAAATAGTTTGTTTTCAAACAGCTCACTTCCAAAACTTCACTTCGAACAACCAGTATAAAAAAAACACACAATTTCAAATGTAAGATTTATCTTAACAACATTACAAACCACTGCTGTCTCAAAATATCACATGCAACCCCGAACATTTCAGCCACAGATTAATTGAAATCCAATCGTCACCTCAGCATGACTGATCATCTAGAGCTCCCCACAGCAGGATGGAGTGGACCAACTTCCTCTCTGCTGCTGCTTTGCTAAAGGCTTCGCTGAATGGCAAATATGGCACCTTCCAAATGAAAAGATTGCAGGAAAGGAAAGACAGTAAATAAAAAAACTTCTTCACAAACTGAAAAGATGTTAAAAATGTTCTGTACAAAAGATATCATCACCTTTTTAAAGGGATACATTGTAACCTCCAAGCGCCTGGAGGCTTCTTCTTTGCTTAGTTTTTCACTCCACACGATCTCCTCAAACACAAACTGGATGGGTTCACCTCCCTCACCTCGACTGTCAATCACGTTCCCCTGCTCATCGTAGATCACAGAGGGAGTGGAGGGTCCTGCTGCACCAAGTTCCAGCTGCAAAATTTTCAGCGAATGCAACTTTTCAAACTTTGATTCCTATGTTTCTCGTGAAAAATTAACTGCCATGAACAGCTCTCACCTGGGGAAGGTATCCAATGTCCACCTCCATGTTGCTGCTCTCACTTGGCCCATACAGCCACTCCATGTCCACATTTAAAGTTCTGACATATAAAACATATACATGAAACTAACCATAGCATTTTACATAATATAAAGCAAGATCACATTTAAAACAGATTACAAAATGTATTATTTTTACAGAATGGAATCATAAAGGAAAAACTGACTTGTCATTTGGAACGTAGAGATGAAACTCTCGGACATGGGAAGCCTCTTTAGATACGACGATGTGACCAGTAAACTGCCCAGGAGTGAACCAGAAGGGGAAATCGGGAACATCGTTCAGCTGGAACTCTGCATGGATTCTATCAGTTGGGATGAGAAGTTAAAAACTGCTTATTGGTTTGTGATGATTGCAGGGGAGGAAATCCTATCTGTCTGAAAACATGTACCACGCCCCAATTTGCGCACTATTCACACTTTTATGGGTGCAAAATGAGAATTAGGGTCTCCAAAACCATAGTGTACTTTAAAAAAAAGTGTCTGAGTGGTGCTCGGATGTGTACTTGTTCCGGTTAGATTCTGAAGTGTAGATCCATGAACGCTCAACCGGCTAACATTACCCATAATCCACTGCACTTGGGCTGAAGGAGTTTTCTTTTAGACCCAGACAAACGAGCTCTGTCTGTAATATGAATAATTTTTACATAAATACATAATATCAGCATAGAGAATGTTTTATTTATTATTAGAATATTTTTGAATGGAAAAGAAGGAGTTAAGTGATGACGTGGCAAAACGACTTTCATCACTGATGTTTTAGTGCGTTCCAGATCGTGTACAATCTCGTCTCACATACTGAAAAGTATGTACATTTTCTTTTGAAATTGACTATCTATTTTAAGCGTGCAGTGTATAGTGTTCGGATTGGGACGTAGCCACACTCTTGGCATGTTTGAAATGCTCACCTAAACACAATGTCATAATAAAAGTCACTAGAACCCCGTATACAAGCAACAGCTCCCTGTGGGGCAAAGCGGGATTTGATGAAGGGTCGTGGGTGAAACATACTCAGCAGGGAGTGGATCAAAACCTACCGGAAACAAACAAGCACACACAGAATAACTCACCTGAATAAATATTATATGCTTTTAATGATCATTTGTAGCAATGTTTTCACTTAAATATTATAAAGTTCTAATTGTACCTCTCTGCCTCGTGGTGCTGATGGATGATAACGGTTATTGGGAAGGTAGCCAGTGAATATGTTCAGCTCACTGGGAATAATCCACCAGCAGTCCCCCACGGAAGACTTACCACTGGGGGGCAGGAAGACCTGGAACTGGCTGGCATAAAACGTGGATGATGGAATAGCTGGACGCTTCCAAGATCGCAGGCCACTCAGAGAGCTGTGTGACACCTGATTAAAAAACAACAACCTCATAAACATTCAAAAACACCATTTTATACTATATTTCCCTAAATTAATTCAGAAGTGTATGTGCAGGTATTTATGTAGGATTTCAACATCAAGGTAATAATTGTGTTACCCCGAGAAAGCCATCTTTACT
Organism: Danionella dracula; assembly: GCA_900490495.1. Classification (NCBI taxonomy): domain Eukaryota; kingdom Metazoa; phylum Chordata; class Actinopteri; order Cypriniformes; family Danionidae; genus Danionella; species Danionella dracula. The sequence goes on from UELW01000223.1 coordinate 1,932,666, forward strand.
CTTGGTCATGCTTTCCATCAACAAAGGCTGCATTTTAGCATGCAGAGTCAGCGTTTCTCCATTTGGATCATGAGGTATCTCCTCTTCATTCTCGAGGGGAGGGGCCACACCTTCAAGAGACCGAGATGGACATTTCTCATCAAAGTAAGGATAAAATGTTTGATTTAAATCATTAAAGCAACATTTACAAATAAACTTTGTGTAACATCTAGCTTTATTTTATATACATACTTCTCTTATTTCTATTTAAAGCTCCACGTGTTTATTTTTTTATGCACTTTAATTAGAGACTAGTGATTTGCTGGTCATGAAAGAAATGGCTCACCTCCCCCAATCCTCCTCCCCTTAACAACAAAAAATATATGTGCATTAATCAGCCGATTCAGATTGGTTAATCCAAATGTTTAGATTGAGAACCATTTCCATTCTGAGTCCTAAATCTTTAAACAAATCATGTCAAGTGTTTTAGATGAAGAGCTCCTTTAACAGATGCCGACCCTGAACCTTTTCTCTCCCTCTTCTCTGCTAGAACAGTGCCCTCTTGGTGTTCCAGGACCTCCTCATGGACAAAATAAGCATTGGTTAATCATATTAAAAAATTACACCATTTACTTCTCATCACCAACTGTTCAGTTCAAAAATAATTCAGTTCAATGCCAACTATCGTTGATTCCACCGCCTCTCTAAAGTGGAAGCTCTCTGCTTCATCTTCATTGGGTGGTGGCATGAATGACAAAAGTTGGGTTTGTCTTTTTAGATTGCTAGTCATTCAAACTCCACTACTTCGAGTGCGGAAAACAATATAGATTGCAAGTAGGGGTGAGGTGATTCTATCTGCATATGCTGGTCAAGAGTAATGGGCGGGCCCTAAAGTTTGTGACATCACAATAAACACTGCATGTTTTAGATGGTTTTTAAGAATTGTGATGAACAAAAAACACTGGATTGATTTTGCCCATTATAGTCATATCTTTATAAAAAATATATATTGAAAGATGATAATCATATGAGGTCCCTTGTAAGTGGCAGATAATTTGTTTTAATAAAAAGTAAATGTTAATGAAAATATGTACAATTAGGACAAATATACCGGTGAGTTTTTCTGCAATGGGTTTGAATTCCTCTGGACTGAGATAAAAATCATGATCAGTATCCAGAGATGAGAAGAAAAACAGCCCGTCCGCTCCCAGTGCCTTTAATCCAGCCTCCTACAACAGAAGAGATGCAAACTAATTACAATGTTTTCTGTTCATTCAAGCTACTCTTGACAAACCGTCACAAAGGAAGCTGTGTTTACCAAATAATGTAGAAAATTAGGAGGGCAAACTTGTAATATTTAAAACATCCCAGTTTTATTATCGCCCTTGTTTAATGAAATGCTAGTTATTAACATCTGGAAGATAAAAGCAGACTTTGAAAGAGGCTTCTCAGACTGCTGAGACAGTTACCACCAAACCCCAATAAACCAGCGGGTGACTTTACAGATGTTCACTGAGCAAGAGTACGTGGCAAAAATGGTTTTAGATAATGCGCAGCTAAATCATTCAGCATTTCAATTACTAAGGCCGTATACAAACTAGCATTTTACACAAAACAAAAAGTGGAATTTAAAGCATTAAAACAGTACAGTAAAATCAGTCTGTGGTGAGCAAAGGTTCTTCTTCTTGGGTCAGGCTTCAAGAAATTAACGTTCCATACTTACATGTCTTTTAACAAACTGTATATCCTGGTAATATTTTATGCAGAAACCGATCATTGGAATCGCAGCGACCAGGAAAAAACTGTAGAGCTGCTTGAAACGTGAGCGGGCGCGTCCGCTGGATGGAGTCGCGCGATGTTGATCTTCGTTTGGCTCTCCAGCTGGAGTTTGATCCACGTCTGCTGCCATACTTAAAGAAATATCTTCCTTAATCCCTACTGGGACTCAGATACCAACTGTACAAAAAAATCCCTCTGCAAGACTTCTCTTGAGTAGCGTGAACCGTTACATAGTAACGGAGCAAGCCAGCGGGAGGAACCAGTCCAGATTTACTAGGGATCACGTCTGCGCTCTTAAAGGGCCAGTACGCTCTTTAATGACCCCGGATGCTGTGCTGCCGGGAATATGCCTGTCTGAACATGTTTTCTAGTTTTAAAATTTGGCGTCCACAGTTCTACCTAGGAAGGCAGCTGAATAAATGTATAAATTGAAAATCAAGTCTTAAAGTAACACTCCACCATTTTCTGAATTAGGTTAATTTACTAAAAATATTGAATTTAGCATATAGCTTAGCATAAATCATTGAATTGGATTAGACCAGTTGCGTTTTAACAGAAGCAAAATAACTTCAATTCCAATATTTTCTATATAAGCTTTAACATTCCTGAAGCTACATACTGTATCAAGAATAGAAAAATAAAATTAGAAGTATTCAAATAATGTTGAAAAAAAAATCTCTCATTCCAGGTGAAAAAATTTTTTTTTGCTAGGGATATTATGCTGCAACAGATAAGACATACTTCCGCCAAATAATCAACCTTTTAGTGGAAAAATATCAAATATTTGGTAATTCTGCTATCTTCAATGTTACTGGTCTAATCTGATTCAATAATTTATGCGACCATATGCATCGAATGCTTTCACAGATCAGATGAATGGCTCAAAAGCATCCAAAACATTTAAAAGAGCTCACAGCGTCATTTTCCAATATAGTCAAACCATGTGTTTTTTGACAATAGCAAAAAATAAAAGGCTTTCCATCAACAAATGACCATATTTAACTCATTTGCAATGACTCAAAACAGTAGTGACATGGTTGAACATCATTTGATATTGTCAATACTTTTTTAACAAGATTGGGTGTTCAATTCACAAACCACTACATTTGAATTCAGACGCAAATTAAATGTAAAAAAAGCAAAAAAAAATTGCAATGCTATTGAAACTTTAGACATAAAGTATTATTTCTGGTGTTATGCAAATCTTATTTCTTTTTTTTTCCTTTAAAATGCAAGACTGGCATTTTTATGTGATGTATATCACTCATACAATTTACTTACATTTTTATGTCAAATTAAAAGCAACAAAAAGCATCAAGAAGGCATTTATTCACTGGAAGGATTGGTTTGTTTATTTCTGGTCTCTGTGAATCACATTTACTTATACTTTACGTATATATTGCAGCATTACAGTCCAATAACAAGAACTCAGATGCATTTTTTCCCCCAACCTTGAACTTGTGTTATATTAGAATAAAGTTTACAACACAAACTCGTAAGTTATATTTGGATCTAGAATGGGTAATATAGGTCTATAACAGGTCTAATAATATCTATAAGTAGACCTAAAAATAAGGTCTATAAGTAGGCCTAAAAGTTTAATAGTCCAAAGAACAACCAAATCTATTCAGTCCATTTCTTCCTCAACTTGCTGTGTTTGAACCTCTATTTTTTTGGGTGGAATGTAGGAACCCATTCCTGCTGCTCTCTCTGCCTCTTCTTGTGAATATGGCTCTTCCCTCAGCTGCTTCAACCTAGCACAAAGTGACACAGAATAGGAAAAATTACTATAAAACCAGTCATATATTAATGCTCTTTTAAACATGAAAGGAATAATTATGTTTTGTTTACCTCTGTTTGTGAGGTTTAGACTTGAAATGTTGCTTAAGAGTTTTCAAGTCTATAAAATATTTCCTGTAATAAGCAATCATCATAATCATTAAGCAATAAGAGGCAGGAGGTTCTCTTAATGAGACAGTGAGGTATGACAGGCATGGAGTGATTATTTAATCTTACGCGCAGTGCAGACAGTAATGCTGAGCACAGCCTGTAACATCATAATCAACATCCTGCTTTAATAGCTTGACTGAGTTTTCAGGAATCATGTCAATGTGGATCTGGTCCAGGTCTTTAGTTCTGTGCTTAGTCTTCCACTTCTTGCCAGGGTTCTTCTTCTTGTGGCTTCCAACACTTTTAGACTTACCCATAATGCTAGAACAGAACAAAAGGCAATTATTACTGTCAGTTCTACACTATTTTCAAATAGTTAAATAGTCAATAAATTTACTAAACACAGATACATGCATGTATGTATGTATGTATGTATATATATATATATATATATATATATATATATATATATATATATATATATATACATATATATATATCAAATCGAAGCTCTGGCTACAGAAAAGTCGGTGCTGTATTTAAAAAGTGAACGTAACAAAAAGTACCATATTACATTTCTTCTCTACGTAAAACACACTTAGCCTTTAGCAAGTTTTCGTGGGTATTTAACAACATATACATTTTAATACGTACAATAACAAGCAAACGCCACGCCGCGCACACGTTTGTTGGTTGAAAATCAGCTGGATTAACTTCCGGGTCGTCAAAATCCACGCAGAAATGCGCGTAGCGTTACTTTTCCTCTAGTTTCCTCTAGATGGCAGTCAAAGCCCCACTCGGGGAGAAAGTTCATGCGAGGAAGACATCCATATTGTTACTATGGTGACTCTCAGAAACAGTTAGGAGCAAAGGATGTCAGGTAATGACATATGTTTACATTAAAGTTTAAATTTCTTCTTATATCTTAAAATATCTATTGCAAATGTGTCTTGTTGAATGCTATTGCTCTTTTTGCAGAGCATACAACGCTTGAAGTGTCTTATATTTTTCCAAATGGAGACAAATATGGTGAGCTGTCTGTCAGATGTTATTACTTGTTTGTGAACTCTGATTATTCTACTGCAAATGCTTTAACTTATGAACAATATTTCTGCTCAGAGGGTGAGTGCTCTCGTTCTCCGGGTGGAGTGGTTACAAGGAGAGGATCTGGCACCCAGATATCTGCCTCTGGAATCTTATATACTGGGGAGTGGGACGACGATAAGGTGCTTATGGTTGATATATTTTAATACGAAACATAAAATGATTGAAATAAATAAGCACAAGGCTATGTTAAGATTAACAATGATCAATTGAGGAAATAATAATTAGATTTATTTTATACACTATATGGACAGAATTTAACAAAATAATAATTATAATTATTAATAATAATAATAATAATAATAATAATTTAATGTTTTACAATGGTCAAGTTACATTTTTAAAAATATAAAAAATATAATATCTGCACAAATAGTCAAAAGTTTGCCATAACTTTGGCATCACACAATTTATTCTTTAGTTAACCAAAAGGCATTCCATAATAGTAAAACAATTGGACTGTTTGAGTGAAGGAAAAAGTAGAGGTTTTCTTCTAATCCTGCCTTCCCTTTAATTGACTCAACACTTCACTCTGACACAACACTGACTGAAAATACTTTTTTTTCTCAATCTAGTTAGCAAAAATCACAGCGAATTATAAAATATGAATTCAGTCAATAACTCAGGAAACATCGATCGAACTAAAATATTTAATCTACTGAATTATGCCTACAGAAAAACTTGTATTCTGTGAGACCTTGGGCAATCAACCTATTTATTTCTAATGATAATCTAATAAAATGTTTGTGATTCAGTGATTGACCCCTGATGACAAAAAATTGGAGGATGTGACTTATAATAAGTTATATTATGTTCCTGTCTTTCAGTTGGTAGAACATAGTGATAACAATGCAAAGCTTTTGGGTTTGATTTTTAGGACAATGACAGGCAAATTAGCCAATAGGAATTCCTATTTAACCCAACTTAATCCACACTAGGACTTAGTGAAGCTGCTCTGAAGCAACTGTCAAAAAATTGATTATTGATTGAATAATTAAATGAGGGAAATTCCAGAAAATATTTACTTATATGTATGAATTTCTGCGAATGTTGTTTTGTGATTCATAGATGAATGGCAGAGGAACTCTCAAACACCCGTCAGGGGCAGTTTATTGTGGAGATTTCAAAAACAGCATGTATAATGGCAAAGGAACTTACAGATTTCCTGATGGCTCCAAATATACAGGACACTTCAAGAACAACAGGTAAACATTTTTTTTAAATCCATTGATTGCATTGGCAAACTAGTGTGTGTGAAGAATAAAATAATATTCATGTCGTTTCTTGAGTAGTTCTGAATTACAAATCAAATATACAGTTTTGCAAATAAATGTGTTTCTCCAGATTAGAAGGTGATGGTGAGTTCACAGACTCACAAGGACTTGTCTGGACCGGGATGTTCCGCAACAGAGCAGCACTGGGACTGAAGCTTAAAGTTAACATATGACTTAAACACGCACAAACAGATACAGTGTCAATGAAAGCTCTGAAATTGTCATCGAAACTACTGAAGCACAGGCATTAACACAGCCAGCATCCCTGGGGCATTGATGAGATCTGTTATAGCCACAAAATAACATGCTCTGAGCATCGCAAGCACATGTTCCCACACTCTAGACTTCTGAATGAATCCCTACTTTGTTTAATGCAAAGGCTGAGAGAAATGTGATTCGCAGTGTACCAAACAGGCCTTGATGGAGCATGTCTCTGCACACGAGTAAACACAAGGAGCAGAGCTCATGACTGCATTGAGAAGTCAGGAGTTTTGCGAAACCGTGAAGCTCAATGTCCTCTGGAGTGAGCACATGTCCACTGTGAATGAAGAGAGCTTGAGCTACCATCCTGTTGACTTTTTCTGCTGCTTTAATTGAAAGAGATTTTGAATGAATACTTAGTTTCTGAGGGAGCTTGGTCTATTTTTTCCCCTCAATTACATCTGCTATGACTCACGGTTCACTTTTTAGTTCTTTACAATAATTACGTGGGTGTTTCCGTTCATTTAACTGGCGCATTGTCTCAGCAGCTTATACTTGGTGCATTGTTAAACTCAAATTGGTCTTGGAGGTTTTGTAGCAAATGTAATAGTCAGATTTCAGGCAATAAAACTGCTTGCAGACATTTTATCGTCCTGTTTCTCTGCTTTCATCCATCCCTCTACTGTAAAACAAGGCCTCTTTTTGTCCTCGAGTTCATCAGACTCACATGTTTCAAAGAGGAGGGGAAGAGATAGGTGGGACAGATGAGAGAGAGAATGAAAGAAAGAAAACTGAGAGAAAAACTTAAGTCACAGAAACAGAGAGCTCTCATCACATGGCTAACCAATTCTAAAAATTAAGTGATATTTTGTTTAGTTGTGAGCTCGATCAAAAACCTCTAAAGGAAGTAAAGAATCTTTTTCACAGTGGACATGGAAGAACATCCGATCATGGAGAACGGCAAACTTGAAGGTAACCAATCTTTCTTTTAAATTCGATAATTTAATTGCTTAACCTATCTGTTATGCTTCTAATCCAAAACAGTTTTGTGCTATTTTAAAATTACTGTGGGGAGAATTATGTTATGTGGGGAGAAAAATGTTCACGCTCTATCAGAAATATACCAACAAACTGCTTTCATGTTTTTTTTCTTTATTTTTGGTTGCAAGCTCCTACTTTCAGTTTCATTGAAAGCTTTTATTTGTGTGTTCTTGCAGGTACAAGTAATGATATAGATGCCATAGATCTTCAGGTAATCTGAATATCTTCTTCACCTAGTTTGAGATTCATACACCATGAATTTAAAGACCCAACTCACTCTAACATAAAAGAAAAGAAGTCTTCGAGATAATCATTTGCTAATAAGAAGAGTGTGACTGAACTCTGGCATGCAGGCCACATTTAGCTCGACCCTCTCTAATGCTATTGAGACTGATTAAAACTTCCGACTTCCTGTTTAACCTTAGTTTTTCCTCTGTCTGCTCTGGTGTGGGTGGCTTATTATTTAGTCCCGCTGTCATCTTTGATTGCTGGTTTCAGTTGCAGGCAATGTGGGTCGAGCTCAAAGCTGGAGTGGGAAGAGTGGTTGAAGATTTTGCTAGCCTACGGCAAACCTACAGCCGACTGGAGGAGAAAGTCTCCACCTATCAGCAAGAAACAAATGACAAGATCCTGTCACTGAGAAACACCCTTAACACTCTCCAGGTTCAAAAATACTTCTTTATTATGTGATCGTAATTTACATTTTAATTATAGACATTTTGAGGGTTGTATTGATTATGAAGACTTATTAAGAACATTTTATCTCAAAGGTTATTGAAATATTTGCATGACAAAGCAGAAAAGTGGCATACATGCCATTGAAACAAAGTATCTTTGAACATTACATGTTGAATTACACCCATGTTGTATAACATTGTATAACCTATAACAAGGTGAGCATCATTTTGTTGAGAGTTGCTTCACTGCTGTTTTGTTATCCATGCTCATCAAAAATAAGCCTAAAAGTCTATTGAAGTATTCTCATCATCTCATCTCTTTAAAAGATGATGGCTACATTTAAATTTCGAATTTATCTCTTGGTATCCCCAACAATTTAACAAGATTTTAAACATTATTTTAAGTTCATTTTCCTTGTGTTATAAAATAATCCTACTTTTAGTTATAGACTCAACAAACCACACTCAGGAAAAATATTAAATGTGTTCTTTTTACTTCTATGCCATTGTAAAGGTCTTTTATTCCTGTAATGTTAAAATTACAAGCTGTATTGTTCACTCTCCAAAAGATGGCTTCAAGACTACATTCAGAAAACACATTTATAAGAAAACAATGTCATATCTCCCTACCAAAGTTATAGTATGAACTGTGGAAAAGTGAAAAAGGCCGAAATCAACAAATGCACCAGGCAGTGAAGGCCCTCAGGGAGACAAGCAAACGGAGGGGTCTGCTGGATAAAACCGACGTCAGTTTTTTTTTGTTGCCCAAAATACAAAACAAAATGGGAGTTATCCAGTAGTAAACAAAATCCCTCCTTTAGGAGAAAAATAGATATTATTGAGCAGCAAAGCAAATACATTTAACAATATAGCAAATTTCATTCATTGTAAGTAATATACATGTAAAAACACTCATTTTCAATGGAGTGAAATATTAAGTTAAATGCAAAACTGATGCTCTGTTTACACAACTCCCAAGTAATTTTTCATAAGGCTCAAATACTGGACACCCATTTGACATTTTACTTGTTTGATGGTGAAAATTAAGATTAGGTGAATTATTGAGTGTTAAAGATGACCTTACACGTTAAAGTCAAAGTCTTTCAGGCTGTGTGATATAATTTTCTTGTTACTTTTGTGTGTGTGTGTGTGTGTGTGTGTGTGAAGGAGGATGTAAGTACAACTCTAACAGACCTCTCTGAAGTCAGAAGCAACCAAAAAGACCTCCAAAGGGATCTGGAGCTTATGCAGAGCATACAGCACAGGTGAACATGAGCATTTCTATAGCGGTTTACCAGTTTTTCAGTGATAAGACGAACCTGCTAGTCAGTGATAGATACAGTGATCACACACATACATACAAAATACTTTGCTGAAGAAATTTCTAAACTATGTGTAGAACTTTCAACTCTGGCTCCATCGTTAGCAGGAGAGGATCCAGAGGAGAGGGATCAGTGGATGGCCGTGCCTCTATTAACAGCCAAACAGAGATCAGTCTCATACAGCATTATATCAGCAGTCTATCGTCCAATCCACGTGAGTGGATTTTTTTTTCCAAATGCACCTCTAGCTAAGGTTAACGTTAACTGTGATTTAACTGTGATTCCTGTGATCAGACCCCTACTCAGAGCATCCTGATAGTCAGAAGAAGGCTCCACCAAGGATGGAGAGGAGGAGCAGCAGAGAACACAACAGTACAATAAGTGTGTGCACAAAAAAGAAAAGTGAACAAAAGAATGTATTATTAACAAAGAAAACTCATTCCACAGCTCAGAGGCAGGCTGCAGCACTAGAGCTGTTGGAGTCCGAGAGAGTCTACGTGTCATACCTCTCGCTCCTGCTAAAGGCTAACATCAGCTTCAATGGCTCAGAGAACCTCAACCTCAAAGAAAAGCGGTACATATACCTCTCATCTCCCACCATGCACAGGTTCTATTCACTCTATTAGGAGTATGTTGTGTTAGATTTCCTCATCGCATTCTTCCCTGCTTCCCTGATCTTGATTTGAAACTGTGGAGCTGCTAGTTTCATCTTTTCTTTCATTCAGGCCTTTCCCTTCCTGTCTGCGCTTTCTGATTCAGCAGCACCTGGAACTGCTGCATCTGCTCCAGGAGAGAGTGCTCAAGAGCCATTGGCAAGGAATCATGGGAGATGTATTTCTAAGGCTTACCAGCAAAGAGGTAAAATATTCCACTGTATAATCCACAGTATAATCCACTGTTTTCTCAAAAGTGTTTTTTTTTTTTACAGAGTGATTTTTTGGACCAGTATGTTTCATATTTGCGGGACTTGCCAGAATGTTTGACTGTTGTTAGTCTGTTTTCCTCTACAAAATCTGCCAACTTACTGGAGGTACGCAGCCATTCACAACATGCTACATAGGAAATCACAAGTCTCTCATTTATGGATTGAGACTTATTTATAGGACACCAGATCAGTTCAGCTAGGCTTCCTTTTGTGAGGCCACGATTAGGGTTGTTTCGATCTGTTTTTTTGCTCCCGATCATTTGAATATCCGCTGATCCTGATATTTTGTGATCTGTTCCCATTTTTTAACACTATTCAGATAATTTTTTCTGATTAGATTCATTTTAGCATTGCATTAAAAATAAAAGAGGACTTCTTTATACTATGCATTTTACAGCAGAATTGGTTAGAAACAAAACATTTAAGCACTAGTGCACCACAAAATATATAAAAATGAAAAATGCAGGATAGTGTGCTACCAGCCTTTGTTAAAAAGAAAACGCCTAAGTCACTGTTATGCTCTGTAAATTAATAAAATAAAGAGCAGGTTATTTTATTATGTTAACATACAAAAATCTTGTAATTAAAAACAAAAACAAATTCCTCAGGATGACTTAATGATGTACTATATGGCAATGACCCGATATTTTCTTCTCCGATTATGATCTTTTGGATATGATTGAACGTGACAACATAAGACTGACTCGCTAAGTGCTGGATAAATATATGACCAAAAAAAGGTCCTCATAGGTGGCTCACATTCACTCATATTAACTTCAATGCTAATCAAACCTCATATTTTTGCTAAGTGGGGACTGTAGCAGGAACCCTAAGCAAGCACAGAGAGAATGTAGAAAATCCATTTACAAAAGCTACTGAACCGGCTCAAACAGAGAACCTTCACCGTGACAAGCTGCAATGATAACCCTCTGGTCACTAAGGTGCCCTCAAAAAAAGAAGAGAAAACTACATGACTGTAGTCTCGTTGCAGTTATGTTAGCAAGTACAAGTTCAAATTTGCTGTGTGTGTTAGCACAGTTTGCACATGTACCGCTCTCTCTCTTTCCTGTCTCTTCTCCTGATACATTAAAAGCTTTAAAATATGAATAATGAAAATATAAAATTACTTAAGAAATATTTATTTTTAAAAATCGTTGTATGTGTTTAAATCCAGAGTGACATCACAGATGAGACTCATCCATCGCTGCAGTCTCTACTTTTACAACCTGTTCAGCGCATCCCACAATACCACACACTTCTGCAAGTAAGATGTGTACTCATCCTTACTTCAAGAATGTGGATTTTTAGTGAAGTTTTGTATATGATTTCACTTTAAAGCTCTCCAATTATACATTTAACGGTTCCTGTGGCTGATGGTACAGCATCTAGTGAACTGGCCATTCTGTGTGTTATATTTCAGAGTCTTCTGCAGCAGACAGAGTCCGATCATCCAGATTATTACCTGATATTAGTGTCCGTACAACAGCTTCGCTCTTTCATGACTCAGTACAGTCATCTGCTCCATCACAACCAGGACATCCTCACTCACACTCATGCCCTGCGTGAACACTCTCACTTGTGTGCACACCAGGAGAGGATCTCACACACTCGCAAAGAGCTCAGCAGGTAAGAGCTGATATATATGAGAGGGTTTTCACACTACAGGACTTATCGTCTGTTGTTTTTCTTTAGGTCTACAGTGAGACAGCTCTACAAAGTTGACTTTGACAAAAATTACTGCAGTTCACAAAGGTGAGAGCATTTTGTTTAGGCAAGTTGGACAAGCTGCTAAATTGGCTTTGTTTATTTCAATGGAAGACATATTGTTTATCATCATGCTCAAATACACAATCCAACAGTTACTCAAGAAAATCTACATAAATTTGTGGATTTACATCATTTATTTTCTTTCTTTCTTTCCAAGTGACCCCTCACGCCGCAACAAACGCAGCCCTGATTATGAACCCAACCCTTATCCCTACGACTCAGAACCATTGCCTGTGTCCTTCCTCTCAGATTCCGACATGCGCCACAAAGCCATTCCGATCCCTCTACGCAGCATCCCAGAAGCAAATAGATCAGGATCTGGCCTCTTTACTTATGGAGACTCCCGCTGCTCCAGTCCATCACATTCATCTGACTCCAGCATTGACATCGCTTTTGTGCGCTGCAGTCCCTCTCACAGTCCACCTCGACCACCCCATAGCCGGGGACGAAGTGCTGCAGGTACAGGGTACAGGGCTAAGAGGGACTGTGTTTCACCTGACTCCGCTGAGATCATGAGACCACACCCTCTTCAAGCAGTGCAGAGAAAAAGCAAATCACTGAACGGCCTGATTGATGGTCTTGATAGTCCTAGCCACCAGTCGAAAACCTCTGGCCATCCCAAACTTGAGCGCCAATCCAGTGCCAAATCAGGACTAAGAGGCAGCAGCCCAAAACACAGATACGAGGCTGACACAGAGGAACAACCAAGACTTACACATCAGAAGGTACAAACATTTTCATATTTAAGTCAATACCTCTCAGTTCTCACAAATAATCTCACAAGTCTTGATTTTAATTTGAAAGGACAGCATTAAGAGTGCATCACCCGTTGACTGGATGTACCCTGTGTGAATTCACCCATAGGTTTTGTATTAACAATAAAGGAGGCTCAGAATGGGCATAGCCAGTCATCGCCAGCATGGAAGTGCGTACTTAAATGGGTTGGGAGAGGTGGAACATAGTTGTAGTGAAGAAGTCTGATTAGTTTAACTCTTACTAAATCTTAAAAAAAAAAACAAATATAAAAAATAATTCACCCCCTTCAGTTTTCACAAAGGCCAAAACTAGTGGTTTCAGAAAACAACAACTTTGCAGCACCAGGGGTGTAAACATGTATTTCAGCTCCAAAGGTGTGCAGTTTTAAGATGGGAGTTAATGAGAAACATCTCACTTGGCCCCCACCCCCCTGCAGCCAGTCGAGGTACTACAGTTCAGTAATACAGTCATATTTCATATCGACAGGGAGAGCAGGGGGCTACTGCCTGAGCATCACTTGCCTCTTGTCTTACAACGATCCCAAAAACACCCAATAAAATGTTCAGTAAGCCACATGACCTCCCCGTGTAGCTTTACTCTATTTGTGCTACAAAGTAAATTAGCCCCACTTACAAGTGGCTGTTTGGCCAAACCTCCCTGCTTCATTTTGCCCTGTAAATGAGGGAAGGGACTTTTTGTAACATAATGCATAGAATGCCTAGTTGAATGTTTTTACGCCTTCTGAAGGTTTGTAGTCATTCTTATGTATACATTAATTTAAGTACACTTTACTTATATTTGTTGCACTAGGAAAACCTACCTCTGTACCTAAAAAACTATTAATTCTGACATTCTTTTGACAATTGTTTACAAATATTTTGTACAAATATATTACCTTCTGAAACACTTTTGTGACCACATGATCTCTCGTTGCATGTACAACTGAGAAGCTATTCACGCAATCAGTTAAAAAAGTTGTAACCATAAACCAAAGTGAGATGTTTACAGGTCTCCAAAAGTTGTATTTGTAGTTGTTTTTTGGGGACAGCAGCACAGTAGTGAAGTGATAACCCTGGCTGGCTCGCAGTGATATGGTTTCATGTTTGAGTCACATCGTTGCCAGGTGTGTGTATTTCAGTACAAAAAATTTCAGTACAAAACTTTGTATAAAAATCTTCTCGCGGTTCAGGATCCTCGTGGCCTGGCGTGGGAGGAGCTCAAGTTAAGGGCTGTGTCAGATGACTACAACCACACTCCCTTGAGTGAGCGGAGTAGAAAAGAAGGAAAAGGATTCAGGAACTCCTTTAAGAAACTATTTAAAAAGAAGTAAGTTGTGAGATGCACAGTTCTGTTAGTATAGTACTATGAGCAATTCCTGGTTTCTAAAGCATTGTCAATTTGTGTGTGTCAGGTCTAATGATGGAAAGGAGAAGATGTCGGTGAAGAGTGAGTCTCAAAGCAGTACTGATCTCGAGTCTACCATGACCATCCACACGGTAGACATTGACAGAGGAACCGCTGTATAAACTTTCCTTTTCCATCGATTTTACTTTCAGATATGAACCACATACACGTGTATTCTTTTGTTTGGTTCAATATATATTTATTTGATATTCACAGCTTCAACTTTGTGTAATTCCCAGCAGGAAAAACCTATTTAAAACAAAAGTCATTTTTAATGACAGAAACGATGCTAAACACAATAGTTGTAAACACATAAAAATAATTATGGTAATAATAATAAAATAAAAAACAATTGGCTATAAAACTTACAAAAAGGCTTCTTTAACTAGGTTGTTCAAATACGATTTAGGTTAATTTGGCTTACATTGATTCCAAAGGAAGTAATGTGGCGGGGGCCCAGAATGGTACCACTAGTTCAGGATTAGAACTCAGGTGCCCCAGTGAGCAGCTACCCTTTAAACCTTCTGCTCACAGACTGCTAAGTCAGCGAGCGTAGATCTTTACCGTGCTTATATGGCTTGTAAAGGCAAAATACAGGCTTAGCAATGCTCAGCCATTGCTCCTTAATGTGACTATGCATTTACCAGAGATGAGAGATAACAATTTAATTCCTAATTCTGATGAAAACACTGAAAGACATGTAGGAATAACAAAATGTTTGTAAAATATATATATATATATAAAAAAAAGAATAAATCAAATATAATTGTATGCAATATAAAGAACAATAGAATTCAAGCATGCTATTTTGATACTGTTCTTGTGTTTACCTACACACCATTTCAGACTCAATTGAGAGACACACAAGATGTATTTCACCTTAGTTTAATGTGTTAAATCTCATAAAAGAGGTTCACATTTGAAACAAAATATTGGCTTTGTACAGTCTGTAAAACTCGCAATTATTATACACTATATACAAAAACATGTGCATCACATTACACGAGAGAATGCTGCTGAAATGGACATGAAGCGGTTGTGCTCAAAGCATCCCATATCACATTTAGTATTCATTCAAGCATACAGAATATTGTTACTCGAGACTTAGCTATGACACGGTTTCATCCAGATGTAGTGTTTTTTTCTAACGTTACCATTGCGCATGATCTCATGATGAGTGTTAAACGCATGTTAGAGGTAGAGACGACATGCTAAATGTTGACATTCAGCGAAACGAAATATGATTTAACAAATAGGATCAGTTAGTATTCCAATAGGACGCCTTTAAAAACAGGTGAAAACGCTCAAAAGCTTCACAGCTACATTCTAGAAAGAGCTTTTTTTTCCTAATTCCCCTTTCATATTTACACATACTGCATTCATAAGACAACGTTGTCACCGTTCAGAGCTCAGTGAGACTGATAAATAGGTGTTCTGTTCGTTATTATGCTTTACTAGTGCCACCACAGCATGAAAGTGTGTATTCACTCATTAACACACAAATATACACAGAGACACGTCAACAAAGCACAGGTGTTGTGCAAACGTTCCATTACAGTGTTTGGTAATACTAAAACATGACACTTGGCTTTTCTGTATACATAAATAAAATAAAGAATGTCTTCGTTATGTCGATGTACATGGCTCTTAAAGATGGTCCTGGGAGTATCCCACCTAAGAGAACAACCAATCACAATGAGCTATTATTATTATCTAAATTTTAAGGAATTTGTCCAGGGCGATTGGAAACATGATCCTACACCCAAAAAAAAGAAATGCAGATTTGATGAAACTCATTGTGGAGTGCTTAATTTGTTTGGTGTGTTCACGAAAAAAATACTTTAAGGAAGTGGACTAACTTTAGAAACACTGAAAAAAATTATGTCGTAATGGCGCCTCTGATGAATTTAAAGTGTATTACACAAATAATGGAGTGCTGATTATCTGTAGTTTTACAGCTAACGATATTACCTAGAACAACCTGAATCTCTGTTACTCCTGTTCCTTTTTAGGTTAAATACAAATACATAAGTTAAAAGATAACCAAAATGTAAAAAAGAATTTTGTGCACTTTAATAATGTAGTGTCAGTTAAACCATCTTTCTTTGTGCTGCTAATAGAACACAGCGAAACGAACACCGACTGAGGAATGGTGAGTCAAATGCTGGGTTGATTCGACCACCCTCACACACAATATTTAAACTCATCGTAACATTTTCAGGGTGTGTTCCTACTTTAAGCATTGAATATGTTAACTGTGCACTTTTATCATAAGTGGAGCTGTTTATAGAGCTCTTAATGCAGCACTGAAAGCTACGAAGCCAACAAGATGCAAATCGAGCTAGATAGAAAACCTTGTACGTTTTTTTATACTGATGCACCACACTGCAGCAGCATCACATGAAAAGAACTGAACTGTTTATCTGGGGCTGTACTCACACTAGGCATGGTTCCTACCCTTCTCATTTCCTGATGGGCCACATTCTCATTGCACGTTACGTTCTGAGAATGCTTAAGTCAAATCTTGCACCTTTAATTAAAAAAGACGTTTTTTAAGCTGTGTTTTATTTCTTTTGAGTCACACATGGCAATATTAAATAAAACTGTATCTTCTGTAGCAGGCCAAGTTACTCAATTAGTGCTATGTTGGATAAATTAAATTTAAAGGTTCAATCTTAAAAAAACAAGTTTTGGAAGGTGTTGGGATATACATTTTTGAACTAATGCTATGTGTACAAATATATTAGAATGGTTTCATTTCATTGAGTCTTTTCTGGACACTTTGTAAAAAGCTAAATGTGTTGCAAATAACAAGCTGTTTTAAACTGATCACATTATTGCGTCACAATGCGGTTTCCCCAACCCTGAATATTGATTGACAGTCACACATTAGTTTACCATTCCTCAGTTTCAGTTAACAAGGATGTTGTGTCCGCCATTATCTGCCCACGAAGGAAGCAATACCCTTGCTCTGTTTCAGGATGCACATCTTAGCATCGAAGTCTTCATCATCCACCCACAGATGAGCAGCAGAGCTTCATACTTGTATGGTTGAGTTACGTTGTTGCTCCTCATGTTTGTGTTTTACTCCTTATCAGTGTAGGTGGTTACAGGAGATGTGACATCACAGCTAATTTACATCTACAGCAACACTGCCCCTAAAACAGCATGAATCGTTGGCGCCCCCAAAATGGGAGTTTTTAACTCATCAACAACTAATTTGGATTTTTTTAACCAAAATTTAGCTTGCTATGTTCAGGACAGCCAGAAGCTCAACATCACCTCTTATTATATTCCAAAAATATTGGCCCTTTAAGAATCCAATTTTCAGTGCAAGAATATTTCTGAGACTACATGCAAACCAAGCCTGAGCCAACTGAAAAACGCTCTTCCAACAGGACTGAGGTCAGGAAACAGTGCCAGGACATGTTAATCCATTTTTTAGGGTGTTACAGTTGGAAATGAGCTTGATAAGGTTAAAGTCCTGCAAAGTTTCTCTTCAACCTTCATGCAACACGCCTGACTACAGTAATTAATCTCCTCTTGGCTTGTTTGAAGCTACTGGTTTGTCTTTTGAAACAAGTTTGAAACAAAAACCAGCAGGGGGCTCACTCTCGAGGAAAGACTTTACCCACCTCTGGCCTAGTGTGAGTACACCAAAGAGTCTGACAACTCTGTTTGTAAAACAATAAAATATATAATATATTACTATATACCAGGAAATCATTTCCATCTTTAGATTTGAGAGTTACAGTTCCATGCTGTGCAGTTATGTAGATTTTATGCTATCTACCGGCATTGCTTTTTACCGAGGTCTCAAATATATACTTTTACGAGATATCAGGAGGCGGTTTCCCATCAAAGCAAAAGTGTTTTTTTCTGAACTGTTTATATTAAACCGTTTTCTTCTGTAGAGTCTTTTCTGTAGCGTTGTGTTCAGTAGCTTTTAAAGGAAAAAAATTATTCTCAGGAGCATGACATGACCTTTGTTTCATGAGGTAAGGCAGCATGTTTTTTTTCAGTAGCTGTTCTCATGGCCGGCGAGGATGTACAGGTTACTCTGAGCTGTAGGGTCTTCCGTTGGTTTGCTTTCCAACACCACCACTCTGAGAGACGAAGACATATTTGTAAGAACGAAGCCTCTGATTTAGTGTGATGTACAAGTGTGAACTTATTCTCACCTGTCGGCACCCAGGAGCCGGTAGGTTCGTGTGTTATCAGAGATCTCCTGAGTAATCTGAAGCAGAAAACAACAGTTAAACTAAATAAATCAGGACTAACTTATTGTGTCTTCGCATGCTTTATTGAGGCAGGCACGCTCTCGATCCTGTTTGTGTCTGTGTGTGAGTACACACATCCAAAAGACAAGTGACACCAGTATATTACACATAAATTAGTTTAATCAATCACTACAGCATCACAGATCACGGAAGTCATTGCAACATGTAACTATCCAAAAAAAACATATGAAAAAAAAGAATGTAGACAAGTAATTTAATTATATTGTGTTGTGTTGTGTTGAAGATTTGAAATGATGCAGACTTGCACCCCATCAGATCATGCAAGGGTTCTGTTACATTGAAAACAGTTTCAGGTATTTAATGAAAAAATGTTTGGGGTTTACGAAAACTTACTCACTTTAAAGCAGGTTATTGATTAAATATAAACATGGACTGTATATAACAGGAACATAGTAAGCATGAAATCAGACAAAGGTTTTAGCAGAAAGAATATGATGCTCAGAGTTCGAGTAAATTATCCATTTCCTCTTCTGCAAAACGTCACTACTGGAGTCAAAAAATGCACTAAAAATAAGATTTGGTGACTTGGAATTGAAGAGAACATAATGTTGCAACTGCTCTCACTCAAGTAGCCCCACCCTTAATTATGTAAAACTTGAAAGCTTAATACAAATAGGTTATTAAAAAAGACTACCTGTTTACAAAGTTTTTCCAGCAACTTACAGATTTGCTAAGTAGCATTTTATGTACATTTTAACGCTATTTTCAAAGATCATATAATGGGTTTCACAAAATTAAAATAGTTTATTAAGTCAAGGCCAGAAGTTAAGTTAAAGCATTCTCACTGCTGCGGGGCAAATTTTTGGGATATTCCAGGTAAATTTTGCATTAATATATATATATATATATATATATATATATATATATATATATATATATATATATATATAATATATAAAAAAATATATTATATATATATATATATATATATATATATATATATATATAAATAAAACCTTCAAGCACTTAATCTGAAATGTAATCATGAAAACTCAGCATTAAAAATATTTTAAGCACCTGACTTTTAGTTTGAACCCCTGAGCAGACACAGATCACATACCTCACTGTTTTTAAAGCTTCGTCCCTGCATTCCATGCTTCCAAAACGCCAGAACACTGTCTTGAAGACACACTTGAAAAAAAACAACAACCTATCACTAGCATTCAAAGCACACAAATGATTATGATTTTAGAGGGAAGTATTTACCTATTGCCTCAATCTGGAAGTTAAAGGTGAGTTCAGTTGACAACTTCCTGTTTGATTTCAAATTGCCCTGTAAATTCACCAACTTTATACACCCTGCAAAACACAACCACAACAACTGTGACAGGCTCTAGGGGTGTAGCCAGTAATCATAAACCTTTCAAAGTATTACATTTATTAAGCTCTGTTGACACATTTAAACATTTTGATACAGTAGTTTTAAAATCAAAGACAAAATAGCTCATTTTCATTTGAAAGGTTCCAGGATAAGAGAAATGTAGTAATGAAGTAATCTTTGATTATTGTTGCTTGTAGACCATGTGATTAAATATTTATGGTTGAAATACTGGAAAATGGATCTGATTGGTCTCTCTGCCCAGTGCGTTTTCTTTCAGCAAGAGCTGACATTGGCTCAAGCAACACTCGGAACTGATGGCAGAGGTGGAGACTAGAGAACAACATTTACAACTTTAAAGTTGTATTTATACCCAAAATCCTTCCTTGTAACTTGTAAAATATGTTATAAGAATTTTTTGCTGGGGAAAATGTTGCTTTTGACATTTCAAAACTGTTTTTACAGAGAACAAATTATTATTATTATTTTTTACAAAAGATCCTAAATAGGAAATTCTATACTTTCAAGCCATTTCAAACTTTTTTCATAGCCTTTATGATGTAATTTTTTTTGTGTTGCTGTCTTTGAGCTTAAATCTGGGGTCCTTTCTTTATTTCTCTCTTTCTATATATATATATATATGTAGGTAATATATAGGTAATAGGTAAATCACTTTTCCTTAAAGGTTTCAGGAGCAATTTTTCATGAACAGACTTTTAGATGGACACCTGTACTTTTACTCATGCGAATATGACTGTGCTTATTTTACTTGATTACATTTTTTTTCTTTAAGGACTGAGTCATATAGGTTCTACATTAATAGATTAGGAAATAAATGAACTTACGATCCAGACACACAAGCACAGTGTCTTTCTCTAGTTGGGTCACATGTATGACACACGTCTGAGGAGTTTCTGAAATCACAAGACACACTGGTATAAAACATAATTTGAGCCAGTGATCATCGCTCTGAGACGCTGTGATGCTGACCGGGCTCTGTGAACATGGGGTTACCAGCGTTGGGATCAACGGTGCCAAACGTGACCACCTGGTCGGGGTGGCTTCCTTTGCTGACTGCCACACACACCAGTGGATAATGCTGCTCGGGTAGCACCAACATCTCAAAGACTTCTAACGGGCACGGCAGGGTGAGCTCGATGCTCTGAAGAGACTCAGAATAAGAGATCGATAGCATCTGGATTGATTTAGGTATTCTATGAGGAAAACCTTCTATTACCTTGATTAGCATGAAGCGCTGCATGGCTTCAACCCATTCAAAGAGCATTACACTAGACTGGAAAGCTCCACATAGGTACTTGTGACCTGTGTATGGGTTTCGAACTGCACACGCAGAATAATTAAATATTAATCTCCACTTTTATTCATCAGACAATGCAGATTTATTTTAAATGGCGCGAAAGGTCAAGGGTGTATTTTGAAAGCTTTTTTACTCACCGACACAGCATTTCTGGCACCCTCTTGTCTCTGGTATTTTATTGGACACAGTAAATTTCCTGAAAAACAAGATGACTGTGTAAGATGAAAACAAATCTTTGAAAAATGAATACTGAAAATGAGTTCTTACCGTGGGATGATTTTGTCAGGAAGTTTGTGTGTTGGTATGGCCACGGGTAACTTTTGCATTTGTCGAGCTTGCTCGAAGAGCCCTGACAGGTTGTATGAGTACAGCTGTGAAGCTTTCCCTGGCAACACATACAGAAACTGTTTATATATCTTAAGAATAAAGAACTTGTTTGTGATTCTGCCTATTTACAGCAATATAGTCCCACACAAACACGAGACATCATTGTAAAGACCAGGATGTACACTATTGAGTACACCAGGATTTAGTAGGGTAGCTCAAAACAGTCAAAATATAGACAAAAAAAATGTCTGCTACAGAGGGCATAAATGAATAGACTGGGTCTTAGGAGGATTTTATGCAAATATGTATTCATCTACTATAGCTATTCTAAACACGCTTTATATATTTTACTAAATGATGTTTACTTACCTGATATAGAAAGCAGCCAGTTGTTCATGACATAAACCCATGTGCACCTTCTTGGAACCAACTGAACATAATTCAACAGAAAAAATTATAACAATTATACTTCATTTAAATCCTCATGATTTAATCAATTTGACAATGGCTTCACCTGCTCCATAGAGCTCTCATGGATTTCGTTCAGGTTCAGGGTATAAATTCCTTCCTCTGCACCAAAGATCAGATACTGGTCTACACGGAGGCATCAGGAGAGAAGGTTATGAAAATCATGAGAACATAGAAATTATGGCAAGCTTTCATGATGTGTTTCTCACCTCTGGTGTTTGGGTTGATCCAGGAACAGGCACAGTGAATCTTCAGAGGACAGCCGTTAAAAACTTTAGAGAAACAGGCGCCCATCTGTGCAGGAGAGAGAAAAGGAGTTCCACTGTTACTCGGTTAATCAATGCTTGCTAATGTATGACCAGGAAAACATTTGATCAAAGAAAATTATCTGACCTAGACAAACAATTTACACAGAGCTTTAAGTTAAGTAACATCTTCATAAAAACCCATACACATTGGAACATGTCTCTGTGCCCTCGCCATCTAATTTCTGGATGAGCTAGTTACTCTGAGAGTCAATTTATGGAAAGGAAAATAATTAAGAATACAAGCAGCAAATTGATCCAAAAAGTTCTCAAACAGAGAAGAAAATATATAGGTAACACGGTGACAACCAGACTAATATTAAAGCAAATCTTAAAGTACAAGCAGCTGATACTAACATATTCATCAGAAAACTAAAAATACATCCACAAAATAACATTTGTTTAAAAACGGTAAAAAATAGGTTTTTCAGCAGTAAACCAAGCTATGCTTTATGGTCTAACTCAAACTGACTCAAATAATCAAACATTATAGTGGATTTCACTCATTTTATCAATGAAAAAAACATATATTAAGTGGATCTTAAATGCATTTAGAAGCTGATGCTTAGTCTAGTAGGAGTTACTTGGCCTAGTAATAGCTTTAGCATGATTAAGAGTCAAGCGCCAACCTCCTGCTTTCCCTCTCAATGCGCAATAGCAAGTGACTGAACTACAGTTCCTCGACCTGCCTCTAGAGTCTTGAAGCGAGCAGGCTCTCATTCACTCCCATGTTAAAAGTAAAAAAATAATAAATAAAAAAAAATCTTTGTACACCCCTGGCTCCATTAGGTTTGTTGATTCAAAAAATTTGTTTTAACACTATTGGGTGGGTCAATTATTGTTAAATTTGTTTGTTTAAGATATATGATCACTAAATTAATATTAAACACTAAAGTTATACATAATAAAAGGCAGGGGTTTTAAAGTGGCAGATTATTGATGGTTCTTCAGCTAGTCTCATCACTTGTGATCCTTTGGTGTCATTAATTCCAGGTAATTTCATCTGATAAACTTGGTTTCTCTGTGATTGCCAAGAAGTGACACACGTTTGCGAAGACAATAGCTGGTTATTCCCACTCTGAGCCTCTTTTACCTTAATCAGAAACCTATGAATGACATCATAGACACTACGTTCATGTTTTATAAAATTTTTAAGAGCTACACATTGCGATTTAAAAATTCAGAAAACAGATCAGATCAAGTTCACAGGAATTTCAAGGTCCTTTTCAGGCGTTTCAAGTATTAAAAATGACACACATTAATAATTTTTGTATAAAAAAAAATTATATATATATATATTTTGTTGTAGATGACTCAAACTTCTGCATTTTGCTGTTCACACAGTTTGAAAGGTTTTGAGCTACTTTTCAGTCGTGGATCATTAAAAACCCTACAGAGCCTTTTGATTAGCTGACTCAGGAAGCTTTTTGCATCAAATTAGATTTTCATAACGGACAAAACCATAAGGAATTATCACAAAACAAAGACTGCATTTTAAAAAGATTTCAGCCCTAACTTATGACCACAGAACCTTCTTCTCACTTGGTTTTTCATTCTTCCACCTCCCAATCAAAGCACTTGGAATGAGTTCAAAGACTTATACTCAAGCTCTTATTAATCCTTGAGAAAACAATGCTACAATTCAAGCTTTTTCAAATATTTAGTGGAGAGAATAACATTCCGAGAGAAAGCTGAGTAACTCACGTGGACTTTGGGGGTTGGAGGAAGACCATTGCTGATTGGCAACTACAAAAAAAAAAAAAAAAACATTTGAATACTTTGAATACTGGATTTACATCTACATTACAATAAATGCACAATCACTCATAGAAGACTTCATCACAAATTCTAGAATTTGGTATTTGAAAGAGACAGACAGAATTAAAGGTGAGGTGTGGGATTTTTTAGAAATGCTTGGGCAGGCCGTATAGCTAATCGGCAGGTGCTTTTAAAAAAAGTGACGTTGTTTTGGGGATTTCTGCCATTTTCTGCCATCAACATTGACTACCGATGATCACACACTCCACCTTTAACAGTAAAAAAGAGCAGTTTATACAGAGCCAGACATTTTTCTGTGATATATAACGAGATTCTCCGTACCTTTAGGCCAGATGAGGGAAGGGAGGCCAGTTTTTCTTTCTCCCCGTTCTCCTGAACAGACACTCCATTACCTACAAATTAGAACACAGACTTTACTGTTTGATTCAAGACACTGCTATCTAAGAAAAACTATGCAATTTATCCTCATAACAATCCAAAAACTTACAATACACAGAAAATGAAAGTTTATTTCTGTTGGCTGAACAGATTTTCTACAATTCAAATTGTTCCCTTACATATCTGGACCGTTTTTATGTATTTTATTAAGCATATCTAAACTTCTCATGCATAATGTTGAACAAAGTATAGTTTGAAGTTAAAAATAGCTACAGCAGACCAACAAACTCAATCCAAGTTGTTTAAAGGAATAAAAACTGGAAAATGAATAAGGAATTTCCTTTAATGCAAAACTATACATGAAAAAGGGACAGGAGATCGTTCAACCCTAATATTTCTTGAAGACGCAGCTCCATCTCTTCTCGTGCTGGCATCCTGACACTGATGGATCTGGTGTCTCTCCAATCCTGGTTCAGAGAGCAGCAGCACTCAACTAATTATACCAAGTAAAAAATGACTGTATACGATTATGTATAAAAAAAAATCAAATTTGAGCAAATCAGGAATTTAATCCTGTTGGTCTACAACTCCGTAGATTAAAAAAACTGTTACTGTATGTTACTATGGTTATGTGCCAGCCAATCAGAACCTCTATTCAGAAAGACCATAGCATAAACATGACGTAACCATTAAAAGAACTCGTCTTTTTGACTATTTAAGATAGACACAGCTAGTTAGCTCTAAAATAACTACAGCTATCAACACAGGGTGGCAGCTCTCTAAATGTTACTCACATTATTTAAAGCACAAGGCATGGAGGAAGGCTGGGAAAGCTGTCTACCAATGACAGGTCAATATGCTCAAGTGAGCAGTTCTTAGCTTACTTTGCTCTTCGGGATGTTCAGCATGGAGCCATTCCCAGAACCTATAAATCCCATCATCCCCGTCATGCTCAGATGGTTTGTTACCTAAACTGCTACGTCTGTGTAGGGGAAGTCGTGGAGGAGGTGGTCTGGGTGGCACATAGGAGGAGGGGCGAGCTGGGGGGGTGGGGCTTGCAGCCGCTGGAGAACGTTTTATGGTTCCTTCTCCGGTGTCGTCCTCTGAGACACTGCTGCTTGGAGTGGGCGATAGAACCTTCGGCTAAAAAAATGAGGAAGAGAAAGAATTAATTTTTAGAATGAATCATTCTTGTTTCAAAACATTTTTACTTATAGGCCTCCTTTAAAAGTGAAGGAACTAGCATATGATGTCTGAACAGCTTTATAAATTCAGCTTTAAGCAAAAACTGAGACAACTTGAATAATAATATGAATTTGTGATCCTATAATATCATTATCTTAGAATTTTGAAATTGGTCTTTCAGAAAATATTAAATATTTGTTGTGATTATTTAAAAAACACTGGATGGATTTTGATCGTTTTAGGGGTTTGCACCCACAGTTATAAGCCACATTCCTTTTCTATGTGCCACTCCAAACTGGGAGAGTCTGCTTTTAGTTACTATACTGCTCACAGGTGGAACCAGCTTCCTAAAGAGATTAGAGGAACTAAAATCTTAGCCACATTTACATCCAGACTAAAAACACATCTATTTCTGCAATCTGCCTTAAACTTCTGATTTTCTTTTTATTTGAATAAGAAAGCCTGTTATGTTTTAACCCTTGCTCTTTTATCTTGGATCTGTTTTATTGACTGTTTTAGGTCTGATCTGTTGTTATTCTTCTGTAAGACACTTTGACATTTGCCAATATGTACAACAATGTGCTATACAAATAAAATGACCTTGCCTGCCATTACTTCAATATTTTTTCAGTATGTAGATACACAGTATGCATACAGTAGCTGCATGCTTTAGAATAAAGAGTTTTTTGAGAGCCCTTTCATTGTTCTTCTGAGGCCTCGGTTACCTGGTTCAGGAATGAATCATTTGGCTTAACATGGCAAAAAAAAAAATCATTGGGAAAATTAAACTGAAATCTGTCCGTGTTAAGATGGAGAGATAATCTGTATTATAATTTTCTGTATATATATTTCATGCAATTGGTAGATGGCTTCTTGAATAAAAATGATTTGCTTCTTGTTCAGATTCGAGTGTTTTTACCTTAGGTGGCAGAGGAGGAGGAACTTTAGGTCTCATCGTTGAGGTGGAGTGAGAGCTGTGATAACAAATACAAAGCATTGTAAAGAACAGTTTCGCAGCAACAGATGGAGTGGTACCACAATGAAGGATGCAAGGACCATTCATAAGGTAGAAAACCTAAAAGTGATTGAATCAGGTGAAGAAAAGGAAAATGTGTGGTGTAATAAACACTAATGACTTGCTTTCTGCAGGCAGGAATGGACATGTGGGAGAATATAAGACACACAAAAAAGAAAGGTAACATTTAAGGGCCATCCATGAACTTTAGGATAGGTTTGGGGAACTTTTATCACCCTCAAAGTGTGTACATAACACAAATTGCCTTTTTCATCACTTTAAGTTCCAATCCAACAAAACAAAAAACACAAAACAACACCCAGGTCATCAGCGACTAGTTTACACAAACATCTGATCAATTTCTATCACTGGAATACACTTTCAATGCACTGTTTAACAACTATAATTCTGTTATGACAACTAAATTGTAATTTTTCACTGCCTTGACCCTGGCGGCTACATAACTGATGCAAATAACTAGTTGATCTCATCACTCTTTGCTGTTAATGAGTGTTCTCGGGTGACCTGCTCGTCTATGGATCTTCATGTTCGATGGGGCCCATGCTGGAGAGGTGATTAGCACCAGACCAGATGAGCCAGGCTCTCATTTGTGAGGTCACAAAGGAACTTCTCATGGGAGGAGTTATTCTCCTCAAGAGTGTATGCTCTGGGTGCTTATTTATTTCCCAAAACATAAATACATTAAAAAAAAGTGAATTGGCTACTCTACATTGCCTAGAAATTAGGCTACACTAGGCTTACGGGCTCTCTTCTAATATTAGCCTCTCCCCCAGAGATTGAAGAAGGATAATTGTTTTTCCTGAACTAAATTTTTTTTTTTACAGTTTCTAAGTTAGTAGTACATTGTAGTTCTAATTCTACGTCATGGCATTATCCAAATATGAATTTTCATTTAAACTTAATCCACATTAAGCCTCTTATTTGTGAAGCAACTGGAAAAAGAACTAAATAAATGCATTTTGACTGATTGATAGGAACGCAATAATTTTTATTGGTTAATATTTTAAGCAGTGTTGCTATATTGATTGCTCAAAATAGGGTTAGCTAGCTGTCGTATTTAGTGTTTATTAAAATAAAGAACAGAAGGTATTGTGACTCTGCTGGCGTGTTCCGGACTGGTTTAGATATTATGTTTATAGGCCTGGCTTCAATCCAAACCAACAATTTCAGATGGTTTAAATCCTGCCTTGCTGTAACACACCCACATGACTAGGAACTAGGTCAGTAGGCACTATGCAGAAAGCATGTGCAAAATCAAGAAAAAAATGCAACTTGATTTTTTTAAAATCCAATTTGTTTTGTTGTAGTTGAGGGGCAATATTATACTGTTGATACTTTTTGTATAAATGTTAGGGGGATTTTTTTTTTTATTCAGTCCATGTTAAGAAACATGAATGTTTACTAACTAAACAAATTCTTCAATCAAACGGAGTCCTGAAACAAACTTGTAGCCAATCCGCAAAATAGCTTTAGGGCTCTCATTGTTTTGGTGATTTAAAGTCTCATCATTGGCTCCCAGAAGTCCCATATTGCACCTTTAAATGACATTTAAAATGATGAATTAGGGAATATTAAATATTTACAGAAAAAAGTATTAATTAACAAGGCGCTCAGGTAAAACATGTTTTATTTCTTATTGTTTAATTGCAAAGGAAATCATGGGAAAGTAATTACTAGTATTTTTACATTTATTCTTGAAAACAAAATAAATAACAACAAAGACATTTGAAGATAAATGATGAAAAGAGTTAAGTAGAATCTGATTATTATAAAATGTACAGTTAAAAAACACATTGTCATCTGGACTCTTAAAATCTTTCAGTGTGTTAAAAGGTTTATATTGTCCTTTAGTTTCAACTGCAGAACAAAAGATCTGATTTTGGATGTTATAGCATGTTAAGATTTGGTTCAGTGAGTCAACAAACATTCAGTCTAATTTTTTACCTAAGTGACTAGATTCATGTGGATCCCAATGGATTCCAATTTTCAGTTTCATTTGTGAAAATAAAAATAAACAGATTTCAAACAAACATCAGCATATGTGACCGACATATGAGAGGACCAAAAAAAAAAAAAGTTAAATTTACAGATAAAATAAAATGCAATGTGGACTCAACCAAGAGCTATACACAGACAGAGACTAAGTACAGATTTAGGTTTAGGTTTAGTGTGAAGATGCAGTGAAAGCAGGTTTATAAGAGAAAAAAAACAGTGTTGAATAAACTTGAAATATATATATATATAAAAAAAAAACATATTATTCATATGTAAAAAACAGATTCACAAATAAATCGAAAGGAACTTGTATCTGTGAAAACATATTTATGGGTTGTGTTTTAATTTATAAACTTTTCTTTATGTGTTTATGAATCAATTTATTTTTGTGCATCTCTTTACATTTATTTGTAGACCTTAATCCTATGTATTTATCTTAGTGACTCAATAATAACCCATAGGTGTCAACTCTCGTCACATTCACTTGAATCTTATGCCATGTGTACTATCTGCTACTGTGTGCCTTTACACTGTGCTGCAAGTGTCACAAAAACAAGACTAGATTTACTCATGAAAATGTGCCTTTTTCCAAGTCAAAACTTGACTGTTACCATCAGAGAAGAGAAGCTCTTGAAAGATTGAGCATTAATGACGCAAGAATTAGGAACAAAAACGCACACATGCATTTCAATAACTTTCATGCATTTGTGATCCAGCAAGCAAACAAACGCTGACAGACACGCTCTAAAACCAACCGAGAGCATCCTTCAATCTCACACTTAAGTGACAGAAACAGACAGGACGCCACGGATGATCACTGGTGTTTCTGAATGATACAGATATCACGATGCATCTTTCGCTCACTTACTGCAAATCATCACCATCATCCTCCTCCTCATCCTCTAAATGTGTCACATGACCCCTGAGAGAGATGAAGAGGGTGAGGCTGAGAAGGCAGAGCAGCCAGAGAAGAGAACATACACACACAAACACACAATCAGCAGTACGAGCATCTCAGTGCCAAAGAGAGGAGAGGATTCTGCAGAGGTGAAGGGCCTGTGTTTGGCTGACCAATCAAAAGTGAGCATGGGAGGGGCTGTACCTTTGATTGAGCTCCTCAGCAACGGATTTCAGCAAACTCCTGAAAATTAACCAGAGATGGGTTTAACAAAGTGATTGGGCATGAGGTTTAATCAATAATTTTATCAATAAACACTTAAAGGTACTCTCCACTTAAAATCACTGTAACTTTAAGTGTCTGTTCTGTGAATCAGCGGTAGATGTCAGAGCCACACTGTTTACTAGTTTTATACGCTCCATGTTCAAAAGGGACGACTCCCAGCTGAAAAGTGGGGCAAGCACAAATGAGGTTTTTTTAATGAAGGACAAACACTGAACAACTCCTTCTCTGATTTTTAATCATATTTTGAGGTTTATGTGAGAAAATTAAGACAATGTGTCATGTCAATAAGTGCTGAACACATTCAGTTACCTTTTATTTATTAAAAAGCAGCTTGGGTAAACATGTTTTATTTGTATTACTGTTTAAATCAGAGGTAGAACTGACTCCACTACATAAACCCCTCATAGGTTTGTTTAAAGCTACTGGTAAAAAATTCTCCTGAAAAAGGGTTGAATCAAAAAGCAGCAGGAATGACTTTACCCACCCTTGGTTTAAGCAGACGGTCTAAACTGGCTTGAGACGGCAATGCTATTATCACCCATGTTATTATTTTGCAAAGCTTTCAAATGAAAGACATCCCAAACTACAATTTTTTTTCCAAAAAAGCACCAGCTATTCCTGAGTTGTCCACCAGGTGTTTCACTTAATTCCCCAAAGTTTAACACGCTAATTAAAGAGATATAATATTAAATAAGCTTTTAATTTTCATTAAAAAAAGGATTGTCTATAAAATTATTTGTACAAAATATAGTTTTTTTAAAGAGACCATTTCCAAGAGTCGTTTTTGCTTTCTAGAGAAATTGTAGCAATTAACAGCCATTATTTCACTCTGATTTGTCTAGTTTGTCTAATTCAAAAGATTTTGCCGTAAATAGCCAACTAGATGACACTAATGCTCTAAAACATCATTTAATAAAGACTAAAAAGCATACTGCTTTTATACACTCAGAAATTCCATGCACTCACTTGTTATTTCCCAGAATGCTTTGGGGCTCTAATGGAAGATCCTACACAAATAAAAAATACACTGAGATATACAGTTCACACAAGCACACAAAACTTATTACATTTATGTCTCACAAACCATCTCATGATGTGGTTCAGTCTCCTTCCTCAGAGGGGGCTCAAACTTCACCTTATCAACTAAAAAAGTGACAGATTTTAATACATTTGTGCTCTGAATTCTTAAACATATCAGGTTTATTAAGAGACTTAGCTTACAGTTAATCTCAGACAGAGTCTTTCCGTCTCGGGAGCTCCTGCTAGTCGAGCGGATTCGATGTGGAACAGACACGGGGGACTACAAACAGAGAGACCACAAAATCAACGTTGGCCTTGACATCTTTTCCTTAAAATCTGATCTAAAGCCCTGACTTTTCTTCATAACAACACTGCAATCATTGTTAACTGTAATTAGCCCACATGCGTTCACATTCACACTAACAGCATTTGCACACTGCAGCTCAGGGAACCAGACACTCTTGTACCTGGCAGCTGGCAGAGCCAACTGTCTGCCCTCACTTAGGATCTATATCTAAAGAAACAACCAATTCAAAATAATGATTTCAGTTTAGAACATAAGTGCTTTCCCAGAAGTGAGAAGGTAAAGGAAGACGCAGGTTTGTGAGCTCACCTCTGGGTCGATGTCGTCCTCCTCGGCATCACTGTGTGTGCTGTGGTCGGGGTTGTTAGATTTGTCCAAAAGCTCGATAGCAAGAGTCCTACTGAGCGGCTGGGTAACAAACGGATGCTGCAAGAGCAAGGTAATGCAAACATATTAGGACTTCATTTGAGATACGCTTGAGAATTTTGAAGCGATGAGACAGCTCTTACCTGTAGTAATCGGTCAGCTGTCGGCCTCTTCTTGGGATTTTTGGTCAAAGCAATTTTCACAAAGTGATGGAAATTATTTGTCCTTGATGAACCAAAACAAAAGAGACAATTTAGTGTTCGAGAGAAATTCTTCTATAGAATTGGATCAAATATTGTGTACCCTGTAGCCTTTTGGCTATTTGGAAACGGTCAGATCTCTCCAAAGTGAAAAGCCAATTAATCGCGACCAAACAGAGTTTGTTTAATAAATTACAAATTCTGTGTCTGCTATTCCCCTTTTTCAAAAGGAGCATTGGTCTTAGTGGGGCTATCTATACCATCTAGACATTTTCCAAAACAGCATGTTAAAAAACTTCCACGATGTCAGAGAGAGAGGAATCTAACAAACTATGAGCTGCAACAAGATTAGTTTGAAAATGTTCAAATGTTTGCTTGAATTTGCATAAAACAAGCAACAGTTTCAATAATCCAAAATAGTTTAGCAACATTTAAGCAAACAGAATAAAAGTTTAAATAACATCCAAATAGCTTTGACAAAAATAAAACTAATATTTTTTTTAAATCTACACCCATAAATGAATGGATATACCCCCAAAGTTTGCAGCCACAGCATTACGATAGACAGTACACTTGTACTTTATACCAGCTACATTGACCTAAACTATAACTAGAAAATATGTTAAAGTAAATTATTTATTTAAAAGTTCATATTTTTTTACCATTCAGAGACAATCAATACGAGAACATAAAAAACAAGGGTTTCAAAATCAACTCATATATGGCCGCAGCTCCTGAGGGTTTTGTTTCAAGAAACAAACCAGCTGCTTCAAACAAGCCAAATAAAGAATTAATTAGGAGAATCAGGTATGTTCAGTTAAGTTTTGAGGGAATCTGTGTAGGCTTGTGGACTTCCAGAATTTCATTTGAGACCCCTGATCTAAAACCTTTTGCTTAATAAAATGATTTGTTAAGGGCAACAGACATTTTCCTAATGTGAGCTGAATTCCTTCTCTTTTAAACAGTTTAGATTTACAAATACTCACCACTTAATTTTGTCTTTGAGCTTCGGGGGTTGGAAATTACTCTTGGTCATTAGAAAGAGTGCTCTGAAGAGAAAAAGAATCCAATCAGGAGAAAGTAAATGAATCTAATGCAATATAAATATACCACTAATAAAAACCACTAGTCAACTCTCCAAAATCACCCAGCCATTGAGCTAAAAATAGTCCTCTCATGAAAGATCTAAGGAGACTTGAGTAATAAATGTCACAGGAAGGCACCTCATAGGGTGCAAGTCAAACATTGGTGGCTCCAGCTCTGCCAGCTCGATCGCCGTGATGCCAACGGCCCAAATATCACAGAGCTGATTATAGCCACCTTTCCTCTCGACCGCTGCTACCTCAGGAGCCATCCTGCAGTGAGAGACTTGATGAGAAATTAATTGTGACGGAAATTGTGAATCTATACAGAGGAAAAGCAAAGAGTTGACATACCAATATGGAGTACCAATAAAGGACTTTCTTTTGGCTAAAGTTGCTGATATCTGAGCAGAAACTCCAAAATCAGCTGTAGACAGAAGTATGTGCGTGAGACAGGGCTTTACTGCTGCTAATACACTGGAAATATAGCAGAATGTGTGTTTATACCTAGCTTAACATAACCATTGTCTGTCAACAGTATATTCGCACCCTAAAAAAACAGAGAGTTACTTCATTTCAAGAAAAGGACTGTAAATGATTGACTGCATTTGCAAATGGCTTATTACAGACCTGTACACAATTACAAGTTCATATGAGAAATTTCTTGGTTGCCAAAATCATTTGTGTGTAGCGTCCCTTAAAAAACTATTTATATTAATATTTGACCAAATAAATGTAGAATTTCCAATGAAAAAAACTTCACTAGAAATCAGCAAGAGATCATCAAATCAACTGTTTCTTTTTCAGTCTTAACAACCGATTTATTAAATTAAAGCAACATAAGAAAATATTATGTTGCCTCTTTTAAAGCACACAAATTTATAAAACAGCACTAATGTACTTTATAGAAAGGGAAAGTATCTGTACTTATACTGCAGTTTCAACAATAAAACTACCCTGACTGAGACTTTAAGGCCACCACATACCTATGTGTATTATCAGTGAGAAATGACACATCCGTACACGATCCAAAACGGGAAGGAGTTCACGCATCTGGCCAAATTATCCACTCTATCATGTCATCCTGGTTTGTCACAGAGTGTGACCCTCAAAATAAAGTGTTACCATAACCGCATTTTAAAAAATATATGAAGAATCATTTCCATGAAGAAGAAGACCTACAGTCTCTCCTTAGTAACTCTGTTCTATCAGTTACCATGACAAACAGAATTCACTCTTCACATATTCTATATCCAACACAAACTGATCATTTGATGCAATAATCCACATTCTATAACACTTTTCAATAAAGTGAGTGGACACTCAAGCTATTGTTTGTGTTTAAGTTTGTGATGACATTTTTAGTTCTCTTCATAACACTTCTTGTTTTCTGATAACTAACTGAAAGAGCTTCTGCTTCCTGCTTGTTTCTCCTCATCTTTCACCACTTTGGATGAAACTATCTGCTAAATGTGTAAATCTATTGATATCTTTGGTTTTCCCTCTAGAGGTGTCCATTAATTCTGTTACTCTATGCTCTCTTTCTAAAGTGTACTCAATCGTATTCTTAATTTTCAAACATAATCAAGCATTTAATTATCCAGATCGTTTGATATTAGTACAATTCAGACTTTCACATCTCACCAGTCAAAAGAAGACAACCATACAAACATTCAGGTTGTACCTTTATATCTCTGTGGATCTTCCCTTTGTTATGAAGATAATAAACACCCTGAATTAAACACAATTAGTTTAATAGTTTAAAAATTGTTATGCAATTTCAAGACATTTTCAAATACAAACTTTGGTGAAAGTACCTGGAGGGTCTCTCGACAAACATATGCAATCTGAGATTCTGACAAAGGCCCGGTGACTGTTACACACAGAAATAAATACATCAAACTCGGGCAAACAGAGTGAATAAAAGGGATAAACGTCGAAAAAGAGGCTCACCATGATAAATATCCTGGAGAGAGCCTCCACCACAGTATTCCATGCTAATCCATAATTTATCTCTCCTGAAACAGGTGCAATACGTGTTGACATTCATGATCAGCACTCGTCCAACCAGTTTGGATAACAAAAGTGTAAATAATAAGAGTGTTTCAGTTGCTTATGAAGTGAACTTTACAAAGAAGCAAAAACACGAGATTGAGTATTGTGACAGTTTGTCATAAAGTCTGTACTCCCAGTATCAATCAAATGCTAAATAAAAAGGCACATGCCTTTTTACAGTACATTTATACAGTGGTAAGTATTCTCTGTGATATTTATAATGCTAATATTGATTTATCTGGTGTTTGATTGCATGTGTGTACATGTACCTGAGGTAACTGCCAAAATATGCAACAATGTTAGAGTGTTTACAATCTTTCATCATAATAATCTCCTGCTGCACCACGTCAAAGTCCTCTCCTGCAAGAATCAGTTCCAAAAAGTAAATAGTTTAGTACAGAGAAAGACATTCACAACACAAAGAGTGAGTTCACATTGGCCTGTGGACTACTTCCAAGCATGGCTCAATCACATATGCCTGAACACACCACAGCTGTACCAGTTAACCGCTCCAGCAGAGATTGAGAGTGATAGGGTAGGGTCTGCAGGTGGTTAAACAGCAGAGTGTGTGCAGTGGCACGATGGTGTTGCTCACCTGGTTCCAGTTTGATGACTTTGATAGCAGCGAGTTCTCCAGTGCTAACATTACGAGCCTGCGGAGGGGAAGCAGAGGCACTGTGAGGTCTGGTTCCACAGCTGAGCGCTAACACATTCGCTCTCACACTCTGTTCTTTACCTCCAAAGATCAGCACCAAGCAACTGTTACTTCAATGAAGAGTACCTCTCTCACCAATCAAAGCATTAAACAGATTTCCAAAACCATTCCAATCAGCAATTTAAAAACATAAATGATGATTCAACAGTGTAGGAATTATTAAGAAATTGCGTTATGCGTTTATCACCGATGGCATGGCTTGGACAAAGTAATTCCTGAAATAATCACATTGGTATAGTGCTTTTCTAGACATTCAACACGCTTTACATCTTGAGGGGACGGTCTCTGAATGTAGAAGCAGTGTGCAGCATTCATCTGGATGATGTGACGGCTGCAATTCTGTGCCAGAAAATTCACCACACATTGCTAGGGCTAATGGCGAACAGGAGACATGGATAGCCAATTAGAGGAATGTAGCCAACTAGATTGTTAAGAGGGACTGTTAAGAGGGGGCAAATTTGGCAAATTTCGATATCAATACGAGGAGGTACACAACTAGTAAAATCATCTTTTCTTGATCGTACGACTAAACTTGTTTTCGTAGCCAAAGGGAAAAAAACAGACACTTCTAGAAATCTGGATAAATTCAACCAATCCAATCACAATTTAAGGATTCTTAAAGTGCTGCCATCAAAATACACAAAAACCATCAGACGTACAGCCGATGTTCCGTGGGTGTGATGTCTGAGGCTGAGACCTCGAGGTCCCACAGAGACCCTGGGATGAGCACCCCCTGCTGGCCTCACTTCTCCCATCCAGGAACTAACCAGGCTCGGACCTCATTCACTTCAGTGGGGACCAATCAGAAGTTTCAGGGTGATTTAGGTGAAAAATATTTTTGGAATATGCTTTTATCTTTTTACCATGCCATGGAAAAATACCCGTAACTTACACTACGGATTTTTGACTACCTGTTCTACTGCACTTCAAGTCACTGTATTTGTCCTCCATCTGCCAGTTCATTCATTTATAGAGGGCACTAAAAGCAGGTAGAAGTCTAAATCAAACTATTAACCAATAATATAATATATAATAACACAATAATAAATCTCTAGAGTAAATATAAGCAATAATCTCTTTCACACATGATCTGAAAAACAGATATGGTCACTACTGAACTGTAATTGAGAGCATCAATTTTTAACCAAATAAACTTTGTATTTTCATTCAATATAACACACATCCAGGACAGGTTTATATTAGGTCTGCTCAAAAGTAGCTTTCTGAATTTCTTTTATAGCACAAACAGTATTTCACATGTTCTTAACACACTCACACAAACACTCGCACAAAGGCTGCATCTATGCAACTAAACTGAGAGACGTCTATCCTCCGAACAGAAGTGAGCATGATGTCATTAGACACAAAGAGAAAGCGAGAGATTTTCCGAACACTTTATCTCAACTCTCTATAGAATTCCATTCAGTATTCCAAGAAACAGAGCAGAGGCAGCTTCTGGGGCAAACTATAAATGTTCAGAACACTGATGGTCTCAAAGCTAGTACATACTCACACAGGGCCTCTCTGATCCGAGTGAGGTATTTCACTCTCCTGTAACAACTCTTCTCAACACCGTTTCGACCTCTTTACAGAAAAAAAATCTAAATTGCTTTTTGGTATGAGTGTTATTGATCTAATCAAATCCCTCTGCAATAAATAAATTGTACTCCCGAGCTCAGTGCTGGCAGAGTTTGTGAAAAGCACATATCTTCTCTTCACATGAGAAACTCTGAGGCCCAGTTTCAGATAACTCTCTGTGGAGCTGGCAGAAAAATATTTCACTTGGTGGTTTTTCTGCTCCTACTTTTGAAACAGGTCATATGAACCCTCTCATACAACAAGGCTCTGATTGACAAAGCCAACGTGTATATTAAATACATCACCCCAACACACTCAAGCCACGCTCACTGTAAAACCCCAGGAAGAGGGAACAATTAGGAACAAACAGGATGGACATAGTTGTGGGCAAACACACTCACATGGACACACTTGCAGAATAAAGTTCAGCCACTTCCTGTCACCAGAGGAAGGCAGACACACATTTAAGTTTTGTTAAGGACATGATTGCACTTGCCCATCCTCTTTGATCCCGAACACCTCGCAACTGCCCTGTGGTGACCATCTGCTGTATTGCTATAGAAGTCTCCCAATTACAAACTCTCTCTCTTTGTGTTTGTCACATATAGATCACCTTCAGAGATGAAAGACCGAGTTTGACAGCTCAGCAGAGGCTCTCTCTGTGGAGAAGTAGGCCCTTTGCATTAAACAACACAGATATTTTGAGAGTTTCACACCATAACTTACACTCCAAATTGCTGCAAAACAACACAAATGCACTGTTTCACCACCCCCGTTGTCTCCCAGACACTGGTAATTCTGGTCAGTTTAGATAGAGGCATTGCCTTAAACCAAAGAGACGTGCTAAACATGTTATTGTACAGAATATAGTCGTGTCGTCGTTAAGGGAAGAGTGTATTATTGATTACATCGCAGTTTGGTGACGTTAGCTTGCTAGGTTCTGAAGGCATTAGTACCTTGTATACATCCCCGTATGTTCCGCTCCCGATTCTCTGGATCAGCTCGAAGTCCTCTTGGGGGTTTCTGCGCGATAAATCCAAGCTTAAATTCATTGTGCGGTTCGCCGTTTACCCCCCGCTGGTTTGTTTACGTGGTCCCGATATCAAAAACGGGAGGGGACGATGATCGCAGAGACATACAGCAACGGAGGGATACGACGGTCCAATCCCACGGAAACTACAAGAACATGGCCTCCTAAGCGCATGCGCACTAAGACGCGGACGACAGGCTAGGACACCGAATATGATGAATTATTTAAAACATATTTATCGACTCGCTTAAAAGAAATAAAAACAACAAACAGAAAGATATTTTTGACTTTTTTTATGAAATTGTACTTGATACATTGCGATACAATCGGCTTCCTTTATTGATCTATTGTACATCTTTCTTTCTTTTTACATATAAATAGGTATATATTTTTTTCTCTCTTGCCTCCTTTGGATTTCGAATACTGTAATTTTATGTGCCTTTCTCTTTAGTGGTATAATATTCTATGAATCATGTCATTTGTGTGTGTGCGTGTGTGTGTGTGTGTATTGTAATATAGTCAATTAAAAATTAAAAAAAATTATAATCCATAAATTGGACACTTTTAGCTATGGGTACTGTGTATAGGTGTATTTTTAAAAGAAAGCTAAATTTATGTACAATTTAACTAACATTCTTTTAAAACCTCACTACAGAACAAAAAATTCGAGCTAATACAACAGTGCAATAAAAGAATAGTAGAAACATAAAGAGAACAATCAAACTTTATTTATTACTATGATGAATTACAAACAACAGTGCAAAGAAGTATTTGGTCCCTGGGTGTTTTAAAAATTAGACTTCATAACTGTGAGGATCAGTTAATTTTAACAGTGATAGAATAAGATGATTTTTTATATGTCCCCTGTCAATCAGCAGGATCGATTTAAATAGGCATTTATATAGAAATTCCTCTTGGAAGAATTCCAACACAATATTGGATTTGTAATAAACTTTTTATGACTTTGGAAGAATCTGCAAGTTGCTGGATAAAATCCATCCTGAGACCTGATCTCTTTGATCATTGACAAAGGATATGCCATATAATAACAACAACCTATATATTTGTGTAGAAAAACAGGTTTTTTAACTTTCTTTTTTTAAAAAGTAAGAATTTTTAAAAAAAAATTTTTTTTTTTATGTTTTCTTTATTATTTCATCTCAGACCATTGACATCAACCTAACGATAAATGTATGGACTTATGATTAATTTACGTGACAGACATTTTCTAAACCAACAGCACAGTAAATCCAACAAATTTAGTAACACGTAACTTGCTTAACACTTTTCATCTTTTCCATTCCAACTGATTTAAAGAAAGCTACAACAAAAAAACTACTATAGGAAACTATTATACTATTAATAGGAAACTATTAAAAACTATTATAGGAGAAATATTCCATAATACAACTACTAGCACTGTGATTTTCTTTCAATAAATATCTAAATGTAAAATTTCACATATATTTTATTATTAAAATATATCATACTGAGTAAGAACTTCCATCAATGTCCAGCATGGCAATCAGCAAGAGAAAGAAGTATTTGAATGTTAAAAGTAATACTGCAATTATTTACACAAGAGTGAACAACAAGTTAAAAGTTCAAATCAGATTTGCCCTGATTAGAAATAAGTATTTGACCCCCAACAATCAGCAATATTTTGTAGCTTACAGGCGTCTCTTCCAACCACAAGAGATGATTTCTGCTATTGCCAACAAAAGTTATACTATCAAATACATGTTAAGCGAAGAGCCGGAAAACTTTTAACTACCTCTTATAGTAAATTCTGGATTATTTAGCTTTTTCATTTTCAAATTCAGCAAGGGGTCAAATACCTCTCTCCTCAATATAAATGTAAAAAATAACAAAAAGCTGTTACCAACTTAGTATACTTCAATAAATTCCAAACCAGATCATCCCAATAAAACCCGGTTACAAGAAAACAAAAATAAATTTCATCCATTTGTTACATTTGTAAGAGTACTTATTTAAGTGGGGGCACGTTTATACTTTGGTGTAACTGTGTATAAAAGCATCTGTGCTACCCAAACTAACCTTGTGTATCTTCTGGACATGCAGTGAGTTAAATATTAGAGATTTGGGTGTTTCTGAACAATCTTTGAGTGTGTTTGAGGCCTGAATGCCAGTGCCTAAAGAGTCTGGATGTCGCTCATGCCTCTGTGGGCGGATCATTTTCTTTAGCTGTACAGAAAGCTGCAAACTTAGTAACAGGACAAGATGTCCACCGACCCGAAGAACCCTGCAAGAAGAAAAACTGACTTGAGCTCAAAACCAAAGATATTGTGTAGATAAGTGATGAGAGTAAGGTCACCTCTCCATCTCTCTCAATAAGAGCGGAAGAGCGGTTGGCATGTCAGACCCACAACGAAACTTCCTGCCGAACGGAACGTCACAGAGTATAGCATCAACCCTCCCATCCGCAAGAGGAATTGCTAAAGAATGCAAAAACAAACATATAAGTATTGAACTTTTTATGTCACTAAACAAAGGAAATTGTCATTTATGAATGCAAACACATTGCATAAGCGCATTCTTACATTTTGCATTCTATTACATTGCAGCTTGTGAGTCACGGTGGCGCAGTGGGTAGCACGGTCGTCTCACAGCAAGAAGGTCGCTGGTTCTAGGCTCGGCTAGGGCTGGTGGCATTTCTGTGTGGAGTTTGCATGTTCTCCCCGTGATCGCGTGGGTTTTCTCCGGGTGCTCCGGTTTCCCCACAAGTCCAAAGACATGCGGTGTAAGTGAATTGAGTAAGAACAATTGTCCATAGAGTTGGCGGTTCATTCCGCTGTGGCGACCCCGAAAGGGAATAAAGCCGACATGAAGATGAATGAATGAATGCAGCTTGTGACTTATGAAATGAACCTCTGAGGCTCACTGGACACTGCCTACGCTGCTTCCCTTTCTCAGTTTCTCCCCATATAAAGCATTCTCCACAACACTGAAGGACAAATCAAATACATTTAATAAAAAATGGGGTCTATTTTCAAATATTTGGGCCCCAAACAGAGGGAAATCATTAGCGTGGATAGATGTCAACTTGTCACCTCAGAATATTGTCACCTTGAATTAACTTTCCTTATGCATTATTGTTTCCAATTAATTGTGTTGTGCTCACAAGGTTTTGAGGTTATTGTGTTTATTCAGTAGTCTTTTCATTTATTTATTTGTTTTAGGGTTGTCTCGATAAGGTTTTTTTTTGCTCCTGACACAATTCTGGTCATTTTTCAGAATTAGATTAAATTCATTAAGAATTACAAGACTATAACAGCGTCACGTTGTTTCGGGTTTCTTTTTTAATATCCATTCATGGACATGGATTTTTTTTACTGAATAATTGGGCACAGGTGCACAATAAAATATAAAAAAAATTGAACTTAAGCTAGTAAGCTTGTTTCTATTCTTCTGTGGGCTAAAAAACAAGTCAGTCAACGAGCTAAACCAATCAGAAGAAAGAGTTGCCGGCTTCCTCATGAAGTGTGACTTCTGATTGGTCATCCTGCCGATTACCTCATATAACAGAAAGTCTTCCACAGAGGTACAAAATATTTGTTTTGTGGAAAACTAGGATAAAAGTGTGGCAGTTTAAATCCCTGAGCAGAATTAGTGCAAGTGTTTTGCAATGTCACATTTTTTTTCAGATCCTCATCTTAGTGATGGGACCCGAATTAAATGTGCAAATTATTTTTTTTTTAACTAGTACTCCAAGGGCCTTTGGTTTAAAAAAAAAATATCTTCAACAAACCCATTGCAGAAGACTTTATTAGCTGGACTCTTCCTTCCATTCCTGACACTTTCACATTCTCTGCTGCTTTCTGCAACTGGGACTCATCTGTATCCATGCCTAGAAGCAGAGCATTCTGAACCCACAAACAATGCCCACGGTTAAATTGTGTGCAAAGAAAGAGTGTGATAGTTGTGAGTGTATTTCAGCATACAGAATACTCCTGAGCTGCCTCCAATAACACTGCTCCGACTCCACACATTGGGTCCAAAATCACACCATCCGTCAGCTGTGAGGAGAAACAGAACAGAACCAAGAAACTGTTGAGACAAAATCTAGTTTTGTTTGCTCATCTAAATTGAAAGTCAAACAATAATTGCACATAAACCAGTGAAGTATTATGTGAAGATTTCTTTATTCTACAAATACATGTTGATAATTAACGTGATCCTTTCAGAATACATAACTTATTAGTACATGAGGAACTTCCAACATCCAACCAGATCAGACCATTAAAATATTTGTACTGGTAAGTGTTAGTGTGTAAGTAAGGCTACCCTGGCACAAGGCTCATGCACCAACACCACATGAGATATCTATCATGTATTTTATGACGAAGTTGTGAGCTTCTAAATTTCAAATTGTTCATGTAGGCTATTTTTACATCTCAATCCATTGTTTCTTTTAGCTTAGTACTGTTGTATAACTTTAAGAATTTGCAATTCTCCTTCCTTTTTAAGCCTATTTTAGGATATTACAGATATTGTAGTACTAATCCAAAGTGTTTAAGTTATCTGGCTAGAAATGTATTTAAACTGTTTTCGAAGGAAAGTTAGGGGAAAAATCAGCTATAAGGCGTCCGTGAGACTGGCTGATGGACAGAGGGGGCTCTAGTGAGCAACCCATGAACTTGGCATACTCTGTGCATTCACTTATAACATGGACAACAGTTGAAGCGGAAGTCATTGAACTCTTGAGTTTAGACTTTGTTATAATGGGTAAAAGCTGAAGACACAGAGTTCGCAGCCAGACGAGGTAAAGTGCAGCACTCGTCTCCGGCGTCAGAGATGCCAGCGGAATAAGGACACCAAGAACTTTGAGCAGAGAAAAGACTTATGCTTTGAGAAACAACACACTCTAGCCTAAATTGCTTGATTAGTCTTTGATGAATATAATGTTTAAAAAGCTATGAATTAAAATACAATTAA
Source organism: Danionella dracula (assembly GCA_900490495.1). Lineage (NCBI taxonomy): Eukaryota > Metazoa > Chordata > Actinopteri > Cypriniformes > Danionidae > Danionella > Danionella dracula. The sequence continues at coordinate 1,975,684 of UELW01000223.1, forward strand.
TTGATTGCAGTTACTGACTATTGAGTTTTTGATTTAGAATGTTTTAAGACTTTGAGATACAAAAAATTTAACTTACTTTATTTAACCTGAGAGTAAGAATGATAAATAAAAGTTTTATTGAACATTGAAAATTAATTGAACACCATAAAACAGCATGCATTATAAAAATCCCTAAAAAGCTCCAAATGTAGTGTGTGACTTGATGTGAAGTGCATCAGAGTTTATACTCGCGACCTGTTCAGGGCAAAAAGAGCTCATTGCCCAGGCTATAGTAGAACGTAATCCATTGTGTTTCACATAGGAACGACAGGCCAGCGGATGTCTGGAAAACATCAAATCAAACACCATCAGCTAAACTGACAACTTTTAAAACTAAATCTTTTTCAGACACTTACTTCAGAAGTGGGATGCCAACAATACAGTGGTCATCATTTACATAAACATTTACCTGAACATACAAAAAGACAACCAATGAGCAATATACATTTAAACGTGTATGAGCACATGTGTGGATGGCTGATCAGGTATCTTTATTTCAGTGTGTACTCGTGAGCAAGTTTTATCATGTGACTTATAATGCTTTTGCATTTACCTCAAGAGGTGTATATATATATATATATATATATATATATATATATATATATATATATATATATATATATATATATATATATATATCGGGATATAATGCGTTTACCTCAAGAAGAGGCTCTCTCAGGTCCACCTTCCACCCAAGCTGTTCTTTGATAGCTATACCAATGATTCGACTCAGTCTCTAAAAAAACAACATTGATCATTTAAATGTTTTATTCAGTCATATTTGTCCAAAAAGAAATTAAATAATGTTAATAAACTATTTAAAATTTGACTAAATGATTTTCCATTTTAAGTTTAAAGGTGAAGTATGTGAAATGTCTGAGCCAGTGTTGACATTTGAAATCACAAAAATACTTCTAGACCAATAAGCTTTATAAACTCAAGTATAGACACGACATCTTGAAACAAGTATCTATACTGTACCTGAGAGCTATAAGAGCGAGCAACGACTCCACTGCAGCGACAGCTCACTCTGAAGGTTGGTGTGTCCTGTAACTCTTTCTCATTTTCATGCCTCACTTTCATGTGTGTGTTGGGTTTTTGGGGCCATTCATCTACTGCCACACTCTCCTCCTCTCGTTTTCTCTTCCGGCCGTGTTGTGTACTGTGAAGCTCTTTCTGTAGGGCTGTCCAGGTGGAGAGAGTTCTCCGCCAGATGTCCGGATCTCTCAAAAACGTCTGTTTTATCACAGTTATAGCTTGTGCTGTAAAGTTTAAACCATAACAAGATGTTCTATGTGATATAATTCGGCTAGACAAACTATGTTCATGAGTTCCCATAGAATTAGAGTCCAGAGTCACAAGCATGTACGGCGAGTGTAGTGAGCACTAGGTCTCCTCAAGCTGTCTGAGGATGAGGAGTACCAGGGGATAGCGCAATAGACCAACATCATCCTCCCACAGATGGAGTGTGAGGAGAGGAGGACGAAGAGCTGAGCTTAAAGCTGAGCATATGTGTGTCTTATATACTGTTAGGTTAATGAGCTGGAAAGATTCGGTAATTAATTACATCACTTTTCTCCCAAAACTTGATAAGAAATCATCATTTAATTAGAGGTTTACTTAAAATGCTGACAGTAAAAATTTACGTAAGAAAGAATTCATCCATAGCTAATTGAGCATCTATAAGCTTATTAAATACTAGACATTGTTTACAAACCTGGGATGTTGGGAAGAGAGATGGAGTCAGCTCTCTGGAGGAGGAGAAAGAGTCTTTCAGCAGATCTGATTTGAGTCAGGCTTTGTATCTCTGCATTGGTGCTGAAGAAAACTCTTCCTGGTATTTGCTCCACCTGACACAGAGATACTCGACTATAAACATGCTGAAAATCTATATGTTTAAATGTTCACGTTACTTTTCAATGGTGTATTTAGTTAAGCTATTAAACTGTTTGGGCCAATTTGATTCTTTATTGACAACGCTGGGCTTTAAACTCCCAGTAGAAAGAGCACTGGTGATTTAATACTTAAAACAGATCTTTAGTTGTATCGTAAATGTTCGTTGAAGAAAGGAACTGACTTGAGCAGCATGTAGTTTTTGTCTTAGCTCATTAGCTAGCAGTTCTTCCATTCCTGCGCCCGCTGTGCAGTACAGCTGCTTAGTCATCTCTGCTTTAAATATACTCTTTAATTTCAACCGGCGCAATGTTCATCATTAAACATGGGGCATCGCTCATGCATTCAACAGCCATGTGATTGTAACAACTACTTCCGGGTTAGCTAGGCTATCAAAATTAACTGTCTGAAACATACACTCTCCTCGGTGGCACAAACACATTTCCCTTCTCTAAAAGACGTGCATGAGATCAAATTTTTAAATGTCGTTTAAGACTACATTTTGCATTATTAACGCGTCACATGTATATTTTACTCCAATTATATATTTGCATTTATTCAACCCGTACGGTGGTGAGTTTTACTTTCAGTTTTGTCGTTAATAAATTGACAAATTTTTAGTAATATTTTGTACTTAAATAATAATAAAAATAAAAGCCAAATAACTTTTATTTTGAAACTTTAAAAGCCATTGAACTTCTGTTGGTAGGTTACAGCGCCTCTTCTGGTAATACAAAATAAAAAAAATCTGGGACAACAGAACCATTAATAATTAATTAATACAATTATAAAGCCCATTCCAATATCCATGCAAACAATGGTTCAACAGTTTTGTGTTGAACAATAACACTATATAAGAGGGGATATTTTAATGGATGGAATAATGACATCAAAATGTTTTCAAAGTTTCTCTCTGATGTAGAGTACTTTTACATGATTTTGACTCATGTGACTTGACTGAAGCTCTCACTTAATGCACTTTCTTTTTCTGTATGTTTTTAGAAGCCTTTTTCCTGCTACTAACATTCTCAAATTGCTCTGCAATTTAACATTGTTGTACAGTTTGGTAAATCCTGCCATAAATATTTGTATTAGCACTTGTGATCTACAAATGCATAAAAAAACATAAATAAGCAACCATAAAAGCAAAATGCCATTTGTAGCATTTTATAGTTTAGAAATAAATCCATCAAACCAACAGCAAATCTTTTCTGCCAAAAGATTTTTTTATTATATGAATAAAGTCAATACTTCCTTTATTTGAAAAAAAAAACGAACCTCATCTTATGATTAAAGTAGAATGAGCAACTTCAGTCCACTTTTGTCATCCATTGTCTTTGTCAATAAGAACCTTTCATTCTGTTCTACCCGCCACAGCAGTCAGCTGCTCCCTGATGCGACCCAAACCATCAATCATGGTATCCAGCGTCTCTTTGCTCAGCTCCATTGTGACAAGAGACTCTCCAGGACCATCACCGTTACAAGTACTGTCCTGAAGCTATTGGGCAAACAAAAACAAATTTAGTCTTCCTTTGAGGAGTTGATCCAGATAATCTCCACGAAAGAGCCAAGGGTTGCAATAAAATACAAATGAATGGTTTAAACTTATTACCACCAAAGGTGCAATTAATTCAGTGAGAACACATTCAAGTACAAGTAACCCATCAAAAATCTACTGGAGTAAAAGGTAGTTAGTGTGAATATATAAATGGTGCTACTATTTAAGACAATTTCACAAACTTTCATAAATTAACTTTGAATCGACATTTAATCTAATCCTTCTAAGAATTTATGTTTTCTTTCAATCTGATTCAAAACATTGAGCCACAATTTGGATGACAGCTGGAGCAGTAATGAATTCAAGTAAACGAGTTAACCTTAAAGGTGCCGTATCAACTTTAAAACATTTATGGCATGTTTTTAGTATTGCCACCTCATCAAAAACATGCCTCAAGTGATGCTCAGATCCACTAACCAGATGAAGCTCTACTACATCTCAATGAAGAACGTAAGCGCTGACTGACAATTGAAGGAAAAAAATATATTTTTTGGACATCTCAGGCCAAAAGTGTTTTAGCTTACTAACAGATTAATATATTCATCGGAAATGGGAGGGTTTTCTGCGTGCCATCAAGCTCCACCCAGCAGGGACGTTGTGGAAACGTGGGAGGAACAGGAAGTACACCGCTTGTTTTGCGGACCACAAACTTTTAAGGTGATTCAAAGACATTGTATATAATAAATACTGCCTTTGAAAGTTTTTAAGAATGTAGCGATAGTCTAGAGGTGTCAAATATTTATTATCGGTGATTTAAAAAAGCATAATATGGCACCTTTAAACAGCTCTCTTTTTCTACTTAAACTTCTTAAAAAGTACACAGTAATGTTCAACTAGGGTTGTGTCAGTAACGGTAATGCTTCATTTACCACCTCTACATATTACTACTAAAGTGTTAAAGTATGTATATTGGTCGCAAGTTTAAATGAGAAGAGTGAGTGTGCGGCAACTAACTTTCATTTGAAAGAAACACGTTGGTACAGCCATTCGATTTAATGAGTCCGACGCCGTTTTCATGTCCACGCGCCACTCCAGGTCCACCAGCTTAGGAAGTGAAACTGTAACCAGCAGAAAGGTTTTAATAGTCAAAATGTCGAGTTTAATACAAACTGCTCTCTAGAGATCACTCACTTTGACTGGACAACGCTTCATTTCTCCACGTGACACTGAGAATTTGCAAACAAATCACGTCACACTACGAAGCCCTTCCATTACTTTTAAAGGTCTGACAGAAACACAGAAGCACCAACCTGTTTTCCAAAAGAATTTTGGCGATTAGACTCTTGAGGTTTGAATGGAATGATTCTGGGAAAACGGAGAGGATTTGCTCCGGAGATAATAAATTATAATACACAACATGATGCGAGAGCTCATGGAAAGCTGCCAGCACCTGTGGGTCGAGGGAATAACGTATGTATCAAAACTCATACTTTCAGTGAATTTTTCATGTTAGGTCATAACATGAAGTTATGATTTAGTCCTTTCTACACTTACTTGGGCTGCCTCGCTGCTGGACACAGAGAGAGTTGCAGCAGTTTTTTCGAGCGTATCCGGTCGCTTGGCTGCTCCTGCGGGGAAACTGTCTTTGCAGATCTGCCGTACCGCCTCTTTAGACGGAGCCTAAAAAGTGCCACAAGATAGGACTGCTCAATGTGATCGATATTGTTTTAAACTGCTAGACATCTTTCGTTACATACTTTTAATAAAAACTCCAAGGCGCTGAACTGCTCCGAGGTAACGAACGCCATCGCAGTACAAGCCGGGCACGTGACTCAGCGACACTGCCCTTCATGTCAAAATAAAAGCCGCAGAGCGAAAGCGATTTGAATATTCTTAAACTACCCCCCCCCCCCAAAAAAACACGGATGATTTTTGAGTGTCTACAATATACCTGCATACAATGTCATTTTAGCTGCTATAATAGTTCTTATCATGCCATCGTTGTTTACATCTTCATTGGAAAGTGATTCGTTTTTTTCCTTCACCTTAAAGCTACGGAGCTCAATTTCACAGTAGTAGCAACTCACCAACTCCTCATAATAGGATGAAGCCCCCAATATCTCATTTACATTTTTATTAATATGCACCAAAACGAACCAAGCACACTTCACAAAACATTGATTTTATAAACATTTATTTGACCAGCCACCGGGACAGCTTAAACAAGGACACCATAATGTTTAAGAACCTCGGTATATTTAGCAATCTTGCTTTCGACGTTCTTCTCCGCCTGTTTAGTTAGCTTGATCTCAAGTTTCTTCTTGGTGTATCGCAGCTTGGATTTTTCCTTCCTCTTCTCCTCCAGCGTGGCGGTGATCGCTTGGTACTTCCAGCCAACTTCATGAGCCAATCGTCCAAGCAGGGCAAACTTATGAAATGAAACACATTACAATAAGTCAAACAGAAAAGAACACTTAAATTTGAAAAAGATCTGATCCCCCACCCCCTTACATGGGGATAATTAATCAGTAATGTAGCTTTTTGTCTCAGCTGGTAGTGCATGAAGTGGGCTCATGGTCGTTAAACTCATACTTCATAGTGAAAACACATCACTGACAAAAAAGCTTCTTAGAAAATCACTGCCGTCCCCTCCCTCAAAAAAAAAAAAAAAAAAAAAAGGAGGCATCTCACCTTGCGAGTGGGCTTCAGACGCACAATCTTGAGAGCAGCTGGGACCACCATGCGCTTTCTCTGTGGAGGAAAAAAAGTTTGAGAAACCACAAGAAAATACAGATTTATATCTGTATCATTGAATACATGTCTCAGTAAATATTGGAGTGTTCTCAGTGTATGATCGAACAAGGCGGTAATTGTTTCATCACTGACATTACCCATAAACACGATGGGTTATAAATCATCATCATCTACCTTGTCATAAGGAGGAGGAATCCCATCATACACCTTCAGCCGATCGAGCGCAGCCTGACCCCTCTTAGTTTTGTGTGGAAGCATACCTAATGAGTACCAAAAAAAAAAAACCCCAGAATTTAACTCCATTTCTTTTAATGGCTGTAAACAGATGAGCCCAATTGTATTCAAACTCAGCAGTCAGATCCATAGTTAATCAACAAAAGATTTCTGACATATGATACATGTTTTCATCATGGTTTGGGGAGAGAGAGAGGAAAAAAGATTCGGGGAGGTATTAAAAATGCCTGAATACCTCTTACTGTCCTCCAGAACATTCTGCTGGGGGCCCTGAAGTGATATGGTCCACGCGAAGGGTTGGTGTTCATTCTTTTGCGGAGGAACGCCAAGTACTTCACTGCAAACACCAACACACATTTAATGCAACCAAAAAAGAGTGCACAAATCCAATATATTTAGTAATCAAACTCAGTAGTCAGATCCGTAGTTCTCATCAGTGAGCTCAGATTTGATATAAAAGTGTTCATCATTGTTTGATAATAAAAATATCCAAATCATGCAAGTTGCTGTATAAAAGGGTATGTTCACTTTAACACTTGCACAAGTTTCTGTAAAAAGAACCTCACACTCAATTGAAATACACAGGAACTCAAAAGTACGGGTTTAATTACCATTTTTGAAAGATCAATTAATTATTGGATAGAAAATTCATGTAGGGTGAAATTCACTTGACATAAATCAGGTTTTGTGAACGCCAATATAACTTTATAAAACTGTTGTATCAGCATTTTTGCTGAAAATTATGCTTCATGATTTCATACAAACTCACTACTTTACACGCTAAATAGTATTTTATACTTTAGCAAATTGTAAACTGTATGTTTGTCAACCTCATTTGCAAATTCTTGAAACATGTGATTATCTTAGCTTGACCACTAGTATAGAACTCCCAAAACTTGCTTAAATAACAACATTAAATTCACTTAAGGCCTTCCAAGTCAAGATAAATAAACATACCCTTAAACAGCAAGCGTAGAAATGTGGAGTTTCAACAGTCGACTTACATTTGTTTCGGTAAAAGTTGCCAGAGATGTTGATACCCTCACACCTCACCACCACAATTTTCTGGCCTATAGGAAAACCATATTTATTAATTAAACAAACAGATATGCGAGAGATACTACAGAAAGCATAGACTTACCCAGCAACAATTGCTTGGCCACAATAGCGGAAAGACGACCGAGGAGGTGACCTCGGCCATCGAGGATCAGAACCTGTCAAAAATTAGTAGAAAAATGTAAACTATGTACTATAACAAATGCACCTTAAAGTGAATCAAAATACTGTTTTGTCTCAGATGGTAGTGCACGTAAAGTATTCTCATGGTAGTTAAACTCGAATACTTAAGTGGTTGAACACTCGTCACTGACGACAGATTTCTTAACAAGTCATCATTTGAAGATAGTAACGCGAAGTAACAACTTTAAGCGTTAACATTAGCAACATTTAGGCTAGTATTTTTAGTGGGGCATATAACCCCCTCATGGAAATAGAATTTAAAGCTAATTTTAATCAAATTGTATTTAAGTGTTTAAATAAAACATTTAATTGAATGTGCAGCGAGTGTCTACACAGCAAGTTTCCCCATCGCACACACAGCAACACGAGTACCGCTGCGCAAACACGGGCCTGTCATGTGTGAACCAAGCGCAACATTCTATCGCAATAAATGCGATAACGTCGATACTAACCGTTCCCCACCGGGTGAACCACGCAACAAGCAATGTTTTCAATATACTTAGAAAGTAACATTACTTTAAATTGCCTCGGAAATACAAGTAAGATCGCTGTAAATCGTGGCACTCGAACGCACCTTATTGAATCGGTCCGCCATGATGTGGGAAAAGAAAGACAAGCGGGATCGCCCGGTGTAAAAGACAGGGGCATGGGCGGGGCTTTAGCGTCAACGGAAATGACGCACCTTTTTTTCCCCTTCATATGAGGATGTTTCCTCGCTATATTTATTTCTACTGCCATCAACTGGAGCTCAAAGTGATATTACATAAAATGTTCTTTTAGTCAAAATATATTTGTTTTGGTCATGTCCACATACTAAAGAATTGCATCATAAATGGAGGGATGAATCATAAATGAAAGTAAATATAATAAAACAAACCTGGATCTCCTAGACCTTGAAAGAACCCAAAATCCTCCTTAAGTTCACTTTAATAATTTTGCCTCCTCAGAAGGGTAAAACATTAATGTTTCGTTTTTCTACTGTTGAACACACTCTTTTTGAGTTTGGTCATCTTGTTGATATTTCTTCAATATCATGGTTTTTATTGTTGCCATTAAAACAAACCCTTTTTTAATTAAAGTATTGTTTGACATTTGTAATGCTATATTTTGCGGTATTGTTTAAGTAAGACAGTGTTAACATAACAAAATAATTCATTTGCAGAAGCAACAGGAATGAATAACAGCTTGCTATTGAAAGTGAAAAAAGTCCTGTGGTATACAATTCTATATATTAGGCATCCATGTAACAGCTAAATTCAAGACATAAAGTATGTCAACATACAATTATACCATAGAAATATTCTATGAATTGATTAAAACCAGCAAAAGTCACATTCAGATAAAACCTTTATAATGCACATCAAAAACACACATTATCTTCTTCAAATACTAAAAAGACACTGTCATATGTAGATGTAATGCTTTATTTATTGTGGATCAAAATTGGCCTTTTCTGTTATAAGTTATACAATCTTGTTTTTATTGAGAGCAGAGCCAACTGCTTAACAAACAACATTTGTAATATTGAGAAAACAAAAACTCATCATCAGTCGTCATGTTTCAGTTTTTTGATTTTGCTTTGATGGCGGCCAATCTCCTGCTGTAATCTCTCGATTTCTTTCTTGTGGTGGTCAATCTCCTCCTGGTGATGTTTCCTCAGAGCAGCCAGTTGCTCCTTCTCTTTCCTCCTGGAATGGGAAGTTCAAAGACATTATAGACATCTTCAAGGTCACTGGGAAACAGGTTTAATTACCACCAGAGTACTTTAAAAACTTTTATCAAACTGAACATCAAAATAAAATGTGGAAATAGAGATTCATCCAATCACATCAAGCAAAATCTTACCTGAAATACAGTTCCTCCTCGGCAGCCTCTTTCTTGCCGAATGCACCTCCTGCCTCCCTCACAGATCCTCCACCACCTCCACCTTTCCCTGCACCTTTACCCAGCTCTCCTAGCTTTATCAGAAGGGGGAGAGAGCATTGCACAAGGCAGGATTACTGAGAAACAAATGATATGTGCTTTTATATATTGAGACACAACGCCATGTACAGTTCTCTTAAAACACATTGTTGTTGCATTTTGTTGTTGTAGTGTACTGTAACTAGGAAACTTGTCTTGTCACAGCCCAACTAATGTGGAATATTCCTGACTGTAAACAAAGGGTCATAACACAAGGGCAATCTGAAAGCGTGCTATTGCGTAAGGCGAGTCATATTACAGATGTTTTATTAAACCTGTAGGTTAACAATTATACACAAACTCCATCCTGAAATTGAAACAAGTGAGATACTCGAGAACACGTTGACTGCGTGATCAAAGATGAAACAAACGCAGCGTTTTAAAAGCGTTTTTTCGTCACTGAAAGACAAGGTGAGAAATTGTAATCATATATCTACCTGGTCAGACGACATCCTGAGCTGGGTGGTGAAAAACTTCCGGACACTCGAGTTTAGAAACCTCGCCATTTTTTCATGCGATCATTCAAGAACCAGCGAATATGAATGTGCGTGCGCGCTCCCGATAAATGCGTGCTCTAAACAGGAACGTACCATTATTACAGCAACATGGGTGGCTATAATCATTTACAAAGTTAAAAATCCAAACCGTGCTTTGTTTAAAAAGGATGCCAGAAATGTTAAAAGTATATAGACATTGTGAAAGTATCCCTAGCTCAAGTTGTGTTTTGGAATATGGTACATTTAGCTGGTTTCGTTTTGTCGATTAGTTATAGGTAATTCAGGCAACACAACTACTACATTACAATCTGGAATTTCAATTAGGGACAACATTACTTTAAACCATATAATGACGCATATTCAAACAAATGAATTATATTCTCATAGATCAGATGCCTTGTTTCCCAAATATGTTAATCAATCAATAGACCCTTTTATAGGTCACGCGATAAAATAGTTGCTCTGAATCAGAAGTGGACGCGTTCCAACCTTTTGAAATTGAATTTGTAGCTTTTTTATTTTTAAATTAAATTTGTCCGAAATATCAACTTTCAAGACAGTTTCACTGTATCCCAGCAACCTAAAATGTCTAGTTATTGCAGTTACGGTAGCAGTAAAAGACAGTTTATAAATAATTTATATTTTTTAAACGAACATTTTCACGATTTTATGACAATCCACTCGCATAGCTGTTTATTTCCGCCATACTTCCGTTGCCAGCGTGCGCACTCACATGCTGCAAGCCAAAATGTTAACAAACAGTAAAACATGTATTTATTTTAAGGTTTACATTCATCCACTTATTTACATGACTGAACATTTATTTCACTGTTTAACCTTTGTGGGGTATTTCTATTTTAAATGCAATTCAAAATCAAAATTTGAGTCTATAACTCATTAACAAATATGACTTATCTCAAATTCAAACAATATAGAGAACATATCTTGAATTATTGCAACCAGTCATTACTAGGAAAGAATATACAATTGTTGTAAAATTTTGAAACGGGTAAATTTGACCAAAAGGCCACACAAGGGTTAAAGTGATCACGGTGCCTACTTTTTCCTGCTCAGTTATTGAGCTATATATACTAAAATATAACCATATTAGCTCATGTTTAAAGTCACAGCAATTTCTTGAGTATTTGTTTACTTTTTTTAGCAGCTGAACAATTAAGTCAGTGTTTCATGCAAAAACAGATGCATACAGTCAACAACAAAATCCTCAAAGTCTTTAATAGTCCATGTGAAATTTAACAGCCATTTACAATTTATGGGGGAAAACCAAACTCCTTTATATAGCAATTTAACAAACAATAAAACAATAACATGTATGTCTTACATTTTCAAAGTGAATACCTGGGCATTTTCAATGCAAGACTCTGTGCTTAAGCACATAAAAAAATGATCAAATATTAAAACAATGGTTCTAGAGCCCGCCCTCATCTGTTCCAGAAATTAAATAAAAAGTTCCATATAGAAAAAAGCTTAAATGTTTTTGGTCAAAAAAGAAAAACAAAGCCATTATTTCAGAATTACGTTAAAGATTGGATAGAACATTTCAAATAGCCTTTTCTGCTCTCATACGGTCAAAGCAGCTGTCTGAGTGGGTACCACACCTGTCATCTGACTGGAATGCACACTATTCTCATTTCAAAAACCAGACATTATTTTTAGCACACCAGCATACTTATTTTGCTCCTTTATGCTGCACATTGTCCCTTGAAGATTATCTCTTACTCCCTCACTCTCACAGAATGACAATGCAAGCTCTTGAAGGGGCACAGAGCTGATGATAACTGTTGAAACCATAAAAATCTTTTTACAAATACAAAGAGCCAAACAAGACCCTTGAAAACAAATCCTCCAAACAAACCAGTAACCAAAAATCTTCTTTCCAGGATGTTACCCAAACACACGCACCCATGGAGGAGAATAAAAATTCTTAAAGGAAAGGAAAGAAAACACACACCATTATCACAGGGCTATGAGAGGCCGGCGGAGACCCTTTCTCTTGGGAGCAGGTGGTGCGCTCGGCCCCCCCTTGTGAAGGTGTCAGTCTTGCTTGGGTCCAGTGAGGGCCCGGAGTCGCTCCAGCAGGGGAGGATGAGAGTAATGCCACATGGAGAAGAGCCAATCCGCAACAGGGAAGCCCAAGTTGTCCTTGTTGAGTTTGATGAGAGCTGAGCACAGCTCAGACGATCGGCCCATACCGCGCGCAAATGCATCCGCCTGAAACTCGAACCTTCGACTCAACACAGTCAGACAGAAGGACAGCAACTACAGGACAAAACAAGATGGACTAGAATCAGACGTTATTACATACATAATTATGACATTACACTTCACTTCCATGTTTTTGCGGAATTACGGAAGTTTTCTCAAAGTTTTCTCCCTAGTCAGGACTTGTGTTTTTAAGTGTTTATTCCCATTTTCTCTGACTAAAGCAATCATAACCATCATTTTTACTTTTTTTTTTGCATTTAGGAGGATTTTATCAATCTCTGGCAACAACAAAACCACTTATCAAATGAGATTTAAAAGGGCATCAGAAAAATTAAGTGAAAAACTATTTTAGACCTATAACTGTTAGTTAAGTTTTTTTTACTGCCTGCAATTTAGACCTTTCCATTTGAGACTTTATTAAACCGTACAGAAACCATGAAGTATCAAACTAAAGCATTTTCTAAATGTATTATTAAACTTTTCTAGAAACAAACAATACATTTTGACCAAGGATTTCTTATTTTAATAGAAAAAAATATATATAACATCTAAAACACATACAAAACATTTTGCATAATAAACAGTATGCTTTGAACACATTGTTTGAAAACCTAATCACCACTGTTATGTCCATAAGCATTTATGAAGGTTTTCTAAAACTCTGGCAACCCTAACCATGACTTTTACAAAGTTGAGCATTTATGAGCATTTTCTCAAACTCTGGCATCATCTAAAACTTTTTTATTTAGGAGCATTTTCTCAGTCTCTGAACCTGAATCTATTCTGTCCCGAACAATCACTTTTATGCTTTTGAGCATGTTTGCTCATTTTCTCAATCTTTGGCAAACCTTACAAGCATAATACTCGTAAATAAATAGTAAAAAAATGTAAGTATATCAACATCTGGCAACCCTATCACTAGCTTTTGAGCACTTATGCACATTTTCTCAGACTATGTCCACCCTAACTATGATTTTTAGGAGTGTTTTCTCAATCTCTGGCAACCCAAAGGAACAAGAAAAACTCATATCAAATATTAATATTTAAGACCTAGAACAGTCAATAAGACTTTTTAAGGCCTAAATGTTGGGCCTTTAAATTAAAGAGCTTTTAAGACCCAAAGGAACCCTGTATTTAGAGGGTTTTGTGAGATCACTGCTATCTACAACAGGAAACTTCTGACCTAACAGGTTAGCACAGATTCTCAGAAAAAGTCATGGTCACAACGTTACCTCGTTGTAAGGTGAGAAGATGAACTGAAAGATGATCATCAGCCCGATGAGGGTCGGCTGGGTGTCATGAAAACCGAAAGCAAAGAAGAGCTCTTTCTGACCAATCAGGACAGCAAAAAGGAAGAAGCACAAGAAGGAGTTTAACTGTGAAGAAAAAAGAAGAAATTAATACTGTGGATTTGACGAAAGGATCTGTTAAACTACTCTAAGAGAGGAGACTGACCTGGCTGATGACTATGTTCTTGACTGTGTGGCCGAGTTTCCAGTGTCCAAGTTCATGTCCAAGAACTGCTAGAACCTCAGAGTTATTGCAGCCTTGTTTCTTGTTCTAAAAAAAATGAGATACTTTTTTCCTTACAATGTTTAAAAAATGCTCTTAACAAGCTTTCAAGTTCTTAAATGATCCTTATTATTAATAGTGCGATAAAAAGGTGCTTTTTTAAATATTTAACTGCCCTTTTTAAAGCATTTAGAAAAAAATGCATGACCCCTCTATACCTTCACAGCACCCTATACTTTAAATCAACTGCTCCTCCCACTGCCACTCATCATAAGAACGGGCGTAAGGCATCCGTTTTCAGAGCCAGCCTTGTTATAAGTGCTCTATCGAATTAAGATTTGTTTAAAAACTAGTCTGAATTTTCCTTCATCGCACACAAAAAAATCTAAATCGACCAATTTCTGGTGAATATAATATTTTTTTCTCTGCTATTTTTCATTAGCTGTTCACCTGACTGGTCAGTGACCATCAAGCCATTTTGAGCTCCCAGAAAATGTTTCTAACATCTCCAGCTTTGCGGTCATTTTAATACCATCACTGACCTTTGGCTTAGACTTGTTGTCGTTGTCCACCCCGCCATCTCCATCTCCTGGTTCTTTCTCTTCAGATTTATTTAAAGGGGAGTAGTCCTCCAAAAGAGTATCGAACAGCACAATGCGCTTGTTTTTGAAAAAGCCATAGAAGTAGGCATTACTGTGGGAAGATCGCTTTGATCCTGAAATGATTAGAGGTGGAAAAACATTCAGGATCAATTAAATTCTACATTAATTTATTAATGAAGTTATAATGTAATGACTCTACCTTCTACGACATAGAGCTTGGTGAGGGGGAAGTCTATGGACTTAGCCATGCTTTCAATGTCACTCTTCAGCTCTCCATCAGGGAGCGGAGTGAACTTATCAAAGAGAGGAGCGATGTAGTCTGCGTAGACGGTCACCAGAATCTGTACAAGAAGAAAACCACAAACCCACTTTTAATGAAGTCGTTCCATTGTGTGACATAACATGGTGACGTTTACTGACCAGTGAAATGATGAATGTGAAGAGCCAGGCATAGATGAAGAAGTAATCTCCACCAATCTTGATGATGTAGAGGAGCAGCGATGTCACGGGCAACAAAATACACTGAGTCACAGCGAACTTCTTGAGAGCATCTTTCAGGAAGAAACTCAGAGTCTAATAAGGCAAGAGAAAGAATGAACAGACCTGTCATTGTTTATTTCTGCTGTGAAAATGCTATAGTAGCAGTGGTCTTATCTACTTGCTGGTTGAACCCATGCTTCTCCTCAATAACAAAAGTGTTGTAGAGGCTCCAAGGAAGACCAGTGAAAGCACTGAATAGAGTCGCCAACATCAAAAACACCAAAGACTGGGTGATCTGTGCAAAAGAGGAGCAACATGGGACACAAAAACAATTTAATAAAAGAGGTCTGCTGCAAGAACAGGGTTTCTGCAGGTTTGATAATGTCAAATTTAATACAGTTCTAACATTTAAGAATCAATATCTAGCAACCCTAAAAAAAAACTCTTAAGATTTTGATGATTTACGAGTGTTTGCAAGCATTTTACCTCTGGCAATCATAACCATATTTTTTTACGATTTGGAGTGTGTATGAGCCTTTTCTCAACATATAGAAGCTTTTAAAAATTAAATTAAATCTGGAAGTTGTGTCTGAAGCCAACAGTTAAACTTTAAAAGACATTACAGTACTTCAAATATAAATGCTAATTATTTTATTTATATAAAGGTTCAAATCAAGCAACATTTTGAGTCCTTTATGATTATTTGTTCATTGCAAACAATTTGCAAATATGATGTTTTCATCCACATGGAAATTACAAACTCAAAAACATCACCTGAAATTTCATAATTACAGGCACTGTTTAAGTGTACTTAATGCACATTAGGAAATCAAGGTGTAAAGTCAGATTCTCATACAAACAAATATATATTCAATATCAAGTCCACAAGAGCTCATACCTCATACTCTGGACCAAATCCAAAATGAGCTGAGAGATTGCCAGATATTTTCCAGAGGAATGGAATTCCACCGAAGAGCAGAATCAGCTGCAGTAAAAAATAAATAAATACAATAAGCATTGGCTGTTGTGATGATGAAATTGATATTGATAATTGATCTGAGTCATCCCAAAGGAATCTTTTGTTAAAATGTACATTCGTCTGAATGCAAAACAATACACACTAGAAAAAATATCATTTTCAACTACTCCAAACAAGGAAACCTTCTGAAATCGTGATTTTCTCTGTGATTGCACTGATTCTCACCGTGCCTTCCGCCTCAGAGTAGAGACCAGACCAGAACCCAAAATTGCTCTTGTCTAGTTGATAGAGGCGAGACTTCTCAAATGTCTCCGAATCCATGATCTTGCCCAGCTCAGTGGGCACGTGCAGAGTTGTCCTGTAGATCTTCCTCTGTCAATTATAAAAAAAAACGTATTGATAAGTTAATTCATTAACAAGAGAGAAAACTAAATAGCATTTTGCCAACCTGTCTAAAGGCGAGGTAGGCCTCCCAAACGTAGACCGTCCAGGAGAAGATCAATACAGCATAAAATATTTGCTCTTCAACTGGCAATGCAAGAATTTCCCTCAGCATTTTGACAGTTTCCCAGTTCTTTGTACGGTTAAATACAATGATTTAGTTCGCCACTAAATCCAAACATTCAAAAGAACCAAGACTTCTCTATCTGCATTCAAAACAAATCACAAGCCTTAAGAAAAGCAGTATGAATATAACAGTAAGAAAGATTTGTGACCGTTACCGTTTTTTTACTTTACTCATTCATGTCAAACACGGAGTAACCAAGAAATGTGTTCGACCAGATACATGAGCGTGACACTGGTTCCTATGGTAAATGACTACGGTCGATGTTAATCATACAGTAGTTGTTAGTGCGGCATTAATTTGAGCGCTAGATAAAAACAACTACATGTAACCATTTGTATGAGGACAAACATTGTTATAGAAAAATACCCTTTGCACGAGGAAAAAATATACTTAAGCGTTCGCGTTAACTGAACTTCCTAAAAGTTAAAGTACCAGACATTTAATTATTAAGAATTATTATAAGGGCCCTACTGCGGAGGGAGTATACGTCAGAACCTTTCACAGAAAACTGAAACTGAGTGAGAAATAAAAAAGGTTAAGAAACTAAATTTTTGAAACGAAAATATTATACAAAATATTTGATATGATTAAATCCATTGCCTTAATTTGCATCACATTCACCACAAAATAACTCCACTGCATTATTTTGTATCTATAGACCATTTTTCTTTTTGTAAACAATAATGATGTTTCAGCATACGGATTTTGGCAACGAAAGTAAGGGAGAAATCAATCAACAGTGGAGTGAATTTATATATATTTAGTATATATTTCTATTTTTATATATATATTGTTTATTTAGAATGACAAGCCGTCTGGGTAAATAATATATGCACATTTGATCATGTGACTTGTAAAAGGGTTTCTCTCTCTCTCTCTCTATATATATATATATATATGTATATACATACATACACAAAAGACCCTTTTACAGGTCAGATGATCAAACAGTGGGATGCATACTTTAGCAAAACTGCTTGATATTCGAAATATAGCTATCCACTTTTATTTCAAACATTATCAATTGTCCAACTGTCCTTAGACTCAACATTACAATTAAGCATCAGTTAAGTTATATTTTTGATGAAAATAAGATAAAACTTTTATTGCACCTGTTAAAACAGTACATTATATTCACAAGAAGCATATTCATAATCACATTTAAAGTAATTCATTACATGATAAGGATTTCCTGACTTTCTTCTGGTTTCCTCATGACTAAGTTGTAAATGATATTGAATTATTTTTTGTTTCTATAAATAATAAAAACTCCAAACTAAAATACTTACAAAAATTTATAGCGACAGGTTATGTTTAAACACACACAAACAAACATTTGCTTTCATTTTTTTATGTTTTATTCACCCTTATTTACATATATAAACATTATGAACATTAATTACATAATCAATGTACTCAACACTTGTGGCAAAGAACCAAAAATTGTATCAAAGATGTAAAAATTTAAATGAAAGTCTCAAATAACAAGGTTGAGCATGTTTTAGTGCCTGGAAGAAACTTAAGCTTCTGTCTCAGAGGGTAAGAATTGGAAAATGGAGGCAAATGACTTTGGCCTCTCTAGAACAACCACAGGCCTTAGGAACTGAAGCTGTTTTATAGCTTGATCACCACAACCACCCAGAGCTCTCTTCAAAATCAGATGGAGATTCTGAATAGAAATCAGTTGCTTTAAATGTGATGACTGGATCTTGCGGCTTCGAGAGATAGTGGTTCTAATTTGAGAGTTTTCTTTAACTGAATCTTTCCGCCTGAAGCAACCTTGATTCTGAGGTTGTTTAGGCTTGAGGCAAGAAGCGTCCCATGTACTTTCACATTTGATCTCTTCCTTATCTTGAATGAATTTCAGGAAAGAGGACTCAAAGCCCAATGGTTTGTAAGCAGCGATATCAAAAACTCTTGGAGCCAGAGTTTGTGTTGCAGGATCCTGTGGTATTGGTGAAAGAGGAGCTGATGGTTCAGAGGGTTCGTTCTTCCTTCGGAGGGGCTGTCGAGTTAGGGGTTGAACTGAAATGGAAACAGCTGGAGGACTGTAAATAGATTTACCGTCTTTTCCAGAGGATTCATTTTGGTCAACAACAGTGAGTCTAAGTGAAGGAGGTGGAGAGAGGTCAAGAGGTGGTGGCCGTACGAGGGGAGGTGCGGCTAGCCCATCTTTGTGGGTTGAACTACCTTCAAAAACAGTGTCCTCAGGGTGTCCACTTGACTTTGGGGAGCCATAGAGCAAATCCTCTGCTTCAATGAGCAAGTGTCGATCAGATATTAACTTCCCTGAACACACAACCTCTTCCTCTCCATTTGATTTGGTTTTGATCGAATGGAGACTCATAGTCAGCGAGGAGACTCCAGGGGTGGCAGGCTCAGACTGATACTCCATCTTTAGAACACCATTTGGTATTCGTGCTAAATCTGAATTTGCAGACAGAGCTGATTTCCTCTGAATGATCTCCTCTAACTGTTCAGCAGTGAAACATAATTTCTCCTTGAGTTCAGCCAGCTTTTTCTGTGCAACCTTGTGAATCTGAAGGTAATGTCGAGTCAAACTGTTCATGCTCGCAACAACAGAGTCACAGTTTTGTAGCATGCAAGGAAAAGCTATGGGAAGGCAGCGGTCCTGGCACATCTGCAGAGCCTCCTCATGTGTTCGGAAGATATTCAATTCAGTGTTTAATTTCTGCTCTGTTCTGATTTGTGGTAGTTTAGAAGTCGTGTCCAGCGCCTCCTCTGTGGTTTCTTCAACAGACTCATCAGAGGATGCATCTTCCTGATCCTTGGAGCAGGATCTCAAAGTTTGCTTGAGAGTCTGTTTTGGGGACTTTTTTGAACATGAGGAGATAATTAGCTTTGTTTGACAGCCATTGTTTGTCTCACCTTTTTTAGCTGTACTCTGGAGACGCAGCACAGGTGAATTCGATAAATATTCATGCCTGTGGATTCCATGAGTCTTAGGGGTTGTTTTATACTTGCTGTTAGCTGGATTCTGTGGATTCTCATTCAGATGAAACTGACTTGTGTGACGCAAAAGGCTGCTTTTGAGATGATAGGACTCTTTGCAGTTAGCAAAGGTACATTTAAACCTGGGAATGGGATCCTCTGGTAAAGCCAAACGTCTTTTTGAACTGCCCTTCGACATATTGGCCAGCTTTGAATCCTTGTTGTTTGTGCTCAAGTTGTGCTCGGTAATGTAGTGTCTATGTAGACCAGATGTGTAGTTATACTGTTTATCACATCCTTTGTATTCACATGGGAAGCACAACTGTGATCGGTTATAGTGATGGACCTTCTGAAGGTGCCCAACAAGGGTATTCTGATTACTAAATGCTGCACTGCAGTTTTTGTGGACGCAGTGAAAGATTTTATTCCTTCTAGGGACTATGTAGCTCTTGTTCCCTTTTGCTGCAAAGCGGGCCTGTAGACTTTTCAAATTCTTTACTTTAGAATGAGTTACTGAGTGAACTTTCCTCTTCTCTTTACCTTTCAGTTCCCCTTTTTTGCCATCCTTTACAAGCTTCCAAATCTGATTCCTGCATTTTGGGGGTTTAACACCATTCGTGTCAAAAGACGGCGACTTCTTCCTGTTCTTCATTTCAGCAGATGAGAGGAAGGGTGCTTGATCAACAAGATTTCCTTTAAAGGTGCACCTCATCTGTTCCACAATGTTCTTTTTTATGTGATGGATGTTTAAGTAGTGTTGCACCAGTCCTTTTTTGTCTCTGAAGTTGCTGGAGCAGATATGGCACTGGAAGGGCTTGAATAGTTGGGACTGAAACAAAGCCATCTCTTTCACCTCCTTTTCAGTGTAATCGTGAATCTTGACATAGTGCCGCATTAAAGCAGAACTAGTAACACTTTGAAAGTTACAGCTCTGCCCTTCACAGACAAAAGGCTTGACTGTGCTCTGCATACGGAATTTGCCATCTAGTTGATCATCATCCATAACAGACCCTTCTTTACTTTTGAACGGGTCTGCTGGTTTAGACTGAAACAGCTGCATCTGTTTTAACGTCTCGTCGGAGTATGCATGAGTTTTTTTGTAGTGCTGCAATAAAGTACAACTGGTGTCAGTTTGATAAAAGCAAGTTTTTGCTTCACAGGTGTAAGCCTTTTTTAAAGGCTTCCTTTCTGAAAGTTCCTTCTCAGAATCAGAGTCTTTCAGCCCCACTTTCACATTGTCGTGTGTTGGTGGTGATTCTGAATTGCTTAGCAATTCCTTGTTTTCTGAACGAGATTTTGTCTTTGCTTTATCAGATCTTGTTTTTAAGTTACAAGCATTTTGTGTGCTATCCGATGTGTTGCTAAGGCTGAGTTGATGTAATCCGTGTATGATACTGGTTAAAGCTACTCCTACATCCAATCGTGATTTGGTTGTTTTTTCTTCTCCAAGTGTTTCCACAGATGAATATTTTGGAACACTTTCCTGATTCCTTCTTGGGACTTCCATTGCTTGGGTCTTGGGTTGATTTATTTGTGCTTTCTTTTTGCACAACAGCTCCTCTTCACTAAATGTGTTTGGATGAGCAATTCTCAAGTGCTTCTGAAGTTCTCTTATAGTAGTGAATGTCCTCCCACACTTTTTTAAGCCACACGTAAACTTTTTACCATCAAAGCAGACACCAACACATGTCTGCAGTTGTAAGGAGTTAGCTACAGCCTTTTGTATTCCATTGTCAGCTCCTACCTTGGAAACACTGCTGGAATCACTTTCGTCGCTTAAGAGGAAGGCTTTCCTTTTTGCTATTCTCTGTGCATCAAAGTCTTTTTCTGTGAAAGTGATCTTATGAGTTGCCAAGTGCTGTAGAAACTCTTTGCGAGAGTAGTAAAACTTCTTGCATCTGGGGCTGGTGCAAGTGTAGGCAGCATCACGAAAATGCTGCGCTTCATGGTGATAGAGCTGCCCAAGGTCACAGTAGGAAAAACTGCAGTTTTTCAACTCACAACCATAGGATAAATGATATCCATGCGTGTGCTTATGGGATATTAGCTCAGTAGTGGTATAAAAACGAGCCCCGCATCCTTTGGCCAAACAGACGTAAGGTTGATCTCCATAGTGAACATATCGGTGTTGGCGGTGGTGATAAGGAGTCAGGAAAGTCTTCCGACAAAAGTTGCACTTCTCACGACTGTCTTTCATCTTCAGATAATGCTTCAAGTTGGCGTCTTTTCCATCATGATCATTTTTTATGTGAACACCCAAGTACTTGAAAAGCTTGAAACTCTTTTGACAGTCTGTGGCTGGGCACAGGTAGACATCCCGATCCTGCAATTTATAGTAGGTGTTAATGTACTCAAACGTTATGTAGTCATTCTCATTGTTTTTTTCAGGCACGCTGGCAGCCTGCTCCAATATATGTTCCAATACAACAGGATCATGTGTGGACTGGTAGTACTTGGCAAGCGAGGGGTCCAAAGGAATCTGACCTGGTTCCAGCTCATCACAACTGTCCTCTTTGAGACCATCTTTGCTTGGGTCCACCTTCTTCTTCACTTTTTTCTTTTTACAGTGATCATTTATGGGAAGCTGAATGTGCTTTTTGGTGTGCTCCTCAAACTCCTTTTTACTTTTAAACTTTTTTAGACACACAGGGCATTTCCACATGTTGCCCTCCCTATGTTTTCTGGCATGGTGAGACAACAAAGTCTGAGATACTTTTTTATGGCAGAGCTGGCAAAAAAAAGTATCTTCATGATGTCGCCTAGATGTCTTTGAGGCTTGTTTATCAGTTGAATGTTTTTCTCTTGTTTTTTCTTTAGTTTGAAAATGCTCAGTGCTCCTGGAAACTTCAAGTTCGTCATTTGTAGCTGCATTATTCAACTCAGTGTCTAGATCACACACCTCCTCATGTACTGAACCTTCCGCTACTTCTTCTTCCACTTTCAGTCCCAGTAACTGAACACAATAGCGCTTCAGTGTCTCCCAGTCCCAGAATTCTGGATCAATTGGCCAATGTGCTTTCAGGCAAAGTAGCAGCTCACAATGAAGGGAATTTGGAATTATGGCCTTTTCCTCATCATATTTTTCATCAGGACGCAAGTAGAGCTCCTCAAGGATGTCAAACGCTTCCTTAGATGGGCTCAACAGGAACTCTGTGAGCTGGCAAGCTCTCAGCACCTCAAGATCCTCTGGGAGTAGACACACCACAGCTTTGCAGATCATCATTTTCGCATCCATGTTATCTTGCTTCGGAAGACGTAAAGCCTTAACACAAAGATCAACTGATACAGCCAGGCCAAGCACCCCAGCCTGAAAGAACAGACAGATGTCAGAACAGTAAAAGATAACCAAAATACATAAGGTGAAATGTGTATGTAGAACTTACCTCTGTCTGAATTACTCGAACGAGAAAGAAGAGATGGTAGATAGTTTTAGCAATAGCTCCAAACTGGAGACAACGTTCAATGAAAGATTCAAGAGACGAATCAATTCTTCTCTGCAGTTTACTCCAAAGGAGGGTTAACTCCCTGACAAAACAAAAACAAACTTTGTTAGAAGGAATCGGCCACAATTCAAACATTTCTATTATAGTAACTTTGTTTCTCTTCACTTCAGTTACTAATAACTCTACCTGATGAGCATTAAATGTAAATGTAATTTCCCCTTGAATGAACAGAAACCTCTTTCTAAATAAATGAATGCATAAAATGGCCAGGAAGTGTGGTAGAAAAGAAGTAGTAGAATATGGTGATTTTAAAGATGCTTGACTTAAGCTTTGGAAAATTTGAGTGTATGTTTAGATGAAATTTCAGCATCTTCAAAAACCGTTACGATCCATCTCCCACTTTAGCACACTTGAGAGAATTATATTGGATTGATCAGAAAGAATTTGCATAGGTTGCCATAGCACCAGGGTCTTGATTTAAGGTTAGAAAAAAGAAGGAAAGAATCTCCCCTGACGTAGAAAGAGCCACAGATCAGCCATGGCAGTTGGCGGAGCTGATGACTGTTTTCAAAAACGTTTTATTTGACTTGACTTCTAAAAGCTTTACTGATTAAATAAATAATTGCAATTCAACACAAGAAGAAATAAGTGAATCTCTCATTTGCACTTAAATTGGCTGAAAAGTTAATGTTTCTGGGAAATGTATTTAAACATCAGGTTATATATACAGAATTTTTCTATTTTGTATTTGTTTATTTTTTTTAGATTGTTGTGTATTTCTAGCTAATTGTAGATCTTATCAAAGGACCTAAAATCAGAACAAACTCCATAGTGTTCGATAAATGCGGCTGAAAAATGTGTACTCTTTACTGTACATGTTAGATTTGTAAAAGTATAAACATGTAAAACAGAGTCAGTGTATATTGGTCATAATCTTTGGGGTTTATATATGATAATTCTGTGGAAATGACAATCATTATGATAAAGACTCAATGAGGCATTATATTTATTTCAGGCCTTAGACTGCATATTAAACAAAAGATTGCATTTTAATGAATGGAAGCGGATCATGCATAGAGTAAAAGAGAAATTATTATAGTTAAATATAGCCTTTCATTACGTACAAAAGTTGAAGAATGTAAAATAAGAAAGCCAAGTTCCTGAATCAGTGTATTCTACCCTTAAACGTACATTTTTACATACGCAAGCAAAACTCAATCTGCCTTCATGTTGAAATCAGAATGGCCCTACACATTTGTTCATGGTCACTGAACACCTTCCTATTATCATAGGTGGATAGACAAGGTCAAAAAAGCGAAAGTGACCCGTTGGCCAGATATGGAGTGAGCCATATTTGCAATTTGTGCTCTGCATTTAACCCATCCCAGTGTACACACACAGCAGTGAACAAACACAATGGGCAGCTATGGCTGCGGCACCCAGGGAGCAGTCAGCAAACTAGTGCCTTGCTCAAGGGCTCCACAGCTGTGGTTGTTGAAGATGGACAGCAAGTGTTTCATCTCTCACACCATCTTCAACTCGGTGGATTGAACAGGTGACCTTACAATCACAAGTGGATCTCCTTATCCACCAGACCACAACTGCAGGCTAACGTACAAACACTTCTAAGAGCTCTTAACACAGAAAACTTTCCACCCCCTCTTAATTGACACCCCAGAAAAAATATTTGATTGTGGTACCTCGAGTTCTTACCATGAACAGTAGATGCTGTCTTGTTGCAGCTGCTGTGTAAAATACGTTGTACATAAGATGAAAGCTGTGCTCTCATCACCCTCAGCATCAAGGTTGCAGATGACATCTAGGATGTCTTTAGCATCAATTCTAGAGATCTTCCAAGGAGAGGGAGAGACGGTGAAAAAAAACAGTTTAATGACAATAATTAAGACATTCAGTAAATGTGAATTAAAAAACATCTTACCTCTAAAATAGCCTCTTCACTGGGCAGCTGCTGACAAAGTTGGGTGACAAAAGTTTGGCGGAACGTAGGCTGGTTTGGCAAGAGACTACAGTTCGCACAGGCCTTGTTGAGAATGAGTGCCTTTTCTACCTCACCAACTTTCTCCAAGTGTTTAATGCGCATTTCCATAAAATCTTCCCCCTCCAAAGCAAGATAAGCATTCACTGTTTACAAGGAAAACAATATTTCATGTCATCAATATGATCTTTTCTTGTATAAAACATTCAATCAAATGATTGATTTGTTTCTCACCTTTATCTGTGTCCGTGGGCTGGTCTGTGAGAAGCGACACCATGATGGGATTATTCCAAGCGCCACCTTCACCGGTGATGTTCAGTAAGGCATGCAAATCTGTGCTTCCATACTGCAGCATGGCTTCATGTGCTGCCTAGAATGGGTCAAACAAAATTTCAGGGATTTTAAAGATTATGTTTTGGCTCAACTGTTACTGGCACGCACATGTGGATGAGATTTTTTTTTCTTTTAAAATGCAGCAAATAAAAATTTAAGTACTAAAGTTAAATGATTTCCAGCTGTAGTGTGCAATGAGTATGTATGCCCTACATCTCAAAACACATGTGACAGTTTTTGAATTTCTAGTCCTCCTTTGATGATTTTACGTAAATGTTAGAACTTTTTTGTAAAACTAGCCTATTCCAGAAACCATAAAGAACCTAGAAGCAAACTTATAGCGGTTATGAAGATTATCCTGAGACAACACTGGTCTAGGGGTGTGCTTGTTTTGAGAATTTCCAAGGTCAACTTTAGCTTTACACACCTTTAACATTCGCACAGCGAAATGCTTGCTTCAAAGAAATATGCAATAGATTGATTGATTCATTCATTTTTTTAAACAAAAACAATTTGCTCTTACCTGAACAGAACCATAAAACTGCAGCATGGCTTCTAAAGGTATTTCATTTTGAGGCACCGATAATAGCAATTCAAGGCAACTCCTGCAGAAGATCAAAAATGTTATTTATAGGCAATTTCAATTTAATTAAACGTTCATTTTACAGGCTCTTAAGTACCACTTACAAAGCAAGTCTTTTAAGCACAAGGCCAACATTAGGAGAGATGTCTGTGAGATGCGGCCTCGCAGCAGCAAAGCAGTTGATCGACAGACAGTATACCTCTAAAAGAGGCAATCCGTGCTCCACAGAATTCCTGTTTCCAGCATAATGCATTAGAGCCTATGACACGAAGAGAAAATTGTGGTATAATCATCACCACTGCAGCACTGATTAAAGTGAACACAAGAGCACATTCAAACTTCAGTGCAAGTTTTTCAGAACAGTTCAAAAATTGGATTCAAAGAAAATGATAAAGAAAAATATTTATTTTGACTTAGACACCAACATCTTCTCAAGTTCTTCTCTCACAAGGGATGATGCGAGGAGAAGCCCCTGATAACATGCCATCTGTGATGGTGTGCTCTGATTGGTCCTCGGGGATAGAAGGAACTGTAATCAGAGCACACAGCGACTCTGGATAGCCTCTCACAGACAGACACTCTAAAAGATGTAAAATCCCAAAAGGTGTCTTAACATAGTGCACAGGTAGAATGGTCACACCATATTTAACCTCTCAGGCTATTAGTAGTTTCCTCTGGGGAAACTGGTATAGTTCTGTAGAGAGTCAACTCAAAGCACCAGATGTGCTTCCTTAGAGGCTTAGAAGATAAATGCATTTTTTGTAGTTAGGGGATTATAATATTGTTATTGTAAAAAATAACCCATTCAAGAGCTTTTGCATAGATCCTACTTGTTTATCTGAACAATAGAAGTGTTTCTCCAAAAGGTAGTATGGTATTTATGGAGGAAAAAAATATTTCTATACATACATATACAAATTCTAATTCTAGAAGTTCTAAAAGGATCAATTTTACCTTGAAACTACTTCATTGCCACAAGGTTTACAAAGTAAGGCAGAAGGTAGGTTGTGAAAAGTGACATCTGTCTTATCTCCAGGAAGACACAAATAAATTTGGGGTGTCATTCCAAGAATATTACAAATGCATTGGTTATGGGAAAACTTTACACACTGGCTTAATCAAATCCTATTTTGTGATTAAAACTTTAAAAGAGCACTCCATTAAGCTACTATGTAAATGTATTGCTTAAAATCAGGTATTTTTTTTCTTTATAGTCAAGAGAACATCAGTGGTAATGTCATGGCTATACGAGTTACATTATACATATAAAATATAGTTTTCGTTCTGATTTTCCTAACCTTAAGGAACTTAAACATTTTCCTTGTTGTCTTTACTAATAATAAAGTGGTCCTCAAATTTTACTGTAATTTTGAGGTTTCAGTTTTTGTTTTCTCATTTCACTAATAAGGCTTAATGTTTTGCCTCTGCTTTAAGTAGAAAACTGTGAATAATTCTTGTGTGATCTTTTCGACACCATGAACCCTTTGATGATGGGATTTTTAATTTATTTTATCGCCATTAGCAATGCATACGCTTCTGCAGAAAAATAACAACTTTTTTCTGGAAGCAATACTACTTCTTCTTCCCTAAAAATCA
Organism: Danionella dracula; assembly: GCA_900490495.1. Classification (NCBI taxonomy): domain Eukaryota; kingdom Metazoa; phylum Chordata; class Actinopteri; order Cypriniformes; family Danionidae; genus Danionella; species Danionella dracula. The sequence goes on from UELW01000223.1 coordinate 2,003,070, forward strand.
TTGCTGTTTGACTATTTTTGGATCCATTCGAAATCTTGTATTGAACTCAACCATCCCAAAAATATGTGTTTTACATTTACATGTGTTTTACAAGTTTTAATGCACTGCGTGAAATGTAAACACATTACTTCCTGCCTTTCACTCAACTTCTGCCTTCTGCTTACTTTAACCGTCTTGAAATGACAATATTATCTTGCTTAACACAAGGCTCTACCTAAGCTTGCACATGCTTCTTCAGAAGGACCGCTTATAGTTGAGCAGGACATGTTTCTTCAGAAGGACTCGAGCTAGACTCAATGCTCGAACACTTTAGACGTTGACTGAGCACGTGACGGAGGTGAAGGCTGAACTCAGTCACAGCACAAACACCTCCGAGCCCCACCCCAAAACCTAATGTACCCCATATTAACCATTAACCTATTCTTAAAAACAAAAAAAAAATCGTTAAAACAAACCTGTACCCCAGGTTGCGAGGAGTAGAGAGAGGTGAACGTTAAGCTAGCAGAGCAGCCCGCGCTAGCTATCAAATCAAAACAGCTAACGTTAGCTAACACAATTGTCAGATTTATTATGCAACGTTTTTGAGCGTGTGTGCAAACATTTCACAAGTTACAATAAAATAACGCTGGCCAAATGCATTATAACCACTGCGAACGTATGAATGCCACGCGATTCAGCGCTACAGTGCATTTTTGCATAACGTTCCAAACAACTCGAACGCGCTTCTCACAACACACACCTGGCAGAAGTTGTTGCAGTACTCCGTTGACGACTCCTCGGAAACCTCTAGCTGCCGAAGCTCGGCTTCTAGTTGCTGAAGGGTTGCTTGCAGACCCTCCATTGCAAAAAACGTGTCCACGTCGAAGAGCAGGCTGTGTCGGCCACTCCAATCGACGTCCCCTTCTACATTCTCCTCCGCCATCTTCACTGGCAGCCACGGCGCGTACGCACACTCGCGATCACGTGACAGCGAGCTGACGCCATCCTGATCCTGGAGCCTCTCTTCACGCTGCATTCAGAGAAATCAAAGGAATTAACGTTACTACTTTTTTTGTACAGAAATCGAAATATCCCAGTTGGTACAATCTTTTTTTTGAAAGCCCAAGAAAAGTTACTTCTCTATCTGCAGCCTTTTAATAACATAATGTTTTGTGGTTTATGCGTTTTTGTGTTGTGATTTATTTTATATTGCCATATTCAAATTTGATCAACAAACCTGTAAACACATGGACGTCTGTTACGTGCATTAATTCTCCCTACATGATGTGGAATAACTCGTATATTACAGAAGTCAATGTCAAAATTGATTCGATGAAGCCATTTTGGCAAAGGCCACCGTGGCAGACATTTAGATCTATCAGGTAATAAACTTTAATATGGAAATTTTACAAGTACGTGCATCTATTTTAAGCGTGTGTGAAAATTAATTCCAAGTCTTGTTCGAAGTTATTTTTGGTTGATTATTTTGTGTAAATGGACTCCTTGCATGATAGAAAACTGAATTTGTATTATTATGAGAAATGTAAAAACATTGGTGTAAATTTATGTATGTTAGTTTTTTTTATTAATTAATTTATTTTTACTTTTTGGATGTGTTGCTGTAAATTGTGTTTAAATCTGTTTTAAAAAGACACTCTTCAAACAGGTTGAGTGCAATGTTGTCCAACACATGCTTTATTTTAATAAAAATATGTTCTTTTAAATGTAAGTTTAGCTTGATTTGTGTCAAATGAATTGTTACGTATATACAAGAAAAGTTCCAAGCAGTGAAATGTTTTTTTAAATTACAGCAATTATGAAAATAATATTTGTAAATTGCATTTATTAAAATTTATACTTAAGTATAACATATAGAAAATGTTTATTTCGTGTTTTGTCAAAGTATTTTGTTTATGTTAAAATATGCTAAGTGTATGTGGAGAGTTGCCTTATGTGAACACTAGGGGGCAGGGTGGGCCAACAGTCTGTAATTTTTATCGTCTCCTCGTTATGCTGTCGAGGATAAAGGTATGGATAGTTTGTATTTATGTAAGCAGATCTGTTGGGAACATTTGTGATGAAGATGTGGAAATATTTTTTTCTCATCTATCTAGATATAGTGTTGCATTTTGTAAGTTGTTTTCGTGGATATGTGAAATATCCATCTACAAAATCTGATTGACTGGATGAATCTGTCTGATGACGTCACTTTGTACCGCTCCGTGTCGGCAGGTGGCGCCGGATCACTGCTTGAGATCTATAGATAGATAATAAAGCTCCGGGTCTCCGGTAGTGTGTTGTTGTACACGGAACTCAAGGTGCTTATCCAGTTAACTGTCACCGCCAGTGGTTAAACTAAACCTGGACAAGAGTAGGCCCGTCCTCTCGCTGAACGGAAAGATTTAGTGTCCGTTATGATCGTCAGCAGCGGATAGAGAAGGTAAGAACTCGCTGCGTTCGCGTTTACCTGAGCCACCTAGGTTGTGTTTAGATATCGTCGATGACAGAAGCGGCTTTACCATTACAACGACTTGTCCCTAGGATGATGAGGTAAGGGTGTCTTTGCGAAACCCCGCACGTCGAGTGATGGCAGCAGTGTCCTGTCTTGTTACCTGAGTGAAGCTAATTTAGTTAGCTGCTTTCGTTTTAAATCAGAAATGTTTATTCCTCTTACTTCCTGGATCAGTTGTTGTTTCCCTTTTAAACTTCTCTAAACTTTCATTACAAATGATGTTGTGTTTCACATGTAATTGAAATCAGAAATGCAGTGAGTGTCATACACTGAATAAACAACTAATTTGATTAACTCTGTTAAATTGAGGTCAGAAAATCCGTCCAAAAAATAAATGTAGCACTCAAACTACTCAAATAAAATACATGCATTTACTTTAATCTTATTGAGATAGGCTAGCATAATTTCCCAGCTGCTCTAAAACATATTTTCCTTTTAATTAAAATGTTTTGTTTCTCAAACACACTTTGATCAAATGTATGGGAAGAGAAATTATTTGGTATTGTTATGTTTTCTCTGTTTTTTCAATAAGGCTACTCTTATTATTGATGATCACTGAGGATCTTCAAAGTCCAGCGTACTTGTTGTAAAAGTATTCACATTGTAGGATATTTCATAATAGCCTTTCAGACAATATTTAAACTGGCACAGTCACTACCATTAATTAATGAAATTACTTAATGTGTTATGTATGGCATTTAAACAAACATTTCTCACAACAATATATGTTTATAGCCTAGTTCTTCAAGATTTTTTTAGTCCTACACACAGAAAAATAGAGATATTAGTTCTGTACCTTTATCAGAAAACTACCTTAAAGTGATGATTGTGATCCTTTGTATCATTGTAAAGGTTACTAAATTAAAGCAAAAGGTACATATTTGTTCTTTTAATAAGCTTAAGGTACAATATGCTAAAATGTAGTAATGACATTTTTTTTACTTCACAAATAAAAATCTATTTTTAGAAAATTTTTTAAATCCTGTTACATTCTTAGTATAAATAATTGTTAAAAGAAATGTTTCCTCATAGCTTGAAATCACACCTCATTTACAGCTACAAAAATGTACCAATATGTTCCATGTTGAGAGGTACAGTGTTGGTTGTTACCTTTTAAACTCTTTTGTTGTAGTACTTTGTCAAGAAGGAAGAGGCGGTTGTACCCAAACTCCAAGACTCATTGGTAAAACTTACAGGTGACTTCACACATGCTACGTCCTTGTTATATACAGTCAATGGGATCCTCTAGAGAAATAAAGAAAATTTAAATATTCTTTGTTTTACCTTTCTTACACATAACCATTAGGACTTGACATTACGAAAATATAAGCAACTGCCTCGGGTCCCCGACTTTTAAGGGGCCCTCTAACGCTGATCTCCACTCATCGCTTGAAGTGTAGAATTGTGTCAAATTTAGTAAATAATTAAATTGCTTGGTATTTACACTTTTATTTTCTTCAGTTCCATCAAGTAAGTTTTAAATGTGCCAAATTGTTATTCTTAAATTTCAAGTACACAATTTTACTGTGACCCTGTTCCAAGATAGACAATCTGTACTCTAAATAAAAACTTTAGCAAATTTAAGCATTTAACAGGAAAATTCCCCAAAATGTCTCTGGATGCTTCAAATCACACAATATTTCAAGAGTGTTTGGATGTAGCCTGCAGTGAATGTCAGACTCCTCCCCATCCCTGTGTGAGGGTGGTGGGGGTGGTGAGGAAGTGTTTGGAGAAGTTGTTGGTGCTGGGGGAAGTTGTTAAAGTCAGATGTTTCTAGCGACTAATGTGAAAGTCACTAATCCAATGGAAGTCGCTGCGAAGATGACCTTTCCAGCTTGTTCATTAGGTGATCAATGACTACAAAATTCTCAATAATTTTTCTTATTGATATGAAAACAGTATTTCCCAGTGATGGGTTGCGACTGGAAGGGCATCCGCTGCGTAAAACAAATGCCAGAGAGTTGGCGGTTCATTCCGCTGTGGCGACCCCGAAAGGGAATAAAGCCGACATGAAGATGAATGAATGAATGAATGAATGAATGAAAACAGTAAAATGCAGTAGAGGGAAAATGTTATCTGCTCTGTTTGCCTCAAGTCTGAGTCTGGAAGCACAAAGGCAGTGGATTGAGTTTCCTCCTCAGCTTACACTCCCTTCAAAGAGGACATATCAAAGTCTACACAGTGTGCACCATTTCGGTTTGACATTTGGAGGTTACCAAAATGCGTTTGTAAGTTATATAATTTCACATCTGTTCTGTCCTTAGATAGCACACTTCCTTGTGGTTATCCACAATCAAAAGAGACTCTTCATTTGGAAAGTTTGTTACAAAATATATACAGGTTAATGTTGCATCACACGTCTCATAAATGCCATGCCACTGTTGTGACATTCAGTAATGGTGTTTGGTAATTGCTATAATAATTAATCTGCAATTATTTGATGAGATAGAATCAAATTATTTTCATTCAAAGGAGCTGATGAGAAAGTTGAATCGAAGTTAGATTTAACAGCAATGGACTTTGTAGTGATGCTGTCAACCACATGATGCATGTCATTTTCATGTTATAAAGATGTTTTCCCACTGTCCAACAAAGCCTCTGGTGTAAAATGGCCGAATGGTGAAAGTGAAATGAATACAGCTGGAAGTCATCATTTACGTTGAGAGCAAAGCGGAATCTGTTGGTCTACTCATGGTTTTCAAAGAGGTTTTGAGGATTAGTCATATTAACTTGAAGCCAATTAATTTATTCTTCATTTACACTGTATATCCTCTTCAAGGGCTTGATTTTAGAGTTGATATTTTAACTGTAGCATTACCATCTTTTAATTACATGATCTTATTTTATTTCCAAACTGAGTTTAAATATATTGAGTGGGAAATTGGGCAGAACTAGGAAAGCTTGACGATGCTGATTGTCAACTTTCATCATTTCGGAAACATGAGTCTGTTTCAAACTAGTTTCTGTTTTAACACTGTTTCTGTTGAGGTATCGAGTCTGCATAGAAATACCTATATATCATGGAAACTCAATTCAGCTGTTCTCTGGTTCTGGTGAGCACATTTAACTATGCTTAGCTTGTCATAGATCAATGAATCTGATTAGACCTGTAGCTTTTTCATTCTTTTGTAGCGTTTTTCATCATGAAGCCAGAAACCCATTGTCTGCTGTAGCTATGTTACAGCAGTAAATATCCTAGATTATTCTCTGAATGAGGGCATGTTTTCAACATTGTTGACCTGGAAAATTTGACTTGCGCTCGACTTGCCATTGGTCTGTACACAATTTAACTTTGAGAGCCAGTTTAAATTAAAATATAATAAAATGGCCATTTGTCTTGTTTTTTTATTTTTCTCATGTGACGACTCTTGTAAACTCCTGAATAGTTTGAAGTCCTGCAAATATCCTCCAAAGCTCAAATATGTGCTAACGAGCATCATTTGCTACCGAGCGTTATTCACACTGTGGTACCCACGATACCTGATACACTCTTTGATTCACTCACATGAATTCAAGATAGTGTCTTCACATTGATTTAACACGTATATCATTTGCAAACTGTTCTACATTGCAAACATGTAGGAGGAGTAATTTCACTTCTTTTGCAACCTCTCTTAATGCTGTCTGTTACTTTGAGCTTGTGGCAAAAAATTGGACTGAATGAGGATTCAAGACCCCCATAACATCAATGGCACAATTTCTGTAACTTTAACATTTGGAAAAATGTGAAAATTTCCTTTGGGAAAATACCTTCCAAAAAACCTAGTCTTGAGAGTTTCTTTAGTTGCATTTGGGGCACTGTTGTGAATGTTCCTAAGCTCTCCAAGTTTAGTTATGAGGCACAAATAGCGAGCAGAAAATGACTAGGTGAGGAGACTCCTTTAAAATGTACCCTAATTAGCCCTGCAGAGAGAGAAAGAGGGGTTGCATCTAGTTACCGTTAAATAATGAATAAGCAGCTTGGTTATCTAGCAGTACAGACTGTTTCAGTCCGAATCTAGTCCCATCTAGACTAAGGTTTGCTAGTTGTTGGGTAGCTAAACTCTAATTGTTAGATTGGATGAGGGATAACTGATTTTGACAAAAAGACAAATTGTTAACTTTAACATTATTAAACATTGACATAAACAAACTGTATTTTATGTCTGGAAATTCAACCCGTTTTTGAACAGAGGATAATTTCTTAATTCCTCTTCTTTTTTGTGTCTTACTGAACCTTTATATGCATCTCAAGAAACACATACTCATTATATACTAATAAATCCTGAAAGATCCCTGAATAAAGTCATGATTGGACAACAAACAATAACACATTCTGGTACGATTCATCTTGTTTAATGTTCAACAATTCTCTGTTGACTTGAAACAAAAAAGCAGAGCAAAGTCTAAAGTGCAAGGGTTCAATTTCGACTGTTCGTATGAGTCAAAATTTGACATGTTCTCTCTTCATTCTCTTATCTGCTCCTGAAACCAAAATATTTCTAGGTTTTTAGAAAGGAATGATTTTTATGTTTGTCGTGTTCTTAAAGAATTCATTGTGATGTTATCTTTTATTTTGTTTGTCTAGAGGTGAAGGTGCATGTGGCCGCAAGTGGCACAAGAGGTCCATGGAGCCAAATGTCATTCGGCTGTACTCTTCCTCTCCTCCCCCACTAGATGAGGCAGCAGAGGAGGAAGAGGAGGATGAGTTTGGTGACTTTGGAGGTTTCCATGGTGGAGGAGTTCCTGGCAGCTTCAGCTTCTCAGACCTTGATACTCCTACAACATTCAACAACTCCATGGCGCTGGAGGACTCCCCACCTGACCTGCATGGCAAATCCATACCAACGAACTCCGTGCCAGAGAATACGAGACAGGCCTGTGAGAAAAAAGCCAAATATTTTGAAAGAACAGAGGAAGAACCATCTGAGATTCTTACAAATGGAATGTCATCTGACTCAGTCCAAAACTATTCCCTGATTGCTCCTGATGTTGGAAACCAATGTCCTGATGATGAACAGAGTCTCAGTAATGGTTACAGGGAGCCTTCTCTAAATTCAGGCAAGGACCGATCTCTTCCGGTTAGCTTGGAAAACACAGAGAAATACGCTCACCTGGACCACTCCCCAAACTTGAACAATCATCAAACAGAAACCTCTGAACTTGGAGAAAAGGGAGCAAGCTCTGTGATCTGTACCAACCCCTTTACTTTTAGAAGAAACACACAAGAGGTAGAAGGTGAGCAGGAACAAATGAAGAGTGTCATTTGTGATGACGCAGGAGGTCCTGATGAATCTGTGGACTTGGTTGTCAAATCCGAAGCAGAAACAGCAGCCTCAGCAGATGTCGATTTAATCTCTGACTCACAGCTGTGTGGTGACACAAGGGAAATGAATGGACCAAAGACTGTAGATGGTAACGATGAGACGACTGCAGACCTCACACCATATGAGGGTTTCTGTGAGTTCAGAGATAAATCTCAGGGATTTGCAGACTTCAGTCAGGCTGAATCTATGACCCAGGAAGAGTTTCCAGAGTTTGTAACCGCTATGTCCAGGTGTTCCTCCGATGATGAGTTTGGAGACACAGACACTCTGAAAGACTTCAAGGAGGACAATGAGCTGGATGAGAAACAAGACTGCCATGAAGGAGCTTTTTGCACAGAGTTACCTCCCAGTGACAGTTTTGCGGACTTCAGTTCTGCTCCGCTGGAAGATGCCCCTATGGCAGGGGATGACAACTGGGCTATCTTTGGCCGACATGAAGGCACACAAGGTGATGAGGATTCGTGGGCCACCTTTGAAGAGGAACAAAGTACTTGTACAGATAAAGAACAAGATGCTGAGGCTACAGCAGCGTTCTCAAGTGAAGATATCCAAAGTAGCACTGTGAGTGTTATCTTTTAGAGGTTTTTGGACTATCTCTTCTTTTTAATAGATCTTTCTAACTTAAGAGCTAACTGTTAAGAAACTGTTAAACAAAATTATTTTTGGCTCATGTGACATTTAGCTTTGCACAGAGCTTGCAAATTTTCTGGTTGATTAAATAAATAAACAATGTCTTTGAATAGCCTCCACAAAAATAGCCGATCATTTTTGGTAAGCCAAAAATTATTTTGGCATGTGACATCCTTAACAAACTTTCTTTTGACTGTTTATCTGACATGGTCCTACTACAAGCTGCATTAGCGTTTCATCTGATTGGTTAGTGTGCGCTGCTATGGTAAATGGGAATTGCTAAGGCCTTTGGGTAGTTTTAAACTCCCAGAAAAGACAATAGGATTACACAAACTTGCAATCTGATTATGATTTTTTGATCACATGTTTTTTGATGAGAGAACAGTACTAAAACGTGCAAGAAAAGTTTGAAGATGATATGGCACCTTCTATAAAGGTTTTAAAGCTTGAATTGTAGGTCAAACAAATGCTAAACTCTTGCATTTTAAAGTAAATTCAGTCTAGTTACTTTAAAATATCTCACTTGTTATGCTTTGACCTCCAGGTTGGAGTTGCCCTCACGCAGCCTGATTTGAGCTGCAGAATACAGAATCTGTTTAGAAGCACCTTCCCATTAGATGTCCACCCTGAAGCTACAGGAATCCCTGAGTTTTTGCCCCTCCACAAATTCCTGCTGGCTCAGGATCCTCAGGAGCAAAGCAATACAAGGAGCTCTACTCTGCACGAGTAAGAACCTCTTCCTGCCTTCAACCTTTTGCACAAAGAGGATTCATTCTCAGGAACCTTTTTCAATTTCTATCAAAGTGTATTTGTATTTTTTTTAATCTGCCGTTAATTCAGGTTTGGAATAACGATAATTTTTAATGATTATGAAAGCTTATTGTTATCATTTTATAAAATCTTAATAGTTTCATCAGCATACAACAATCACAAAATCTTTTTGACAAGAATTTGTACCTCACAATTTAAACATTGGTTGTTTTTACTCTTTAAAAAGTTTCACTCGTATTCTCAATCAAAAATGTACTGTTTGATTTTTGGCTTGACCCTTTCTTTGTAGAAATCCACAGGATATGTGGCGCCACCTTCAGGATATCCACAGCACTTATGGCCTTAAGTTCAAGTGGGCAGGTTCCCATAGCAACAAAATTGTTCTGAATTGCCTTGGAATCAGGAATTTTGTAAGTACAGTGTGCATATAATGAGAAGTGCAGGTCTCAGGATACCTGTCTCTTATTTTGCTTGATCCCCAGAATTTCATACTGACATTGTAATACAAGTATTTCGTTGCTATGTTTTTGACGACTACTTGCTTTTTTTCTGTCATAGTTGTTCACTGGAGATAAGAAACAGCCACTGATCGTGCCTATGTTTGCTGCGGGACTGGTGAGCGATGCCCCAATTCTTGCAATCACACAGTGCTCCGATTAGTTTTTTGTCTGTAAAATGTTTAACTCTCTCTTTACGATCAGAAATGAAGAGAAGATAGCTCAACTGAATTTGATTTGTTTACATTTTATTTTTTGTCCTATTCATTCGTTTATTTATCAAATTTTAAATGTGTGAAGCGTATTTGATGAAATTAAATGAAACTGGACAAATTCCACACAATTATACTTTAGAGAAAAAGGTAAATGCATATAATTTATAACTTTGGGGATCACTCTTGAACTGAATGTGAATCATCCTTTTCATCATCTAGCTTCAGTAAGATCTCTGATCTCTTTTCAGGGAATGCTGGAACCCACCAAAGAGCCTCAGAAAGCCCCAGCCTCTCCTGCACTTTCCCCTTCGGCTCCTGTGGAGAGTTCACCTATTTTATGCACTCAGGTGAGGAAGGCAGACCAACGTTTATGTCTTATAAGGTAGCATGGTGGTATAGTAAGTACCACCTAGGAGGGATTTAGGTAACTGATGCTAAATGTAGGATTCTTGATAAACTCTATAAGCTAACAGCTAACTCTGTTTACCTTGCAGGTGGCACCTTCTTTGGTCATTAGTATTGACGGTACGTCTTTTCGCCGAGCCTCCTTCTCTAGAGTTCAAGATAAAACCAGTCGCCACTCGAGGCAAAAATCCTACTCCTGATGATCTCTTCTTTCCTGAACTTGCTTTTGTTCCATCTAAACTCTTTGCTGTCCACTCACTTGTTCTTCTTAAGTTTCACATCAATTTTAGTCTGTGTTTGGGTTGGAATACTTTGAGAAAAAGTGAATTACTCAAGATTGTTTTAATGCTTTTCATTAGTAACAATTTAGTTGATTTAAGTATTTTAGTTTTAGTATTCCTGTTAGCTGTCCTATTTTGTAAAGGTGGGGCTCTTCTCCACCACGTTCTGTGCCCGAAATCTGTAATAAAGTCGAGCCAAAGTGAAACTGGAAAACAGTGTGAAGCGACATCCTGTTGAGTGCTGATTGGTCAATCATTGAGCTCAGTGATTGGCCAAAATTACATTGCTGCATCAGCAAACAAAACAGTATGTGAGGGGCCTGTCTAAAACAAGGCCCCTCAGACTGATACGGGAAGTCAGAGGAGTCACAATAGGTATTCAAAATTGCACACTTTAAGCAGAGTTGTGCCATTACTAAAATGTGGTGGAATAGGGACATATCCCTGTTTATCATGGTATGCCAAACAGACAGAGGATAAAAGTTCACTACCGTAGACCACAGCTCTGCTTTGACTTTAACTGTGATCTAGTACATAGGCAACAGTGATGTGTGGGTTGACCCAAAATGACTGGGCCACGGTTACGAGTCATCCAAAAATATTTTTAATGATATTCTGGTCGCGGTCAGTCAGGTTGCTTGAAATAAAGATTCCAATTAAACTGTTGTTATTTATATAGTATTAGACACAATTTTCTATGAATTCCATTGGCCTACACTTTATTACACCTCGATCAAGCTCGAATATGCAACTACCCGCTTCAAATAAAACACTGATGAATGGTTTGTTCAGGAAAGGGTTCATCTTCAGAGCCTGATTGGCTTCCCCTGATGCGCTCAAGATGTCAGCAAACGTTGGCTTAGTAAATGAAGTTTTATTCAGAAAATTCTGGAATTGGTTCGACATCAACCTGTGTGAGACTGCAGGCACCACAAAGCACGGCAAGTTCACGTGTGTTCTCTCACGTTTCATCATTTGTCTTACAGTTATATATATCTCTCAGTTGACCGGCTCAAGCAGGGTCGAAACATAAACATCGCATTAATCAATAATATTATGTGTCTAGACAGCTGAAATGGAAAGTGATGGGTCGCCTCAAGAACTGCCTGCTCTTGTTGGCGCACCTCTGAGAGTGAGAGAGTCTACCATTTGAAAAATTGTGGGTCAATTACAATATTTTCTTTCATTTTTTGTGGTCTGAGTTACAGACGAGTTAGTTGAAAACGTCGCTCGGGTGCGGATTTATACATTGACCCACACATCACTGATATCACTGATAGCCATCATTACATTCTAGACATTACATGAAAAGATCCGTTCTCCATAATTGACCTTATTCTATGTTGGGTTGTTTCTGTGCCCTAGCTTCTGTCTCAGGTTTAACAGAAAGATCTTATTGAAAGCTGACTTCATCACTGGTGCCCTTCTGAAGCTCAACTATAACAGATTGTCCCCTTTAAGCTCAGCAAAAGTTCAGGGGGCACCTCACTAAATTGTCAAAGCTTTAAACGCAGATGCTCCATGCAAATGTTATTTAAGTACTGTGAAGTTTTTAGTGGCTGATGGTTTCATGCTTTGTGTAACTTCTGAACAGTGAATGTCCTCTGTTCATGCAGCGATTCCGTTATCATCATAAAACTATGATTAGCAGAGAAATATTGGTTGATTGCACTTTTCAAGCAACTTGAATTAATCTTTTTAGCCCTGCATACTCTTTCTGATAGCAAATTAGTTTTTTTTTTCAGAATTTTTGCTGAGAAAAACGTCTTTATGTCGTGTGCAGAAGCATGTTACTTATGGTTTTCATCTGTTTTGTTTGCTTTTTTGACAAAAATTGGTAGTTAGACTCAGTCTGTTGTTTTTGGATACTGAACACAACATGATGAAGTTTCTAGTGATTTATCGTAAATCTCCAAATAGAACAGCACTCAAAAAGGACTCCCTTGACAGACTACGGATGGAAAAGTGTGGCACATTTGACCCACATTGTTGGTTTCTTAACATTAATCCAGGAGTGCTCTTGGAGGTTTAGTTAATGTATATTGTTTCAAAATATGTAAAAGCTCTTTTTTAAGAAAAATACACCTCAATAGATCTGAGGCATCTCTTTCTTTTTAAAGGCAATAAAACTAGAGCCATATTATTCAGGATCTATTTAAGAAATCTTTAAAATAGTAACTTAATGCCACAGGTATAGTCAAGCTTGTGTGTAACGTGTATGAAATATTTTTATCTCTAACAAAATTTGTCAGCTGTAATGTTTTTTTTGTTAGATAGTGATTTCAATCTATTGTCACCTATTTCAAAGGATCTGATAAATATAATAAAAATTATTGTTCTTTATGACTATCTTTTTTTTATTGCCTGTCACTTAATTTCCTCTTTCAGCTTTTTGTTCTGTCTTCTTTCTAAACTGCTGATAAACTTTTCCTTTCATATATTCACAAATGTTTTGCAATTTCAGAGATTACATTGATTCACTTTTTATTAAACAGTACATTTAAAACCTGCTCACTATGAAATTATTTACAAGTACTGCACCTTATGGTAATTTTATGTTAGATCTTTTTTTTTTTTTTTTTTGTACTACTATGGCAACATTTCATCCGGTAACAATCATTCCAATTCATCAAAGTGTTTTCTCCTAATCAGAATACTTCAATATACTAGTTAACTACCTTTATTTGAAAGAACAAATGAGAAAAATTATGTCACTTTTTAAAAGCTTTTACATTAATTGTTTAATTTGCAGACTTTAACATTTTGATGAGTCATGGAATTATATTGTTGAAAAACTAACACCTCTCTAACCCTCCTGCTCTCCCGCTGTTGCTCTCATGTGAAGCACAAGATGCTGGAAGCTCTGGGCTAAATTTGGACTACTTTGGGCCTGTGGATGAATATAGCTCAGATAGTGACACCGACTCTCCTCTACCAGGTTAGAACAGATGGATTAACTGGTTTGTGGTGAAAGCATCTTTCCTTCCTTTCCTGGCTTCTTTGATCTCACATCCACCTTTAGAGAAACTTTTCATCTTTAGACTTTCTTCATAGTCTACTATTTTCTCTGGTTTCATCTTTGGACTCCTCAGGCTCTGTGAGTATCTCTGATATTTCTACTCATATTCATAAACTCTGTTAAAGGGGAATCTCATAAAGTCTTGCAGCCACATTTTTGTGTTCCTTCTTGGATCTTCTTTTTAAGTCACGATATTCATCTTTTTTTAACATGTACTCTTTAAAATCCTGTTGGTTTAGGAGTTGATCCAGAGATATATGAGCTGTCCACAGCTAAACTGGAAAATAACTCCACCAGTCACAACAATGCAGATGCTTTTTCGAAACTCATGGAGTCTTTGGAGAAAACAAGAACAACATCCAGGTGAGACACTGACCACTGTGTGCCCGTGCGTGCAAGTCTGTATATGTATGTGTATATATAAATGTATATGTGTAACACTGGCTCAGATCTCGGAGTAAGTTCAAGTAATTCTATGTGTGTGTTTGACAGGAAACCTGAAAGGGAAGAAGAGATAAGTGAAGAAGCTGTGAGGGTCCTCTTTCGTCTCCCTGACTTGTCTTTCATGCAGGCCAGGGTACTAATGTTCCCCTCCATCCTAACCCCAGCACCCAATCACATCAAAGCAGACAATATAATGGCATCAGCCAATCAACACTGAGTTATTATTTCATCCAGATAAGGCTGAAGTAAAACAAATCAAGCCTAGTTCTTCCAATGAAAACACTTTAATATAACATGACTGTATTTTAGTTTTTTTAAAGGTTTTTTCCTGATTTGTGTGAAAATATTTCTGATTGTTTTTCAGCTGAAAAAATACCTATTTCTGTTGATTATCAAAAGTATTTATTTCAGAAAAGTGAAAACATTTAGCATACAAAAACCTGATTCTTTCAAAGGGCTATCTTTGAAAATGTGAGTTTTCACTCTTAGTTGACTTGCAGATTTGCACATATGATTCCTTTAAGCTCTTGTGTTTTAGATTTTATTCAGATCAGTTTGTTGTAATTAACAATTTTAGCCTGTTGATACCCTTTCCGGTTCTTCTAACCACCACATCTTTTTTATTGACTAGTTTTATTTATATGTTCCCATAGCGGACAAGCACACGTCAGACTATACAATGGGAACTTTAATATAAAGGGATATTTTGTTTGTTCTGATTGCCTGCCTCATGTCTTGGCACTGTACTTTTAAAAATATATATAAATATATTAAGCACAAGATGGTGTCAGAAGGAAAAAAATGCTTGCACCTTTCCTGTGAAAAAGTATATGAATGAATTCAATTTCCTTTATTTTCTGATGTACATTGTATTTTAATATTGTATAGTAATAAAATAGCACTCAAACTATTCTGCGCCTCATTGATCTGTGTGGTACTCTTTTGTTATTTCCCCAGCTGAAAAGTCAGACTCCACTTGTGATTATTTGATCAACAGAGACTTGGTGTAAAGGATAATTCTTCTTATACAAGTATTGCTGTAATATTAAATATTACAAAACTAACAATCTATAGCAGACGTCTGATTTATCCACGTCGTCAATAAGTGATGCTTAATTCCCTTCTTTCTATTGTTGTGTATCTATGTTTCGTGCAAATAACAAACGTGTTTCCACTCCAGAGTGTTTTTCTTCCCAGAGGGAAACGACCTAGTTTGCTGGCAAGCTGCACAGATTGTAATTTTAGTGAGAGAGGGAGAGAGAGAGGCTCGGCCTGGAAGAGATGCGCAGGTGATCAGAATGAGATTGCCTCCGGTATTAAACCTGGCCCCTGAGCATTAACAGGTTCCTGGAGAATTTTGTTCTGGAGCTGAAGGAGTTAACGCGCTGTTCTGTCCCCGGACCGGCAGCATCGAGCCTGGTCGGGGATCATGCCCGGCGGTGATGATGGTGGTGGCGGCGGAATCGAGGACGCCGTTAACGATTGTACGGAGATGGAGCAAAGGGTGAGGTTTTTTTCTTCCTTTACTCGATCACGCTTACAGGTGCATGCATGTTTGAATTCGACAGCAGCGGTTCATCTTTAGACGCGGGAGCCAATTCCTGCTTCGTGATAAAAAGAGGCCGCTCTTTTAAAAATCTTACCCTGTGACAGGAAACCCCGACTGACTAGAGTTTGTTGACATCTATATGTTTTCGTGCAATGCCGTTTCGAGCATTTACTTCTCTAATCGAGTGTACGCGTGTCAAAGTGACGCAGAATTGGAGAATCGATTGATGTTCAAATGAACCGTTCGTTTGAGTCGATTCTTCTTGAGACTTAGGCACTGAGAGTAAAAATGAAAGTAAAAAGTGCTCACAGTCATATCAGATTATGCAAACTTTATGTGAAACTTTATACCATAATCAACTGCTTGCAAAGCAGATGAACATATGCAAAGACTAGGCATCTCGCATTAATTAATTTGAATTTTGTTTTGTGGTTTCCCACATTGTGACCTGATCGTCATCTTGGAGTGCTTACATACTCTGCAGTTCATGAATTTGTTAATGGTTTGATATAAGATTAACTGATTATTATTATTATAGTAATCATAATGTAAATGTAGAACTAGCCTGCTAAGTTTATTTCGTTACAAATACAGTGCAGCTTTGGTCTGGTGGATAAGGAGATTGACTTGTGATTGGAAGTATGCAGGTTCGATCCTCAGATCCACAGAGCTCTCCATCTTCAACAACCACAGCTGTGGAGCCCTTGAGCAAGGCACCAGTTTCCCAACTGCTCCCGGGCACCACAGCCATGGCTGCTCACTGCTCCGGGTGAGTGTTCACAGTGTGTTTGTACACTGGGATGGGTTAAATGCAGAGCAAAAATTCCGGATAATAGTCACTCAATATCTGACCAACTGGACATTTTTCACTTTTTAAATGCAATCCTGATATAACATTACATAAAACAAGCATGTCTACAGGGTTAAATACTTTGTGAAAATATTATCAAGTGATGTTGAGTGACTGCAGACTATCTGGTGTCCAGAGGTGCACAAATGCCTTATTGAAACCTGTTCAAATGCTATGAGATTTCTTGGAACCAAATAAAATATATGCCATTTTACCAGCAAATTGTGTTTTATGTATACATGTACCATTTAAATCAATATTGAATTACATTTCCAACAACTTCAATAAAAATAATTGGCAGGCAATTGGGGAGATTCTTTTAAGAGGGTGGAAAAGGCTGTTTGTAAAATGAATATAATATTATACAAATAAGCATGAGTTTTGTTTGCTTTTTAGTTTTTTTGTTTAGAAAGAAAAAAGTAGCATAATAAAACTGTGGACTTAGAATTTACCTAATAAAATTAGCCTGGATAGCCAGTGCTCTTAACTAATTTTTGACTTTTGAAATGGTTGCAATAAATTTGTCTACAAATTCGGAATACATTTTTAACCGATTCAAAAGAATCGATTCTGGAAAATGAACTAAATGTTCACCCGGTTCCATCACACACACCTGCAAACGCTTAAAATAAAACAGAATAGTTTGTAGTTTTCACTCTACAAGGTGTTTAACAGACAGCTTTCAGTTGTAAAATAAGTGTAATGCCTAACCGAGGGCGTTAATACTTCCAAACTACATTCCTTTGCAGTAGTATACGTTAGCCCCGTTTTACTTGAGTCTTATGGTTATTTGAGCGATTTCGGAACTGTCCAATCCCTTATTACGTCTATGTGAATTCCAAAAACGGGATTGGCTAGGAGCTGAAGAAAGGCGGGGCTTAGTGGTTAGTCGGCGCAGGAGACAAAATCACTGCGGTGATTTGTTTATAATGAATCCATCTAACGCGGCGAAAGTGCGCATTTCTGCAACTAACGACACCGCTGGAACAGACCCGCGTCTTCACCTCACAGCTGGCCTGTTTGTTGGAGACGACTTTTCTGCTAACTAGGATATTAAAAAACTACGTTGGTATGTTTCTAACTTTCAATGTTATCTTCACACTTTCAAACGGATTAAATGGCTAGGCAGGAAACATGCTTGAATCTGATTCTGGATGAATACTGCATATTTGTTTTGTAGTTTAATTCGGTGTTTTTTTTTTCATTTAATTTTAATGTGAATCAAATGTCTATTGATTTAGCCTTGAAGTCAGTTGTTTGTTTGAAGGAGGCAAGCAGCTCGTCGAGCTTTGACAGAGAGGAGGTGCTTCCTCTGGAACAATGAAGAAGCTCAGAAACAAACCTGTTCAGCTGCTCAAAAATTGCTGTGTTGTAACAAAATAGTCAGCTGATGTCCAAGTTGTATCAATCTGAGTAGTGCATGAGAATCTCATTTCTTCTTTTTACCGGAGACCTGTAGCAGACAACGAAGGATTAAAAGTATTTGAATATTTGTACATTGAAGTATTTTAAAAGTAACATTGAACATCAAATAAATGAATGATAACACTGCTTTAGCATAGAGTAATTAATGCTTTAACTTACTTAAAATAATGCTTTAAATGCATTATTTTTAAAATAAAAGTTTAGACTGTTTATTTGCATGTACTATTTAGCAGACGTTTTAAAAGAAAATAAACCTATTATGACTAATCAGTAATAAACATTTTTGATGGATAAATGCAGCATAAATTATTTAGGTATGCAGATGTTGATAATTAACATGTCTTCCTAGTCTATCTACAGATCTGTACCTATCTATATGAACTGTAATAAAGGGTTAATAGCATTAACATTTGAATAGTATATCTCTTTGCAATTTCACAGCTACACCATATAGTTGAAGATTGTGTATGTACATGTGTATTTAAAAAAAAAAAAGTCTTGTTAACATCATTCTACATCAGGAGAATGATGCTGACCGCACACCTCCAAAATATTTGAACCAGGGAAATATTCTAGGGGAGACTGCTGAGTTTCCATTCTCTGGATCTGAATCCAATTGAGCTGTTTTGTTAAAATGTGTTTTTAAAAGAAAACTTCAACTATTATCTTTCCTGTCAAACTCACTTCATGTCCTTATTACAATAGCAAGCATCATCTTTTTGCTTAGCTTTAGGTAACAAAATGACCTTTTAAAAGTCCCACAACACACTACAGTTTCAGCAGGGTGCTTTCCCAACTAGGTTTTGAAATGTGGGAAATGTGAAGTGATCCACTGTAAAGTTATAGGATGCAGGCAGTTATAATAAGCAACAACTTATACAAGTTAATAATACGCAGTCTTTTTCACAAACAGATTCCACAGCAAGTGATGAAATGATGCATGCGTTTTTCCATCTACTGCATATTAATTCACTGTTAACACATTCATGAAACCGTTCACTGATTGCAAACTGTTCACTGATTTCGACCCACATTCTGTTGTTCTGTTGCTGCACTTTATTTTTTACTTGTGCTTAGTTTGCACATTACCTCCAAAGCACATCTCTTAAGCACCTTGGACTTCTATAGTTATAGTTCTATTACTTTATATTTTATAACCTCTAGTTCTAGAATATTACTATATTCTGTTTACTTTTAACTTTATTTTTAACTGTTTTAATGTGTAGCAGGTGTTACTGTACCTGTGTTAACTGTTCTACGTTATTGTGTGTTTTCTTTTTATACGAACACTGAAGAATACCCCGGGGCCACAACAAATTCGTTAGTTACACCATTCGGAATACTTTTGTTGGAATGCTGGTACTTCCATTTGAAGTTATTTTTTTGTTGGTTAAGATTACGGTCTTCAGCAGACAGAGTGTATCAGTAAACCCAATCTAAAAGAAACCACAGGTTAATAGACGACACAGTATGGTAGCCTCACCAATCCATCCTTCTATTAACTTTTCCGTTCAAATCTGCTTTCTGGAAGAATATCTACATTTGTGTGATGTACAAAGCTTTCCTATGGCTCAGTAAAGTGGAGAGTGTGGTGCTGGCAATGCCTAGTTTCAAGGCACAGGGAAAGCTAAACTTCATTGAATGGGATTCCTGGCAATGAAGCACACTTTAAATAAAAATACCAAGTGAGTAGATGTAAGTTGATTTCAAACATTTGACTGAATATTTAGTTCAGTTTTAGTA
Organism: Danionella dracula; assembly: GCA_900490495.1. NCBI lineage: Eukaryota > Metazoa > Chordata > Actinopteri > Cypriniformes > Danionidae > Danionella > Danionella dracula. Next base: position 2,022,696 of record UELW01000223.1, read on the forward strand.
TTAGTAATAGTAATAGTAATTTAGTATTTAGTAATTAGTAAAATATTTAGTTTTTTTTATAGTATCTTTTACTCAAGATACTGAGATCTTGATCTTTTGTTGGATTTGTTAAAACAAAAACCATTTGGGATTTAGTGTACTTAGGAAGAGATTTATTATAAAGAAGTGAAAGATTACAGATTGCAGCTCTGATGACCCAGCTTACTCTGTTGCTATGAAACCAAGATGGAGACTCCAAGTGAGGCATCATATTTTGCTTCATAACTGCAAGCGGGTGTTAGAAAAATAGATATTCATGGTTTTCAGTGTATATGTCTACTGTAATTGCATTTTGTCACTTATGATGGCTTCTGTTTTACTCCTCATATATAGAGTTTGCAGAGCACTACGATGAAGACTGACTTGGAGGCAGGTAGTTTTGGCGCTGCAATCCACTGTCGTGATGTGTGTCGTTCCTATGGGAAGCTTAAAGTCCTCAACGAGCTCAACTTGACAGTACCTCAGGGCCAAATGTGAGTCGACCAGCTTTTTGTGTGTTTTCTACAAATGCCCTCTGTTGCATGTACATTTTAAGCAGTAAACCTTGAGAATTTGGTGACCTGATGTTGACGTGACTTGTCAAACAAACACATCATTCATGCTCCTTGAGTGTCTCACTCCCTTTAGCAAGCTTTACCAGCGAAATGAGTTCAGTGAAACCCAGAAGCTCTGCCTCAAACAGTCAACCACAAGGGCTTTGACCTGTGAATGTGATATTTGTCGAGACTGCAAAGAAAATGTAAGCAGTATATACTTTTTTATACCAAAGTCCACAGGCATCTAAAGTACCTTGTTAGACATCTTATGATCTGGTCATAACCTGAGACAGTGATGATAATCTTATCAGAACAATTTCTAGATCACAGTTTTTTTTGTGTGTCTTAAAAAAATGGTTTGTTCTGATATCATCTGCAGGTTGTACACCATTATTCTATTTCAATTATTTGACTGTATTTCACGATATGTTGAACAGGTTTCCTGGAGCCTAGAGTTGTACAAAAATACAATACGACTTACTAGTGTAGTTTGGTACAATTTCACTCTTTGATGTCAAATGATGATGCTGATTTAAGTATGATTTCAGTTGTAAAACCTTAGGTGACCATGGTATATTTTCATTATTTTGATATGTAGAGAGATTTAAGAAGAGCTTTGTTAATATGTAAAACCTTTTGTTCAAATAGGTACTCTATATCGTAACCATGAGTTTTGTCATTTTAAGGGATTTTTGGGAAGTGTTCAGAGTGGTATATAATGAAAATATACCATGGTCACCTAAGGTTTTACAACTGAAATCAAACTTAAATCAGCATCAACATTTGACATCAAAGAGTGAAATTGCACCAAACTACACTAGTAAGTCATATTGTATTTTTGTACAACATGCACAACATTTAAAAGGGTTTAATTGGTTTAAGTATGTTTTTAATCGGTGTTCAACAAAACTTTTTTTCTTTCTTTAGTTATGGACTGCTTGGTCCAAGTGGCTGTGGGAAAACAACACTGTTGAAGTGCATTGTGGGAACTCTGAAGATTTCTCGTGGTCATATCACAGTGTTGGGGAAGCCACCAGCGTTCCCAGGACATGAAGTGCCAGGAAAGATGGTGGGATACATGCCACAGGTGAGAGATTAAAAGCAATGCCACGTGAGCACCATAAAATAAAGGAAATCTTTCTTAATCTCAAATGCTTTTTTTAAATTCCCATCAGGACATAGCTCTGTACAACGAGTTCACCATCAGCAACACTTTATGGTTTTTTGGTCGAATTCATGGCCTTTCATCTGAAGAGACAGAAGCCAGAATGAATTTTCTCATTGATTTTCTGCACCTGCCACAGAAAAACAGCCTAGTAAAAAATCTCAGGTTAGTTTATGCAATGCAATCCTGGTTTCTTGATCATGTTGCCAACTGACATCCGCATTCAGAACAGACAAGCTTTGGCACTGGCTCAGTTTGTTTGAAAATTTTCAGAACCAGAGTATAAATCTTCTCTGAGGACCAGAAGAGGCTGAAACAAAGCAGGGCATCATGTGTGACCCAGTTTTCTTTGTGGACTCTTGTGACAGCAACGTTGGAGCTTGCCAAATCAAATCATGCATTCATAATATTGGCAAAACCAGTGTCCTTATTTGCTCATTCACAGGCTGTTATTTAGGTTTCTAATTGAGACTAATTGAACACTTTGTTGCCAACATTTTTATTCTGCTTCGTGGTTATCCCAGATAGAAGGTTCCTTGTTTGAATTACATCTAGGAGCCTAAATATGGATTTGACTGCTACAGATTTGCTTACCATTAAATAATTTATAATGGATACAATAAAACAGGAAAATAGCTAGAATAGTTAGCAGTAGTGGTGTTAAATGCAAATAATATCCTCCAGGTTTCCTTCCACTCTGAAACAACATGCTTCAGGTGAATCGAGGATTCTAAATTCCTCTTTAGAGTAAGTGTGAGTGAATGATGACTTGCCTTTCACCCAATGTGAGCTCGAGAACCCTGTGACCCCACCCGGATTTAGCGGGTAAAGAAAATGGATGAACGAAACAATGTGACTTTCTAAACTTCTGAGATTGTATTTCACATGGGCTGAGGAATGTGAGGTTTAGTTTTGTGTAAGAAAGCCACTAATGTCCTGTTGTCATGTGGCTGTAGCCTGTCTTTAATTTTTAATTAGTTTTTAAATTAATAACTTTGTGTCTAACAAATATAAATCTGGCCCCAAATGACTCCCAGTTAAAATTAATTTTCTCTATGACTGCTCAGGCTGTTGATGGAAGCGTTCTTGTTCATGTTTTTTTCTCGATTTTTTTTTATTTTAGATGCATTGGTTATTTAACTTAATTAAGTTATTGATGCTCATTACAGTGGAGTACTTTAATGAATTGTATAACACAGTCATAACTTACACCATCAACAGACCTAAAACATAAATAAATCACCAAGTGGTAAAAGAATGAAAGCAAAAATGGAATCACAAACTGATAACAAATTGCATGAAATATACCCAGAGTTAATAGGAAACCGAATACTTTCAGGAACCAGAATAGAGCAGATTCTACTAATCAGATGTGGAATAGGGCACAGAATATTAACTCATAGTTTTCTTTTTTTTAAGTGAGACAATACCTTTATGTAGACACTGTAAATATATTTTATCCATTGAGCAGATCGTGGTAGAGTGCCCAATTTATAATCCCATGAAGAGAAGGTATCTGATCAAACAAGATCTGAAGGAAATCCATGCTAAAGTCTGAGAAAAAATATTTTGATATGTAACTTAGTTTGGAAATGTTAAACTTTTAAGACATCTTATGAATTAGGTTTTTATGAGCTTAAAAACCAAAGTTTTAAAAAGTTTTTTTTAAAGCCATGAAACGGTCCGATTGTTGTAAACGTATAATAAAGAAAAGAAAGAAGAAGAAGTCCTAACTGACCAATACATATCTTTTTATCCACGTTTTCAGTGGAGGCCAGAAGCGGCGTGTCTCTCTAGGTGCAGCTCTGCTTCAGAACCCACGGCTTCTGATTCTAGATGAGCCCACTGTGGGAGTGGACCCTGTTTTGCGAATCAAGTATGTACCCCGTAATTAAATACCTTTTTCCAAATAATCCCATCGTTTTTACTGGGCCTACCATGAACGACCTCTAACACTACTAGCAGCTGTAAAAGATGTGTTGCTTTACATTCCTGACAGGTTTCTCACATTTATTCTAAGCATATTATCTACCATTCATTAAATTAGGATTATGTTTGTACATTGATATAATACATCATCTTACAAATTGTAGAAGCAGCAATCAAATCTAAATAACAGGCAAACAGCCATGAAACATAAACAACTATAGAGAATGTTTTTGCTTTGCTTATTAAATTGAAAGCTTTTTTTCATGTTTAAAGTGGTTTATCTTTATTTTAACCATGCTCAGTATAGCACAATATTTTCTCAGAACAAAGGTTTTCCTGCTGATAATTTCACCTTGAAATGCTTAATTCACGTAGACCAGCTTTCTAGTAGCAGTTAAACAAGATTATCCTCATGCTTTTTCCAACTAATCCAGGAAAACTCTTTTTTCAGGCCTTTGTTTGGTTTTCCAGCGTGAGCGTGTTCTGAGTATGTGGCATGCCTGGGATTATCCTGAGTTCTATAGGATCAAAATTGTAGTCTAATATAAGTCATTACAAACTCAGAAAATAAGCTTTATCCTGTAAGATTTGAAAGGCAATACTTATGTATTGATTTTTAAGTAATTTGTTAACAAAAGGAACTAAAGAACCAGGTAGTCAGATATATTTGTAAAGGATCATAATGTCACATGATGAAATTAATTCCTAAAGCAGCATTTTTTTAAAATTTGAGGTTATTATTCTCACATTCTTCCATTTCAAGACATTGGTAGATGTGGACTATTTAGTTAATGTTAATGCGTCATTGATTATCCCATAATATTATTTTGTCCCTATAAAAGCTTAAAGTCCTTGCGGCTATTGAAAGCTGACAATTTAAGAATCTACACTGGTCATGTAATCGTGCAATTGTTTCTTTTTAAAATATACATTGAGACCCTGTTGAACTCTAAAATCCTCTTAAACAGCAGAATATGGGTCAAGACTGTCTAAGCCTACAACCATTTCAATGAGTTTTTTTTTACAATGAGCATTGCTTCATTTTCTGCTTTGCCAACAGTGTAAGTTTATGACATATATCTAAGATTTAAAAAATCATGAAATTATAGATGCTGACAATCACAAATAAATAAACAAGTCATACAAATAATCCACTTCATATCTGTCCGGTAGGGCTGTGTTTAAAAAGCAGAACCCAAATGCAGACCAGCCATTCAACTAAAGAGCTTTATTCAAATAATAAACAAGAAAACAAATGATCCGCAAAGAAAAAAACCTATTTATTATGCTAAAACTGGACTTAAAAACTTAAGAACTAGTAATTTACTGCATTCAAGGAAGCAGACCAACTGAAGAAACGGTGAGGAATATAAAGCAAATACAATCAAGGGATAATGAGCAGGCTGAAACAGGATAGGTGGTGATAACCGTGTGCTCCAAACAAACACAAACTAAGACTAGACAATGTATAATGACAAGAAAGAAAATACAAGGTAAACCAAAAAATAACACAAAAACCGTGGTGTGGAATTGATGAGCCCTGACAATATCCCAGGAAATGCTTCCTTTAAAATTGTTTGTTCTCAACAATATGTGTTAAACCTACAAAAAACCTTTGTTTAAATCAGACTTAAATCTGTAAATTAAACATAAATGAAATTAACCATTTGAAAGACATTTGAACGTATTATGCCTTTGGTTTTCATTTATGGATTCCTCGTCAACAGATACCTTTGTGGTTTAACGGAATGATGCCTGAGGAATTGTTCACTGACGAATCAAGCATTCTTAAGTTGATGAAAACAAATGCAGATATCTATACTGCACCATCAATTCAAATTGAATAAAAATGGAGCCACCAATGGATACGCTTTTCTTCTGTAGGATATGGCAACATCTGGTAGACATTGTAAGAGGAGGACAGGTGTCCATCATTATCACCACACATTACATCGAGGAGGCCAGACAAGCCAATACGGTAAGATGTAAATTTGTTGTAAATAAGCAACAAAAAGAGGATTTATTCCTTTTTTTGTACCATTTCAAATCAAGCATTCATTTCTCCGCTTCTTATGAAGATTCTAATAGAATAGCAGAGGATTAATCTTACTAGTTCAATTAAAAATGTAACAATACATTTCATTTACAAAATTTTGCTGTTTAAGAATACTTCATAACAGTATATAATTTTGCTAAAATGCTATGAAGATTCATGAAGAGGAGATGCAGTTTTAACAGTTTTAATTCTATAATCAATTGCACTTCTAACAGCTTGGAATCGAGCAAAATCTTCAGATCATTCATAATTCTAACAGTTCTCAATTATCAAAAGTTGTTGGATACGCATTCAAATCTCCACCGATACACCTCGGTCAACAGCTTTTAAAAGTCTTTCTCTACTGTTCAATAAAATGTTTGTTCAAAGCATGACGCATGTTAATTTTCAATTGCTGCTTAATTATATGTGCTTTTATTCTGTCACATGCAGAAGTGACACAGAGTGACGCCAAAGACACTGCGCATTATACTTTATCACAGGACACCTGAAAGTTCACTGAATCACAAACCGTGAGCAGTCACACGGATTCCAATCCATGGGAACTTTGCTTTAAATAACAAAACTATCAGGCTTTCTCTGTGACGCCCGTCTCTCACATTTCCCACCACTAAAATTAGATGCATATTTAACATAACTCTTTGTGTTGTTTGTTGAGATAACGGGTTCCCTTGGAGTCAGAGTTTTTAAGAACCACTTAGTTTTTTTACATATCCGCAAAAGAGGAACTAATCAAGTTTTCGTATTTCTTTAGTTAAATAGTTAATTGATGAATTGTTTAAATCTGTTTAGTACAAATCCTATTTTAATGCAAATTAATTTGGAATCTGTTCGTATTTAGATTGTGTGAATGGCATTCAGAGAAGAAATTCCATTAAAAACTGGACCATTTTTGACAGGCTTTCAGACATTGATTTTGATGAATGTTTTTGCAGCAGGTTCAAGTCAATTAAAAGGTTTAACTAAAGTGAAACTCATCTCCCCACATTTTTGCTGTCACTTGAAGCCAATAACAAACCTCAGAGTCCATAACTGTTGTTAAGAACAAATTTCAAAGCATCTTATCTTATAGCAAACACTGATCTAACACTAATGCAGGATAAACCAGGGCAGGTCACAAATGATAAAACATTCCTTCATTTATTTTTAATCGTTATTTTTAGAACCCATTTTACCTTGATTGGGATTGGACCGAGGGGCAACCTCTCGCTCTCACTGCTCCTGGGCCAATAGGAAGTGACTGAGCTGTAGTACCTCGACTGATTGCAAGAGGGGGTGGGGTCAGAAATGAGCAGGTTCTCATTCACTCCAATGTTAAAACTGCCCTACTTTGGAGCTGAAAAAAACATGTTTACACCCCTGGTGCTGCAATGTTTTTTTATTATTCAAATCATTTGTTTTGACATTCATGAACACTAAATAATTTTTAAATTACTTTGTTTGAGATATAATCAATTTAAACATTTAGCCAGTCTGACAGGAAGTGAAGTGGGACAGAGAAGGGGTGGGTTAGGAAAGTACCAGAGGCTCAGAATTTGTACCAGATGCACCTTACTTGTCCGGCTCACTGACTGCTACACCAGCATGCAGGACATTTTTTCTGAGCATGAGTTCATTCAGATTGCCATGATTTTTCATGCTTTATAGGAATATTTCTTTGTCACAAGGTATTTATTGATATTGAGATTGATAAAAAGGTGATTTTTATCATAACTGATAATGTCTCTCTAGGTGGGCCTAATGAGGAACGGTTTATTGTTAGCTGAAGGTCCACCAGATGCTGTTATGAAGCAACACAATGCAGCAGTGAGTTCATCCAAATCTCATTATTATGTATGTACTCTGCACTTCAAGATGAAATTAAAACAATACATTGTTTTATCAGACATTAGAGACCGCATTCCTACAACTTTGTGAGGACTCCGATCAGGTGGGTTCTAAACACAGTCCCCAGGGTCACATGCAGAACAGCAGCCCAACTCCAGAAAACATGAGAGATGAGAGCAGAGAGCCCATCCTGAAAAAGAGCACAGCAGAAGATATGCACAAATTCAAAGGTACAGCATTGAGAGCATTGAGCAGAAACTGAATCCAGAAATCAGAAAGCTGCAAATATGCCAAAAAAATTGATATATATGCAAAACTGTAAATATGGTAAATAGTTATGAGAAGAATTAGTTCTGTTACATCTAAAAAGATCTCTCACTTAAGTTCTTCTGTCTTTGCAGCTGACTGGAAAGTTCGAGCCAGGCACGTCATACCAAAATGGCGTAACATTGCAGCGCTGATGATTAAGACTTTGGTCAGAATGAGGAGGCTGCCAGGGTAAACCAGTTGTAGTTTGTCTATTTGTCACTAATTTGACAGACTGGTTTTGTAACTGTTTTGGTGTGGCTTAAATCACAAGAATAACAAAAAATCAGATAGTTGATGATGAAGCACAGTGTTGTGTTGTTAAAGACATAGTTTTCAAGCTGTGCTATATAGAACGTAACAGTATGCACTCAAGTTAACTTTTGAGAACAAGGTGAAGTCCTCAAAAAATTATTAAATTAAATTTTTTTTGCAAATTTCAATCTTTGTCTTCAGGTCTGTAATGTCATGTGGCTTCTCACGTTAGAGTTCTCACTACCTAAATGATACTTTTGAGATATTTAAGAGAAATTCAATGGGAATATATCTACATTCACACACACCACTGCTATTAGGATAATTAAGATCATCAGTCATTTTATGCTAACTAGTGTGTTGATGAAGTGATTAAAGGCCTCGAAGTGTAAATATACCTGGAGGTGTTTTTTTTTTTAAAGATTACAGGCTTTTCTCCACAAGAGTGGGTTTGATGTTATTTTGTCTGGTAGAGACATATGCGTTGGCTTCAATTGCGTTAACTCATTTTGACCTCCGTTCATTTTTTAACAGCTCTTTTTATTTAAATCCCTGAACCTTTTTACTTTGGTTTGTCCACAGGTCCCTCTGCTTCCAGTTTTTGTTGCCTGTGATTCAGATCTGTCTGATGTGCATGTGTATTGGTGGAGACCCCAGAGGCATTGACGTGGCTGTCGTCAATAATGAAAGTAGTTCAAGTGCCTTCAGTGTAGCCCTTCTGTCCTTCCTGGACAACTCAAGTGTTAACCAGGTACATGATCACACAGGTTTGCCTTCAATAACAAAACATAAGCTGAAAGAACAGAGGTTATGAACTGAGAAATCACGAGGTGGGCTAAAACAATACCGGAAAGTAGCAAACCTATTAGAAAAAAACTTTACAACGATGAGTTATGACCTCAGCCATGATGTCTGAAAAGGCTAGGTAGTTAGGCTACAGTGCACTTGAGCAGGGAGGACTAAAAATATTCAATTACAAAGGAGATTCAGGGTCAGGGTACTGCTATACTTCATGGGGCAATGCTCTAAACAATATTAACTTGGGAGTACTTACCCAGCAAGGAAGCAATCAAGACAGTGTTCTCAGACTGAATTTTGCACCCTTGTGCAAAAAGAACTTAGCTCAGCTATAAAATGAACTGCAAAACTATTCTAAATTTATAATAACCATGATTGCGAGAAGCTACTTAAGCCAATAACAGAAAGAAGTCTGGTGAAGTCATTGCAAAAAGTGATCAAATAAGCAATCCATTGCAGTATGACTAACCTCTAATTCTACCACTTCCTTGCTCAGCTTATAAGGGTGATCATGGCTTAATTTCTGTGGAATAAATGTTCAATGGAAGAAATGTTTTTATGTTCACTTAAGTATGTACTAGTTACTTTGTTTACAACAGTCTTTGAGAGAGAATGATGGATTGATGATTTTGCGCTGCTGGTATTCAGGTTCAACTGAGTTAACTTATAATTATGTCAAACTGACAAGTTCAAATCTTAACATCTTTATTATTCATGTAAAAGTGTATTATTCATGTAAATGAATAATTTGATTAGGCGTCAGTGAAATGTACAAAGTAAAAGTCCTGTTTGTGACATAGACGTTAACTTTAAATCATATAATCCAGGTAGATGGCCTAAAAAGAAGTTAAATACGAGATAGTTGAACACATCCTCGGTGAAGAAACACAGCATCGGAGGATGTTTTAGGCCTTTAATCATCATACTGGGCGATCCCCTTCAGATCCACAGCCACCTTGAGGCCGCCTCTGCTGCCTTTATGATGTTTTTTGATGTTCTCCTAAACTGTATTGCTTTCACATCAAGAGATTGGAGTGTCCTCTTATTTTACACAGTAATGTTTTGTTTAATTGGATGAAAATCTGCCCATATAATCTCTGTTAGCCTAAATGTTCACAATTCAATGTGGAGCCTTTCTGACTGTTTTTATTGCATGTTTCTCTTGTGCATGTATTTTTTTTTACCCTGCACACCCCGTTTTGTTCAAGTTCTCCAACTGAATCACATTGGTTCAGTAGTTTTTGTCAAACATTTATGAAAAGTTAAAGTCACTTCAGCACAATAACCAGGAAAAATGCATAGTATTTTCTTCTTTTCTTCTCTCCACAGGTGAGCTTGTCTCATTCTGAAGCTTTTGCAGGAATTCATAATGGAGAATACTGGGGCATCATAGAGTTTGGAGAGAATTTCACCAGCTTTTTAACTAAAAGGTCAGAGTTTCTCCAGTTAACCTGAATTAGGTTAACCTTATGTTAAACCTGAAAGAACAGGTTTGTTTTGATCTTATGACAAAGAATGTTAATGCCAAGTTTCACAATCCTAAACATAAGACACCTTGAGTATCATGCATCATCTCCAAGTGTTTTTAGAAATGTTTTTCTTTTTCAGAATTTGTTAAGTTCATCACCTTTGCTTTACTTCATGCATTATTGGTTTAGCAAATTCTGATTGAATAAAAATGTATCAAGTTTCTCAGATGAACATCAAATACATCACTAAAACGGCTTTTTAGTATTTTGTTCTTATGCACAGATGTACATATGTATTATTGACCTCATAATCAATGAGGTATTTTTTATACAAGTACTCAGTCATTTACTCATAAATTACCTCTAGAAGATGTTTTCCCTTTTGCCTAAAAATATTTATGTAAAGAAGGTGACTGGTCATGTGAGAATGACTGCAACTAAGAGCCCTGGGAGAGGCTACATGAGTGAATCACTCTTGTACAAAACAGGAGTAACTGATGGACAGACTGACAAAAAAAGACAGGACAGACCAGCTTTTCTCCCCTTTAAAACAATATTTTGTCTGGAACCCCTTGATTTCTCATACATTTCTTTGTATTCCTTTTGTGCATGTGATAAAAGTTTGAGCCTCTAATGATAAAAGTATGTTTAGCTTGTATTTAATTCTAAACACTCTTCATACTGCAAACAATGATGCATTGGTTGGTAGCTACATGGTAGAGATTGTGTGTCCTGAAAAAACTTGTTTCATCTTGTTCTCGTACTATATGTGTTCATTTGTGCAGGATGTTGCAGCCACGAGTTTCCAGAGAAGTGGTTGAAGGAGGGTCTGTACATGTTTGGCTGGATCAGACCAGTACGTTTCATGAACTTCAAGCATGAAATTTACAAATTCTGCTCACTAACAAGCGCACTCTTTAATAACATTGCACTTCAGGGCACCATTTAAGCTCTTTGTTTTCTTTTACTGAAAGGCTTAACAGTAGTATTATGCCAAACGGAAATGCAGCTGGTTTTGCATGTGTCCATACGTCCTAGAGTGTGGGAAGTGAGTAGTTCTTTGTGTAGTGCTACTTTTAAAGTTACTCTTTTGCTCGAGTAGATTTTATTTGATGTATAGTTCTTCTGTACATGCGTAACTGGATTCTTTAATTGAGTTCCTCATTTTTCTGAAAATAAAATTTTTTAGCATTCCATTAAACCTTCCATTTTTAAGAAAGAAATAGTAATGGTACTTCACTTTAGTACATTTTTGCACTCTTTCATCCATCCATCCATTCATTTATTCATTCATCCATCCATCCAATTCTCTGCCTGTCTGTCTGACTATCTATAGAATATGAAATTCTTATACAAAGGCATGCAAATTAAGCTTAAACTAACACACCAACTCTTTCACATTCTAGACCGACAGATTGCTCTTATGCTGCAGAAAAAACTCCACACTGCTTTTGAGGTGACTCAATTATGATTGAAAACCTCATCAATATGTATAAAGACTAAACATTCTCTTTGTCTCTCTCTCTCTCTCTATCCTGAAGACTTTTATTGAGACAAAGTTGGGGACAATGTCTTATATGGTTTCTGTCCCTGTACAGGTGAGTGCTGCAGTTGTTTTTTATTCTTTTGTTTAGTTAAGAAAAAACTATAAAAGTATTTGCTCTCTCTTATTATTGCTTGCATAATCCCATGCATATTTATAGTTTGAAGAACCTATATATGGCAGTCAGAACACTGATTTCACAACATTTGTGACACCAGGAGCTGTGTTGAGGTAAATAGAATTTTTATTTAGATCGTTTTCCCCCCGAATAGCTTTCAGAACCAATGACGGAGTTTCTTTAATTTTCTTTTATAGCATCACTTTTTACTTGGCAGTGGGGTTGACTGCCCTATCCTTTGTGCTAGAGAGGAAAGAGGGGCTTCTGGACAGGTGTTGGGTGGCAGGTGAGATTGTGTGGATGCTTTCACGTAGTTGGAGTAAATTGCAAATGAAGAATCATTATATACAGTGAGGAAAATAAGTATTTGGCTCATGGTAATTTGTCATTTTTGTTGACAAACCCCAAATGTACTGTTTATTTCAGTAATGAGAGGCATGTTTTTTTTTAACTATTACTTTTAAAAATATTTGACCCTCATATTAATCTGTAGGATTTCATGGTAGTGTCTTTGCCAAAGAAACTGGTTACTTTGATAAAACACAGCATCGATTACAGAAAATAATCGGGCAGATTCCAAAAACTAAACTGATAAACTGGACAAACCAAAACATTGCTTTTTTGTGACCCAGAGCTATTTAAAACTTTGGCCAAAAGGGGGAGCTGAAATTGCATCTAACGTCTTTAGCACCAGCAGCCCAAGCCGTTAGGATCAGTAAAGTATATTTTATGATTTTATTCAGAAAGTGTATAACTTAGTCACTCGCTTCTATAAACGAGAATTCATTTGATTTTGAATCAAACTGTGACTAAAGTCTTAATGATCCTTTCTATTTTAAAGCTCTCCTAAAACAGCTATGTCCACTCAAATTGCTGCTAACTATTAAAATAATGTTTATTTTAATGTTTGGAAGTCTGTGTTTGTTGGATGGACTCTTACGAAAATCTCTTTTTCTGAAGGTGTCAGTTCTCTGGAGACCATGCTCGCACATCTCTTCTCTCAACTGTTCGTCATCAGTGTTCAGATCATCCTTCTGCTGATTTTCATCCTGCTAGTCTTCAAAGTGAGTGCATCTGTTCTTCGTATCCGGGACGTAATGGGAATGAAATGTCCTCTCCTGTAAATCTGTTCGGTTCTTCCCTTGTTGGGCTTCTATGTTTTTAATTGTTTAAACAACATGATTTTTTATGAGGTAGGGTTGTGGAGAAAATGTACAGCTTGTTCAGAATGCACAGAATCCAATATAAAAGTCTTTGTGATTAAGAACTTCAACACAAATTAAGAAAAGTAATGCTACTTTTGAAGTAGTATTTACTACTTTAGTAATTCTACTAAAGAAGTAGAAAATAGTTTCTGAATGCATACCAGCATTGAAATGAAATCTGTTTTTGCGGTTAATTTCTTTTTAAATCAATCAAATTAATCAAATCAATCAATCAATCGAAATGTTTTTCAGCAGTTGCTCCAAAGTGGCTTCACAAAGGCCTTAGTGGATTAAATTGGGTTAACCTTTGTGGGGTATTCTCATTTTAAAAGCAATAAAAAATCTACATTTTACTCCATAACACATTAACATATATGACTTATCTCAAATTCAAACAATATAGAGAGCATATCTTGAATTATTGCAACCAGTCCCTATTAGAAAAGAATATACACTTGTAACATTTTTATTATTGTAAAATTTAGAAATGAGTCAATTTGACCCGAAGGCCAAACAAGGGTTAAATAGGAATTTCTATTGAATAATTCTATGGGGTAGAGCTAGAACTACCATATAGTGCTACCTTAGGGATTGTAAAGTAAAGTATATTAGTATGAGGAAGTTGTTTAAACTGACCAGTATTTTTTTACTTATTATAAAAGCCAGTTTAAACAAATTTTTGTGGTGAAATAAAGCAAGTGACTTAATGTTTTATTGATGTGGCAATGGAATGTAAAAAAAAACACACATGCAGAGAAAATGTCTCCCCCAGACGAACCTCTCTGTGAGATCACAGGCAGCCTCGCTGAGGCTATTTATATGAGACGGGGGAATTATTTTGAACATAAAACACACTCAATCCAGTCCCTAATGCCACCCACGGCTTATGTAGTTTTTTTATCTTATGAGACATGATCCCAATCAGATTGCCGGGCACTGGTCCAGTGTGAGGTCTGCACTATTACATTCACACAAATTCAAAGTGATCCTGTGATTTAAGAGGCTTTAAGATCCACCTCGAGTTTGAAGACCTCAGTTCACCCATGTTTCCCTAACTACACGAGCACATGGAAATTATTTTTGCACATAACCTTGCTGAAGTGTTTTGAGGGTTTTTTCCATGACAGTGGATGCCTATTGTAAAGGGAATTTAAAAGTCTAGCACCTTCCAGATGTGTTGATTTAAGGAGCATTGTCTGCTTATGCCGATGTTCACAAAGCTGTCCGAATGAAGCAGGAGTTGTTCTGGGAGAGTGTTTGGGGTCATGTGTCATGAGACCGGTTTGAGCGATATAAATATAATTAAATATAATGACAAGTTCTTGGCGAAAACAAGTGCAACAGGATTTGCTTTGGTAACGGATGCAGCTGTAGATTAGAGATTCTATTTCTGATGTGCTAGTGGAGCAGTAAAGATGCTATGATGACTAGCAGGTGCGGTGTAATCAGCCTATAAAAGATGAGAGCTTCATATAAGACACTCTTCACACTTGTTTGTGATATCTGGGTTTATTTCATGCCAGTCATTTCAGATGAGTCCTGTTTAATAGCAACCTAATGCTACATTCAACACAAATATATTGTTTTTGCAACAAAATGGTAAACTGGTAAACTAAACTTGATTTTAGCAAGATTGAAATAAAAGATTACTTCACAGGAAGTGAGTGTGGGTGGGTGAAATTATCTCTGGGTAATGAGAAACAGTTGCAGAGGTACTCGGTTTAGAAGTTAACAATAACAAAACATGTTTGGTCTATAGTATACTATCAGTTATAGTTATCATTATATGTGGAATCAAGAGATACGACCAATGTTTCTGCCCCTACATATATATTTTGGTAAATATCTTAACACATTATTTTTTTCTGAGAAATGTAAAAATTTTTCATGGTAATTAATGTATTGATTATTTATTTCTACTACCACTTTCTGTTCCTACTCACTACAAATCACTCCTGTGGGCGTATTAGGAACCCAATGACATTACATGCTTGTTTTCTGACTTGGGGTGGGGAGATGACTGTAATACAAAAGTTTATGCTAACTATTGGAATATAAAGGATTTGACCTAGGAACCTCCGTATTACCATGCAGCAATACATTTTAATGATTTAAAACAAATTATTAAAGTGACCATATCATGCAAAATCAATTTTTGGAGCTTTTTACCATGTTGTAGTTATATCCCCCTCATCAAAGACATGACTGAATTTGTATTTTCAGTCGTATTATAATCCTATATTAATTTTTGGGAGCACAAAACAGCTCAAGGAAATTAACTGCATCATTGATTTCTTCCCCCACACACTAACCAATCAGAATTAGTGCAAATGCTTTCCTTTTCCATGTAGAACAAACAACTCTTTGGTGTAGCAAACCAAAAAAAAATTATATTTACCAGTTTGTGTGCCAACAAACAAAACCTTGGAAAAATGACTTGAAATGAGAGTAATTTCCCATTACACTGTTTTTTTAAACAAAGCTGAATTCGATAAAGGACTTCTAATCAGGCTGGGTCTGAAATCAGATGCTTTTCTGACTATTATGGTGACAAGCCCTAAGCAGCACTTGTACTTACCTTGCCATTTTACACAAGTACATATATATATATATATATATATATATATATATATATATATATATATATATATATATATATATATATATATATATATATATATATATATATATATGAACTATATCAGAAAATAGTAGCTCTACACTAGATAGCCTAAGATTTGAATGAGTCATGTTTACTTTGTTGGTTTACTAGAGAGGTCAAATATTTATTATAAATGCGTCAAAATGGTACCTCTAGCAAAAAAAAATCTGAAAACAACATCTTTTTAGATAGATATTTATCATTGCCTGGATGAAAAAAAAATTTTTTTAAATATAATATTCTTTAGAAACTCTTCTTTCAAAGATCCTGCTCATCTCTTTGTGTGTTCATTTGCAGATTCCGAATGAGGGCTCTCTGGCTCTGGTGATCTTATTGATTGTGCTGCAGGGAGTGGCTGGAATCTCCTTCGGTCTGGTCATCTCCTCTGCCATCGACGATGAGCAGTCGGCCAATCAGGCAGCTCTTGGAATCTTCTACCCCAACCTCATTCTTAGTGGTACACATCACAAATAACCAATTGAGTTGCAATAAATGTGTTAAACTCTGATTTTAAGGGGCGAAATAGATAAAATACTCAAATCTAATATAAATGTTATACAAGTAGAGCCTGCCTTGCCTCTAAATGGTTTAGTCTAGAAGCTATTTAAGGGGCACGATATATGGGTGGGCTCCATGTTGTAATGGATTAGATGTCGATAGAGGAGCAGAGTAAAGAGTGGGTTGAGATTTATGGATAAGAAAGCAATGCGGTAGGAATTCAGATGAGTTGGTCCCAGAAAGGGCCTTAAATAAGACAGAAGGTTTTATACACTAATCTTACAGGTATAGATTATGCTATACATTAACAAAATGAGTCATATCTCTGATCCTGTCTACCTTCTGTAGGTGTTATCTGGCCTGTGGAGTGTATCCCGTATCCTCTGCGTTATTTGAGTCTCGTCCTGCCTCAGACCTATGCATCTGAAGCCTTGCGCTGCATTATGTACAGAGGTAAAGAAAGCACAGACACTCAAGCTTAAAACGTGTCAAGTTATTATGATGAATAATTCTGTTTTGAAGTGTTTTTTTAATGTTGTAGCTCAAATGTAAACATGCTGACAGAAAATCTAAATACACATCACTATGTTTTTGAATAGGAGTGGGTTTTACTTTTTCTTTTACTATTCGTGGAGTTCCGGGTAGCAGTGGAATCACAATCTTCACAATCTGCATTCTACCTCACAAGACTAACGTATCATCTGTTATGGTTTCAGTGCTCTGATCTCTTCCGAAGTCCCACTCAGCTAACATTTTCTCTCAGATACAAACATCTTGAGTTTCTTTAGACTTCAGGACACCTGATACTCTTGTGTCTCAATTATTCACCGAGCAGGAGGTGCGTCTGCCTCCACTGCTAAATTAAACAAAGCTTTACTGCTGTTTACCGCCCGGATGGAAGCGTCTGGTTAGTCAGCGAGAGGCAGAGAGAAAGCCACACAATTTAAGTTCAAGTTCAAACACACTTTTGGTTTTCTGTTGAGCAGGATCAGAGCTGAGAGTCAGGAGACGGGAAATGTGCTTTATGAATACAAACTATACTTTCAGCTTTAATATTCTTCATGAGGCTTCTTTTTTTGGGTAAAATTTAAGTTGGACAAGCTTAGTAAAAGAAAATAATACTCATTTAAGTATGAATACATAAAAGATAAACCAAAATCAATTAATCTAAAAAGTTAGTTGGTACGTAAGTATTTGTACACTAGTCACTTCTGCCACATGTTCAGCACATATAATCTATGGCAACATTCAGACTGCAGGTCTAAAAAAAATCATATATATTTTTTGATAAAAGGCAATTTTGTTGTTCGCTCATTCACATTACAATAAATGTGCGACTTGTATCTGTCACGTGTAAGAACCCAATCCGGCTCGCTGTGAGGTACATGCACAGTAAATAAAAACAAAAGTGAACATGGACAAGAATGGGATTCGAGGTGATTGTGTGGCTTTATTTTAGTTAATTTCCTATTGCAGCAGTCATCGTTTCATCCAAATCATATCAAGAAGAAATATTTATTTGTCCTATTACTTCACTTTTTTAATGTATTTGTTCTATTACTTCGTCAACCATGTTTGATGTTAAACTTCTCTCCCACACCTAGAAATGTGACGTCTGTCCCCAAACAGTGGCGTAAAACACGAATAAATGTGACCTGGCTTTTTAGACTGAGGCCGCATTGCAAAAATCTGATATGACCACAAATGAAAGTGACCTGGGTCATAATTAAAAAAAAAAAATGAAAAAGCTTTTCAGACTGTCCTGAAAATATCAGATATAGGTCACATATGGGCAGAAGAAATTGGGATTTGGGTCACTTTGAACTGCAGTCTGAATGTAGGCTAAATTATATTACTCTCTGTTCAGAGGTGATTAAAGAATAAAAAGAAAGAAGTATATTAAGACTATGAAAAGAAAAATAACAAAAATCTAAAATGCTACACTAGAAATGAACAATATGATAAACATGACAAAGTACATATTTTAGATAGTGTAATGTATTGAATATAAGTATTTATATATATTTTTTTAAAATATAAAAAATGCATACAGATATTTAACAGAAGAAATATCATATAATTTAATAAAATGCATATTCTATATGCATGTATAATTACTTATTGCTCACATCAGAATATTATTAAGCCCTAATCTTAGTGGCTTCAGACCTGAAGTTAAATATAATGGAATTTCTTATATAAACCATAATTTTTAGCTGACAGTATGTCCAAAAAAACATTAATGCCAGTTGATTGATTGGTTCATGGTTGTTTCCCTGTTTGCACATCCAGGCTGGGGTCTGTCCCGAATGATGGTCTGGCGAGGGTTTGCTGTCACTCTCGGCTGGAACACTTTCTTCCTCATGCTGGCGACTATCATTCTCAAGCTCAGAACATGAGGTGCCCAGCGGAAAAAGGTGCTTCAGATTATAGATTGGGTTCTATGGTAAAAAGGGAGGCCAAATATTCCATCAAAGCCCGTCTGAGCCTCTTTCTTCACAGGCCAGCACCCAAACCTGGCCTCAGGGCCGGTGGTGTGAAACTCAGGACATCTTTTAAGCAACAACAGTGAGAGACGCACACAGCACAGAGTCTGTCCAGTTGATTGACGTTGTACAACTCAAATCCTGCTTCAACATATATTAACTCTAAATTGTGATCTTTGAAAATATATACTTGTATAACTTGTTTTATCAAACTCATCCTTGCTTGGTTTATTGTGCCTGAGTTCGTAATGTGCTGTACGTTCCACAAGCCTTGTTTGTACCAGTGAACCTTAAAGATCACCCTTTGACCCTCTTGTCTTGAACAGAGAGAACTTTGGACAGTAGTGTGTCAGATGCCAAATCAGTCGTTCTTCGTTGTTTTCATTCTAAATGATTTTAGCTCACTTTGACCAATGATATGCACCATGTGCCGAAATGAAAATGTAAGACATCAGTGATGTTTACTAATGTGGATTAGTATAAATAGATATATTTATTATAATACATTTTATTTGAAAGTCTAGCACAAGCTGCAGTACACTGAATGCCATTTGCCAAGTTGCCGGTCATTTGATGGAAGAACCATTTTTATGAAATATGAAGAAGCATGAAGAATGTTGTACATTAAAGCTACAGCACAATTCATTTTTATCAACAGTTTCCCGAGGTCCAACATCTTTTTTTCCACCTTGCTTTACACAAAGAATTATACATGGACTCGGTTTTTCTGTTCTAATTTTCAGTTGTTTTATTTAAAGGTTATGTGCGTATTGGGCTCCAGACACTGATTAAAATGGAGAGGGAGTAGATGTATTGTGTGAAGCAAGTAGATTTACAATTTATGATGTTCAGTATTCAAAATAACATTTTCCTGTTGATCAAAGGATTATAATCATCCTTCAATTAGTTTTTGAGTAACGTCTTGTGAAGACTCTACCTCAAAGTCCGACTGATCAAATCTACACCTCTTTTTTGTTTACAAAGGTGAATTTTTAATGTTTAATTAAAATTAATCAGATTTGGTGTGCTTAATTGTAGAAAACTATATTTTGCAGGAATATTTTTAATGCAAGGATATAGAAATTCACCTTATAATGTTAACGTTTATTTTCCCTCCACATATTGAAAATGATGAGGGAGTATTTGCATTCATTTTAGTTGTGAAGGAGCATGCTGTATAGACTGGACATGCGGATGTGGTAAACATTGGCCTAAAGTTGACTTTAGGACTAGAGTTCTGTTGCACTTTGTGGATTTTACTTTGCCGTTCAGAAAAGTCCTCTTTTTACACACTGAAGGCCATCGCTTGCTACCTCCTGAATTGCTGTTTTGTTTGTGAACATGCTTGTGTAAAAGGATCTTATTGATATTGATTGATGAACAGTAAATATTTTCAATAACGTTTGTCTCTTTGTAGTTACTTTTTATTTTATGATGGTACCAATTGTCTTTAGCTTTAATAATAACAATAATAATAATAATAATACATTTTATTTGGAGGTGCCTTTCTTGGTACTCAAGGTCACCATACAAAAGAAACATGGCAATAAAACAACAACAAATAAAACCGAGCAGGAAAAACAGGTAAAACAACAAAGAACATTAAACTCCACTCTGTAAGCCTGTCTAAAAAGGAAAGATTTAAGAATAACTTTACAATTATCAAGATCAGGACTATTTCGTACATCCGGAGGCAGTTTGTTCCAAAAAAAGGGTGCAGCTGAGAATATAAACATATATAATACTATCAAATGCTTTTTTTAAATCTTAGAATTGTGTTGAAATCTTCCTCAACCATCTGTTTGTTCTTCTCAAACCCTTTAGAGTTACATCTAGCGACTAATGAAAAATTATCAATCTTGTCAAACCCACTTACTTAGAATAACCCCCATCTTCTTTTATTTTGAGATTAAATAAAATCTATGTTTAGATTGACAATGCAGGTTTTTCCATGAGAGAATAGACACAGACCTGAACACAAGTTGTATATGGTGGAATTACTCAGCTGTATAACACGTTACTGACATGATATTTAACAATGTCTTCGTCTAAATTGAAGACCTACAATGTGTGTACATATTGATGGATGCAGTTCCATCAACAACCACGGGTATCACTATTATTCACAAAATCCAGCAAAGTAATTAAAGAGCCATTGACTTAACTTTCTGAAGAAATTAAAATAATGACATTGACTATGATTTGATGACCACACCAATGCACAGTCTCTTTTGTCAATCCTCAATGCCAGCACACCCATGCCTTTAATCTCACCAGATATCTTCAGTATTTGTGTGGCTGATGTTTAAAATGATGTCAGCCAGTCAGATGCATTACGTCAGTTAATAACCCATGATGTTTACGTAATGCAGGTGCTTGATGTGTCATACTGGTCCTCGGTGTCTACTTGCAGGTTTATGCAACAAATTTGGAGGATTGAGTTTCAGGTTAAAAGAAAGGAGGTTTATGACAGCTTGTTTCCATTCAGTTTACCTATTTTACTTGGAAGCAATGGCACCTGACGGAGCAAGTTAAAACTTTTTTTGTTGATCAGTATTTGGAAGGAATGGAAAACTTATATCTTCCCATTGCCAGACAGGAAATCAAACACCACTCCCAGGCGTTGCGAAGAAGATTCAAAGTTACTTGTGAAATGTGTTTTTGTTATTGAAATTCAGCCAGTTCTAAGACTTCACAATGAAGCAACACAGTTCGTCATCAGAGACTATAAAATAGAAGGTTTTACAAGAGACTTATTGGTGTGTGGCAGGTCTAGGTTTGGGAACGTAAGAAATAACTTTTATCACTGTTTTACTGAAGCTGTTAGCAAGTCTCTCAGCAGCCAGGAATGAAAATGAATATATTTATTTGACAACGGAGCAAGGGAAGATAGCTCGTTCAAAATGCAATCCTTAAGATGGAACAGGACCAGCGGTGAGATCACAAATCTAACCTAAACACAAAACCAAAAACCTGGTGATAAGATAAGGATCTTAAGATGGGATTAGAGTGGAACACAATGAGACAATTAGAAACACACATAGAAAAAAACAAAACAACAACAGAGGAGGCTAGGATATACAAAAACTAAACTAAAACCAGGAATGGATACTGCCTCTGAGGGAAACTGTATTGTGATTCTGATTGCGTTATTTTTAGTCTAATTAACCTAGTGCTAGCAACACTAATTTCAACGGGAAACCCTCATGGCTGCCCACTGCTCCGGGTGTGTGCTCACAGTGTGCTTGTTCACGGCTGTGTGTACACCTACACTAGGTTAGGTAGGTTGTAGAGCACAAATTTCAAGTATGGTCACTCTATATCTCATCACTAGTCACACTTCACATGGACCACCATTTTTCTGTATCAGTTCTTCATAATATAATCATTGTATTAGCATATTTCTGGTTACAGTCACAAAAGCAGCAAGCAGAGCTCCCTTTGGTGTCTGGGACGTGTGTAAAACAGTCTTTATTCTTTTATTGTTTAATTTCACTTGTTTGGGGTATTTTTAGGGCACCACTGTACTTCAATACAAACTTTGTTCACAAATGAAGTCAGTTGCACAGCTTTACAACTTGCTTAATTGGATATGTTCTTTATTTCTAAAATATAGTAATAATGTCATACTTATGATAGATAATTTCTTACAGCTGATTGACATCTTGAGATCTGTCTGTGCATATTAATAAATTGTATTTAATGTAATTGCAAAAAACAAGAGAAATCCAGATCTATGTTAAAGCTAAAGAGCATTTGGGAGAAAGTCACTTGACAAACCAATGCTTCAATTGTGCACCAAATCCAGAAGATTTTAGATGTGGAAGGAGTGCTAATTCGGTTCTTGCACATGAACTATTTTTAAGTGTGTGAGACTAAAAAGAGAAAGTGTCAAAGCCAGGTGCTGAGTTACAATTATGAGAAGTCAGTTTCG
Organism: Danionella dracula; assembly: GCA_900490495.1. Taxonomy (NCBI): domain Eukaryota; kingdom Metazoa; phylum Chordata; class Actinopteri; order Cypriniformes; family Danionidae; genus Danionella; species Danionella dracula. Next base: position 2,045,522 of record UELW01000223.1, read on the forward strand.
CTGCCATGACAACTGAAACTCAAGACAACAGATCAGCAGATATTAACCTAGCCACAGTTGTGTGAAATGCCTTCGGTTTAACTGCTCCACTGTTTTATTTCTTTGATTTGGGCCATGGAATAATGTGTATTTCATGCAAAGATCTGTAAAAACTGTCTACATTTTCACAATTTTAAAGTGTGCAATTGAACAGAAGGTGGATGTAGGATTTAACCAGATCAAGTCTGAACCAATCAGCCTCTACAGGGAGCAAATTTCCTATCTGTGAAGTGATTTAGCTCTTTCTGCACAGTCCCTCTACACTTAAAATATCTGTAAATAGATCTATAAAGTGCTTTATTTCTTAAGAGCACGGAAAATCTATCATACGAAGAGAGGGTAGATATGGATTTTTATTTTGGCAGTCTTGCAAGGAATTTTGAGTATGTTTAATGCATAATGAATGCCTATTGTTCATTAATATTTTTGGTTTGCATAATTATTTTGCTTTCATAGCAATTTAGTTGTAAAAGGAAATTTTACTTTTCACTTGCTTGAATTCAACTCCACAAGCTTAACATAGAATTTGTTTAAAAAAAAAACTAAATCATCGCTCACAAAAAAATTGCCAGAATGTTTTGTTAAAGGCATTAGAAGGCTTTGTGTGTGCTGAGTCATGATCCATTGTCCTTCCCAAACAGTTCATGCCAAAACAAGCCAGTGTCGAAAAACAGGAAACCACACAAATGCCTTTATTGACTAATCAAAGCCAAAAAGACAACCAGTCACCCTCAAAGACTGGGCTGGTATACAAATTGACTGGTCCCTTTTATATTCCCTAATCCTTACATTAATTACATGCAAAATAACCAGAATTATAGTTTTTATTCAAATAAGTTATTTAAGACAAAGTAAAATAAGGGAAATATGGATTTTATCTAGTTAATTATAGTTTACCCTGTATTACTATTATAAGATATTCTTAAGATACTTTTATTATTAGAGATTAATCTTTTATTGTTATGTTTTTTTGTTGCTTTTGTCATATTATTGTTGCTCACACAACTATGGGAGATGTCATGATAATGAATTTTTATTCTATTGACATGCTTACTGCTAGAATAAAGCATTTGATCCATTGACATTTGTCGATAGGCGTTTTAGAACATACAGTCTTGATTAGAAATGTCTTACAACAATTAAAAATAGAATAAAACATGTATGTATGTATATAAATGATCTGTTAGCACGCCCTGCTTCTTCAACTCTTTATTTTTTAATCCCTCACATAGTTTTTTGTTTCATAATGATGTGATTTGCTGTGCATGCTTGGAACATTTTAGTTTGAAATGTGTTGTTGAACTGTTTGAAAAAAAAAAAAAAAAAAACTACATTTCCCAGAATGTCCCGCACGCAATCAGTGACGCGGCAGAGGTTTTTTTTTTCGTTCGAGCTACTACAACACAAAACGCCACTGTCTGTTTACAGTCTCTCTCTGGAAGCAGCCGGAGACAACACCATTTTATTGCGTTTTAAGAGTTTCTTTCGTCTTCTCTTTCTCCGGACTAGAGACTCCGTAGCTTCACGTCACATTTAACGGCAGGGAGATTATCTTGGTGGAAATTTTTAAGAGAAATCCCAACATCTGCCTTTGTTAGCAAGTTAGCCGTGTGTGTCCTTACACAGCTGCCAGTCTCGCTCTCTCTTTCTTTTATGCTCAGTTTTTGTTACTGTGTTATTTAATAATTTATCCAGCCAGACAGAATTAGCAGCTAAACCTGTGCAAACGGAGCAGCTCTTTGTTCGTGGCTCGGAAAAACACCAGCGTCGCTGTAAGTACTACACATTTACGTTACTTAGAAATAAACAACTTGCCCTTGTTTCTTAAATGTGTAAGTTAACATTATGTCTTGTCCAAGCTGTCAGTCTTTTATTTTAAACATCATATTGTTTTGTTTGTAGCATAACCCATTGCCCTACTGTCCTACAATTTCTGTGTTGAAATGAGTTTTAAGTAAATTTATTTTCCTAAAACAACGTGACACGCTTATTTGTCTTGAATTTCTATACATTGTCTGTTTTGATAAATATGTTTATTTTGGGGGTGTATTTGTTTATATATTTGTATAATAACGGCAACTGCAGTTAAAAATGAGAGTAGTTGGTTGACGATTTTTTTCAGTTGATCTTTTGTTTATTTTATGGGTTTTATAGTTTCTCAGAAACTGTTTAAACTTTAATACTTGCTAGTCATAATTTGGAGTAGCTTTATCTGTCTTGATTAACTGTCAAGTTCAGTGCTGGCCATGAAATAAGATTTGAATGTGAATTCACACATTGTTTGCGTTTAAATTTCGTCACTGGTATCTTGTAACTTGAACATTGAAATTCTGTTTTTAAAGGCATAATTTTTTATAGATCTATTTATATAGCTTGAAGTTTTCAAGAAGAAAGTTTCAAATTCAAAGAAATAAATTCAAAATCGAAATATGTTTTAATGGCATATAATCAGGTTTATTAAATTACAATTGTCAATCAACTCAATTCAGATTCAGATTGTTTTGTCAGATCTCTAGCTCCGTACTTGAGCAGGTTTTTATGTGTGTATAGAGGATTTCTGTTAATTTCGAAAGCAGTGCGCTTCATATACTTTATGGTCAGATTTTGCATTGGCTTTTGTGAGCTGCTACAACTATCTCATTGTTCTGAGCTGATGTATTTAAACGATCAGTCATTTGCATATGGAGCATCTGGTCCGACCCAAATGTGGGCTTTGTCCTGGTCTGGGCTGACGTCTGGATGTCAACCCTACCACCGCCCCCCCCACCCTTTTTGGTACCAACCAGTGTCATCACATCTGAATTATTTATTGTAACATCCAGCAGATTAACTTGTGTCAGTGCTACATTTACTATCACTCCATTGTTTCTTTCGTCAGCTGCTATTTTTACTTCTAACTCTTTGTAAGTATGCTGAAATTAGGGTTGATTGATTTGGTGAAAATTGATCATTGGTGTTTTTAGTTCATAATTGAAATCAAGACTTTTTTCAAACTAGTATTATTTGTTTTTGAAAAATTGTGAATTAATTTTATAATTTTTGTAAAAGTTTGGGGGTGAAGAAATCACATTGTACCACATTTAGCTTTTTGCAAGTTTTGCAGAGAATATTCAATGAAACTAAACCACTCAAATATAGTTGTGTAAGTGGCATTAGTACACACACAAGTATATCCTAACACCTTTCAAAATGTATGTTTCTATTATAATTGAATATTTTGATATGTCTACATTTACTAAATAATGTATTATTTTAAGAAAAGTTTGGTTTTAAAATTTTTACACTATGAATTCAGTTAGTCCAGTTTACTTAAACAAACGTAGGAAACTGATTGCCTCATTTATTCAAAACAAACTTAAGGAGAATATCTAATTAAGTTGAATTATTATCTACTGGTAAATTGTATTGATAATATTTATCACAAAATGTACTCAAATATAAAGTTATATATGCATGCTCAATAACATGTACTAAAAAGTTTGGGTACATTTTCAGTGTTTATTCAATTAATATACCAATACTTAACAACAATTGAGTAAAATAAAGTAAATATAATAACATTTCTTGCATTAAATAACATTTGATTAAAAGTGTATATATATATATATATTCCACATGATTTACAGTTTCAGAACTTCAAAAATTTTTTATTTTTGACCAATTAAAATATAATCTTAGCTGTAGATGCTTTGGATCGCACAAATATAAATTTCACACCCGATTACGGTATCAGAACTTGTCAGTTTTTGTTTATATTGTACATGACTCGATGTTATTTCATGCAGTTGTCGGAAAATGTGTCGCATTCATTCTTTATCCTCACACTTTTTGCCAAAGTTATTACTTACTTTTTTAACCTAAAATCATGCTTAAACTATTTAATTTTTGGAATCCTGGCAGCTAACTTTGCTGTCACAAACTGCAGACAATAGTTTATCTGACCTGGAAGTATTCGAGAGGTAAAGAAAATTCCAAACGTGTGGCTGATTTAGGAGTTAGTGAATTCGACACATACAGGAGTTTGTGCCATCACCTCGTAACACAAACAAAACCATGTTCTGACTAGCTCAGGTGTGATGGTGGAATTCTAATCCCAAACGCAAATAAAAGTTTGGTCTTGGTTCTACTGTTTCATTATGATTATTAAAGCCAGAAATAGATGAGATAATCAAAGTTTGCTTAGCCTTAGCTGTAGGCTGCATGTATTTTTAAGGTCTTTTGCTGCATCTTAGCGTAACAAATAGCTCTAAAGTGTACATTCTCACCGACCTGTCAACGCATCACCTTGCAACATTGCTTTGTCTTATTTTAGATTTTCACCTGAACTTCGTAATCAAAGTCCCTTATTGTTTGAGCAGATTTTTAAATAAAACAGGTAAATTTCAGTTTAAAAAATTTATTCGTAAATGTATTGCGCCAAAATTACACATGAATTCAAAAACATCCAAATAATATTAGGCAACACATTATCAATCCACAGGAATTTACACTTTTTTTTTACAATCATAATCTCAGTTTGAGTCAATCATCATTCTGTGCTCACTTTCCATTTCTTGCGATTCTAGTTTCATGTAAATGAAGGTTGGCTCTAGCATCACCATTGATTGACAGTTCTTCCTCTAGCAATTATTGTCAGAGAGGAGATGTAAAATCATGTCAGTAAAGTTGTACACCTATTCAAAGATTTTTTTAATAACACATGATCTAAGTGCTTGAAATAAACAATCTGCACGATTTAGGCTACAAACTACACAGCTGTTATAGTATTTTTGTATACGTGTAGACTTTATTGACCTGACACTCCAGTGATGTTACCTTTCTTGGATTGATTAGAATAGAACACAAAAGTCACCTTTCATTTGTCTTTTGTTTTATGTTTTCATGGAAGCTGCTGCTTCTCAGTCAGAATGTTCCTGTATCGAGCCTGCCTTGACCTCAATGATTGAATTTGAACATTTTCCTCATGTTCTTGTTGGTTTCCTCGGGGCAAATCATTTTTTATAGTCCAAAAATGCTTGTGTGGCAAATTGGTGGCACTAAATCGAACTCTGCAGCTATTGTGTGCATGGGTAAGGGACTTGTTGGGTAAGAAATTTTTAACAAATGATTTCTAGTTGATGACTTGCTTTAATGTAAAGTCACCTTTTGTTGTTCCTTCAGCTGTTCTTTCAGCTGTCAATAAACAGGTCATTAGGAGAGAAACCAAAAAGTTGTGATCTAAACCCCTGAAAAACTGTGTATTCTCTTTTTGTTTTAATTAAGTTCAGAACCCCTCCACCATGTTGTGACAGGGTTGGTGTAGATATTTGATAAATCTGGCCAATTAGAGATAAGGACAAGCTTCTTAGCACCACCAATTAATTTTTAAGGTAATTTCTTTAGGGGGTTTGGGATTCTAAAGACTGCAATTTGCATGATGTCGTTAACAACATAAGTTAGTATTTGTCATAGCGAAATACAGTTGTATGTTGTAATGGCTGATTGTATGTGTGACGTACATTAGAAGTGTTTAAACAAACTGTAAGTAAAAAGCATGATTCACTTCAAATAAAGTACTAAGGATCATCATTTCAGGAGTAAAACAATAGGTTACCGTTCTTTTAAGTGTATTTTGCCTTAATGCTTGGCAAGGACTATATTAATTTGGGATTTTTTTCTTTTGTTTTTGACAAGCACGACCATTTTCAGCCACTCAGCTACTTTTACTTTCGAAGTTGTAGGTTTTATCATGTGTGAAATTACTGTTGTCTCTTGTATTTTTTTATTTCAACAATAATTATAAAAGGTTTTACTTAATGCTCAATAATTTTTTTTAGGTTAATTGTTTTTTTTTCAGTAAACACAACCAAGTCAGTCGATGAACACAAGATAATTCTTATAAAAAAACATCAGAAACAGCAGATTGCTCTGCAGTATTTAGATGCCATATTTTTTGGAAAGTAGGTCACACTTTGGGCAACTCAGAGGAGATGCTAGAACACTTTTATTTTGTCACATGCCTGGCGGCGATGACAGAACCCTCTGAATATTCTCCAATTGTTGAAACAAATAGTCCTTGGTGTGTAGTTTAAAGCCTTTTTTTGAGGAGAGGACCTGACTTTCAGTTCATACAACAGTCTTTCCTTTAAAATATTGCCCACTTTTATCATCATTGATTGATTAAAAGTTTATTTTAATATCATCAGTGTTTTGTATCTAGTGACTTGCTTGTAATAACCTCTTGGTGGAAGTAGGAACACTGTTTTTATTAGTTTTGTAAAGAAATGTTTGAGTGATGGTTCCCTTTAAATGAAATGATGAAGTGTTATGTTTTACTTTACTATTATGTTAAAATAACTTTGTTATATACTATAATTTATATTTCATTTAGTTAATTCACTAGCATATTTGCTAATCCATCACCTGTTGTTGCTGAAATTCCCTGTTGTCATGTGAGGTTAGCTTCGGCCAGTCGAAGAGCTGAATCTGGGAAAAGGATGAGCTCTGGCATACAGACTATCAGCTGTTTGCGTCACTGTGGTGGAAGCTTTCGAAGAAACCTGCTGACTGTCTTTTTTTTTTTGTAGAAGTTGTGTGTGGATGACCAAATTCCTGTGTAGAAAGTAGAAGAGAGCCCTCTCCTTCACAGGTCAGGAAGATTAACTGTGCTCGAGAGGTATCACACTGATGTTTTTTTTGGCTAGCTTTTGTTTTTGATGTGCAAGCACTCAACGAGTTTCTCAGTGGTTTCAAGTACATGTGTGTTTGTGCCTGCACGACCAGTTCATTGTCACAGTGCCGTTTGTTTGGTTCTTGCCTGGTGTCAGTGCTCATGTCATTGAATAATTAAAAACTCCTGAAATTGAAGCTCATCCCCTCTCCTCCTTTTTCCCATCATCCCTGCCTCTGTCTGTTCTGTTCTCATTTAAGAAAGCAACAAATTCAACATGTCGTTTTCATGTTGAATGTTGTTTGTGATTGTTTCTTGCTCCAAGATGAGATCTCTGTTTGTATTGTTTCCTTTTCACTCCCTTGCTGGCTCACTTTGTCTGTTATACATGTGTAAACAATTATAGGTTCTATTTTGTTCATTTCTATAGATTATTTAATATATTGCACTTGTTTTTTTCCACCATTTACAGTTTCAGAGTTGTAACTTCAAAATGTTGGAATTTTTGACCAATTAAAATATAATCTTAGCAGCAGATGCTATGGATCAAATACTAATTTCAAACCCGATTCTGGTATCAGAAGTTGTCAGTTTTAGTCTATATTGTAATATTTATATATTTCAGTATTTCTGCAGTAAACCTGTACTAATATATGTGTGCCCCTAGTATTTCAGTTAGTGGCTACAGTTTACTACAAAATACAATTTTCAGCATTTTTTTCAATATTTAAAGGTGCATTATCATGTACCCTGTAAATCATTTATAATAACTATTTGATCTATCTACATCATCACTGCGTCCTTAATAACCTTCAAAAGCCAGTATTTATTCTAAACCATGTCTTTAAATCATCAAAAATGGTTGTGCTCTGCCAACCGAACCTTGTACCTCCTGCTCCACCCACTACTATGCTTTCACCACGTCCCCTCCTGGGTGTTTCTAATTGGCAATTCCACCCATTTCTGACTAATACATTCTAATTTTGGTAAGCCAAAAACACTTTTGGCTCGGGACATCCAAAATCACAGTTTCTTTTCATTGTTTGTCCAATGCGGTTCTAATAAAGTTACATTTGCAGGTCAGTAAGTAACTATGTTTATCATTGAGATGCATCAGCGGTACATCTGATTGGTTATTCAGCGGTGCTAAGGCCAATTGGTGCTTCTGGGGCAGTCGAGTCTTTTTGAGCTTTAGAAAAAGATGATTACACAATCATGCAGAAACCTAAATCTAAATATGGCATTTTTTTGATGAGAACAACACTAAAACATGTAACAAATATCTGAAATGTTGAGTTAAATAATATCTGCTTTAAAAAATAAAATAAAATCTGCTTTGTGTCTGTCATTCTTTAGTATGCTTGAAATCACAAATCAGTGGACTAAGGGATAAGAAAGCCCTGCTGTTGTTTGAAAACCTCTATAGGTTACCAAAAAAATAAGCGACACATCAGTAAAATATTGGTTTATTTCTTGCACATTAAAATCACTCCTTTTGACAGAAATAAAATATCTCAAAGACCTACTCTTTTGGAAAAAAATATTCCTGAAGGAGGCTCAATTTTGTCCTCACGGTCACTTTCAATACAGTGCGTAGCATACATATGTTCCTGTGAGCACATGCTAGGGTGGGGCATTGCAGAGGTCTCCTTTGTGGTGTAATCAGTACCAGATGTAAGAGAGGCAGTGTGTGTTAATTCATTCCCTCTTCGTTTATCTAAGCGTCCCAATGAAATCATAACCGATATAGCAGTCATTGTATTGCCTGTGACAGTCTTAATAAGGTCACCTGACCTCCAAGACTTCCCATTTACATGTGATGTTGTCCATTTAGGTTGTATTTGAGTATTTGTTTTCTTTTGATTACTTGGTAAAGGTAACACAAAAAGTCTGAGTTGAGACTTTTTAAACGGGGTTTGGGCAGAATCCATGCACTCTTTGTACTTGAGGTTTAAGCCCATTAGCTTACTACCTCTGTGCTTTGTGAATGGCTCTGTGTAGACAGAGTGTGAGTGATCCAAATGGTATTCTAGAGATTAGGCAGCCACGTGGTGTGTGTTGGTAAATGAATGTTGTTGGATTAGTGGTGTTTTAGAGATGCTTTAAATGTCACTCTTACATTTTATACTCTTATGTTTATTGATGTCTTAAAACATATCTGTATTTGGTGACACACCTGTATTCATGCACAATAACTTTTGTCTTTGTTTTGTAACAGTGTTACCAAGTAACAACATACCAATGCGGGCTGAAAACGGGTTTCTTAAGGAACGTGGCTAGATTTAATCAGAGGTGGATAGAGTTAAAGGACAAATTCTTCTGAAAATATTTACAAAGTAAATGACACTATTGTACATATGATACGAAAAGTAAATTGAAATTGTTTTTCATGGACATGCACACATCAAAATCGATAATGCTGAATATATCAATGTTATTTTCAACTGTTATACTAATTATTCTTTCAACGGTTAGGGATTTTTAGATCGTGTGGGAAGTTGGAATATGAGTTAAATTGCAAAATGTAAGTACATATTTTACATGAAATTCTTGTGTCCTACTGACAGTGAGAGAAATGATCTCTAATCTATTGCTATAAGTGTTGCATTTTTCAAGTGCCCTACATTAACAATTTGCTTAAAAATCATAATTGAAATGTGTAACATATAAAGATTAACTTTAAATTTCTATAAAAGGTCATTTTTTGTACACAACATTTGAATTAAGCTTTGATTGATCAGTGACTGAGCTAATGTTATTACTGAAAGCATCTTCACAAATACTGAGCGTAAAGGCTGTGCCCTTTTTTGCTATACATAACTACTTTTCAAACCTTCACAAACACAGCCTAAACATGATGAGTACATAAAAAAAGTTATTATATGTTTTGTTGATTTCAGTATACTGCAACCTGTCATTTTTTTGTGCTGTAGTGCCAATTTTGGCCTTACACCGTACAACTTAAAATTTATATTGATTATAAACTTTTAAATATATATTTTTATTTATTTACAAATGTATATTTCTGTAACAAGATATTACTTGTATTTTTAAGATGTGCCATGTGCTTAATGTTTTTGTATTCTTCTTTCATACCAAAAGCAGGAAACTAGCCGTGTTTGCAGTGTGGCACTTAAAAATCGCACTTTGTATAGCTCAAAATATTTATTAATTAAATCTGGTTGCTAAAGCAGAACTTTTATTAAGAGTAGAAACTTTAAAATACAAGTTCAAGTAAAAGGTATTTTTGACCATGTCATATGTTTATTATTAAGAACATAGCTGTAAAAGGTACTGTGGCGCTCATTCAAATGCTAGCTTTTCTGTTTTTATAAATGAAGTGAAAAGGTGTCTAGCTAATTTTTTTCAGCAGTTCTGTGTTTAAAATGGGGCTTCATGTTAAGGTATTTAAATAGGTTCACTGTATCACCTCCTTTGGTTGAAACCAATCACATCATTTTTTGCCGCATTTCGAGTGTTGAATCCATTGTCAAAATTTCAAACTGTATACATTTGCCTCCCATTTTGCTGTCTTTGTCTAATCATTGGGATTTCTCATCAACTTAAGAAATTCTCTGACCGTTTGTTGGTGATTTGCTTTCCCACTTTCCTTCTCTTCCTTTATAAGATGTCTAATATAGTTCTTTTTCTATTAGTTCTGGTCAGTTAGCTTTTCTTGGGGTTCTCCTTAATGTCTTCGAATAAGTTACTGTGTTAACAGAATGATTTCTTAAGTTATGTGAATTGCAGAAAACCCGAATTGAGTATCAAAGGACATGTCTTATCATTAGGGTTAGGTATCGTTTGGAGTTGTTCCAATTCCGGTGCCAAACCGATACTTTTAAAACGATACCGGTACCTGAACTGATACCTTACAAAATCTGCAAAATTATGGTGGATGAATCGAGAATACATTTTTATTTAACCAAATTGGTATGGTTAAAATTGGTCAATATATTAAAAGTTTAAAGTGTATATAAATATATATAAATAGAAAACACAACAACAAAAGAAAAACAAATTAATCGCTTCAAATCATTTGACCATTTGTAATTAACATTACATTAGCTTACTAATAACCCGTGGAAAGACTGCTGCTGTCGTCATCATAATCAGTGACTGCTGTTTGTGATCGTATGACTGAAGCAGGGGTCAGGGCAATACTGATACTACTGATAAAATCTTGGATTCAATTTTAATTTTCACAGTTAATGTTAATAAAAATTCATCATTTCAGTATTACACATAAACAGAAATCATTTATTTACCTGACAACTAAAATATATGACATTATTTGCTCTCAGAGCATATAGTTAATGGGTTTATAAATTAGCTTACTTTTATTTTATAAATGTAAAAAAACCCATCTAACTAAATCATTTTAATGCCAGATATTTAAAACTGATAACCAAAATGTATTTTAACATTATGAGGGTTGTCTCTATGAGGGACTTTACTTTTAAATACAGATATTTAATTATTAATTACCAAATTTGCATGGTGCAATTGTGTTAGTCAACTTTTGTTGAGCTCCTGAATACACACATATTAAATTATGTTTATCTGGATATTTACTGCATCTCTGAATTGACAAATTAACAAAATAGATTATTTAAATTGTTGGGTTGTTTTTGATCCGATTCTGATACCAACGTCAGTTTCTATTAATTGAATTGTCCACCCCTAATCCACACCAATAGCGCCACCTGTTGTCCGCAAGCTGTTGAACTTAGCTTTGTGCACCCTCAAATATTTAATTAAATCTGACGTGCTTCCTAATTAAAAGAAGCAACTGCTATGCATCATTTGCAGTATGATGTGGTGTCGGAATCCTAGTCACTTTCTACCGCTTAGTTTTTTAGCGAGTTGTAGTTTAACGCAAGTTGTTTGATTTACTAATTAAGCTAATCTAATGGTAGAGCACCTGCTTCCATGTGCCTACGTTCACGGTATTGACTTTATATAACAGATTCATGCGTGTCTCGATCTACTGTTGATTTGTTCAAGGAGGAGATGAGGGCAGAGGGAGAGAGGGACTCATTTATTGGGATATCTCCATGTCCTGGAAACTGGACTGATGAGTTGAATAAAGATGATCGGCACGGCTCCGACAGTTCAGACGCTTAAGTTCCACCAAAACAGGAAGTCAGGAACCAATTTTCACATTCTGTTTTGGTCCTGTCCAAACCGGTTCTAGAGGTACCGGTTCCATATTGGAATCGGGTTTCGATACACAAGCCTACTTATCATTGAGATCAAGTTTAATTTCATTACAATGCGATAAGCTGTCTGATATTTGGCATAGCACTGGTTGCCGTTGTCTTGAATATATTTCACCTACAATAATATTGTCTTCGATAGTTGGTTCATCAAAATGAAAACTTTTTTTTTTAGGGTTGCATTGTCTGTAAAATGAGCATGTTAAAAGAGCACCCACTTGATTCTCAGAAATGTGTTTGTAGGGTCACCACTTGTCCCATGCTCTAGAAAATAGCTCTGCTTTAACATGTTTCACAGCGGCATGTAGGAAGCGTTTGATGTTTCTCTTTGCGCTTCAAAGGACTGTTGTTCCTAGCTGATTTTCCTCCTCTAACTTTGATTTTTGTTTTTCATCAAGTCTCATGGGGTGACTTCAGGCCTCTGTCTTTTTTTCATTTGGTTTTGAAGGGAGAGTTAGAGATGCAAAAAAAGAAAAACAACAACACAAACTTGAATCAAATTATCTTATTACCTTAATTTTTTTTTTCAATCTTACAAGATTTTACAATTTGGGGATTTTTTTGGGGGGGAGGAGGGGGGGTTGGGTACAATATGAAGTATTTATTCAGTTCAGCATCACAAGTTTTCTGGATTTGTAAATATGATATATTTGACCTTTTAATTTAATTTCCCTGTTCTCTTTGGGCCTCATAATTGGAATGTGATGTTATTGCATAGCATCTTTTAACCCTAATGTTAAAACTGGATGACAAACAATTGATATGTGACAACAAGGCTGGGCATGGCTTATATTTGGTCGTCGCTGTCTGGATACCTTATTGAACTCGTGTTCAGACAGCATATTTCCTCTGACTTGTCTTCATACAAATCCAGACAGCTTTATTTCGTCTGTCGTTGGTCTTACATACTGGTGTTCAGTGGGTTTATATTGCACATCTGTTCTCTTGATTGAGCAACAGCTGCACACCCAACACGCTCCACTTCAAACTTCAACTTCAGCCACATGCAACACTCAAGAATCCACAGACCAGATCCTCATGCTGGATGCAGATGTGCTTCTCCTTTCTGGCTTCTTGAGATTGTAGACCACCGGTGGCCCCAATACCACTCCTTAATTTGCTGGTGGGATATTGGATGCTAAGCTTCTACATACAAACAATAATGAAAGGCAAGGTTCCAGCAATTTAATTTGGCTACAGACTAAAGCCCTAAGTTTCTGTCAATTGAAACCTGGAACATTTTATACCTGTTTTGTAAGTGTTTCACTACTCGCACACATGCACACGGTGTCTCTCTGGACTTAACACTTCTTTTTGATGTTAAGTTAGGCTATAACACATTATTAATAGAATAACTTTGTTATTCAAAACAGGTATACAGAAAACTTCTTTGTTTATCCATACCACAACTTAAACCATTATTTCAAATGAACTGTATCCACTCTTTTCAAAGATTAGGATTATATTGTAGAAAGTACAGCACGGATGTAAAGGACTTGTACTTGTACTGAGCGTGTATTTCTATGGTTTGTCACCATCTTAAAAACAAATTTTAAAGTTGTGTTAAGCAAGCAGCGTCTGTCCTTTGTGTTTGTATTTATCATATGCGTGTGGAGAGGGTATCCCTAACGGTGTACTGACACTACTAAACATTGTTACACAAGAACCCAAAGCTTGTTGGCTCTTAAAAGCAGTTTATGTTGGAATCGTCAAAATCAGATAAAATTTTTTCTGTTTGTGTATCTGAAGAACTGATTTCTACTGATGTTTTCAAAGCATGTTTGAAGTTAATTTTACCCTTTTTAATTGGTTTTGCAGCATTCCTCAAAGTCTAAATCCTCCTTGTACTGTGTGAAAGATTAAGGAGTGTTTATGGATCATGTATTCTGGTTCTGGATTTTCTCATTCTTAAAAGTTCAATGAGCCTTGCCAACTTATCACAAATATGTACTGCAATTTCAAGTTTATATTTCACTATTAAAAAACAAAGAAAGCTTTGTTGATTGTCTCTCCTAGTTTGCTGGTAGTAAAACCTGTTTTTAACAGCAAAAACAAATGGTTAATTATGTGTTAGGAACTCAATCATCTCTTGAACTCTTTGCAGACCTTTGTTGGTGTTTTTTAAAACAGGATTCCGAAGAGAAAACGAATGTTTGAATGTTTTCAAAGTGTTGATGGAAACCTATTTGAGGGTTCAAGGCAGCGCTGCTGTGCAGTTTATAAGGTGAGCAGCCTGTTTGTTTTAGTTGTTGCTAGGAGGTTCTGGGCCATTTCTGGGACTTGAAGCAATGTCGAGTTCATTTCGAGACCGTAACTGATTTTTGTAAAATTATGAGGTTTCCTTAATTTAAGCCTCATGACATGGAATGATACGGCATGTTAAATAATGGTTGAAATATCACATGATTGTCTGGGATTGGGTTGCAGGAACTAATGAAAAACAAATAATGATGGAATAACTAAATCTCTAGTGTTTGTGAGAAGTCTGATGTGAAAGAGATCTAGATTTGTGAGCTACTCCCTGTCTTCTGTTGATACATTTGTTACATTGCCTCTCACAATTCTATTTCAACTGGACTGTCTCTCTCTTCATGGAGTCACATCATTGTTCTGATCATTATAATATCTACGGGGCTATGACTTCAGGGGAACCGTAGTGTGTTTCTGTCTTAATTAGTAGTTTTACAAATGTTTTTGTGAATGTAGATCCTTACAAATGTACTGTAAAACAGTTGTGCAACTTTCTCATCATGGGATTACTATATAACCTGTTGCATTTTCCATCCATCATACGGGATAAACTAACCAACATAAGGTACCTTATTTAGTGGCTGTTGGGTTAAAACTGAAACGTGTCATCCATCTTGTTACCAGTACTTGTGCAAATGGAAACTCATCAACTATCTTTCCGGCATTTAGGAGGGTGTTTGTGCGTTGTGAAACTGAGAGAGTTGGTGGATCAATCAAATCTCCCAGGCATCTGCATGCAAGGTTGATCCACAAAATTGATAAACTTTTTTTTTCTCTCCATTTGCTTTCATTTCTGTCTCTCGTGTTGCATTTCTACAGTTCACTACAATTGTTTACTGTTGAGTGGGATGGGGTGAGTTTAAATTACTATTTTTTTTTTTTTTAGGATTGGAAATAGATACACAAATATTTTTTTAATAACCTGATACATTAATTTTATATTCATTTTCAAGTTTTTTTTTGTCTTTCAGTTACATTTAATTATTTTTTTTCCTCACTGTCTAATTATGTGGTTAATTAAAAACAGAATGATTTCTTAAAATGGGAAGCCCTATTGTTATTGGACAAAGGTGAGAGATAGACTCAGCTTGTAGCTATGGGAAATAAATAGGTGTTGTTTTTTTTTTACTTTGAAACCATACTTTGCCTCTTTATCTACAGTGGTTTTGAAAAAATTCTTAATCTATATGGGTGTAGTGTTTGTTCATGTTTGTGTATTCCTCATTGCTGCTCATAATAATAAACTCATTGAAATATATTACTTATATATCACAGTTTCAAATACATTTGTTTCATGTCTACTCAAACATTCTTGCATGTCAACATAAAAGCTGACCATTAAAAGGTTAATTGCTGAAGGTTTGCTGTCCCTGTTATACGAGACGTTATAGGCTTTAGCTAACACCTGTTAGCCCTTCATGTTTTATGGATGCCATTTAATTCACAACCTTTGGTGTTTTTGGGCTTTGGGGTATGGTGCAGGTGTTGATTTAAAAATCTGTTTCATGCATGTGAGCCATTTACTCTCAAAGGAGTTGTTTAAGTATTGTTAAGGCACAACAATATTTTCTGGTTCCACCACTCTGTACTTCTGACTTGGCTCTACTTGGAGATTTGTACACAAATGAGTGCAGTCTCTCACAATAAGCTCATAGCAACAGTCTGGTATGTGGGACAGGGATCACTGAGGGTGGAAGGAGGGATGTGTGAATATAGAGGAGTTTGCAAAAGGAGAGTGCGGAAACCCTAGGTGGCTTGCGACACTGTATGTGAAAGAATGAGAAGGTGGACATGAAGAGAGTAAGAGCCAACTCAGCAAAATGCTAATTGTTTGTGATGGGATGTTGTTTTGGATGGTCAGTAATGATCCTTGTAGTTTTGATCACTAATGCCAATAGTTTATTAGTTAGATTGTTATTTTACATTGTCCTGAAGCAAGCTCTTAAACATTAGTTTAATCAACAAACACACAATTTTGTATTTTCAATATTTATTAAACAGTTTCCCACCTGCATCGAACCTACACACTTGCATACTTTTTTTTCCTCCACTCATGAAGTCAGTTTTTATGCTATAACTGGAGTTGTTTCATTTTTTGAGCTTTCAGGACCCCCATTTTCTTTTTCTTTTCGTTTTCTTTTTTTATAAATATGTCCACCTTCTCTTAATGGAAACAAGGTGGTTAATACTGCTTATACACTTTGCTAGTTTTGTCTGTGTCTTAATATAGACGGCTTGTTTTACCTTTTACATTTACATTTATGCATTTGGCAGACGCTTTTGTCCAAAGCGACTTACATTAAGGGAGAGACAATATGCAATCTGTTACACCGTCAAAGTCTATCTCAGCTTCTCATAATAGAAATTTAACAACTGATCAATAAACCAAAGCAGTGAGGGAGTAGAGGAAGAAGATAAAGATAGAGGAGGAAAAAAAGAAAGTAGTTGCAAAGTTCCGTTAAGCTTATTTTCAAAGTGTTAAGCTGATGTGTTTGTTTATGTTTGTGTGGTTGTCCTTAATCTCTTTTAGTCCAGACTGTTCACCGAGTCAGGTTAAGAGTGTAATGTAGGCCACCAAACATCACACAAGGAAGGTCCTAGCATCATCTTGTGTTCTTAAAGGAGTACCTCTCTTTTTTTCCACCCCAGTTGCAGTGATGGTGAGGATGATGATGGTAACGAAGAGGAGACAGAGCTGAGAGCAGAGTGTGTGTGGTTGTGTTGCCTTCACATCGGGAGCGAGAACACCCTCCCCCACACACACAGCATCAATGTTCTCCCCCGACCAGGAAAACATCTCCACGTCGTCAACCAAAGTGCCAGTCAAATATGGAGAACTCATTGTGCTCGGGTAAGACTTTCGGACCTCTGACCTTAGATCAGCAGGGAGCAGCATCTGTTGTGTTGGATTTAATGGATTTTAATGGTCAATGGTAGAGTTGCATGTGCATGGTAGTTTGTTTCTGAAAATAGTCAGCTGCCATGACTGTTTAGTTTGTTGTTGTTAGTGACTCCATTGTGAGTGAAATGGAAGGTCGATGCTTGTGCATTGGAACAATGGAAGCCTCAGTTAGACAACAAAGTGGGATTCAGTTTGGTGTCATAAAGCACTTCTTTGACTTTCATTTGCAAAGAGTCAACAGACTCTTCAATTATATGAATATCATCACATGACGAACTGGTATCTCAAAGAGCTTTTTGTGTGTTGACTTGAAATGATTGAATGGCCTCTGGGGTCATGGATTGAATTATATTCTCATGCCAAGGAGTATACAGGAATCACCTCCATTATTGTGTCGGATTACAGCTGATCAGAGTGTTGTGTTACTGTTAAACTAGGCTTTTGCCCAGTTGAAATAAAACCTGAAGTGAGCGATGTCATGATGAGGCTTCTCAAATCGCAAATGCTGTTATTTAATTAAGTCCGTCTGAGATGATGGCTTTGTCTGCGTTCATTCATGGTTGTTTGAAACTCCAGACCAAGAATCTTTGCTGAGGCTCTCTCTCCATTCACCTCCAGTCAGATAAAGACCAAGCTAAATTTTTTTATTAAATGTAATATGTATATAAATGATGAAATGAAACCTATTGTGATTTCAGAACAATGTGTTTCCTGAGAACTTGGTATTTTTCTAGTTTTCTATTTCTAAAATCTAGAAAACAAGAAAGGCATATCCTTTAAAACTTGATTCATAGTTTTATTTGAATAATTAATTGCGTTGTCAATGTTTTTGGAAGCAAATGGAAGAGAAAGGGAAAAGGTCAGAATATAGAATGAGAATTTGGCGAATGCTGGAAAATCTTGCTTATAGGAACCTGTGAATCAATTCAGAACTCACCACAATTTGGACTGGGGCTTTGTTTGTAAATTATGACTATATTAATGTGATTAGTTGTTACATTTAATTTTCAAGCAGGGAAGTAATTATTCAAAGAGATTGAACCATCTTCCATTTTTCACATGATGCACCATGTACAGAAAAGCATGGAAAATTGTTCATCGCTAATCCTTAGAGTGGCAGGGAGTACATTTGCAAGGGAAAAAGAAAAAAAGATGTAGATGTTTTCTTCTAAAAATTGGTTGTTTTACACAGTATTGTTTTTGAGGTTGGCTCTTTGCAGACGTCCCGTGGTTCCTCTCGAATGCTTGAGCAGAAAAATCCAGAAAAAACGATTTCTTAGCTGTCAAAGACAAATATTTCAGTCTACTCCTAACTTTACTGAAGTCAGATGAGCACTGCCAGCAAACAAATTTGGAGTTAATAGTATCTTGGTTAAGAAATAGATTGATTTGATGCAACTGTTTATTTTTCAATAGTGTCTACAGCAGCAGTAGCTTGATGTTCTAGAGGTTCATCCTTCATCTTCAAATTTTCCCTCCACAGAGCATAACGATTGTTGTATATGCCTGCACTGAAGAGTTGCAGAGTTTTATATGATGAAGCCTATTGTGAAACAATCTAAACTCACTTGACTGCAAGAACAGTATAGAGTTGACTAAAATACAAGTGTTGCCAGAGTGCTTCAGATAGTCACAGTGAAATAAGAGAGAGAGAACCTGTAATCTGTGTTTAGTTATGTCTATAAGGTCTGCTTTCCTGTAGTTTTTTATGTAATCCTGCTTGCTGTGTCATCAAACAATGTGATACTGTAATAGTGTATTTTTCTCTCTCTAAAGAACCTTGAAGTGGAGATTGGAACTTGAGTCGCATGAGTAGTTCCTCTGCATACATGTATGGTCCATAATGAACGCCCCTGTGTCGAAGCATGTTAGGAGTTGTAGTTTACACTGCTAATGCCCTACAGAGATTACCATGTAAACCATTTAAAACTAAACCTTTAAAAAGTTTTGAAAAGGTTGCCATGGACAACTTGTTAGCATGACACTAATATAAATTATTTAAGGATCTGAACCGTACTAGAACTACAGATCACAAAAGATGAATTTCTGATTGTATAATACTATCAATTAGAAAAAATGTCAATGAAATTTTTCTCAACATCCAGTGCTGTTTTTTCACTTGGGAGGGACTGGTTTCATAGTTTAGGAAAAACAATAGTCTTGTTCATGTTTGGTGGCTCTGTCTCCTGCACACAACATCTCTCTTGAGCTTTTAACATATATTATACCACACAGTCAAAGCCACAGACACTGACAGTTCCATGAGTCAGTCTCCTGATGAGGCAGCTCATTTTGCTCCACCACAGCCACCTTGTTTTCCGGTCAGCTTTTCACGCTGTTCTCCCAGCAACAGCTGCCACTAAAAGACTTTCTTCATCTACACCTCTCTGAGGGTTTCCTCCACAAGTCTGACATAGATGAAGAGTTTATGAAAGGAGTGGAGTTGTAGTTGAGAGATTTCAGCTGTGGAAACCTGGAGCCCTGTTCCCGTGTGTGCTGATTCAACACTCTTTAAAACTGATATTCCCTCATCTAGATTGTCATGGAAAGTCTCTGTCATAGCCAGGGCCAGACGGAATCTGCAGGTTTCTTTGTGTTCTGTGCAAAATCTTTGGAAAATTTGCAGTTTAAGGCTTTTAAATGTAATGGAAATAATTAAAGTAGATAAATATTCCAGTTATTTAGATGTCAGTGCCAGAGACCATATCACTGTACCCATCTTTTTTTCACTACAATCTAATCCACTGCTACATTTCCATGTGAAGAGAACTATAATATAGAAAAACTATACTTCTTTGAGGGAAGCCTAATAGTGAAATTAGTTTAATTGATGATCTTGTCTAGATTACTTTGAGAGTCCATTGTGAAAATGTGTGGTTTTGCCAAAATCTGGTGAGAGAATACACTTCGAAATATATTTACATGCCTACTTGATGCACAGAACACAAAAAATACTGTGTTTATTTTGTAAGTACAATGTCATTCTGTGTGATGCTCCTGAATTACACTTGGGTGGGGATAGTTGGTGGAGAACTGTATGTACATTAGCGATGAAACAAGACATACTTGTTTACCTAAATGTAGACTCCTTTGAAAGTTCTCCAGCAAGTGAATAATTTTTTCCAGAGGTCTTGCTTTTGAATTGTCAGGACAGAAAAGGCAAGAAATTAAATTACTCTAATAGTTCAGAGAGAGGAGAGGGGATTGTCTCAGAGGCAATGCTATACTTGTCAGTGCACCGTACCCCTGGCTAAAGGTGCTGACATTATTACCATTTGAGCTCTTGGTATATGAGTGTGATGTTCATTTTGCATTTTAAAATGTGCTTTTTGTAGCAACTTTACCCACTTCTGTTTGGTTTGGTGTTTTAGTGTGTTATACTTAAATATGTTTCATTTAGTTAGTGAAAATATAGAGTACATTATCTGGAATCAGACTATTTCGAATCTACACAAGCTTTGGCTCTGTTACAATAGGTGTGGTTGGCACTCATTTAATCAATGTCAAGTTGGGAGGGGCTCATGTGTAAGAACTCATGCGCTTACATGGGGTTGCTTACGATCAAAATAACTTTTTTGTTCTAAGAGACTTTTTAAATAAAGGTTGTACAGTGGTGTGATGCGCCAGATTTGATTTATGACCACTTTGAATTTGTTGTAGAAACTTTTGCTTCAGAAGTTTGTTTTAGAATAGAATCTAATAGAAGAAAATAACATTGCTATTGAGGTTCTGAATCTGAAATTTGTATCTGATGCCTAGATTTTGAGAATACTAATAAATACAATGTGATTTTTTTCCAGAAAAATAAGTGTTAGTTTATTCATTGCCATCTCATTTTCTCTCTAGCTACAATGGCTCTCTACCGAATGGTGACCGTGGCAGGAGAAAGAGCAGATTTGCACTGTTAAAAAGACCCAAATCCAGTGGCGTCAAACCCAGCACCGTCCATGTAGCCTGCACTCCACAGGCAGCCAAGGTACACACACTTTTTAACAAATAAGAGTTTCCTCTCAAATCTTGAGAGACGATGACGTTTCCTTTTTGGGATCTTGTACATTAAAAGTCTAAGTGGGTTTGAGCTGGAACAGGGTGTGACCACTCACACATCTGGAGACTGTTTAGCTCATGAATGACCCCTCTGTGGTTCTTTCACAAACACTCGCACGTCGAGCACAAAACCCTTTCTGTCTAATTCCACATACACTATTGTGCTGGCTACTGAAATGGTACTGGCCAAAATGTATTTTTACACCACTAGAAGCAGAAAACTTTCTTGTACAAATGTTTTAGAATGTACCGCTAAAGTTTGTTGAATATGTGTAAATGTAGAATATGTGTAAATAGTATTTTAATCTTATCTACCAAAATTAAATACTCCTCATTTAAAGATCCCTGTACTTGTATGATGTTATTCTGTTATTATCAATCTTTAAAGAATAATTATTTTTTTTTATAATTTATTTTATAAAATAGAATAATACAATTGTGATCTCATTCACAATATTGGAAATATCAGTCGATCAAAATTCATCAGACAAAATCACTCTCTACCTCCAGCTTTGAATCAACAAACTATATGTTGATGTTAAGCTATTTTTGTGTATTTTAATTTCATGACCACTTTGTAAATGAAAAAAGAAATGCTTCAATAGAAAATGTACAGAACAATTACTTAAACAATACAGTGTTTAATAACAGCATACATTTGTTTTAACCTATTATCATAATCTCCCTGGAAACGTCCGATAATTGAGCTTTAGTAGCTTGTGTTTGATTTGAACAATCATTTGAAACAAATTTTAACAAACATTTACATTATTAGTGTCCGTATGTTTTAACATTGATTCTGGTGCCCATATAAAGTTCAAAATTAGCAATAGAAGATAGTTATGTTGCTGATATGACAATAAATAACTCGCTTGTGAATCTTGTGATATGTCTTTATGTGAAACCTGCTCCCATATCACTCATCCTTGCTTTACCATGTGATTTCTTATAATTTCATCTCTTCCCTTTTCCTCAGGCCATAAGCAACAAGGATCAGCACAGTATTTCCTACACGTTGTCTCGAGTGCAAACAGTGGTGGTAGAGTACATCCAAGACAGCAATACAGACATGTTTCAGGTATCAACAGAAGTCTAACTGATTTACTCTGACCACTAGTCCATTAATCTCACTGTTCACCACCAGCTAATTTGGCTCTGTAAAGTGTGAAGAGATGTATGATTAAAACATTTACTTGACTTCTAATCTATCGCTCTCTATTCAATCCAGATTGGCCGCTCAACAGAGAGTCCGATAGATTTTGTGGTAACAGACACAGTTCCTGGGAGTCAGAGTAACTCTGACACACAGTCAGTTCAGAGCACCATATCTCGCTTCGCATGCCGGATCATGTGTCAGCGAACCCCACCTTACACCGCCCGTATCTATGCAGCTGGATTTGACTCCTCTAAAAACATCTTTCTCGGGGTGAGAATGCTGTGAATCAAGCTTGAATGTATTGTTGTGGGAGGTCTTATTTGAACCACTAAATCAAGTTCAGGGGTTTCCTTAAAATAAAAAAAAGAGTGCATAGAATGCTGACTAAAACTGGGTGTACATGACAAAGATCAACTCTCCAGTTGAGTCACAAATCTCCAAGAAGTGTATGGAAGTTTTATCTGTATATTGTCAGTCCAGTTCATGAATGTTTTTAAATTCAAGAACAAGCCTGAGATATGTGTTTAATGTCTACGTTTGGTTATTTGCATGTACTTCTAATAGAGCTGGTTGCACAGTAATTTTTATATATATATATATATATATATATATATATATATATATATATATATATATATATATTTCTTTGACATCATATCGTGAAAGATTTGTTCTCATTCTACTATGTGACTTCTATCGTTAGTCACTCAATGTTGCTCTCCAGTTCCTGAATGAGAAAATGCATATAGTGTTCAATGTATGATAATATTATTTGGGGTCTAATAATCGATCTATGTTACACTTTAAAAAAGAAACGGTGCTACATAACACCTAATCTGGTTATTTCCCCTTCTGTAAGTCGCTTTGGACAAAAGCGTCTGCCAAATGCATAAATGTAATGTAAAAATGTAATTTAGCATTGGGGAGCCTTTTTGGCAACATTTAGCACCAGCCTCTAAAGATACTATTTAGAGTTTGACAGACAAGTTCTGTTTAGATTCAAATAAAACCCACATTTAGAGTTTAACAAGTGCTTCATGTTGTTACACATGTTTCAACATGTTACAAAAATCTATAATAAATTAGTTTTCAAGAACATTAACTTTTTAAGTTTTGAAACATGGACTTTTTTCTTTTTTAACCATAGCATGTTGTTATAAAAAAGCACAAAAGTCTATGTTCTTCTGCTGTGTGTTTTTAAATGTCATATCGTTTTTTTCTTCACCAGTTAAAGTAAACATGGTTGGTTCTAAATGGTACTTTTGGAAACTGGTGCTTATTGGCACTAAACAATTGATGTATATATAAACATGTAAAAGTGATTAAAAACCTTTTTTAACATGCAATCTCATGATCTGATATTGTAAGGTGTCACGACCAGATGTCATCAATACTTTAAAATATCCACAGACCATTAATTACATTTGCTCAGAATAAAAGAGCCATTTTTGTATGATCGCACAGTTTGTAAATGTGACCACAGAACTTAAGTTGATTTTTACTTTGTTGCATTTTCTGATGTAAGTTAATCATCATTATTATGTCCTGAATTTAAAATTTTGCCCATCAGAAAAAGGCTTTATATTACAAACAAATCCAATAGGGTCAAAGGGTTTATTTGAAGAAAGTTTTGTCTGTAAAAAAAAAAAAAGGAACATTTTCACTTCACAAAGTTCCATTTGTGTTTATAGGAGAAAGCTGCAAAGTGGAAAACACCAGATGGACAGATGGATGGTCTGACTACTAATGGTGTTTTGGTAATGCACCCTCGGCATGGTTTCACAGAAGACTCCAAACCTGGCGTGTGGAGAGAGATTTCTGTTTGTGGAAATGTGTTCACCTTGAGAGAGACTCGGTCAGCACAGCAGCGAGGGAAAATGGTCAGTGCTTGCATGCTGCATAAATCAATCTTAGAAAATGTTACATGTTAGATGTTGAAATCTTGATATTGATGGATTTATGTGCAGGGTTAAATCTTTACTTGACCTCTTCAAACTGACTATTGCACTGACCTCTCCAAAAATTCATACTGTGCATGTAATCACAAGGTCACTAATCAAATTGTATGAGGCTATTTATGTAGTGCAGGTTTAAGTTTTTGAAAGTCAATGATGATTAGCTCTTGTTGTCATCATATCTTAAGAAGCAGCCCTTCTCTGTGAAGCTTGGCATGTTTATTTTCCTCTTAATCTGCACTACTTGTTTGTGGAGTTCCACTGGGTTTAATTTTGGGCCAACTAATTTTTTTACACTGTACAAGAAACTATAATAAGGATCATAATATCGTTTCTCATAAGATGGGTGGTCTAGTGTCCTGTCTCGTGGACTTTAAGAGATGACTATACCACTGTTTTATTAAGCCAGCTGAAAACAAAACAGAAACTGGGCAGACACTGCAATTTTTCAATCTGCTTACACTGCAGGAAAAAAACACAGGCATTAAAAGTTCAAAGCACGCAGTTCAAATTCTCTGTGCAGAATTTATAAAAATGTAAAGGAAATAATGTGTGAACAAGGAAATGGCATAGAAGATGTGTTTGTGCATGTGCAAAGTGATATGTTATGTTAAATTGGCTCATAGCAATGTCAAAAATGGTATGTCCTCACAAGGAGAGAGAGCAGGATTTCAAAGCAGGTGGATTTTCTTGTGACCATACAATTGTGAGTTGGGAGTTGGTTGTGAGGTGTTAATCGCTGCTTGTTACCTCAGGGACACAGCACGAGCCACGACACACGATTCAGGAGAATTTGAGCTGATCTGCTAAATATTCGCACGACTGAAAAATCATGAAGAAATTGCAGTGTCTGCCAAGCTTTAGAAAAACATTTATAATATCACACATACACACGCACACACGGATCTGTTTTTGTATTTAACTCTGCAATTGATGATCTTTGATGAGCTCAAAGTGTGATTTTATATTATTTAGTCACAATATCAACATTTAGTGCTTGTTATTAATGTAAATGCATTGATGAGTGGATTTTAATCACTGAATTAATTTTTTTGTTAATAAATACTTGAAAATACTTTTCTTTTCATTGTCACTTCAGCAGAGTTTCTTTCTTATGAAGAACAGCTACTTTAAGTACCAGACACACTCTTGAATTTGCTATTTAATCCTTTAAAATTATGTTTTTCCTTCCGTGTACACTCCATATTTTTTTCAGCCTAGGTCCTGAAATTGAAGTTGTGTTCCTAACAGTTCAGATAGGACATTAGGGCCCTCTGGTGCTGTTGACCGGTTGCTCTGGGACACCGTTACCATAGTAACGGCCCAGGCGAGACGGTTTTGCCCTGTCCGGTGTAACACAACCCTGTAAGATGATCTGGAGTTGATCTGTTTAGTGCGTCAGAAAGGACGTCCAATGAAAGCTATAGCTCTCTGAACACTTTCCTTGTGTGCTCATGACAAGTTATTATCTTACCCTGCTTATCAGGGCAAATATATGCCCACCATATTCTAAGGGTGAATGTGCCCATGAAGTGTTGTTCCACTGGGAGGAAGACTAATCAAACTGCTTAAGTATTCTTAGAGCACAACACAAACACTGTCTCTGATATGCTTGCACTCAGAGCCTCAGAGGCGCCCCATTAATCTGAGTTGTCACGGGCAGAACAAACAGACTCCTGATTGCTGTTCATACCCTGCTTGTGAGGAGTCCTGCTGATGGCTCGGGGCTGGCTAAACATGGATCTATTGCTGCCTCAGTGCTGGGCAAACACAGCCTTACTGTGCTGCTCTGGAAAAAGTGTTGGCTTTATAGACTGGGTTAAAGAGCAACCTGCCTTGATGCTACAACTCTGAGGTGGTTCAAACAGTTAAGCCATTCAGAAGTTTTTTAATTGGCAACTATGTATTTTATGCATAAATCTGCACATCTATAAACAAACCAATTACAAATATACTTTAGCAAATAAATGAACAAATTTATTACAATTTTGAATTTTTGTCTGTTGTCTATGATTGACAAAATAAATTGTCAATCCATCTGAAAAGATTAAACTAGTCTTTTATTTAGAAAAAATCCTCTATTATATATGAGCACATAAATATTAAATTAAAAAGCTGAATGTTCTATGAGTATTACTTGTTGTTTTTAAGGGTTTCTGCAGGGTCTTAAAAAGTCTAAAATTTAAAAGGTCAAATTTTAGCCCTTAAAGCATTACATTGACTATTTTAGGTCTTAAATTGTTTTTCAACGATCTTATTTTTCTGATGTCCATGTAAAGAACATCTGATGGGTGTTTTTATTTGTTGCGTTGTAGTTGCCAGATATTAAGAAAATGCTCCTATTTGCTACAAAAAAAAGTAGAAATGATGGTTAGGGTTGCCAGAGATTGATAAAACCCCCCAAATACACTCAAAATCGCCCATATACACTCATAATCCAGAGAAAATGTCACTGCATCCACATTAGACAGTGGTGTGAAGCTAGCGAAAAAGCTCCTTCAGGGAAGCCACTCAAACATTTGTGCGAAGCTCATAGGTGTTTAGACGTTAAAACAAGATAATTTTTTTCACTATTTTTAATTTTGATCAGCTACAAGTTGCAAAACATAAGCAGAAAGTTGTTCCTGCTGCTATTACATACATGGATACATGCTATTTACATATAAAAATGAAAGCAAATGTTTCAATTTTCCTTAGAACTTAGCTCTACAAAAGTATGAAGTCTTTCAAAAGAAACCTGTGAGACTTATCCATTATTCGAAAATGCAGTTTTGCGGCGTTAAAATCAGTGTTAATGTAGAAATGATGAATGGGGCCACATATGAAACAGATTCCTCCAACATTTATGTTATAAGTACACACTATTTGTTACACTGTCTGATCATCTAGAACAAGGCCCGATCACTGTAAAATTTTGTGGATTTGCAAGGGGGTGTGTGTTACCAATGTGTTGTAGCCAAGGTCTATTTAAAGGCTGATATATGTATTAATAAATAGCATGACTTCAGGATGAATGTGTGAATATTGAATAATCTCATCAATGATATCATTGCTCTTAAACATTTTAAGCCCATTATTTATAAGAAATTATTTGCTGCCACCTACTGGCAAAAATTCTACTTTCTTAGCCAGTTCTGTCCCACATCGAGAGGTGTTTTATTGAAATAACGGTCATTGCTAGTGATTTAACCTGCTGCTCTTTGGTGTTCTATAGGTGGAGAATGAGACTCAAGAGTTATTGGACGGCTCTCTTATTGATCTCTGTGGTGCTACTCTCTTGTGGAGAACTGCTGAGGGGCTTTCTAGAACCCCCACCATCAAACACCTGGATGCGCTCCGGCAAGAGCTGAATGCTGCTCGTCCTCAGTGTCCGGTGGGTTTCAACACACTGGCCTTCCCCAGCATGCGGCGCAAGGACATAGTAGATGAGAAGCAACCATGGGTCTACCTAAAGTGCGGTCATGTTCACGGGTATCACAACTGGGGCAACCGCGATGCAGAGCGAGAAGGAAGAGAGGGCCATGAGCGGGAGTGTCCTATGTGCCGTGCTCGCGGACCATATGTGCCTCTCTGGCTGGGGTGTGAGGCAGGGTTTTACCTGGATGCAGCACCTCCAACACATGCATTTAGCCCCTGTGGGCATGTGTGTTCTGAAAAGACAGCGACCTACTGGAGTCAGATCCCCCTTCCTCATGGAACACACACCTTCCATGCCGCCTGTCCTTTCTGCGCCCAGCAGCTCAGCGGTGAGCAAGGCTTCATTAGGCTCATCTTCCAGGGCCCTGTGGATTAACCACACCTGCCTTTGACTGTTTGAGCCCATTTAATAAAGACAAGAGACGCTTTCTGTTGTCCTTGTTTGAATTTACACAAAAGACATTTCTGCAACAATTTATTTCCTTCATTTTCTGATTTCTAAGTGACCTTTATACTGCTTTTTCGAATACAGAGGAAGAAAAATATAAATATATATTTTATAATAAAATAAGAATGAGATTAAAAATAAGAAGTGGAACTTTGAAAACAGCAGAGCACATGCACACCCATATGAGTCTTTTAATTGGGTGGCTCTGGTTGACCGTTGAATGGGTGGGCGTGGCTTGTGATGTGTCCTGCGTTTCTAAGCGAATGCTACCGTTCTTTGGTAACGCAAAGATTATTCTGTACTGCAAACATAACTACATTTAGGTCACAGATAACAGTTTTCTAGTGTTAAATGATGCATAGTATTTTTATTTATACCGTATCTATGATTGACATTTATATGTGTGGTTTATGGAGTCTAAATCTATGTATTTCTTTTTTATTTGTGGTTCGCTGTCTAATTCGAGTCAGTTCAATGTGTAGCTGTCTGGTTGGTCTTATTTTCTTAGAAAACATGTTTGTTTTTTTTAGTCAAAAGCTTCTCAGCAGCATTCAACCAAGCTGTGAAGAAAGCTCTAGCTGAAACCCCAGAGGCCTACAACTGTTCACCTTTCTTTAAGCACATGTCCTGTCAGTAACTGTGTTCTCATGCAGAAGTGTCTTAAGTGTTCATTTTTTCTGTTTGAGCTTTGGATGAGTTGAGCCCCACCTTTGCTTAAATATTTAGAACGTATTTTAATATGTAAAACCATCTTAGCATCATTTATAGTATTAATATAAACGTTTGCCTCGCTCGTCTAGGCTTTTTTGGTTCTATTTATGTGAAGAAGCTAATTTTGGGGTTACAAAAGCTACTGGAGAGTTGATTTACATTTGATAACCTTATTTTATTATAACAATTTTAAGTTTAAAATATTTTTAAACATGGTTTGTTATATACCAATTAATTGTAAGTTGAATAAAATAAACAGTAAGAAAAGCTAACATAGCTTTTTTTTAAATTATTTGATCTTTCATGTAATGGAATTTAGTGTTTTTAAAATTATAGAAAAGTATATGTACAATTTCTTAAGGTTGAATTCTCTTTCATTTAAAATGCCCGGTTGTAAAAATTCATAGCATTATGAAATGCTTGGATCAGAAAATAATAAAAAATATAAATACTTAGTCAGACACAGTAACGCTTTCTGCAATAGAAGAGCAAATGAGTGTTTTAGAGTATTTTGTTCCTCAAATTATTATTTAATATCTCATTTCACAACTACATTTGTTCTAAAAAAAAAAAACTAAAGCAAGGAAAGGAATGTGGATGCATTGGTTTGCAGTTTAGGAATTAATCTGTCTCATGAAAGAATGAACGTTATATGTATGTATATGTCTGTATAAGTATGCTAGTAATATATTTAAATTGTCTTTTCTGTACTGACATTTTGACTGTTGGATTTCCTGTACATGCTGTTAAATGTGCAGTGTGAATGTTAAATGTGCTGTACTGTTACTTATGAGAATCCAGAGAGCATCCGTTGAGTCTGTCCCAGAACTGTGTGAAGTGGATTCTCCGCCTCAGCTTCCGGAAAGCCACCAAAACTGATGCAGATTCACCTCAGGGAGTGTCCTCCGACCTTATCCACCAAGGTTCATGAAGGATTTAAGATCCAGACTGTCCATCTGGGGTTTGTTGTGTGGTGAGATCCAGCGCTGCAATTGACTATAAAGCTTGATCTTGTCACAGTCACATTGACCTTTCATGTGTTTCCCTCTACACCTGTTTTTTCCTCAACAAACCTGAGGGTGCCTCATTGGCAACATATCCCCCTTTGTTTTTTCCATTGTATGTCTTCTCCAAAAGTATTAAACAAATGCTATTTACTAGGCATGTTTGATATTTGAAGAACTTCACCCATTGGTGTTTGTTGAAGCAGTGAGTAAA
This sequence comes from Danionella dracula, assembly GCA_900490495.1. Lineage (NCBI taxonomy): Eukaryota > Metazoa > Chordata > Actinopteri > Cypriniformes > Danionidae > Danionella > Danionella dracula. Next base: position 2,075,533 of record UELW01000223.1, read on the forward strand.
GGGCTTTTACATAGTACTTTTTCTTTGTTTGAATTTTAGACACAACTGGTCATCATGATCTTTGAGTGTATGAGTGAGTGAGCAAGATTTTCTGAAAGTACAGAATGTTTCTGAGACATGGATGTTTCTGATTACTGTTTTGTACCAACTTTAAACAAATAAAACAAAAAAAAACATGTTGAAACAATGTTTTGCCTTTGTCTTTATACTAACAGTTCTGAAAACCAATTAATTTAAAGGTGCCCTATCCTGCATACCTAGATTTTTCAGAGATTTCTTGCACGTTTTAGTATTGTTGCCTCATCAAAAACATGCCTCAAGTCATACTCAGATTGGTTCATTCATGTTTGTGTAATCCTATTTTCTTTTTATATGACTTGATGGCCATAGCCATACCCAATCGCCATAGCACTGCTGGTGCAGCTAAACGATGAACATACAACTGACCTAGGATTGTAACAGCAGAACTGTGTCAGATAAACATATGTGGTTTTGTATGTCACAAGCCAATAGGGTTTTTGGTTTACCAAAAACAAATGAGTGGCCAACAAGAAAAACCCAGTAGGGGGCGTTGAAGCAGGCAGTGGGAGGAACAGCTTAGGGAACACAACCAGTTGAGTTGATTCAATTGGATTGTTTACAAAAAATTCTGCCTTTTGAATGTTATTGAGCATTCAGTGATGGCATAGAGAGTCAAATATTTATTATAAATTACATAAAGGGGCATAATATGGCACCTTTAAACAAATACGGCTTCATATAACAGATAACCAATCATTTTTACCAACCAATGTAATGTAACCAATCCTTTTTAAAACTAATTAATTAATTTAGTTTACATATAAAGCAGGGTGAGATATTCAGGACTTTGTTGACAGCATAATAATAATAACATATTTGTGATTTACATTACTGAGAAGGCAAACTTTGATTGGCCGAGCTGATTACCTGCGAACAAATCACGTGTTCTTAATCAGAACGCGCGTGGGAATGACACACCACGGGCGACTCCGAGGTTATTTTTTTTAAATATTGGAAACCTTCAAATGTAGACCGATGAAAGTTATATAATATCATTTGTGCGTTATGTATACGTATGGGATAAAACGAAAAGCTATTTTTTTTAGTGTATTGACTTGCTAACGCAGCTCTCGAGTTAAACTCGATTGCCACAAGATGTCAGCACAACACTTTGCTAACGTTATTGAATTAGTTTGTTAATTGGTTAAAAATTTCTAAACTAGATTTGTACTTATACTGTATGAATAGTGTGCCATTGACAAAGACAGCCTTAAATCTCCTGCTAGGTCATTTATATGACTGTTTACTTTATGTTTGAATTTTTTGGACTCACTTTAACCTTTTGTTAACAGAAAACAAATGAAGCGAAGTTCTTCTGCAACAGCAGCAGCAGCAGAATTACAGCATCACAGTGGCAGAAGGATAAACACAGATTTACTGTAAGTACAACCCAGACCTTTACCAGATGCAGAAGACTACAACAGACATACCAATAATTAAAAGCAAGGTTTGAAAAACTAATTGCTCTTTCTAATTTAAATTCCTCATATAGCCTGTTGTAAATATAACTAAATCTTTTTTTTCAATCTTTTAAAAGAAAGAACTTCTTGCAACAAAATCATTCAACAAACAAAACAACCTCCTTTTTTTTTTCTTCAGAATTCCGAAGCATTAAATCCATGGGAGTTGTGTACAGAAAATAATTCCACATGGCACAATGATGGTTATTTGGAGGTTTCAATTACACACTTCTAAACTGAAACCACAAAAAGCAACCACAGTCAATTCTTACAAAGTTAACTGTGTGAATGTAAACGATCATGCTTTCAGTTTACAGACGTTATTATTCAACATTTTATTCAGCGGACACATTTGTTCCCTGGTTTTGGAAGGATATTATTTTGGGGCCTTTCTGCTTGATAATTGCCAACAGACTCTGAAAAGTAGCTGTTGCCATTTTAAAGAAATTATTTGCAATATCTGTTTCCTCTTTTCATTTCTTAGCTTTGTATAAGTCACTATGAAAATTACAAAGACAGAGGAATATAGACTGGTGGGTATTATGTATATTTTTAATGCAAATAGTCTAGTATCCTCAAAGTGTGGTTAAAGGTATTCATAAAAATATTTTTTTACACATTAGATCAATACAAAAGCATTTAAGAAATATGAATGCAACTTTTTTTATTCAATTTCAAGAAAAGCAACTTTACTTTTATCATGTTGTATGCAAGAATTTATGTTGAACTTTGAATCTGCTGAGGCATCTGTTTTTTTTTTTAGGGGGAATGTGAAAACCAACCTTTTAAGGTTCTTAATTTGATGAACTCTACTTTCTGTTGTATTCAGTCGGACATGAATGCTTAAATAACAAAGATAAAAAATGTACAGCATTATAACATACCAACATTTTAAAGCTTACTTAAGTATGACAATATTTTTTAAAGCAGAGTTTGGCTGAAACAATCATGCATGACTAACGACGGTGTGCATTATTTATAACTGGGAGTGCATTGTGTTAAATGTGCAATAAAAAAAAAAAAAGAAGTTGGGGACCAGGAGTCTAGATGATCTTGTTTAGTGCTCTTGAATACACTAGACAATTTAGTTGCGGTTTTTCCTCCTCTTTATGGACACAGATATTTCCCTTTTTATTAGTATCAACAGAATTCTTCATTTCAGGGAACACTTGCTGTGAAAAAAACCCCCTGATATTTTCCTCTTTTCTCTATTTTCTTCCTGCTGTGGTTGATTGATCAGCTGATACAACTTCTACTATGAGCGAACTGAGTTAGGCTTTGTGTAACAAATTGCATATTGCCTTTGCCCTACTGTAAGTCGCTTTGGACAAAAGTGTCTGCTAAATGCATAAATTTAAATGCAGTATCAGCAGGGGTATTTAATAACAACATAAAAACAAGTTGTGAGTTCAATATTGCACTTTATTTAATTCCACTTGACTTATCAGATCTAGAACAGCCTCTAGAAACAGATGGACCAGTCAGACCTGAACAGTCACACAATGCTTATTGCTCAGCACTCATTCTTTCTCTTTCTCCAGTAAATAGGACAGACTGTGTGAGGTTACTTGAGATGCCAATGAAACATCAGGTAAAATACTGCATTCTAAGAGACACGCTTAAACAACACCCCATATTTTCTTGTTTTCATACCTCCAATATGAGGACAGAGATGGAAAATACTCTAACTGTAATACAAAAATAATAGTTTCTGGAAAGGCATGGATTGCGTCAGGTGCCCTGCTCAACACCACTGATGGAGTCGATGAGAGAGACATGAGGTGGTTGATCTCATGATTCAGCTTCTAGGTCACATGAGTTGTTGGTGGTGAATTTTGCTGGTTCGCAAACTTTTCATTGTGTAATGGACTGGAAATTGAGAAATCTGTTTCAAATGTGTTAGTGATCCAGGATCCGAAGGTTTCCGGACACTATCTTATTTTCTAGCAATGATCCAGCAGGAATATCAATTCGGTCTCCATGATTGGCAATGATGATGACGGTTCCCTGCAGAGAAAAGAGGAATGATCAGCTTTGTTTTTTGTTTCTTGCTCTTGAAGTTTGCTTTTCATCACATTACTGGCTTCTACCTTCAGAGAAACATGCTTTCCAAAGGTCACATCACCAGACACGGTCAAATGGTCCAGCTCTAGCATGTCTGGAATACTCTCAAATCGTGTGAGATATTCTTGAACCTGTAAAAAAGCACACAGGATCAACAGTTGGCTAACACTGATGGAGATTTGTGTAAATATACGTCCTAAATACTAAAAGCAGGCGTATTTCCAGTCTTTTGCAAGAGCATGATTGAAGTACATACACTTACTCTATGAGAAAAACATTGTAATTTATGGTATACCCGGAGGAAAACTTGAGCACTTAGCAGAAAAACAATACAAGACCAGAATGCATACTACAACTGAACACAAACCACTTGTCCTAATTTTCTTAAGAAAAACAAAGAGCATGACAAAGGTTGCAGATTGACTTAAAAATGCCTTGACTCCCTAGTGAGATTATTTGAGATCAAATAATTTGAGGCAAAACTATGATTTCCGAGTGATTGGTTCCAAATGGTTATTAATGAATTACGCTGTGATGCAAAACAGTACCTTGGTGAAGGAGCTACCCAGTTTGACGTGAGGTGTTGTGGGAAACTCGCGCTTCTCGCTCATGGTCAGAGACCCTGCTTCAAGACTGTACAGGTTGGACATCACGAGCAGGAGGTCAGATGTGGTTTTTACTGGCAAGAAGCGGCTGCGAGGCACGTTGATGCCCAAAGCGTTATCAAAGCACTTGATGGCAGCACCCACTGCAGTCTCCAGCTGAATAACATTCAAACCGCCATCTAGAGTCTGAAAGAAAGAAAAAACAAGATTTTTTCTCAGAGCATCAAGTTTATATTATTTATTTTATATATAAAAATACAGAACTATTCTACAATAGGTGCCATAGGTAATGATCAAAATAAGTTTTTTTAAGACACTAAATCTCAAGCAAATAAGGTTAGCAAACAACCATAACCTTTCTTGAATTTAAAATAGGGGGTTTTGTAATGTACATTAAAAAACACTGAGCTTGAATGATTGAGAAAGACCCAGGACTTGAGCTGACCCAATGGTGCAGAATTCCATCATGCATGCAATGAGTTGGAAATGTTGAAATATTCCAATTGTGCTGAGAATTTGGTAGCACATAGAAAAGCCTAAAAGATAAGGACCATTGCATGTGAAGAAATCTAGAACAAACTTGATCGTTAGCTTAGGGCTTGAGGGGGAGAAATCAACTCATTATGCAAAGCTCTGGTGTGTGGTGAACTAGTTTTCACACAGGCACTAAATATTTATCATATCCTGCAGTATTTGATATTTTGTCACAACCTTTTTTCTAAACTGTACCATCCAGGGTTCATTGATATTTTCATTGGCAGAAAAATGCTAAATGGCCAATGTTTGGCCAACTTTATATGTGCAAACACACTTCACACAGAATTTACCATTGATTTTCTGGTTATGGACTGGGAACAAAAATATTTAATCGACAGTCCAATCCCTCAAAATTGAAATTGAGAGAAAAAACGTGATCAGCATGTGCTCATAGTAAGATTAGGTCAGTAAAGTGCTTGTGTAACGAGTTTTATAAGTGCGTTTCATTATTGCTGATGGAGAGTGTTTATGTGGCCTTAAGTGAGTCCTGAAGTGATTGACAAAAAGAAACAAAAAGGCAAAGCATTACATTTTGTAATTTTTAGCTCTCAGCATTGCACACAAATGGAATTGTATGCCTAGTGTTTTAAGTCAAGGTTAATTTGACTGGAACACATTCATACTAGTGATGCAACTATGTTTTTTTTTAATCACTGATACCAATGTACCAAAGAATTCATTATTTAAAGCTTTTGTTTTTCCAAACAATACATCAACGATGTGTTTTTTTTTAATTAAATAAGCAATTTCTGGCTGTTTAACACATACTCTTAAAAAAATACAAGTAACCATCCAGATATGTCACCAATATTCAGTGACTTTAAATATGAAATTAAAAGATAATTTTTAATGTACAATACAAACATTCTACGATTAACATATCGCTAACCAGAATGGACTGGGAGACGTTTTAGTCATAGAGGACGAGCCTAATTACATTTGTAAAGTTTTCGTTGCTGACCCATTTGACTAGCTATAGGTAAATGATTTTTTTTGCACACATGTACTCATATCCTGAATCATTTCAAATTGATTCAAACATTTTAATCTCTGATTTTTTGCAAGTGTGGATACAAATTTAGAGACAAATAGACAAAAAAAAAAAACAGCTGGCTGGATCAAAAGGGTCGTGCTATGCTTTTCAAAATTCCAATTTACTTTAACATGTTGTACTTTTGTAGTACAATTACATGTTGGATCTCAGTATAACACTTGATTTCAGAATATAAAATAATGTGGATGATGTCAAGTCTCCTTAATCCCAAGTTAAAGGATTTCTACAGGTCCTACCTTAGGATTGACTATGATTTCCATGTCCATGGCGTTCTGCTCCTGTAGTCTCTTTATTGCAGAGAGGGAGATCCACAGGTTGTTAGTGTTGAAAATCTTAAACTTGGTCACTGATTTGAATTCATCGACATGGGCCTTCGGAACCTGGGCGATCTCCAGTAACCGAAGCTTTCCATCATACTGAATGAGTGTACCCCCCTAGAGAACAAAACAGTCAAAGTTTATTGAATGACTCATTCTTAACCCAGGCCATGAAATGAAAATAAACTCAAGTTCAGTTCATTTCTCCTACCTTTACGTCTGCTCTGGTCTTATCTGTGACCTCCATGATGAACTCACAGCGCTTGCCATTCGGCTGGCTCACAAGGTGGTTGAGTACATACAGATCTACTGTTGCACCCAGGTTATCGATGTTGGAAACAAAAATGTACTCTTTTCCTTCAGCAATGAGTTGCTCCAACAACCCAGAGTTATAAAAGCTAGCATAAATGTCTCCGTGTCCAGGAGGATACCACACATCTCCATTCTCACCAGTCATACCCATGTCCTTAGCAACGGGCAACAAAGATTCCTTATTTATACGTGGATACCTGAAGAAATGAGAGGAAATGTATGATTTTGATTAGTTGCAGAGTATTGATTTTTCCTTTTGTTAATTGTTTAGTGAAATGAAAAAAAATATATATATGTAAAGTCCATCCATCCATCCTCTTGTCGGCTTTTTCTCTTTCGGGGTCGCCACAGCGGAATGAACTGCCAACTCTACTGGCATATGTTTTATGCGGTGGATGCCTTTGCAGCCACAACTTATCACTGGGAAACATTCACAGACACTCATTCTCTTTGGACAGTTTTGTTCACCCATTTCAGTTATTCTCCATGTTTTTGGACTTGTGGGGGAAACCGGAGCACCCGGAATAAACCCACGCGATCACGGGGAGAACATTTAACTCCACACAGAAATGCCAACTGACCCAGCCAAGGCTCGAACCAGTGACCTTCTTGCTGTGCTACCCCCGTGCTACCCACTGTGCGACCGTGATACATTTAAAAAAATATGTATTTTTAATATTCCCATGGCACCATATCCTGTGTTTTCCCAAGAACGTGAGCTGGGATAGGCAATGCAGGTTTATTAGACAAAATATATTGATGACGATTACAAGATATAGTCTTATTTATTTTGAAAAAACAGATTTTCCTTTTGACAACAGTTTAAAACATTCAACTCATTCAATAAAGAATGAAAAGTATACACTGTGGAGGATAATCACCTGAAGTCATCTGCAGCTTTATCCCCCAACAGAGAGTTAGCTATATGTCTGATGGGTCTGGTACACTTTTATGGCAACACATAAAAAAACTCTGATTTAATTTATCAGGATTCTAGATTGAAGCCAGTGACACGTTTATTTTTGTTCTGCCATAAGACCAAGGTAAAGTTTTCGTGTACTGAGAATGCATGGTTATGAAGAGCAGCTAAACATTGGAAAAAAATTATAAACTTGTTGAATGTTGGTCAATTTTTGTAGTGACATTTCCACACCTGGAAACATGAAGCTATGGGAAGTGAATTGGGATTGTTTGTTTTGTCAAATGGATACCTGCCAAAAGAATGCTGCCAAAGGTCTTAGCCCAAGAAAGCTGCCAAACACACTGACAACCCCTTGAAAGTCTGACTATGCGAGACTGCCTGCAGCTCAACAAACAACTCGGATAGAAGAGCTCCTGTGGGGAGAATGTATTGGCTTCTTGGCTAAAAAAAACCAATGAACTACCTTCCAAAAAGGTGTGCAATAGGAAGATAGTCCCTTAGATAGTCAACATTGGATAACTTTTTAGAGGCCACCATCTTCTGAACTGTTTGCACCACAACTTTAGAGAAATCCCTGCACTTGCAACACCATGAGGTTTCTCTACGCATCCCTTTTTTGCACTGTTATTTTGGACTTTCCTTTGACTAGAACAGTCTGGATTTATGTACACTTTTACATTGACCCCGTATGCATGTCTCAGTCACCCTTGACAATTCTGGCTGATATGACTAGGCTTACAAGAGCTCTACATTTTTAGCTCATACACAAAACATTCACTGTAGCTTACTTCTTCCTAGTTCTTTTTTTTCGTAAATTACAGCTTCAAATGCTATAAACCGGTCATATTTTGTTCTAGCCTGATAAACTAACCCTAACCTTAATATAGGACTATCAGTTAACTTTGAGATACATTTCTGCTCTGATGGGTTCATTAAATATTAACGTAAACCCATTATTGCTCAGCACACTCATCAATCTTTAACATGTTTTGATAAAGCTTTTTATGTATTGGCAGTCTAAGGTTCAACAACAGAAAACACAGATAAATACATTCATCTTTGTGCAGGAATATTTATAGTATTGACCTACATTAGAAAATGTATTTTATTTAGATGTTTAAACAGTATTTTTCTTTCTCTTAATCTAACTCATAATTGAGTATTGTAACAAAACAAAACAAAACGTCTATTTAGAAAGATCACAAATAACTTTGATTACCTGCTCTGGTTGAAAGTGTGTATCTTGACTCTGTGGTGCGTGTACTTCTGTAGGATTTTCTTAGTATCTTCGTCCGTATTGAAAGAGTTCATGAGGACCAATGGAACATCAGCATTATACGTTTTATTCAGGTGCTGGAATGAAAATTTGTGAAAATAACATTAACAATATTGAGGCATTATTTTCAGACCAACCAGGTTATACATTAAGACTTTTGACAGGCTTAAAGGCTCTGTGACACTGTGCCAGATTAATATAATTCTGCAGTATATTCACTTTTAACTAGTAATTCTTTAAGCAACAACTCCGTGAATCTATTTTTTTTATCACATGCTTGATAAGTAGACTTATCTACTCTCTATAAACTTGTGTGAGGAAAAGGTCAAAAATGTATCTACCCATAAGCGGCCCATTTCAATCTAGAGCAACCGCTGTATTTTATTTGACACAATTTCAACCATTTCAGTTTTATTGAAATGTGTAAACTATTGAAAACACACAATTTAAAGAGTTTTGAAGTTGAATTGATGGTGTAAATTATCCTAAATGTATAATACAGCTTCTGTATTCTCAAGTTTGAATGTACATGACTGTTGAATGTGGTTAGAAGCTTTGCCTCTCAGCCAGATGGTGCTGAAAGTCTTGTTTGAGTAGTTTTCTATGGGCTTGCCTGCATTTTCTCTAAGCACACTGGTTTCCTCGTATGCAAACACAGTCATTTCAGGTTACTTGGAGATACTAAATTACCTTCAAGAGTGGCTGTGAATTTAAATGTGAAGTAAACCTGGACCTGTAAAAAACTTATTAATCTGTTCAGACTTATGTGAGCCGTGACACGTATCATCAGAGCAGTGTGACCCTAGAAAGGATTGATAAGATTGTCTAGAAAAGGAATACTTGAATCAAAGAACACTGAGACCAGCCTTCCAAGCAGTTTTTGTAAAGTACTTTTTACTTTAAATGGCAACCTTTACAAGTGATTTTATGTGTTATGGAAATTCCACTTTTCCTTGTTGTTTGCGCATACATTCTGTTCCATTGGCAGAAACTATATGAAGTTGTTAACAAGCACATGACTTCTAGTCAGTGTATTTTTGGGAGAAGCACAGGTAAACCCATTTACGTTTACATTTGGAGAGCAGGATATCTGACGATTTGAGGCAGGTAAAATAACCGCTAACTAACACTGAGCCGAGTGTTATTCAGAGAGGCCCCTTCACAGGGAACAGCATTTAGCCAAAATCGTTTTCCACCTCATGCCAAGAACACAACTCTTCCAGTTTCACTTAAAGTTCGGTTTCATATGCATAATCTTTCAGTCAATGGCACTGGAAGGAGAACTAGAACAGGCACAATTTTTTTCAAACATGTAATGCATTTAGTTGATGAGAGAGAGAGTGAGAGAGAGCGAGAGAGAGGAAAGACAGACAGAGGAACATATGTTTGTGATTTTAGACTTTTGGGTGGAGGTATTTGCTGGCTCTCAATTTTCAGACTAGGGCTGTTATAGTGATTCATATAACACATTTGACAGCTTGTAACTAAATTATTTTCTTCTGACCTCGATTATGATTTAGTAAGAACACACAAAAAAAGAATGATTTCTCATCAGTGCTCCTTTAAATGGAATAGTAAAATGCTAATGTCTCTTTTTTTTTACTAAATTAGTAAAAATGAGTTGACTAATGCTATACATATGCACTAGCTTCATGGCTTGTTTTCAAAATCCCATTTCTGCAAAGAATAAATATATATTTCATAAACACTGTTTCAACAAATGTACTTCCCACGAACATAAAAGGTATAGCATTTATTTGATAGGAAGTGACCACATTAAATGTAGCTAGTTCATTATAAGTGCTTCTGTTTCTCCTTCAAACATATCACAGTTCAAAGTTGAAATATTTACCCAGAGCTTTTTTTTTTTAAAGGAAGGGCCATACCTCAATCTGCTGGACAGTCAGATCCAGGAAAGTGTTCTCATTCCGGACACTAATAAGGCTTTTGGGCCCTTTGCATCCCATGCTGGTCCCTAGACCTCCATTCAGCTTCACCACCACCAGCTTGTTCAGACTGTCTGCTATGTTGTCAGGTAGACCCTTTGCCTTGATCTTATCATATGGCTGGATCTGAAATTAAGAACAGATGAAGGAACCATCAGGCATCATGTGCTTACATTTAATAGGAAAGAATATTATACAAGGTCTAGAGTTGAATGAGCATTGGCTGAAGCACCTAAATTCCAACCAGATGATTTTTCATGGGCGTTAGTGTGTTTGATTCACTAATTCAATTCGATTCATTATATTTGAACTCAAACTTCAAGGCAAGTAATCAGAAACATCTGTTATCAGTCTAGAATAACTGGGAGAAATATAAAAATGCTCAAATGTTCTCTTTTCCAAATGCATTGTAACATATTCTGATTGGCTTCGTTTGTCAATTGGCCATGGAGACCTCACTAGGAGTCAGACTAATATAGTATGCATCAAGTGTAGTCTTTCTATTGATATTTTCTTTGTATAAATAGTTATCATTAGCAAAATCCCTTATTCACAGAGTACATTCTTGTGCAAATGTTATAGATTCTTCATCATTGAGATATAAAATTAGTTTAGTAAAATAACTATACCTAAACTGAAGTTAAACTCTTAATTTCTTTCCATTTTTTAGATGTGATACAAAATATAGCATGCAACATTTTATCCGTAAACTCAAATTAATCTAAGGCGAAAACACATTTTTTCTTAGTGCATGCTGATGGATCATATAGATTAGGTGGCAAACCCTCTAGTGTGGCTGGCTTTGGTCGCTGAGCATTTACACCTTTACATTTTACACCTTTTACTGTGTTTTTTTCTGTATCTGTTCTTTTGCAAAATAATCGAAGCTCGTTGACCCACACGTTCGCTGCCTTTTTTTGTCAATGTCGTCATAATGGTATTAGGGTGAATGCTATGATATGACCCACTCCTATTTCGAACTGTTAAATAGTTTTTTTTTCTTGATAAACCATATTCCAGCTGCCCAGATTTAACCCAAACTTACATGCACACACTTATGAATAAAATCTCCAAGCTCTCACAGCATCACAAGACCAGAATCTAATTATTTCAGTCAGAAAGGCTCAAAGTCAAGTCTGCATTCAGTGCCACTTCTAGAGATCAAGGGTTATCACTTTGCTAGAAATTTCAGAGATGAAATTGAATGACAATAACCTTGAGCTTCAAATAAATAAGATCAATACAGGCAGAAGTTTTTCAAACCTGAACCATTTCCTGTGCTGAGTTTCAGGGTTAGTGTTGAATGAAGCAGGAGATCTGGGGCATTTTGAACAGGAAAGACAAGATGTTTCTTGTGTAAATACTTCAAGAATTTTTCTGAGAGCTGCTACAGCAAACAAAAAAACCTAAACCTAGTGTTGAGCCTTGCTATTTACATTAAAAATGAAGACATGACAAACCGTACTTTACATGTTGGGGGCAGGGATAATGGTGAAGTAACCACAGGTTTTTTTTTTACAGAGAGAGGTTTTGAGAGAGTTCTGATTACTTTATGTCTTTAGATTTGATCGTGTAAAGCATTCCTTACACTCTGGAACCTTTTCAAAACAGATTATACAAGTTTTACAATATAAATTCCAATACAAATACATTTTGATGGATTTGCCCTCACTCAATTTTGTCCTGTCGATCATCTCAATCGCTTACAATCCCAAATAGCCTCCAGACGCTTGCTTTCAGAGAAGTATTAGAACCTTGTGTTCCAGAACCATCTCAGTAAGGCAGATAATCCCTCACCAGAATTTTTTTTTATCCTGACAGGTGAATCTCCATGACCCAGTCAGGAAAGTAGATCACCAACAACCTTTAAAAAGCAACTAACTAAAAACGTATCTTCGGTGAACACTTAAAATAAATAAAAAACTTAACCATTTGCTGGTTATTCCTACCCAATCTACTTGAGTTACAGTTTTTATAACAAATAGTTTTATTGTCTCTCCCTCTATTGTAAACCGCTTTTGGTTTAAATATAGTATAAACCTTTATGGCACTATAAACTACTACAATCATCTCACAGTTGTAAATAATAGAAGAGAGAGAAGGAAAAGGATCCAGGATCCACACATTATGAGGCAACAGATGTAGACTGGTTCAACATGAACCGCCCAGCGTTTACTAGAAGTGAGTCAAAGTCCTCGTCAAAGGTCATTTCATTTATCTTGCACACAATTACACACCCTGAAAAATGTTCAGAGAGTCCATCATTTGGGTAGTCTAGCAGTTATTTGCTGTAACCTCACCATCTCCAAATATGTTTAAACTTGCATACACAAGCACAGAAATTAACAGCAAAGTCTGCAAGCAGCTTGGGGGGGGGGGCTGTCACACTTATCTGAAGTCACAGTTTTATTCTGTTAAAACTAATTCAGTCTAATCAAAGGGGAAGAAAAACACTGGTTACCAAATTGAAACTGATCAAATTATTAAAATAACTGGTAATACAAGTATAAACTGGGCCCTTGATAGATGGAGAGACACTCTTGTTCATAGATTCTCTTCTTGACTCAAATGAATATTTAAGGTTCATAATTTCCTTGCACACAAGGTCATGGCATTTCAATCTATAGACTTGCGCTGCATTCTCATAAAACAGAGCCCAGAGAGCGTCCTGTCTTTGATTTAGTTGTTAAAGTGGGTAAATACAGTTTGCACTTTACCTTTTGTACATGCTTAATATGCTTCAAGTATATGATTAATTAAATTTTTTGCCTGCCTCCTGTTATTATCTAGGGACGTTTATATTGCACACAGCACCTTAAAATGTGGTTAACATCAATTGCTTCTCTTACCGAGTCCTCAGGTGGCCTGTTGATTTTTGGCCACTCAACTGAAGGTCCCTTGACCTGCAAAAATCTGTGGAATAGCTTCCTAAATCCTTCAAAGTCCTTCCTAGAAACCTGGAAACAAGAGCACAATCATTTTTTAGAGCATGGCTTAATGTTTTAGTAGACTTTGCATTGCTATGGTTTGTCTGATGTCACATGTTTTTTCTGGAGTGTCATCTTTAGCATGAAAAGCATTCACCAGCAACCAGGCTATTCAAACTTACATCTGATATCATTAAAGTCCTGCTGTTAAAAATCACTTCAGGCAACTCGATGCTCACATGATTTTTTAATCTAAGATGATAAAAAATAACATTGTCTGGCCTCTACAGACTTTTACGACTTAATATAATAAATGAATATTCGTAGAGCAGCACAAACCATTAGAAAATAATGTTCAAGTCAGATTCTGTATAAATTACGAGAACTTAAGTCATAAGATAAGACAATAGTTGTGGTTTGTTTATGGTGAGTTAAATTTGACCTGTGAATCTGCATCTAATCACAAAGCTAGACAACAACATGGATGTTTTTATACAATACTATAAAGCAATTGAGATTTAAAGCAAAAGCCTATTACAATGCTTAAAAGTGGAATTCAGCATATGTCTTAGATGTGTTAAATTTAAATATTTTATATTTTTAAAAACTTTAAATAAGGAAACTTCCATGTGCTTCATCAAGTTTGACATTGTTGTTGTTGTTTTTATTAAACACAGCTGCACAAAAAGACCTTAGGCTTTTAACAAATTTCTAAAGTTTCTTTTAGGGACATTAAGCATCCTTGATATATCTATTTAATCACAGTGTTCTATCTAACATGAGCAAGCACGTTTCAATGACGTTTCTATGACGTTATTTGCCTGTAAATGTTTGTTCTGTATTGTGGGAAATTGTGTCAAGATGGGGAGGGAGACACACGCGTCAGTGGACTGGAATGATGAAAGCTGAAACTGATTGTTAACAAATGTTGTTGAGGAAAGTTATGATTAGCAAAAAATCACACTTTTAGCTATCAAAACTGTCCAAGTCTTTTTTAAACCTGACAAGCTCCAAAATGGTTACATTTTTACAACAGACTATATAATGGAATTAATCAAATAAACTAGATAGCATTTTTGAGTACAGTTCATTATATTCATTTGACCTCTTTTAATATACATTAACCATTAAATCCATATTACAAAATGGCCCCACATCAAATAAACTCTATAGTTTGAAACAAAGCCGTTCTGTTTTTTTTTTAAATATTGAAAAGAAAACTCACCTTAGCATCTCCACCTTTGGCTGTGCACATCAGTTTCTCCAGCTCCACATGCATAGAGCTCTCCAGCTGCTGCCGCATCACCTCCTGAAACTGAGCCATTCCGTTGGTGTTGCTTGGTAACTCTTTGCTCAAACCTGTGATTAAAACCAGACATTTTAATTCCGCATCATCTTTACTGATCAGATAAAAAGGACTAAAGTCCATGAAAAAAATACTCTAGAACACCCAGAAATCTATAATCTATAAACCAATAAAATGCTTGACTAGTGTGTTCTGAACAGTTAACCATGATGTATAGCATATGACCATTAAAAAATATATATATTTCAGCAAGTTTATCCATTGACACTTTTCAGAACCACTAAACAAAATTGGAATTTCCAAAAAAAAAAAAAATGTTTTCTTTTGCACTGTTTGTCAACGTGACATGTACAACAACAACAAAAAATACATTAAATAACTGCTGTGTTGTTGTGGGTGATTGATGATTAACCTAAATTTGAGATTTTACAGCATAAATGCACAGATTTGTTATCAAGAAAACTGCAGTGTGCACAATAAATGTTATTCACTGGGCTGAATGTAATTTTTTTTTGTTGCCCTGTTAGATTTACTTGGTGGATCTGACTTTATTCGATTTTAACACAAAAAAAAATCCACTAAAATCTGTTTTCAAATGCACCAGCCCTATAAACTAAAGTCAACCATGGTGTAATCAGTTGGCTTTCAATCCGTTATTTTAAGAAGCAGGTCCTGCTAATATATGTATTACATATACATTTATTTGGAAGATTAAGAGTTAAAGATGGTAGTGATTATCTTTATTCAGCAGAATTCTCTGTCATTATTCAACATAATGAACCGCTAACTAAACCGAACATCATTTACACAGCTAACAATGCTTTAAAGATATTTTCCATTTGAGATGAGGTCTATTTCTTATTTGATAAAAAGAATAGCATTATATAAGATACATGATGCAGACACAGTAGGGAGTTATTGCAAAGCTAAAAGGGGTCTATCTTTTATTTAAACCTCCTCATCCCAAATTAGGATCACAGGACTCTGCTGGAGCCAGTCCCAACTTACAACGCTAAAAGATTTGGACAGTATACATTACCATGCTATTTACCAGGCCAATAAAACCAAAACAGTAATTTATGAGGCTAGATGTTTTTAAATCTTTATAAGATGATGAGGTGGCATAAGCTTTATTGGAAGCAATCAAAGAGAGTCCAATTTTGCCAACAAAGACTCTTATCTGCTTTTATATTGTACTGTTTAACAGATCCATGAGTGTGTAATAATGAAATTAAGTTAACACGTTGATTAATAATTTTAAAATTACTATTATTTTTTAGCTAATTCACTCTTGCTGTATTCGGGCATAGTATCCTTAGTACTTTGAACAGAATGTGGTTCAGATGTGACGCGGATGCACAGATGAGGATATAACGGAGAATGTTGTTTCACAGAGGTAAACTGACACGAAAGCCTCTCTTTTGGCTTTGTTAAAGCTACATTAGTCTAATCAGATCTAACGTTATTAGAACCAAATATTATTGAGATAAAACCTGAGATAGAGGAGGGTAATAATTATGGGATAATGGTTGGAGTTATAGTGCTTCAATAGTTATACGAGTGATTTTTATAACACTGATTTCATTCACTGTGTCTCAGTGTGCCTCTCTGTAACAATTTCAGTAAAGTAAAGGCTTTTCAAATTGGAACGCATGTTTAGGTTGAGCTTGATGTTGTAAAATTCAGATAAATGCAACGTGACAATTCAGAGATCAGATTGCAAAAACAAATCAGATGCGTACCACATTTAGGACTACATATAAGAGCGACCTGGGTTGAATTAAAACAAATCTGAATTGAAGTGTTTAGACTTGCCATGAAAAATTCTGTTGACATACGGGCAAAAAACAAACAAACAAACAAACAAAAAAAACAATCTGATCTGTCACTTTGGAACGCTAGATGGTAACCAATACTTCCTTCTGTTCAGAACTTTAAAAGAAATTAACTTCCTTTTAGGGCTGGAAATGCCCTACATATAACTACTGATACTTTTATTATTGGCTCTCCATTGTAGATCAGCTTTCAATTTCCAGTTTTGGAATTTGACCTCAACCCTGACTTTGCTAAAAATACAGACCAACCCAATCAATAATTTTGTTGGAAAATCTATTATTTGACAAGATCAGGCCAAAAGCTAATAGCAAATAGCTGCCAAATAGAACAATTAACTAATTAAATCAACAGTTCAAGAAACAGCTTGGTAATGGTAAATAATCGTTCAGTTGACAACAGACACCAGTAGGCATCTTTTGATATATAAAAATATATCAAAACGATCAGCATATACCCAAGAGTACATGTACAGATACAAGTGGCAAATACAGGGCAACACCTACAAGTCTTACCTTCAACATAAAGCGACATGGTGCTACTGTCCTTTAACCTCGAGGGAAAACAATGGGGTAAAATAGTCTATCCAAAGTAGTCCTGCTGTTAAAAATCCCCCTCAAGTCATGGGAATCCGGCAACATGAAAACAAACTCTAGCTTTCTGCGAGAATAGTGAGAAGGAGCGAAGGTCAGCTGATAGATTATCTCATTCTATCCACGAGCGCTTTCCTCCGGCGGCAGTTCACGCGACTATAAATGATGCATTTCTGCATTCTCCTCCCACTGCAATACCGAAAACGCTGCGTGAATTGCTCTGAAGTCCACCTTTGCTCGCAGGAATGCCCTGAAGACGCCGAATGTTAGGCTGAAATATCAAGTCATGATGCGTATTTTCATGTGGGAAGGTGCAGGAATTGTTCGTGCTCTGCCCTGCGCTGTCATTTTACCACGTCAGCAGCACCAACTCCGTCACGTCCACTCGACCCAACTCGTATCTTCCAGGATCAATTCAAGCCTAGTTTTGTTTCATTTCTCAGAGTAAAGAACTCAATCGTTTCTGAAACCATTTTGTTTCCGCGGTCATAGATTTGCACGCCTCATCGCGCTGTGGTTTGCGACGATTTAAGCGAGTTTCCTGAATACGCGCTAAACGTGATTCTAGACTTTCTTTAGAAACACAGCAGAATTGGTGGCGTTAAAGTAGCACGAAACATGAAAGTGAAAACATTGTTACGTTTGAATCTTACTCTGCAGGCAGGAGGATGCTGTCGGGCAGCTGCTGAGGGCTGTTCCGGAACAAAGTGTCAGCCTCTCCAGCCAACCAACTTTCTCCTCTGAGACAGCAGTGCGGAAGTGCTGCTGCAATTATTTATATGTTAAAAAAATCTTGAAGGTCTTTTGAATAGGTTAGAAAGGCTGATGGCATACGTCACCGGTCACGTATTAAATTAACATGTTTTGTTTAATGCCTCATGAAAAAACGTCATGAAGGGTTTTCATGGTTGCAGAAGAAGTCGTTTTTTGTTGTTGCAGATGAACTCGTCCCAGTCTGAAATTCGCAGCAACAACGTTGGAATGTTCCTGGGCTGGAACAGTGTTGCCATGTCCATGCTATAAAAACGTTGATGTATTGACGTATGGAAAATGTTTTTAATCTAAAGTATCCTGACAAACTTGTTTTGAGAAGTTGCTCGTTTTTATTTTCCATGAATGGTGAAACATGTCATACTTTCCAGGGATTCCATGGGGTCTAAAAAGTCTTAAAATCACTGTTTTTAAATAATTATTCACAGGCCCAATGTCCATGTAAAGCTCATTAGCTATGTGTTTTTGTTGTTTGAGGTTGCCCGAGATTGAGGAAATGTATAGAAATACTCAAAAACTAAAAAGTCGTGGTTAGAGTTGCGAGAGTTTGGCATAAGTTTCATAAATCCTAAACAACACAAGTGACTTTTAGCAGTGCCATAAAATGCTCATATATATTCAAAATCATAAAAGTGATACTGAGTCTAATGTATTTGAAGCATACTGTTTATTATACCAAAATGTTTTGTATGTGATTTGGATGTTATGATGTAGATCTTAAATTAATCAGGCTTAAAAAAATTTCTAAATTTCTCCTTATGAAACCTACAGATTGCACTTACTACCGTCAAGATTTTACTCTTACTGAATCTAAAAATAATCATATTTTCAGTAAATTTGGTTGTTAAGGTAAATTAATTAAAGCCAAAAATCCTATATACACAATTACATTTTAGTTTAAACATATGATAAACAGCTCAGTTGATCTTGTTTTAAAGATGGATATAAATAATCTGTATTAACATCAACTCATGCATTTTCTAACCTAGTGTGAGTGTTTGTTAGGATAATAAGGTTCTGCCGGTGCCAGAGTCTCCGTTTAACAAAGGCAGAGTACAATATAGGGCAGGTCAACACATTATCACAAAGGGCCCATGCACAAAGCACCATATCACACCTGAGGGCAATTTAGTCTTCAGTTCACCCGGATAAGAGAACTCGTATGCTGTACAGAGAGCACTTGTAAATTCAAGAAGATCCTCGCATGGCCTTGGGGAAGAGGTGGGGGGGAATCGCACTCTCATGTGAGTTTGCTGAGTTTAAGTTACCGCCAAAAGCAACAGAGCTTTTCTGCCATATGATGCCAAGCTTGCTGGGAAATGAAGTCCGCCACAGCCAATACACAATAATTTTATCCCTCAAAAGAACTGTTGGACCAACATAAAGGTAGGACTTGCCAGGCTATGCTAAGCCCTTTAAACAGCAGCGGCAGAAAAAGACGACCAATTGGATGCAAATTGTAAAAGTGTATAAATTAAGTGCAAATAACACTAAAAACAAAAAAAGTGTGCTGTATGAAGATGTGTATCAACAGAAATCCTTTCTCCTGGAATGAAATAGCACATAGCTTTAGAAAAATACTTACAAACAGCGCCTTGGCTTATTGATCAGTCGGAGCTTTTTAAAGCAGTAGCATTCATTTGACACAAAAGCTCATGCGCTCGCTTCTCTCACAATGCTGAAATGTATAAATTGTGCAATTCTTTATAACCAAATCATATCCCCTTCTTAAAAGGTCTATAAAACCAACATGAACACAACAAAAGCTTTAAAAAGTTTACACAACTAGAACAGCTTATATATTTCTTACCAAACAGCTCGCTCACATGTGCAGTTTTAGAAAATTATATAAGTTCCACTAGAATTTTTTTAATTAATGCCATTATTTGAAGCATGATGCAGAGGTTGTTTAATCTTATGCATGCAATGTGAACAACATATTGGCTTCAAAAAGGTTGCCTTTCTAGGAATTGGAGAAAAAAATGTGCCCCTTTTTAAAAAAATCTTGAGCACCTGCAACCTGAAAGGTCTCTGCATGGCCCCTGCTCGAACCAGTGACTTTAGAACTGAGAGCCAGCAATGCTACCTACTGATAAATAATTTTCAAAGTGAAAAAAGTAATTTGCTTGTAATGTCCATTTTATTGCAGTTTTTTTTTACATATAAATATGTAACAGAAACCGTTTACACATTTCAATTTTCAACCAGAAAATGGGTAACAATAACAAACAGTGAGCTAGTGTACCATAAATTGTAACGCTCAATCGAAATAAAGAATTTCCAAACTTTGGCCATCCTTTTGTACAGTATAGATTAGAACACACAAATAAAATGATATTATTTCAAACATAATAGTCTCCTTGTGTGATGGGTGTTCTCAGTTGGAGGATCAGAAAGAAAAATAAGGATGCAAGACAAAATTTCATATATGACCAAAGGTACAGCTGAAGTTTCAAGCACATAAGATACTGTGTAACAGAAGAATTTATTTCAGGAGTGTTCTACAAACATGCTTCTGGAGTTTTCTGGACATCTTAACGTGGTCTAGATGGTTGGTTTTGAAATCACACGCCAAGGAAAGAGAGTGCAGTGTCTCTCTCCTCCACTAATTCAGCAGCCGTTGCATCCATTTTGCCTCTTGAGAAGTCGTTAATGGCAAGTCCGTCAACAATTTTCCAAGTCTTATCCTGGGTAGGAAAATAAAAGTTTTACAAAATAAAAAAGATAAAATTGCTAGTAAAAGACAATCATGGTACTATCGAGGGAATGATTTGGGTTAAGGAATTTCTAGGAATAATATTCAAGAAAGAGAAAAGACACCTTGATTGAAACAGGGAATGAGTAAATGAGGTCCTCGGGAACTGCATAAGAGTTTCCGCTGGAATAGACCCCCATTGAGATGAATTCACCCTATAAAATAGAAGAGCAATTAGAAACAACTGACCTCATAACAATGTACATCAGTCCAAAACAACTAAATACAGCACATTAAACAGTCCTCATATTGCATAGAAATTGACTTTCAGATGATTATAAATTATTTCAAAGTCATTATTTCCTCCTTAAAATGTAACTCCTAATTTAATTCAATTGAACAACTGCATTGCAAAAAAAAAATGCATGTGTTTTTAAATGCAAAACTTCTTTAAACTATCATTCATGCCTTTTTGAGTGTGATCAGATCATACACTATCCATGCAAGTAGAGAGAGAACAAGCAGGCTCAATCACAATCCACCTTATTTGTATCAAGACCCGAAGCTCAAAGTGACTGATGATGAGACAAGTGTATTGTCATAAAACTAAAAATAGAACTACATCACCTATTTAAATACATGTTGTTAACATACTGAATATGCAATAGCTGACCTCAGGAGTGCCAGTCCAAATGTCTCTCATGTGGTCACAGATGGCCTTGGCAGCTGACATGGCGCTAGACAGCTTCCTGGCTTTGATGACTGCAGCACCACGCTGTTGCACAGTCTACCCAGAAAAAAATAATTGTAACAGATTAAAAGCACAATCTAACTAACCTAAAATCATTCACTTATTTATAGTGGTGTGAGATCATAAGTAGGCCAACAGCGACCTCTACAGGAATAAACCACTTACAGAAATGAAATCACCCTTCAGCCAGGCGTCATCCTTCACAGCATCAAATGCAGTCATGTCCTTCCCCTGCACATTCACCTTGCAGTGGTGGACGTCAGGGTATTGGGTAGATGAATGATTTCCCCAGATGATAACATTCTTCACATTGTTTGCTCCAATGCCACAACGCATTGCCACCTACAGTTCACATTGTGCAGTGCAAGTCAGCATGAAACGCTGGTAATTTATTACATTGTCTTTCGTGATGGAGATTTACCTGAGAGCATGCCCTGTTATGATCCAGACGTGTCAAACAGGAGAAGTTCTCTTTGGGGATGGAAGGGGCAGATTTGGCCGCAATCAGACAGTTAGTGTTGGCAGGGTTGCCAACAACAAGAACCTGCATTTTACATTTAAGAATGTTGTATTAAATGGTTTAGCTTGTTTAATCTGGTTAGAAGCAAACATGTTATACTTGCCTTAACAGTTTTCTTTGCATACTTGTTAAGGGCCTCCCCTTGAGATTTAAAGATAGCAACATTGGCCTTCAGTAGGTCTTTCCTCTCCATGCCCTCTCTCCTTGGCATGGAGCCCACCAGGATGGCAGCATCCAAATCTTTGAAAGCAACCTCCTCTTTGTCGGTGGGGGTGACCTCTGGAACACAAAGAACCGTGAGATCAGAATAGATAGAGGGCGCAACACAGAAACAGCAGCAAGTCATGATGCAACACATAGGCGACAGTCAGACTGCAGGTCTTAATGCTCAATGCAAAATTCTTCTTCTTTTTTAAAATAGTATTATTAGTATTACTAATTAGTATTACTAAATAGAAAATTTGTAGTTAATCAGTTCATAGTTAATAGTCCTATTACTTCACTTTCCTTCCACCGACTGCTTTCAGATGTGCTGTCAGCCATTATTGTTGTTAATCATCCCGTCCACGCCCAAAAATGCTACGTCTTTTCCCATACAATGATCTTAAAGTTGGATAAATGTGACCTGTCAGTTCAGACTGAGGTAACATTGCACAAAAATTGGACACATCAGATTCTGGACCACATATGAAAGCGACCTGGAAAAATTCTGAATTGAGCTGTCGAGGCGGTCCTGAAAATACTCAATACAGGTGGCATATGGACAAAAAGAAAAGTCACTTTGGGCTGCAGTCTGAACCAGTGCAGTCTGAAGTAGGGAAATCTGGGGCTAAAAAAACTTACATATTAAGTGATCATAATATTATAAATATTATGTTAACATCACTTTATGTTAACATAATATTATGTTAACATCACTCCTTTAAGAGGAACCAAAGAGAAAGAATAAAGGTTATTCATAACTAATCAGTTAGTATTAAAAAGTCAGGTGTACATTACAATTTACTTTATTAAAACAAGAAAAAAAAATAGGGGTGGAAAAATCTATGAGCTTGTTTGCTAGCCACAGTGTACATAGCAGTTATTTCCACCTCTGGCTTCCAGGTCAAATACTTTCCATAAAGACCACAAATAACAAGTATAGCTTCCCTTTCAGCAGGGGATAATACAACTGGCCAATCAGATGGCAGAGTCCTTAGCCATTTGAGCAGTAATAACACAGGTCTCCATGATTGGATGACTAGCACAAAGACAAGAAAACACTAGGCCTCATTCTATGAGTGTATACCTCTCAGAAGTGGTAATGCGCAGTCCTGCAGTTCCATTACAACACCCTCGAGCACAGGCAACATGGGAGTGATGTCCAACAGAAGCAAAGAAATTGGCTGATGGAGAGAGGAAAAATTAGCGAATTATTACAGATAAAATAATTTTGACCTGAACATATTCAATAAGCCAATAAGCTGTTGGTGTTAGGTCTGTGGTGTTTATCCGTGAAGCAAGTCAAACAGCGTGTACAACGATACAACAGTCGTTAATTGGATGCGCCAGAAAAGGACCTAAGCTCTGCATAATGCCCTACCTGATCTTTACCGAAGACATCTCCCTTTGCAATGCTGTACAGTAGAGAGTATGCAATCTGTCCTGCAGCACCAGTCACCAGGACCTTGATAGGCTCGGCCTAAAGCACAAAATGTATAAAAGTTAGTCAAAAAGTTTTATGCTAGAACAAGCATTCAGTACAGAGATGTTTAGGAGGCTCGAGAGTTCAAATGTATTAATAGTCTTGGCACAGCAAGACCATAGAATTATGTGGGAGATATTTTTAAACTGACATTTACAAATTCTTCCATGAAATACCTTATTAAGATGTTTGGATTGTATCTAGTAAGTTTCAGCTTCAGAATCTTTAATCAGTTGTTCCATTAAAAAAACAGAGTTCTTGACGTAAAATTATAACATGTAAAATGTCTAAAAATAATACACGTCTTTGAAACAGGAACACTACACAGTTGAAAATCTAAACTAACACTAAAACTTTGGATATGCTAAAAGAGAATTTTGATTTTCAAACTGCTTTATTCAACTGCCACAAACATGAACATATGTAGAAAAGTGTTTAGTAAAATACTTAACTTGTTATTCGAGAAAGAATATTATAATTGCTTACCATTTCTGCAGGTCTAATAAAACAGCGACTATCTTTCTGCTCCCACTCTTGCTGAGGTCACCCCTACTTTTCCTCACGAGGCAACCAGTTGTCTGTGCACCTGCTCTTTCAAGTGGATTTGGGATATGTAGTTTTTTTATACCTTGTAAAGCGTGTTTCCGATGAAATAGAAACTACAGTTCCCATCAGGCCCTAAAACAAATCCTCAAACTAGGATATCCCTGACCTGATCTCACAATTAAATATATATTTGAGATCTTGTTGTTTGGGGTTTATCGTTTCACATGAACCCGTAACAGAAAATAAAGGTTAACAAATCAACAAAACAGAACACAAATCATCTTAAACGAGTAAAAACAAATATACTAACATACATTTTGTAAAAAAATGTAAGGCTATTTTCACTAGTCTTGCCATTGTAACTAACATTATCAACGTTAGAGGAACTATAATTCGGTATTTCATATAAATTTTTTTATTTATCTTTAATTGCTAATTTTTAAATACGCGTGTGAATACAACTTAAAGAAAGTAATAAATCAAACTCATATAACAAGTATTCGTAATTAATTAATTAATTCGTGTTGGAATCAATCCCGAACCTGAACGAGGTATAAACCACTGTTTCAACCCGGAAGAAATTAGGGATTACCGTAATGTTTGTAAAACAGCGCGAAATAAACGATAACAGCGAATAAGAGTTCGCGTCCGTTGCTAAGACACTCTCGAAATCTTGAACACGTTAACATGAGTTACATTTCTTGCGCGAGGAAGAGATCATTTGAAGACGATAGGTTCATTATAATTGCATGAATTATATTATGTTATTTTAATTTCGCTGTCTTCTGAAAAAACAAGGATAACCTGGGACATCTATTCTACTAGACTATCTGGAAGATTGTCTCGATATTAATAAACAATTAGGTAAGTCTATTAATGATGCTACTATTTGCCTGTTATTCCTAATATGTAACGTTAAACTTTGAAAATCTAAAGTACAATTCTTTATTTACCTTCGTTCACCTAAAACAAGCTGTTTTGTTTTCACAAGAATGATAACCCGTTTTTGGTCCTTTATTGTTGATATTGCACATGCTTATAAAGTTTCTAAGTAAAGAAAATTGAATGGAAGATAGAGTTAAAGAGAATGCTGTATAGAAGTAGCAGTGTAGGTTGTTTTCCATCTAGTGTTAAAATGATTTATTATAAAATGATAATTTCTACAAATATAAGAAAACAGGATTGTCTGAGTGATCACACAATTTCACATGATTTTTTTCTCTTTTTAGCAGTGAAACCAAACCCACAACAAAACCATAACAGCCATTAGTAGAGAAGTTGTGTGATTATTATTCAAAAAATTTTGGTGGCCACGTTTATTGCAAATATAATAAAACCTGATTTTATTTTCAAATCTGAAGAAAGGCATATCATTCTATCAGAATATTGTTTATGCATTAATCGATTTTATGGAAGATTATAAACAATCACCAAAGCCAAACAAACTTGTGCTGGGTAGAATTTTCAGCTTTTGGTTTGCAGGAATTACTGTAATAATAGGCATAAATATATTTTCAGCTTTAGAAGACCGTGATGTAATCTTTGACGACTCGGGTTCATGATGTCTTGTCGTACGTGTTGTCATAATAGTAAATCTCCCTCACTTCCATTCTAAAGAGGCTGATCAGTTTAGTGACGTGAAAAGAGTGCGGACCCCTGCTCGGGGACCGATAGATGATCTCTTTCTGCATTTTACATGAGCTCATTACAGGCTCATTACAAACAGCCTGACAAAAGAGCAGAGTATAATGTTGCTTCTTCATGTTATGTCTCAGGCCAGAACAACACCAACACTCTTCTCCATAACACAGGCAGGACACTTTCGGCCATGAGATTTATTGCAATAATCTTTGCTTAATTCACATTTTTTTCTTCACTTGCACTGAATTTGGAATATAAATATTATAAACTATTATATAAATACCATTTTCTGAGCGACCGTCTGCTGAACCACCTTCTCTTTTTTTTACTCTGTCCCTCAAGCTCTTTCTTTCCCTTGTACATGAGGTTGGTGTTGATAACACTTACAGTTCTTTGTATGTGAATGGCGATATACACTTTATAATGCACGGTGTCAGATAATCTGTATGGAAGCTTACCTATTGGGTATGAAGTCTGTAATATGATGACATTGAAGATCAATGGGTATTTTATTAAAATACGTTATGATTGTGTTTAACAATATATTATATCTTAAGTAGCTTCTAAATCACTGAAAGCTTGCTCCTTTGATTTTGTCCTAGTAAAATCTGGAATTGGAATTAGAAAACTCAGATTAAAACACTGCTGTGAAGAAACAGTTTACAGGTGTTATTATATTATAGTTAACAAGTGAGGTATAAGGTACAATACTTTGGTTTTCTTCAAACTAAAACCTTTTTTCTTCTTCTCTGGGTTCTTGCTCCTCATCACTAGACTCCTACATGAACTCAGTGTTGATGAACGAAACATTCACGTCGTCTTTTATATTCCTGGTGACTTTATTCATCACAATGTTCTGCACTGAAATCTCTTAATAAACTATTAAGTTGTAATAATAATATTTATTAAAAATGCTATTTAATTACCCATTACTTGTCACGCAAGGATTTAAAAAACAACAACTTGTGTGTACAAAATATAGCATTAAAAGCAATACAGCGGTATAAAGCAATAATAAGTAATCAGACATGATTAAGATAGAGTCATAAAACCTTTGCCCTAAAATAAAGTTAGATGTGTAAACCTCTATCCATCAAACAATAGCTTCTTCTCTTCGTAATCATGTCATAAATGGTTAAATGTCCTCCACTACTTTTCTTTTTTACATATTTCATTTTTTAAAATGTACAAATATCTGTAAGATGTATAAAAGGAGTTTAAACTAACAATTGAAGGGGAAAGAATTGCATTTACTTGATGTTATACCGAAAAGCTGTAAAAAATGTATGGACAGAGGTTAAACTTTAATGCTGTGAGGCTAGTTTTATTATGTTTTAATCTATAAAATGTTAGCTGTTGATTTGTGTCACAGCGCAGGAGACAAAAATTAATCCACTTGACCAGAGGCTAATTTGCAATTGTATATTTGTAAGATATCTATACCTTTTAGAGTTATCCATCTATAATTCCAAACCTTTAAGTTTACTGTGTGACTGTGCTTTTTTAAAACCTTTTAGATATAAAAAGGCTTAATAACTTGACTTTTTAAATGCATTGAAGGATTTTTGAACATTTATGACAATTAGAAAACATAGTTTTGGCTGGAGTAGTCATGTCACCATGTTGCCATATAAATACAGTTCTGAAATACCTCAATAGAATGGTTTCAGGTTGCGCATGGTGAAGAGTGAAATTCTAGAATAATCCAGGCCTGCATGAACAGGCCCTTGTTTCAGGCCTTGTAAAACGTTGGTCAGCTTTTTCTCTGAATAACTGAGAGTATAAGTTTATTGAAATGAATAATGTTGTATGAATGCTTGAGCTGTTTTTATCTCTTAAGTTCAAGTGGTTTTTCGCTGCTGTTTGTGGATAAATTGTTTGAGAGACCCTTACTGAGCACTTCTTCATAAACTATAGCTTTGGGGAATTTAATAGTTGTTTTTTCTCCTTCACTGGCTTGAAGACATGCAATATTCCTATGCTCCCTGCTGGGATGAATAGAGCGTGGCATGAGCAGGATTTTCATGCTTAGAGTCATGAAATATAATCAAAACAATATCTACTTTTAGAAAAGATCTGCATATTTTGACCTGCTGCATAGATACCAATTATCTTTGTTTCATAATCTGAAAGTTCCATGAGGTAGGTCTTTGTTGTAAATACATTAGAAGTGAAAGAAATTAGACCGTTTTGAAACCCAACCCAAATTTGAAAATTGTATTTAAGCTTTAGATTTAGGATTATGTCTTTGACAATTACTTTCTTATTCATACTGTTTTATTGGTGGTTTTATGAAATTGCTATTGTAGGTGTATCTTTCTTACTTATAATAGTGGTGTGAATTAGCTCTAGTTTGAACTGCAGTGCTACTTTTTAAACATAAGATGTCAGAGCTGCACAACTTTCTGGAGTAAATCAAGTCTAAGCAACAGTTTTGGACCTAAATGTAATAGAAGAGTTGGATTTCGAATGTGATGCATTTAGTTCCAGCTTCTTGAAAGCTAAGGAAGCAATTGATCGAGTGTTATTCAGATTTTCCTCCTTAAGGGGCTTTTCAGACAGACGCATTTCAGGTTGTCATATTGTTTCACATGTGTACAGCTGGGCTCTTCTGGCTCGTGATCATTTTAAGTGCTCTTTGATTTAGCTTCAAACAACAAAGCCCTCAGGAGTATTTACTCAAGAATGCTTTTTCAACCCTAGACTTCCCCATGCCTGTCAACTACACACTCTGTCAACCTCGAACTTTCCCATGCCTGGCAGCCACACACACACATACACAGAGATCAAAGTGGAAGCACACACTTCACCTGCTTATAAAGCAGACCCACCCTCCAGCTGTCAATCACCCTGTCTTTCCTCTCTGTGTCCTGCAAACACACCATGAAATCCGTTTTGCAATCAAAGCACTAGATGTTGGTATTTGACCTGCTGGATAATGACCCTTTTGCATTGTAGTAATAAATGAAATGGTGCCCTTATCTACATAAAAAAAAATATATATATATATATATATTTTTATGTTTATTTATATATGTTTATGTTTATGTTGGGCTATATTTTGTTGGTACTAAATATATTAGTAAAAGACAATTTTCTAGTCCAATGTGGTTCCCATTAAGTTTTTTTTACTGTCAGATCTAGAGTAAATTTACTCTGTTCAGTCTATGTTGGATTCTATTGTTAAAGTTACATTTTGGAGTTAAAATAAGTCCCAAACTTAAACTGAACTTCTACTTATTCCAAATTGGTATTTTTTGTTCCCACTGAATAGAAAATGTTAAATTACTATTAATACTGTGGGGGAATTACAATGTTTAAATTATAGATAGCCGAGAGCTTTTGTCATATATTTTACTGCTTTTGTCACAAATCAATATTCAGTAAATATATGAAGAAAGAGACTGTATGCTGACCACAATATTGTAAAAAAAAAAAACCTGAAATTCATATTTGATATCACATCCATGTCAGGTTTAAGATTAATTGTAGACCCAAAAGTTGAGATTATTCACAAACTTTAACATAATTAGTTACATCACATTTTTTGAGTAATGAGGGTTTTCAGTTAAGTATGCAGAAATGTCAGACTCTCACGTTTTATAACTTTGCATTAACTCTTTACAGTTATAATTCACAATAAACTGCACACAAACAGCTTTTAACAAGAATGTGCTAATTACCCACAATGCATTGCGATCGTGTGAACCTTCCATTTTTTCAATTTAGCTAAACTTAAAAGAGTTTTGTTGCATAACTTAAAACAGAAACAATGCTCAACTATCTTGATAAATTACAGTTCACAATTAAATATCAAAAGTTCTAACTTCTCAGCAGTGTTAATTAATCTTTGCTTATTGTAACTTAAGTTAATATAAATCAAAGAAGCAAGACAGGTGTGGCTCATCAACACAACCAGCAGAGTGCGATGATGAGCCACACCTGTCTTGCTTCTTTGGTGTTGCTCTCAGTTTTTGGTTGTTTTGATGCTTGTTTTCAAAGGAAGTACTTGTTGGCATCCATTGCATGCATCTAAAGAAGTGAATCCTTCCCTTAGGGATCAAATCCTTAAAAACTATATAAGCAAAGGCTTCCCTTCGCTTTACCTTGAAAACTTGTGAGAAATGGAAGCAGTGAGCATCTTGGATTGTGTCAGGTTAAGTTCGTGTCATTCTCTGGCAGCATAAAGGATTTGGCCTGTGGCTCTGCCTATAGTGACCATGCTTATGTTTGTAGAATAGTAATCTCAGCCACAACCTTATGTCAGAAGTGGCAGGAAACTTAAGGCTCCCACAAAGCTGGTACAAGTTTGTGTGTGTGTGTGTGTTTGTGCTTCGTGGTGAGTTCAGTATCATATATCAGACAAAAAGAGGCTATTGGCAAACATTTATAACTGTGTTTGCTCATGCTCCACTCTTACAGTGGTTAAATGTCTATCAGAGCGATGAGGATGAATGTACAGTGTTGAAAGGTTTGGTTTGAATAGTTCAATCTGTTTATGTATGCCGGTCTTTATGTGTTTGTATAGATAATGCTTGTCTTTATGGGAGTTGATTGGTTTAAGCTTCAACACAATTGTCTGTTTTTCTTTGTGGAAAGTCCTAAAGAAGAGACTAAAGTATACAAAGGGTTTTTGAGGAGATTTTACCCTGACAATAACAGTGGCAAAAGTACCAAAGGCAAGGGATAAACCATATATCACGTGTCTGATGATTTGATTCCTTGATGCTAAGTTTGAAGAAGAAACAGAAAATAAATTTGTTAAATACATTAATACACAAGTGTGGAATTGGGTTCAGTTTTTTGTTTACTTGCAGATTTGTGTCAACTTTTGAAGTAAGCTTGAAAATAATCTGTGATGGTTGCTTAGTGTGGAAAATCAGTTAATGATAAAAACAAAATTTGAAGTTGGTTCTTATTAAATGTACTATATCAGAAATCAGATTCATAAAAGGTTTTCTCAATGCTTTTTAGTGAAAATGATCTTGGCAGATTTTTTCCCCCAGTAATTCTCTCAGATTTGGAGAAAACTTGTTTATTTTCATTATAGTAATGTCTGTTTGTCACTCAACCGATTTACACGGACCCCAGGTTAGTTCATCATTAGAGGGAATTAGAGATCTCTCTTTTGGACCCAAAAACCCTTGTATGGAAAGCTGATATAGGATCTGACAAGACTGAACATGACATGGCAATGCACTTTTCTGCTGTTGTGTCCACTAACCTGGGACCAGCTGTGTGTGTCTGAGGATGTTCATAAGTAAAAAGGAATAAGTATTGACTATCATCAGTATAAATAAACATTTTAAAAGAGAGGTGTGTTTGTTGAGAATGTAGAGTAATTGCAGTATAGATGTATTAAATATATGTATAAATATATGCCCAAGAAGGAGGTAGAGTAAATGACCCTACACACCCAATTATTCGGTCCGTGGATGAAATGACCACGATCAAAGCCATGGGCGCCTAAGTGAAAGTGAAAGTGACCAGTCGGCCAAATATGGAGTGACCCATACCTGGAATTTGTGCTCTGCATTTAACCCATCCAGTGTACACACACAGCACGTTGCAAATCTTAATTCGGATGTTTAGAGGCCTTAAGAACTGGTTCCTTTAAACTGTGAATGTTCTACCAGTTCTAGTGGATACCAGAAATGTTTTAATGAATAAAGTATACAGTAAGAATGTATTTTGCAAGAAAATTGAGCTGGTAATGTAGAAGGTTTTAGAGATGTGCTTTTGGTTTTCTGTGTGGTCAAATGTAGAAATATCTCTGAAAGGTCTCATGCGGTCGATCATTCTGGTCGTCACCCTGAAGAAAAGAAAAAAGTGAGGGAAAGAGTGAGAGGAAGGGCAGACATGTGCTGTGTTCTGGCCACCATGTCAATGTTCGTCTTTCTGGACAGACAGCTTGTCACTTTTTTGTGACAGCAACCAGCAGACTCTCCGTAATGAGCTGCTGTGAAGTCCGGAACATTCTCCTGACCTTTCAAAGGCTCGCGACATTCTGAGGTCTTTTCCTTCCATGTAGCCTTGTCAAAGGGCCAAACTGCAAACCCGTCAGGGGATGAACGCTGACTGGGACATTAAAGAAAGTAAATCCTACAACAAAAACAAAGGCATGGACACACTGACACCTGTCTAACTTGCACCTGCCGTACCAACATTTACCTTGACTCCCGTCGTCAAGCTGTGGTGATATTTACTCACCTCTGGTGACCAGAGTTTATTTTTACAAACAAACTCTGGCTTGTGTTTGAAAGTCACAGAAAAAAAAGTCAGGATTATGCAGACAGAACAATACCCAACATTTCTTAAATGACTTGAAATTCCAGGGCTCTGAGAAGTGTGACCCAGCCTTGCGCCCCCACTGTTTGGCTTTCTGCTCAAAGTCTCTGGGTAAACACCTGCTTAAAAGGCATTGGTCCTTTTTTCTCTCTCTTCTTTTCTTTTTTTAAGCCATTTTTTCCCTGATCATTTTGCTCTAATGACGTTTGCAGATATACTTAGACCTCCTTGCGAGTGTTTTAGTCTCAAGTTATTACCACCCATGTTTACGGCTATGCTAACAAGAATCTCATTACCCTCTACCAGTTGGAAAGGAAAAATTCAAGGGAAAGCTAACTTAAAGCTTTTATCTGAGATTTTTTTTTTGCGATTAACCAATTTAAATCCGAATATGGATTCATTGGAAATTGGAAAAAAAATCCATTTTGAAATTGAATATTAAATTTTCATCTTACATGCTTTCAGAGTGTGCGTCTCTAAACTATTGTAGTCCTCCTTTTTACTTTGGAATGGCCTGATGAGTTTCTGTTGTTCTGCGATCTAATCCTTTATTTCAGTAATTCATCTGAGGTTTATACAACTTAACATCATCACTCCATGTGTGGACAAATCGATCGAAGAAATTGTTCTCAATAAAGTCATATTTTCTTCAGTTGTCTAAAATGGTCAGGGTTTGCTTCTTGAAATGAAAGTAACAACCCAACCCCTACAAGAACATAAAGGCAGCACAAATAATTCCTTCCAGCAACTAAAACAGTACTAAGTAAATGAAATGGAGACATTTGTAACACTGCGGATGAAACGAGGAGACTCAAAACTCATTATGTGAAAAAAATGTGTCATAGAATTTGTAGTTCAAAAAATGTGTTCTATTATTCCTCTATTGAAGCGCTTCTTGTTTTTGTTTTTAATTTCAGTAAAAACAAACAACTATAAAATCAAAATCAAATTTTGTCTAAAGAAATCTGAGATTAAATTTTTTTTATATAAAATCATTCAGCTTTATTTGTTTGTTTGTGAATTTTTCCAATGTTCTGTTATTGAGCTGATGATTTTAAGTGGAAGGAAACCTGCTCAGCAATTCCTAAAAAGTGACTTTTTGGATCAAATGAATTGTTATTCTTGGTTACTGTTTTTTAAATAACAAAAAAGTAATGTTTTTCCTCAAAATGTTTTTCTCAAAAAGCCAATTGTCTAGCAACAGTCAAACTTTGGAAAGTAGCTGCTGATAAATGTATCTTTGTAAATACCAAAATCTCTCCAAAATAATTTTATTGTCCTTGTGATACTCAAAATGTATTACAATGTAAAATTGTAAAAATAGCTTTTACTGAACTACAAACTAATTAATGCAAATAAGAAAAAACACTAACACAAATGCAGAAAACTTCTGGTATATTTAGACCCATTTTTTGTAATTAAACACAAAACATTTTACCTGCGCTGCAGGATTTCATAATACAGTACATGAAAATACTCAAATATGAAATTCTTTATATTGGACAGAGAATTTCCAAAAACAACGAAGATTCCAAAACTCTTTTGTAGAGTTTTTGAAAGTGCTGCAAGTTTTCACACACAAGATTTTGTTTTAAGAAGTCTTTTATAAGATGCAGCTGTACATTTCAACATGGGCTTGGGCTGTGATATCATTTAGATAAAAAAATGTTTATAGAAGAATTGTTTTGATTAACATGTGCTTGTGTTGTTTAAATAATATAATAAATAAAGTGTTTTCACAATATGTTGAGGCTTTGTATCCGCATTTGTTATTAGCTGCTAAATCATAAATATTAGTCTAGTTTATAAATGTATGTTTCTGCACCCATACAACAACAAAACTCACAATGTGATCGATTTGATTATTAGTCATTTTAAGCTTGGGTCTGAGGCTAAATGATTTTTACAGATAGGAGATAGAATGAGTCTCTCATAATATAAGTAAACCGTTACAGTCTTCGCCTTCCGTTTTACCTAAAATAAATTAAAGCACAGTGATATTACATCACTGATTTCAATGACATTTCTTTAAATCTCTTTGTGAAATGGGATTGCGTGTGCGCGTGTGTGCGAGTGTGTGCGCGTGTTTGCGTGTTTGATCAGTCAGATGGAAAGGCAGAAACTGTCTAAACATGCTGCTATATCCCATCTCAGCTTTTTTTTCCACTTCATCCCTCTTTACAGTTCTTTTCGTCATCTCATAGAGGCTGTTTAATCCTTGACTTGTCTCTATTAAAGCTGAAATCTCCTGTTTAAGAGCGTTGGCAGCTCTTCTACATGTTTGTGTCGATATTCTCCATCTCAATTCTTGAGACCACCCTTTTTTTTATGCCCGACTGAACTTTTAAACTCTTGAACTCTCAATGGCCCTGCTCTCCTGAATCTGACAACAATTGGAGGAGATTCTTCCTTTTCATACCGTCTGGATCTCCTCATTTTTCACACTTGTTCATTCCTTTCTCTTCTAGCTTGACGAACAGACAGTCCTGCCCTAGGCCATGTCACTCTTAACCATCATCTTCTGCTTTGAATGACACCATTAACACATACACACTTACACACATGCATTCTGTAGATGTCCTCTCATATGAATAGTATTAGCTTTACCTCATTTTGCGCTGCTTGTCTGTCACTCTATTATTTGGCTGTGAATGTGAATAGAGGCCTCTCTGATACTCACAGGTTGTGTGTGGGAGCGAGTGCGTGTGCACCTTGGCGCCACTCTGTCCTTGTATCTTTTCAATGGCTCCTTCATGTTATGTAGTGAAGCCACATATTGTCTGTCACACTTGACTTGTCTCTTCCTTTATAAAGAGCTGAGAAGCTGGAAGGAGAAACGTAGATGGAGGGGTGGATATGATGGAGTGGAAATTGTATGAAGCTGTGATATTTTATCTTGTGGAAGTAGAAAACTTATTTGAAACCTTATTTAGATCAGTATTCTTTTCTTTGCTGGCATATTTTTGACATGTTGTTCAGTCTCTTTTAATGGAAATGCCATGGTCATTTGGAGGACTTGCTCATCACTGTACATTCATCACAAAGCAGGAAAATGTATAAATGGAAATTTTCCAGTTAAAATCTTAATCTGTCTTAGTGTCTATATTATAAATGACCAGTTAATATGTCACATATATGATATATTCTTACTTGACTGAAAAAGTCTAGCATTACTTACAGCAAATTCTTTACATTTCTCTGAAGCTGCCACTGCTGGTTGCAACAAATTGTTTTTCATAACAATTCAAAGTTGTTGTTAAATGATTGTTCGACCTTTCAAATCCGAACCATTTACAAACACTAGAGAAAACCTCACCAACTTACTTTAAGACAAAGACTTTCTGAACTGTAGAGTTATACATATCAAAGGTGTAAGGTGCTATTCCTCTACACAAATGATGTGCTATCTGCACCAATATGTGACTTGTCGACAGAGCTTATGGTGAATTCATAAATTAAAACATCAATTCTTAAGTTTAACAATAAATCCTTCTAATAAGAAAACAAAAAAAGAAATGATGAAAATATAATTGTCTTTTGCAACATGTTCATGTTATGTATTCTTTTTTTATTCTTTTTTTAATTAACTGTTATTGAATTTCTTCCTCTGATCTCCCCTCGCCATATGTCACTCATAGTTTTGTCCAGAGAGGGTTTGATATGGTTTAAGATTTAAAAATAACTGCTTTTAATGTATGTATGTGCAGGTATAAATGTAGGTTAAGGCTAATAGAGCGCTGTACGTTGAGTTCTACAGCAACAGAGAGGATAGAGAGAAAGTGAAGAGAGGGACTGGTCTGCTTCACCCTTGCTCTCTTCCTAATCAGCTAGTAAATCTCTCTCCACTCTCCGTTATGACCCTGTGTAGGAGCTGTGGGTCACAGGGGGTCAATCACTAGCTGATGATTTTCTTTCCGCTGTAGTCAGCTAAACTGTTTTTATCTGTGCTTGCCGCTCGTCCTGCTGGATGAGATTTCACCAGGCTGCCCTTTGTAATTTTAGGTTTGCCAATTTTATTTTCCAATTTGCCCAGTATCCTTGTTCATCACTAAGGTCCTGTTTCTGTCAAAAAGTTGATTGAAATAGAATAAAATATCAAGAAGTGCTTGATTGAAGCATGACTGTGTGAATGATAATGGGCCGTAAAGGGCAGAACTAAACATATAGTTAATATGAGAGTGCAAACGATAAATTTAATCTGGTCCTGATTAAATAAGAGGAAATTTCTTTGGGGTCATCCACTGGGCAAATGAAAAGATTGGTTGATGGGCTCATACTTTGCTCAGGCAGAATTTTAATGTGACCATAGAGAGGGAAAAAATGATAAGACTTTGATAATGTTTCGTTTTCTAGGGATTTAATTATGTTACTTTTTTTAGCTGAAGCAGAGGACCAGATGTCCTCTATAAAGTATTTTTTAACAATATTAGGCTCTTGAATTCACGTCTTATGTCAAATTAAATTTCTGTAGGGCCATACCCTACAACCTTAATGAAATGGACTCAATGCAGTCCTTCTGGTTTATTTGAAAAAGTTGAGGTGTGCATGAGTTGAAGCACAGACAAAACTGCAAGTTTGCTTCCGATATGATGATGTTTTAATCATGGCAGACTTTTACTGTTTTGAAAGTACTGTACATTCTAAAACATTTAGCATTTTTAAATCATTGATTAGGAATTCATTTCCTTAAAAAAATAACTGGAAGTGTTTCAAAGAATTGAACTTCTTAAAATAAAAAAAATGTAGTTGAATAGAATTTCATACATGTGGGGAAAAAGCACATTTGGTCAAACAATAAACACATTTTCTGTACAAATTATGGAACACACTGTATATAGTTCTTCCAATTTGTGAAAGCATTGCTTCTCTCCAGATACACATTTGTTTGTAAAGAATGCCTCTTATGATATTACATTTCAAAGATGAGGAATGTTTTGTAAGTGTTAAATTAATTGTGAATGGGTCGCTTTACTGACCCAGTCGAACGGTCGAAAGGCCTGTCACAGGCAGATGATTCAATTCCCAGAGATCTCAAAAGACCTCTCGGGTGTTTGTTTTTTTCACTTGAACAAAAAGCATTTGCACCTTTCTTTGTCCTCTAAATCTGAAGTACCTTTTCGATGATGTTGAAAAATTATTTTTAAATCCCCACAAACAAATGAAACCACCTGTTAATACCTAAAAAAGTTCATACGAAGAGTCAGACATATATTTTAACAGTCCACTGCATAAAAAAAGCTTGCCCAGTTTCAGTGTATATTAGAGAGGTTTTTGTTAGTTAGACTGGCTAACCTCTCTTTTGTTCACCAGATCAGTAAATAGCATGGCACAATAAAAGGCCATTAACAAATGCAAATATGCTGTGACTTCAGCAGAACGCCACAACCGGCCGGCCCTGCTGTGTTCATGATACTGAAGCATCTGCAGCCTGCACTCTGGGACGAGCCCATTGACACTGAATGATTGCACTGGGAGTGTTGTGGGAGTGGGCCAGTGCCAGAGTGGGAGTGGGAGCTGTGTTTTGATAAGCTCTTTCACTAATTTGCCTTTCAGGTCATTCGTACGTCTTAATTTATGTGAAACAATCTGAGCAATTCTCTTTTTTGTTTAATTTGTTTAAGCTTTTCTAAGCCTTAAGCTCTAATTGCAATCTTGCATCATCCAAATGTCAAAAAATAAAGTTGCAGTACTTTCTTATTTCCAAGCTTATCATGGCCATTTTAAGATGGGGTCATCAAAAATGAGCCTTCCGCCTGACTGTCCATCTCAAAGTGTGAATTGAAGCCTCTTCCCTATGTGGAGAAATTGGGTTTCTGTCGGGGAGAGAGAAAGAGCTGACTCGCTCTAAAAGCTGGTTGAGAAGATGAAAGAATCCTCTTATGTCAGTAAACTTGTTAAGAGGGTGTGCTGGGGACAGCGTTTTCCCAACATGTTCTTGGTTTAGTGTTTGTGGTAAATTTTATTTATTTATTTCAGAAAGTGGAAGAATTTTTTTTGCCCCTCTGTCTCATTCTCTTTCTCCTGCTCCCCCTCTGTTAGCCCAAGCCTCAAGATAAGACTTGGCATGCTCAGCGCTAACCCTTCCACACAGACAGAAAGCAGAGATGCTGCTCTTTCCTCTATGACATTAGATTTCATTTTTACCCAGCTTTTATCCATCCAAACAGGTCATGCGGATGGAGAGACGCTGGACCAAGGGTATTTGAAAGTTAAGTTCGGTTTCAGTCAAACTGGATGATTTTGCTGATGCGGTCAGTGCAGACGGGATGTGTCCTGATCCCATTTCCATGTGTTCCTCTCTGGTTCTTCACTAGAACTCAATTTCTTTAGCAGAGGTGCTCAAACTTTTCCAAAGGCAGACATTTGTAAGAAAGAGTGATTCAAACGCAAACTTTATTGCGATTCTGTGTGTGATTATTGCAGAGCTTTTTTTTTAATAATGTTTGTCCCACTTTGCATTGAGAATGTTGCAAATAAACCATTGCAAGATTCTATAAATTGAGCAAAAGCAACATCATCCGCATAAAGTAAACTGCAGCAATAAGAGTAGATCCATGTTGAGTGGATTCATGTTAAAAAAGATGAATAAATTTGTCTTTGTTTGGGCACTCCTGCATTATGTCTACAGGAACCTTTTACAATTCCTGTTCACTTAACTAAATGGGTGTAATTTCCTATAGATTTTTAAACTCCTGCTTTACGTATTCAGGTCTTTTAATATTTCTCACTTTACCAACAAAAATGTAAAAAGATCAAACTAAAATCTCATAATTTCTGTTATCTCTTAGTTTTTTTATTCTGAACATTTAGATTTAGATTAAATTAAAAACTATTTGATCTAGAAAAACTTTAACTTTGACTAAATTATAAGCACATTTTCTTATTAACCCCTTCTTATAGCTTGTATAAAAGCTGCTAGTAAATGTGTGAAGATAAATGTTAGATCACTTTCTGTACCTCAGTATAATCAGATAATGTTGTTAGAATGAACTATTTGCAAGTTTCTGAAATGTTTTTAAAAGTATAGTTTAATCAATGTATTACTATATCCAATGAAATGTGATTATTTGAAATCATGCCTGTGTTGGTACTCAAGCTTCTGACTTACAGAATGCAACAAAAGATCCATTTTATATTTTCCTTATATTGTTTATGTGTGTGTTGAGGGGAGGGGAGGGGGGTGCGTTCATGAGAGAGTGAGTGAGACAGAGGTCTGTTCACCTTGTTGAGACGTGCAGAGGTGTTTCAATCTGTGCTAAGACCTGGCACGGAGCTCTGGCTCAAACCCAGACATACACAGCATGAGTGAGTGTGTGACTGTCTGAAGAAAACAGAGCATGTGAGCGGTGTCATAAACTGGTGTGTGTGCCAGCATGTTGTGTCAGTAAGCACCCCTGAGATCCATGTAAATCTTACCTTCAGAATCAATCGTTTCTTTCCTTTAATCTCATGTATTTGTAGATAATTCTCTTGCACCCAAGCTTTCTCATAGAGGGCTCTTGTTGAACATTGTTTCTCTTCCTTCTCTTTTTGAAGATTGACTGCTGTTTGAGTTTGATCAGATGTCGTTCTGCCTGGCGGAGCTGCATCTGTGGTCCTACAGGAATGGCCTTCAAGTCTCAGGTGCTTAAAATAAGTTGAACGTCTTTTTGTCATGCATTTGATAGTCTTTCAAACAGTGTTCCTCTGTTAATTACACATCTGAGAAATCACTCGTTCACAATCTGTGTCTTGCATTAACATGAGGTTTGGTTATTTTAAAATGTTCATGTCGAATATTATGGTTATTAGTATACCAGAGCGTTTAGATGGGTTTAAATCTTTCAGAGACTTATTATTATTTTTATGGCACACTTAATTATAGGTTTTTAAGAGACGGTTTGTGATAAATGCTTCACAACACAACATTCTAGTACTGTATGTCATAATGCTCTATTTGTTCTTCAATAAAAGAAAACCTCACTTCTCTGTGCTCCAGTAGAATCCTTCACATTTGTTTTTGTCTGAAGTGTTCTGGTATTCTATAAGTGTATGTAAAAGCAATTTGTATTTTTCCTTTTTTCACTGAATGGGTTCAGTTATCAGTTATTTGGAAAATCCCATGATAACAGCTTGTCAGGATTGTGTGCATGCATGTTTGTGCGCATGCTTTGTACATTGTGTTCTGCAATCTGTGTGCAAGCATTTGTATGTGATTGCTGCTCTATCTCCTCTACCCAGACCTCCTGACCCATACATTGAGTTGGGGTGGGGTGGGGATGTTTATGAAAAACTTCAAAATGATGCCTCAACATACTGTAGTTGGATGAAAATTGGGCTGTCTATCTTTTTATGCGATGTCAGAGGCCCAAACATGTCCTTCTGTAAATCCATTGAAAGCCGTTTTCACAGTTTCCTGTATTTTTCAAAGTTGATCAAAAGATATTTATCTCATCATCTGCTTCAAAATTCCTCATGAACATTTCTTAACTGGCATGTAGTCTTTGAATCATCTTTTGTCTCTGTTCTTTTCTCTTCTCAGATAAAGATATAGGGACATTCCAGCTTTATGAAAAAGCAGAACAAGGTATGTAACCTTTTTTGATTTTCTGGTTGTATTTATTTATTTTTGTAAAATTGTGACTTTCCTTTAAACATTCACACATATGGCAGCCTTACTCTTTGATTCCAACATATAATTTTGATGACATTTGCAAAAATCCAAAACTATAAATAAATATAAAGTTTTGGCTTATAAAATGCAATTGTTATACATTTACATTTAATAGTTTAAACATGTTACCAATTTTGTACTCTTCGCTGTACAGTTGGATTATCAAATGTTCTGGGAATATTAAGAGAGACAATTTTTGATTAGGTATATGGGACAATTTTTTAAAGATTTAATAATCCAGGTCCCTCTTGCAAAATTAAATTTAGTGACACTGAAAACCTTGATTAGTTATGGAAACAACAGGTTTTTAAAAAGTCCAGCTTGAGAGGTATTATTTGTCGGTATTTTGTGCTTTTTCTTTTTACAGTTTCAAAGTGCAGTATCATGTAAACTTGACTTTTCAGACATTTTGTGTATGTTTTAGTATTGTTCCCTCATCAAAAAAACATGCCTCAAATAATATTAATATTAGTTCATGCATGTTTGTGTAATCCTGTTTTATTTTTCTGGGAGCTCAAAACATCTCGAAGGCCATAGCCACACTGATTGGCCTTAGCACCGCCCCTAACCAATCAGATAAACTCCTACTGCATCTCAGTGAAGAACCTACATGCTGACTTACCTGGAAGTGTTACTGCAGTAAAACTGTGTCGGACAAACAATGAAAAGAAAGTGTTTTTTTGAGTGTCCAAAAGAGGCTTTGTTTAACTTAATGTTGAATATATAATTCAGAAATGGGTGCCAACCAGTAGAACCCAGAAGGGGACATGGTGGAAGCATAGCAGTGGGAGGAACAGACGCTCGTTTAGTACAGCACAGCCATTTGAGGTGATTTAAAGACATTATTTATGATAAATACAGCATTTTAAAGGTTATTACAGATGCAGTGACCGTGTAAAGGGGTACAATATTATTATAAATGATTTAAAATAAAATAAAAAATATCATAATTTTTGTAACATTTAAAAGGAACATAATATGGCACCAGGTCTTTTTAAGCTTGAATGGAAAAGAGAGAAGCATAATATTTCGCGTAAATTTTCTGTGTTTCTATGAGTGACTAAAACATCATGAAGTCATAGCTTTGAACTCTTTTTATAATCTGTTATTCTTCCAAGTTAAGTTGCATGTAGCATACACACCTACTAACACCTATTAAGTTTTAATATACCACCTACTTATTCTAGTGATCTCCAGCAGAGGGCGAAGGAACCCCATGCTTCAAGAGCAAGGGGGCTTATTCTATCCGTCTGTCCCATAGCAGATGTGTGTGTGTCTGGGACAGGCAAGGGGCAGAATGGCCCTCATCTGATTAGCAGCAGTAATCCTGGAGCTGTCCAGCAGGTCCAGGCTTCAAGCAGCGACAGAGGCTGGGAAGGGATGGGGATGTCTGTCTGGGCCACTGAGGCTAGACTACCTTACCAGAAACGAGTGTGTGGGATGTGACAGAGCAGGAGTGTCTGTCTGTTGCTGTAGCTGCGTAACCCTCTCACTGAACAAGTCACAGTTTGTTACTTAAAAATGGTATACAACGAATGAGTGACTATATGCTTAGGAAGACAGTAAGAGAGTGCTTACCACACACTAATGTATCCAAACATTCTCCAGGGTTTATGTTTTGTATAATTTAGTTCTGTTGTAGTCTCTTCAATTTGTATTTAATTAAAAATCTTAATTAATTTCAAACTGCTATGAACAATATACTTTAGCAAGTTCAATTAAATGCTTTCAAATTAAACATGATTTAAGTAAGACATAAGACGTGATGATTGAAATGATTGAAAATGTTTGATTGGCATTTTCACAAATCTAAAACACACCAGATGTACACGTATTTATTGTAATGATGTTTTCTTCTTTTCACAGCCTCTCTTACGGATCAGCATTACTACAATGAGAAACAGCAGTTTGCAGAGAGTAAGAAATCAATTTTCACATGACTGATCCCATCTTTAATGATGATGATTTTAGCTTGATATTCAGGACATAAGTTTGCACATTAATGATGTAACACTGATACCAAACCTTTAAAGAAAGACTCCGATGCTTTGAAAAGGAAGTAGCTCAATAGAGGAAAAAAATCTAACATCACTTCTCTGCTTCATTGCTGTCGGATGCAACATTGATCAAAACATTCGCATGAACACAACAGATAAATAATAGAAATGTTTAAATGCAATTTGTACATTTCTAAATGGTTCTACCTGTACTTTGTTTATGTGAATGATTTAATATTTTGGTTAGTCCTTTTCTTACACCTTCACATATTGGCAGGCAATTTGTTTGTATCATTTTATATAGTTTAAATTAAAAAGTTATTTGTTTCAAGGGAGCCGCTGAATGTTCCTGCTTTGCTGTGTCTGTTATGATGATGTCAGAAGTTCAGGAGCACTATAGCCCCTGTCTTCCCACTATAATGCCCAGTTACCTCCCGCCTGCTTGCTCTGCTGGTGGGGTAGCTCCTGTCGGCCTCGAGAGAAACACAAACAGGCTTATCAGAAGACACAGACCCGTCCCCCTCTCGCCCCTTCCCTGCTTGTCTCCCTCCTCTTCTCCTTCATTTGCATTCATTTATTTCTGCATCCTCTTACTCCTAAAAGGCAAGAGACTTTTCTTAATGGTGAAGAAATAATAATTAGATTGGATCTAAATGCTAAACCTTTAAGAAAACAAATAAAATGGAGATGCATTAATGCATAAATGCAAAGGCACGCTCATGCTGTAGATTGAACTCAGGCGAGAATTCTATTAACATTCTTTCTCTTTTTTTTCCCTTGGCTGCTTTGCTCCAGAGGGGACGGGGTGAAATCTGAGGGGAAATTTGCGAGTGGAACGAGTCATTTTGGAGTGGCGTATTTAATGTGTTTAATATGTTATGGTAACTTTGAGTTCTTCCCTCGGGTGACTGTGTTAACTCAGGGAGCGCTGATTGAAAGAGGCTGTGCGTTACACTCAATTTGCACTCTGTTGCGCTATTAGTTAATATTTCGTTATCAAATGTCCCCGTCTACATCAGAGCAAAAAGTAGACAGCTTCTTATTTGAACTAATCTAAATAGAGGATGTTCTGAAAAGAAACATTGCACATAAATTTAGTTTGGAGAGGATGAAAAGGTCCACTCCACTCAAAATATGTTTTTCTTATTTATTTATGTGTTATCTATGATAATGATAGAC
This sequence comes from Danionella dracula, assembly GCA_900490495.1. NCBI lineage: Eukaryota > Metazoa > Chordata > Actinopteri > Cypriniformes > Danionidae > Danionella > Danionella dracula. Next base: position 2,119,491 of record UELW01000223.1, read on the forward strand.
GCAAGTACTAAGTTATGTCAAGGAGATTTTTCAAGATATATAGAAGTTGCCATTGTGTTAAATGGTTTCAGTGCACTGTTAGATAGGCGCATGAGTTTGCCGAGTAAGGTATTTCTTTGCATTTGTGCATTCTTAGTTATGTTTAGTTTTTTGGTGGAGATGTGGGATTTTATAATTAAAATACATTCCTATTATGGAATAGACATATAGTTATTTAACTGGCCTTGTGAAATAATTTTAATAATAACAAGTGCATTTGTGCATTCTTAGTCGTATTCTGCATTTATTTGGTAGTGAAATAAACAAGAAAGGACAAACGAGTGCATTTGTTTGTAGATTAAGTTTTTAAATTTTGAATATGGATTTTAACAGTAGAAAATACATTTATTGTTTTAAGCAATAGGTGAATACCAGAGGTATAAATAGTGTTATTTGAATTTGAGACTACAAGTTGGCAACAGAGTTTAATGTGTGTATTAATTCTAAGTGAACATGACTGCAATGGACTGGGCTGCCTGTCCTGATTATGCTCTGCCTTACACTCAATGTTAGATTACTAGGATTCAAAAAGGGTGTCAAAGTTGAATGAATGAGACAGAATGTTAAACTCTTTTAAAATATTCAAACATAAGCAACTGAGTTTAGATCAGGCTATATTCATTGAATTTAATATGGTCATGTTATCTTGATTTGCTTCACTATTCAGTTTGTGTCAATAGGTCATAATACAAAAACAGTAAGACCAAAATACAGTTTTGATTGATAAAACCAGTGTTAAATTAAAATTATACATAAATTATATATAAAAGTTTATATTTCATTATTAAGGACTGCATCTAAAATCTCTCTTAAACGTAGTGATCTGTTAAATAATTTATTTTCTTTATTTGTTTCTACATCCTCATGAGGTCTGAAAAAGTGTGCCTTTATTTTTAGAAATCTGTCAACTCGGCTTCATTTCAACAGTAACCTCAGGTAGCGTTGTATCTCAGGGTCAATCCTCTATGCCCCTAAAAGATCCCACTAACACAAAAACACCTTCATTTTGCAGTATTTTACTCCTTTCTTTTTGCGAGGTTGCAACTCATATCTCATCTCCTTCTCTTGCCCAGGTCGTGGTTACCCATGGTTCCTCAGTAACCGTCGCCCAGAGAAGTTGCGTGATGCCCTGAAGGAACTGGAGGTATTTATTTACATTTCCTGCAGTCCTATTAACAAATACAAGCTTTCTCTCTCTCCCTCTATCTTCTTCGTTTCATAAGGAAAGAGAAAATCCCCTGACCTCTCTCGCCCATGCTCTCCCTCTCAGCACCTGTGCGGGTGCCTCTCTGTCATCGTGGGGGATATTTGAGGGGGATGATTGGGACTTTGAGCTGGCTCTCTCTCTCCCTCTGGCTCTCTCACACAAGCCCAGCTTTGTTCGGTGCAACTCTGGCTCATTTTCTGCTGCCTCTCTGTATCTGAAACTGGAAACATCCTTCTAAACCTGAGCCTGAAAACACTCTAGAGTCATTCTGACTGCACATTCTCTACCTCTCCCTCTCTTTCAGGAGCTGCTACAGTCCACCACAGTCATGAGTGTCAGATGGAGAACCAAGCAGTGCTGTCAGGTACCCTACCTAGCATGCACCAGTACCCAGCAGGCATCAGGCTTTCTTGGCATGAATTGGCATGAGGAGCAGAGGTCAGGCAGTGAGCATATGCAGACAGTTTGTGTCCAATACACTTGGGGAATTTAGCTCTGGCATCAAAAAGTTCCCCCTCCCAAATACATCAGTGTGACCCAGTGGTTTCCAGTTAAACATGGATTGGTTCTAGAGCAACATGCACAGTTTTACACACAAGAAACTAGATCCTGGACAACTTAAAAGATCAGGATGTCTAATGTTGGTTGCTGAATAATAAAATAATAATGTTTTTTTGGTGGGCAAAAACCTATATTCTAATATATAAACTAAAAATAAAATGAAATGCTTTTTTACTTGATAGAGAGATAGAAAGATGGTTGAATGGATGGAGAGAAGGAAAGGGGAATTATTAATCACTTAAGGGTAATTAATTTCGTACCAGCAGCAGTACACAACATATAACAAAAGAGGTTATATAATTAAGAATTGTAATATAATTTGTTGGTAAATAACTAGTGCTATTAATGTATGTTTTAATTAAACTATCTATATTATGTGCATCTTAAATTTTTTTAAGTTTGCTTCATTGCAAAGACAAAATATATATTTTTAGTTTTTTTCTTGCTTTGAAGCTTTTATCAGCTTACCTCGAGAGCATTTATTTCTGCCTGCAGTTCAGTAGTTAGCACATGCATATTATTAGCCTATATGCGTAAGCAGGTTTGGCAAGTATGGAATCTTGCCTGAAGGATGTTACTGTATTTTTGAGTGCTTTTGATTAATGTATTATCGGATATCATCTTGACAAACAATACTTGAATTAATTATACTCGAGCAAAGATTAACAAATTACGAGTTTTTTTAAAATGTACAGTAGCTCAAATGTTGTTCATTAGGCAATATAAAGAAGTTAATGAATGCCAAACATACATTTCTTTTTCTTGATCATGCTTATAATGGAGTCCAGTCCAGTGTAAAAATAATTCATTCATTTTCCCATTTTCTCCTGGTTAGGGTCACAATGTTCTACAAGTCCCAATCGCCAGCTCTCACTGAGAAAAAATAGAACATGCTCCATTTATCATTCCACCATATATAAATAACTTTTGAAGTCACATCTCACTCAATTTCATGAGAAATCTTTAAGTCTAACTGAAGGGGGATATTGAGGGGTTTTTAGCCTGTCACAGCAGGCCTCCTAAATAACCTTCTGGTTCAAATTTGGTTTCATGAGAATCTATTAAATGTAGTGTTTGTTCTCCTAATATGCCAACTTATTGATCATTTAAGGTTCACAACATTTTGTATTGGCTTTATATATGACAACCTGCAGAAAACAAAACTTTTTATTAACATGAGGACTGGATTCATGTTAAAGGAGTTTGTGGCTTGTGTTGTGAAGCAGTCGTTTCTGATTACTGTGCAGATGCTCTTGAGATCGGCCGTGCTGGTAACCCTGACCCTGGGCGGGGCTCAGGTGGAACGAGTGCTTGTTGACAGAACGCTGGTCGGGAGACTACCTTCTGACACTATCAGTGACGGTGAGTGAATTCAGTCACTCACATCTCGTCCTTTCCTGTCTTGCTTCGTTCTCTCCTCTGCTCATCTCTCTTTATCTTCTTGTGGTTTCTATCACTGCTTATTTTCCCAGCATGTAGCTGGGCGTCACAGACCCACCAACAGGTCACCCACGCCAGGTTCTTCTGCTACTACCTCTTCTGGTACTCCCAGAGGATGTTCCAGACACATCCGCACACACTTATAAAACACAGGTTCATCTCAGGGGAATCTTGCTAGGCACGCTCTTGCTATTTTTTTAGGCTTTGGACACTATCCCAGATCTGCTAATTATTTTCTCATATCAATTATTGTCTACAGCTTGGCTGTGTCAAGTCTCTTGATACCTGACCAACCTATGTAGTTATCTCTCTCTCTCTCTCTCTCTCTCTCTCTCTCTCTCTCTCTCTCTCTCTCTCTGTTTTTCGCTCTCTCTCAGTACTTCCCTTTGCCTAGTAGCCCCCCATAGAGTGCCATTCAGGCCCCCAGAGCCCCTAATTACCAGAGTAATTATGTGTGTGTGTGTGAGTGTAAGGAGTTGGGTGCCAGGGGGGCTTCTGCATCTGTCACTTCTTCAGTTAGTTTCACACACACTGTCAGAGCTGTTCTGGCCTGGATGGCTTCACCTTGTGATTGGTTCATAGAGTGAGATTGAAACCTTTGATTGGTCACCTGTAAGAGAGAAGAGATCGTAACAAGTTTTGATCAGCTAAATTTGCCATTGATCAATCAAATGATCATGCGTTGTAGAAGATTCTGTAATTCTATAAATTAAATTACTTGACACTTAGCTTTGAAAATACTTATTAAAGGAATGGAGTAATAATTTTATGAGCAAAGTATAAATAGTTACCTGATATATTCGAATCCTACCTGCTACTTAAATGTTGCAAGCCACCTTTAATACATAGTTAGTTTAGCTTTCTTTACTATATTTAATTGTATTTTCCAAAGAAAAAATGTCACTAGGGAGGGTTAAATTCAACTTAATTTGCTCGAACAACCAATTACCTTTTTTTTGCCTTTTTTAAAACACCTGTTTCCTGAAAGTACACTGATGCTAGAGCTTTTAAAAGTAGATTGCGGAAACACCACATGATTGGGCTATTTAACTTCAACAACTATCAATGGATGACTAAAGAGATAAAAACAAAGAAAAAAATATATGAGTCAAGAGTCATTACTTCAGACTTGTGAAATGTTTATTACCTAACAAAAGGAGCCTTGCTGAAGTTAAAACTTGAAATAAGTACATTTGCTTAATTTAGCACGGTATTCCTTTGAAATGAGCTCTCGGTTTTATGCTTGAAAGTGACGAGATGATCCACAATGACTGCAGAAGAGCTGATATTCTTTCTCTAATTGCTGTTGAGCCTGAAAATACCAGCCCTGAACATCATCCAAACTAAACCGTCTTCTCTGTGTTAATTTTTTCTGCCGTTTAATTGGTTTCATAAACAGATTAAATTTTAGGAAGGGAAGGTTAATTACTAATCAAAGTGTGTAGTGCTTGTCAACAGTCACTGAAAATATCAGACTAAACAAGCAAGCCTCATAGCCTAGGGCCTTACAGTCTATCTGTCTTTCACCTTGTCTCGTTCTCTTTCTGTCTCTCTCTCTCTCTCTCTCTCTCTCTCTCTCACTGCTGTGAGTTCTTATTAATATCTTGGTGTTCCCTAGTATGTTTACTAATTATTGTTTAGCACAGTTTCTGCTGGTAATCTTGAGAAAAAACACCATTATATCCCTTGACCTTGCCGTCTGATTTTCAGCTGTGATTGGTGATCGGTTCCTGCTGTTCTCACTAATGGAGAGAAGTCAGGTGTGTCAGGTTTACCTGAACAGGAAGAACCAGAGCTCTGCCGATCAAGCCAGACACTTGGAGAAACTCACAGCGGGTGAGATCAAGGTATCACACACCGGCACTGTACTGAACGCTCGCCCATGGTTTTACACAAACACTGTTCAATATACTCACATAAGCGCGCGTTAGGAGCACAAGGCAGCACAGACTCTCTTGCTTTCAATTAGAAGTGTTAATGAGGTAGGTCTGGCTCTTTCCAGAGGGCTTTTAGCTCAAATAATTGCCTGGCTTAGCCTGCTTTCTTTTACCACTGGGACAGGTAACATTGTGATTACTGGACCCCTCGCTAATGCACACCTGTGGAGAACATCACATCCAAACCTTCATAAATAGGAAGTTGCAATATTGTTAGATGTGAAAACTATTGATGAAAATTTGTAGAAACTATACTTATCAAACTTATAGAAAACAAAAATAAATATTTACCCTATAGGTGTGGAGTGGCAGAGATGGAAGAGCGACATTCAACCAAGAACAAACAATCAATAACATTTTGCCATTTAATTAAAGTTAATTTGTTTAAAATAGGACCAATCAATATCAAAACTTTTAATGATTTCCTGTTAATTTTGGAACTACATAAAAGTATGATTCTCTGATCATAAATTTCATTGTTTTAGACTAGAGGAGGTGGGGATAACTGATGGATGATGAGTGATTTTCAATCGCAAGGACATTTACGTTTTCTTAAACATATTCAAATGCGGAAGTCATTGTGTGAGTGGTAAAAATGTATATTGAAGCTGCATATATATATATATATATATATATATATATATATATATATATATATATATATATATATATATATATATATATATATATCTAGAATTACGATTAAAGACTTTGTTTTTACTCATATTTAAGCAATTTTCCTATTAAATCCATTAATTGCAACTCTTTTTTTTTTTCCCATGAAGAGGGCGTGTCCCAATTTATATTCCCTAAAGTAGAACATTGTACTTTACAGTTAAGTTACTTTAAAATTCATAAACAAAGCATATTCAATATTTAAGTGCTGTATCATAGAATGTATTATGGTTGAATTTTAATGTATGCAGCCTCATTGTAGTGTTTGAGTTAGAATGATATCATCCATTCAATAATTTATTCTTTCTCTTACCGGCTTGTTAGTTATCTGTACTGTAATTCCAGCACATTTTTGTTCTTTTTTTAAATCAGCCGAGCCGTTTGTCATTTACAGAGCAGTGTGTGTTGGGGTCATCTCCGCCTCCTTTGAGAAAACCAAGGTGATCACTCTATTATTTATCCTCCATCCCATTCATTCTCCAGCTTCTAAAGCAACTTGTCTGAAAATTCACAACGTAATTTAAGAAAAAGAATCTTCATCGGTTTTCCTTTTAGAAGCAATAACCTCATTCTAATGGGCCAGAGACCAAGTGTACAGAGATCACAATTTGGATGGGTCTGATTATAGACTAAACACAATACATAAATGCAGCCGGCTCTTAACACCCTCCGCAGCCGAACATTATCGCATTACTGGAGCGCTTTGTTGCAACGGCAGCCTGAGTATGAAAGCAATCTCTCCTGCAGTGTGCCTGGCTCCAGCAGCATGGCTCTGATAAGGGGGAACCGTACGTCCCCCTCCAAACCTTCCCCTCCCTAGCGTTCACCCCCAAACACCCCCATCCCAGCCCGGCCGGCCCCATCTACTGCCTGCTCCACTGGACTAAGCTTTGAGCCTAATCCTCCAGAAAGAGGGTCTGATTATTGCTGACCAGCAAGCACAGGCAAGATTTGGAATCAAGTTTTTAGGGGGTAGGCCATAGAGAATTTAATGTTATTTCTCCACATCTGTATTTCTTTGCTGTGTTTTTGTTCCATTTATTGATATTGTAAAAAATAAATGCCATGCTTGATGATCAGCAGGAACCAAACTAGCACAAGGTCAAGGTTAAATGGTTTTGTTTCTGTGGTGCATTTCTAGTCCTCTCTATTGTGCAGAGATAGAGTTGTTGACATAAAAAGAGACACCATGTTTGCTCTTTTTGATAAGGCCTTTCAGAATGAAGTATATGGAAATGACTTCTATTATGTTGCATGAATAGACACTGACTATAAGAGCCATATCGTATTTTCATGCAATTTTTTTTCATAGCAAGGGCTGCATTAAAGGTCTGCTTTAATACCTCAACCCAGAAGTGCTGAAATGGCACACGATGAACAGCACAGATGTAAGATACGAGTGTTTAATGCAGAGACCATACTGCGGCGTAATAGACAATATTACTCTATACTGAATTTAATGCCTCTTCAAAGGGACTGCAGTAGTTTGAAAGACCCCAATAAAAGGTCACTAAGATTAAGAACATTCAGGCACTAAGATTAAAGACAAATTAGTTTGTTTTTATTGAAATATTACATTTATTTTTTATTAAATTAACTAATTTTTATTCACATACTTTGGAATAGTTTTAGTCATGTATTTTGCCTAAAACTTGATGCCCTTTGTTTATGCTGTGGGAAATATTACCTACTGTAGTTTAATTTAATTCATTAAAAGATTAACTTTGAAACGACAAATGATGAAGTCTGAAGACTTGGTATTTTCCTGTCTTTTAAAGTTGGTGTAAGTGGATTCATCAAAGGTTTATATATTAACTTTATCAGTTTTTTGCATTTTTCATTTGCACATTTCAATTTAACTTTAATTCTATTCATTAGTTAATAGTTTTTTTTTTTAGTTTTACTATTTATTTCTACTGCATCTTATTCTAAGCATCCTATCTCTGGTTTTACCTCTGATATGTATATACTGGGTTTCCAGTATTGGTTATTGAGCTGCAGATCTGTTTCTCTATGCTGCAAAGTTAATTTAATGCTATTAAAAAATTATATGATGCAAATGAGCTATTTTGTCATTATATTTTATGACCAGAATTTTTTCCGCTTTTTGATTGCTTAAACATTTATTTAGCCATTTTATGAAAAAACTGCAGCTGCTTGTGGAAATTAAACATAAATGGCTCCCTCTACATTTCAATCATTTTCTGATATTTGGTAAAATATTGAAAAAAAGTTATTGACTTGGGCTCGGGGTTTTTTTTTCTTCTGACACTCATCTCATGGCATCTCATTACCAGTTACGTATGTACTATATTCAGTACAGTGCTGTCTCCTCACACTGCGCCGACTTCATGTTACAAAACTTCCAAAATGCCCTTCTTTCCTGACAAACTAAGGACTCATAAAGAAAGCAAAAAAATCAGCCATTTTAAGCAAATGTTTTTAAAATTCACCTAAAAAAACTGTTTTGTTCCACAGGTTACAGTGGTGGACTTGCCGGGTATTGGAAGACGAATGGACCGTTGTGTGGGGCTGAATCGGACACAGGATGTTGCTTTATGCTGGTGGCCACTGTGTAGTGAGGAGGTTAGGCCTTGGTCCCCCATCCCAAGTGCCTTGGATAGAGCCAACCTGGTTCTGCTGGCCTGCTCCGAAAGCCCTGGGCTGACAGTAAGCACATGCACTTACACTTTTTTAGCTCTTGTCATGCTTCAGGTTTTTATGAGCTGAAACTAAATAAAGGGAGTTTGACATTAAAAATGAAAGTCAAAAACTAAGCACACTCCAGGTGATTCCTTGCTTGACATTTTAAAACATTTCTCGTTCCTTTATTTCCTTCACTTTGTCTCATCAGACTTTTTATTTTTTCACTGTGGTCAATCTCTAAATCATTTTTAAATTAAAAAGCATTCCAAGATGTTATTATTTAAATACTCAAGCAAGTAATTTCCCTTGCAAAGAAATCTTTTTTTAATTTATTTAGATTTTATTTGGGCATAGATTCAATCGCAATGAAATTACTTTTGTGTGTGTTTTGCCGATGTTGTTTTTATTTTGCATAAAATTAGTTCCTCTCTGGAACTGCTGATAACTTCAACTTAAATTCTCTATCTGTAGTGTACATTGCATGCTTTCTCCACACTAAAGCATTTTTTTTGTTTAATGGCCACATGCTTTAGCTCTCATTGTTACACTCTGGTTGTAAATATATGCAAAATCATCCCCCATAAAGCAGGGATTGAGATAGACAAACAAACATAGCGGTTTTTCCTGTCACAGATGCTCCAAATAAAAACTGTGGAATTTTTTAATTTGAAACTGTTGAAAATTGTGGAATAAAATGAACAGGGTGGATGTGTGGGGGGTAGAATGATGCTGGATTACTTTGAATCTAAAGCAACCTGGGATTTATCACGTGCCTTCACCTATTTAATTTGCTGTCTTTTTCTCTGACAAACCTATGTTGGACTCTCTTTCTTTCTCTCTTTCTCTCTCTCGCCCTCCCTTTCTTCCTTTTCAACGGTTTAAAAAACATTAAAGTGTCTCTGGTTTCTAATTAAAGTGTTTGTTGTCATTTTGAGATCCGTAGTGTGAAATCAAGCTAGCAGTTTATGTAAGACGCGAGCGGTGAATCAAACGGTTTGCTCAGTGCGCAGACGTACACTTCAATCAATTCTGCCTCATATATATGTTCCCTTTGTTAAGTTTGCTATCTGCATGCTAAACCCATTTTCTGCTTAGTCTTCAGCATTTAAAAAGTGCGCTTTCTTTCCCTATGTGGTCTTAATTCTTACCCCTTGCTGATAAGCACTGCCAAGAGACACCGGGAAAACACTTATTTATGCAAACGTTTAACATTTTTAACCAATTCCCTTGTCCTGGAATTAAATGATTTGAATCTAAACAATGAAAACAGTTTTACGTGTGTGCAGGTAATTATGTTTTCATGAAATTTAGATCTCTTTTTTTAGGAGTTGTTTTGTATTTAAACGTGATTGTTGGCATGTTTTCATACGTATTGGATTAAAACCCGGCTATCTCGCTCAAAAGTGTTTTTCTTTTGTTTATCTGCATATTCAAGAGCCACCCATTCTTAATTTTATATGTATTAGTAAAATGGACACTTTAAGTTGCCCATCTGAAATCAATGATTTGATGCACAATATCTTAAAATTTTCCTGTTTAGAAATAAAACTTAATGTGTTCTATATGATTCGATTATCAAGATTTGTGAAATAGATTTTGTCTTCCAGCATCTATATGAAACCCATTTTGCTGTATGTTTTTTTTTCTCAAGGGGCTCTCTTATACAGTTTTTTAGAGTGCGTATGGGTTGAATTTATTCCTCTCATTTTTTCTGATGTATTCCTCATTCAGTGTTGCTTTAGTGTTGATTTGATCCTGGAAGTCTCATGTTAAAGGGTTTCAATCTCTGTCATTTTTCTGTGCATGACTGCTGTTATGATTCCAGCCCATGTTATATTGAAAGAGAAAAGGTCCGAGTGGAATGTGATTTCCCAGGTTAAATTCTTGGGCATGTGCAGGTGCATTAGAGCGAATGCTTCTGTGTTGATTTCATGCCACAGCGGCGCGACAAGCATCTGAGTATCCCCCCCTCCCCACACACACCAGAGGAGCAGAGACTCAGCAGCAAACTTTCATAGATTGCCTTCATCATCATCTCCCTTTCTCACTCTGTCTCTCTCTCACTGTCCCCTTCTCTCTCCCTCTCCCTCTCTCACTGTTTGCTCTCTGAGCTGGAAAATTGGCTCAAAGAGCTCTACTGCTGTGAACAAGGCCTGCTGCTCAGCTGGACCTCTTTGGGTTTATCTTTCAAGCTGCAAAAGAAAGTCCGAAGAAGAGAAGAAAAGAACAGAATAGTTTTGACCAGTGACTGAAACCAATAACTAACAGAGACTCACTTACCACTGTTCTCCCTCTCTTTTTCTCTGTTTTGAAACCCCCTCCCAACTCACCAAAATGCCGTTTGTCTTTGTGAAATTGAATCTGTCATTGTTTCAGCGGCAGCTGTGGGATTCGCTCTGTTTGTGTTTGCGTGTTTGAATGCAGGTCTTAAGAAGCATCACTGTGTGAAGATGTTAAAACCTTTGTGATGGGATGCAGAAAGACCTCAAAATGTCCCCCAGTGCTGAGGCAAACACATTGCCCCTCAAAACCATTCCTTTTTTATGTGTTCACCTTTTTGTTTTTGTTTAGTGTTACCGTGGAAAATGGCTTAGCACTGCCTCTCCATAGCTATCTATTACTTCAAAACCAGATAAACAAGTATGGGCATTGTGCAAGTTTTTGGTCATCCTGTTTCTTCTTCTGGTATGGATGGTATTTATATAACAAGCAAAATGGAAATATAGTGCTTTTATGTTTTCATAATTAGCTTTGAATCTACACATAGCTAAGTTTTTACTCTTATAGTGACGGCCAGGTTTGAAATATGGTGTTATTAGCCAGAGCTGTTGGGGCGTTGGCCTGTTGCTGGCCTATTGGTCAGTGGGGTGTTGGTTCTGAGCCCAGGCCCAGCTGTGGACAGGCCCAGAGTGGGGGCCCGTGTGGCTGGGGCAGGTGTGTCTCAGCGGGGCCTGGCTCTGTGGAGATCTGGCAATGTTCCGGATATATCCCCTCTGTGCTGTCACCAACTCCTCTCCCGCCCTCTCACTAAACCCCTCTCACCCCCTGGGGTGCAGCGGGAGTCAGCCCAGGGGGGATTACAGCTAAAAAAAAGACAAAAAACTCATCCCCTGCTTTCACAGAAACCATCAGCAACCCGCTTAACTCGGTCTCCTTTGCTGGCGCGAACGCCATGCTTCTCTGCCAAGCCGTTGCATTTAGTTTTCCCCTCCCACCCCACCATCTGCAGCACAAACACACTTACTACAGGTAAACTTCCTGCATGCTGCTGTCTGATAGGACAGATTTTAAGCTGTTTGTGTACATTGTGAGTTGAAATCTCCAAACAAATGTATTCCACGTGTGTTGTGCCCGTGATTTCTGCAGGCGCAAAAAATGATGAGCACCTGCTGATCTTTTGTTTTTGCTTCTATTTATCAAACTTGTGGTTTACCTGTAATTTTTCAAAGTCAATTGTTTCTTTCTGTTTTTACAAGGGATGAGTTGTTTGAAGATGTTTGAAGACTTGAAAATGTGTTTTTATGGATAACTTTGTAAAAGTTAAAAACTTTAGTGCATCGGATTCAACCCTATTGTGATTGGACATGTTTGAAATACATTCAGTTCTTCTTTTCTCTTCTATGGAGTTTCTTTTGCAGAAAAGCCAAACCCAAAGAGGTCCAACTCAGCAACAGGACTTATTTAGAGTTAGACATGAACATTGGGAATGTTATTCTTTGTTCAATCTTGAACATCAATATTTACATATTTGAAGGGCAAATCTAGCCCTATTAAAGTTATATACTGTTAACAAAGTATGTAATGAGTGCCATATTTGCATACATGGTATTTCTGAGGATGATTAATCTTTTAAAATCAAGGCTTCAAACATGATTTCATAAATAACCTCCAGCTCTGGGTTTCTTTTTTTCAGGTGTTAAGCTCTATACAAACTGATGGAATTCCTATGGATTGCCGATTCAGTCTAACCCAACCGTACCAAATCCTAACTGTGGAGCTGCATCAAGAGACCAAATACTCCACCCCTGAGGTGATTGAGGAGACCAAGCCACTTGCTGCCCAAACATGTGTGTATGAATCGTCTCGTGGACAGTTGCAACATCTCACCAGCACTTCTCTGTTGCTCACATCTAAACCCATTACCTGTAGTCGTGACCCATTGGAGCGTTGGCTTGTTTTGGGACTTCAGGATTGCTCCCTAGTTCTCTTCGACCCGCTAACTGGTGTCTGTCAGTGGGCGTCCTGTTCCATGGTGCCAGCCATGCTATCATGGCACCCATCAGGTGCTCTCTTGATGGTGGGTGGAGGTCAAGGGGAAATTCAATGCTTTGATATGGGTCTCTCGCCACTCCCTCTGCGATTAGTGAGTGAAGAACCAGTACCAGGATCAGTAGGCCCCAGCTTGCAGCTCAGTCGTCACATAAAGATGTCAGAGGGCCTGCAGGCTATCCAGTGGGCTCACTGTCCGTTATCCCAAGGAAATGAAGGGTCAGAGGTCAATGACTTATTGCTTCTTCGATTTCATGGAGGACCGCTTGCTGTTCTCAAGCTAAGGCTGGGTGAGTTTACACTTTGTGTGAGTTGGTTTTCACTTTTCTAGGTGTATAGTTGGAAACCTTATTGATAGTGAACATACCATACATTGTGTCTCTTCATACTCCACATGTACATCCAAAGAGAATTGGTAAACCCTTTTCTTCTCATGTGAATATGCAAAGAGAAGGGGTAAAAATGAGGATAGTTTTGGATGCGCATTTCATATTTAACTAATTATAAAACCATGATCATTGTTGCAAATTACCATTGACAAGGAATATTTTCAATCTGGCAGAGTGATTGCTAGTATAGTTTTAAAATGTGCGCGTCACTCTGAGATGATGGTCATTGAAGAAACACACAGTCATGGAGGGGAATGACAGAAGTCTTTCGAGGTCAATCAATACTCACCCTTGGGCTGCCATCTCCAGGTACATTCTAGGATGCGTTTCGCCGATAAATCATTTACAGTGCCTAACCCTCCCTCTGGGTGGAAGATAAAGTTTGCCAATCAAAACCTACCCATGTCTAGAGTTTAATTTTGACTTTGGAAGTGAATGTGACTTCTAGTGACTTAAGTTTTAAATGGAGAGCGTTCTCATGAGACGACTGTCACTGAGAGAGAGAGAGAAAGAAAGGAGGGCTGGAAGAGGGAATGAGTTTGAGAGAGTGATAGAAAAGGCAACAGCGGTTTGTTCTCTTCTGATCGTGTGCCAAGGTTTTGATGAAGAAAGCAAACGCACATCCTTCGTGGCCAATCATTTGAGCAGCTAGTATGTTTGCCCACTTGTCTGTTTATTTGTTTGTGATTGTATTTATTGTGCTTGTTTTGCTCGCGTGCCCATATTTATTGGGGTTCTATCTCTAAAACTGCTACATGATGAAGCGAGTGAACGGACGCAGAGAGGATGAAAGAGTTGGCAGACTTCCAGTCTTCCCAAGGAAGCAGCTCTTTCTTTTTCGTTCGCTAACCCACCCTTCTTTTTTCCTCTCCTCCTGGAGTTATCTCATCTGGGCACACGCTCGGCACAGGAGAGTTGCTGTATGGAGGGGATATGGGGGGCAGCTGGCCGACACTCTAAGAGAGGTTGGAGGGGCAGAATGTAGGCGAAACAAGATTAATTTAAAAGAGAGGAAATTGTGCAGTATTGCAGTTTAAAGCTCTCTGGTTGCATCACATTAGACACCCAGTTTGTTTTGGTCGTGGATGTTTACCTATGTATAAATGTTTAGATATAACAAATACACCGTTTTTATATTTTTAGAAACATTGTTAAGGGTAATGTCATATTTTGTTCTATGTATTAGTAGTTTATATGAAGGTTTTTACAACAAAGTGAAACATAAACATTTTTTATTTTGTATATATATATATATATATATATATATATACACACACACACACAAAATAAAATCTAATTTGTTCTTTAAAACAATTTTTTTAAATAAAACTAAATAAAATGTTGTAATATATATATATATATATATATATATATATATATATATATATATATATATATATATATATATATATATATATATATATATATATATAATGTTATGATTAGAATAGACTTTTCGTGTTATTTCCTGTGCTTGCATGAGTGTGCCATAGGAACTCTGGTTTGGATACCACAGTCCAAAACCATGCTTGTCAGGTAGATAGGTTATTTACATGCCTGCCACAGACGAATCAGATAAGCCGCTAATGAAGCTCATCTCAATCCCGAACATAGCCACTGTCTGACCTGTAAGTGTAAAAGTATGGGACATGCGCTGAACAAAAATGCCTTATTAAGAAGTTTAGAGAGACGTTTATCGTTGATTTTCATTGGATTCTTACTAAGAGGAGAGGTTCGCTTAACAAGGGCGTGGTAGAACATGTTAGTGTAAGGAGCATAAGTAAACGGTTTATTTCGCAGAGCCAAACAATAGGTCATTACATTTTTTTTTCATCTAAACATTATTATTGTTTATTTATATATCTAACCCTGCATGAATTGAAACAAATAAAAGTATAATTTCTCTGATAAATACTGCATTTGTTCTTAAGGTTGCAGTGATGCTGTAGAAATATAATTTACTCTAAATGCTTTATAAAGGGTGGAATAAGGCATCTCTAAAGATTGAAGCAGAGTTGACTTTTGTTTTGCAGGAGAGATTTTATCAACAAAACATTTGTCCTTTCTCCTTAGAGTAATGATGGACTGCTTTAGTCACAGGAGGTGTGTTTGACACAGTACATAAATAGCCAGATTAAACACTCATATTTTATCTGCCTCTGTTTGTACTACATAGAGAGTGTCATCTTGGGGAAACGAGCATGTTTAAGTGTAGCTAAGATTAAGCGTGCTGTTCAGAAATGGATTCTGAATGCTAGGATTAAGCTTTGTTACAGCTGATTACTGCTCATTTTGATCACACACTGTAACAGCAAGCAGGAGAGATGGACAGGATTTTGAGTCTTGTAAATTTTGGAAGTGGTTTTAAATCAAGAAATACTTACAATCAAAAAAAATATCACAATCCCTGCAGGGTAACCGAGAATATCACAGTTGCGATGAACTTACGTCAAAGTTTTGAGAAGGTGGGATGTTTTTAAATGTTTAAACAGAATAAAACCTTGCTATCTCATTTAAGCTTGATATTAAACAACTGTTAACTTCTTCAGATTGGTTTTTAAAAAGCATCACTCTTCTTGTGGTTTGGTGATTTACGTTTTGTGTGATTGTCTTCCACTTTAGGTTGAATGGACTTGTAAAAAGCTTTGTAAACAGTATAAGGTCCATCCGTTGACTCAATATCCATTCTGCTTCTCTCATTATCCTTCTCCGATTGATTCTCTGCTATGTATGGACTTTTTTTCAAGCATCCGCCATTGCTCTTCAAGGGAATTCTCTAAACTAACTGACAGGAGTATCTACGCCAATGAGTGTGTTTAACCTAAATCGACCACATTTGCTGTGTGTCACAGTTCAGTGCCCTCTCTCTCTATCTCTGCCCGCTCGCTTGAACCTTTCAACAGTGCTATAGGGAAGGAGCACAGACTGAAGATCGATTCAAATGTCAATGGCAATCTTCCAGTGCCTTGCCTCTCTCTTCCCACCTCATAATGATTCAAAGCTACAGCATTCTCTCTCTTGCTTTTCTGTTTGACTGAAAAAAAATGTTTTCTTTAACATTAATTATGGTGTATGATACCAATAAGTGGAGCAGAAATCATGAAAAGATGTGTGACACTGGCTGAATTGGGTTAACGATTGGCATTTATGTTTTTGTTTTTTCCTC
Organism: Danionella dracula; assembly: GCA_900490495.1. Lineage (NCBI taxonomy): Eukaryota > Metazoa > Chordata > Actinopteri > Cypriniformes > Danionidae > Danionella > Danionella dracula. Next base: position 2,135,820 of record UELW01000223.1, read on the forward strand.
TTGTGCACAGGTGTGTTTAATGGTGCTCGGCTAGGCCCTTATGATCTGATTCAGCAACGTTTGCGTTGCGAGGAGGTGGATGCTGCCCTGGGTATTCTGGGTAATATGGACTGGGCCTTGATGGGAGCAGAGTGTTACAGGGCACTCATTTCCATCACAGATCACCTGCTGAGAAAAGCACTGGACCAGCAGACTGAAGGTAAAGAGTTCACAACGAAAGGCTTTGATTTCTGAATAGAGACTAAATCTAAACTTAATTAGTGTCAGGGAGAATGCGGATTAATCACAGCTTAGATTGAAAAGTCTTCATGCTTTGTATTAACACATTGTGAATGATTCTGCACATTAAATGTAAACGAACTCTCAGGGTGATGAAAATCAAAGGAATGTATTATGAATCTATCATACACAGTGTTGTCTGTATGAAACCCTCAATTATATTTGATTATATTTTATTGATATTTAAATCTCAATGATCTGTCTTTTGACATTATTTAGGATATGTTCAGACTGTATTGCTCAATTTAGATTTGTTTGGGGAGAAATCCTTTTTTTTGTGTGTTTTCATTCACATCACAAACAGTATGTACCTGCTGGCTGTCTTATAAATGAAATGTTGGTCAGATGTGTCATGCCTCTACTAAAACATCATTACAGAAGTGGTTTTGACTGCATCATTCACACACTATCTGAGACTCCTTCTCTTCTGTATATTCATGTGAAATTATTCTAATAAGAGATACAACTCTCTATAATTCTATTACTTAATTCTTTGATTCTGCTTACAAATTATTCATATTAAAGGGAGGGCTCACTAGATTGGGTCAAGAGTAACACCTCCTGCTCCAGTGCAGTGCATTGTGGGGGATATAGCAGCCAGTTGAGTGTCCATCGATCTGCACTTCAGAATCTACCTAGATGGCATTGTTAGGATACTTTTTAAAATGTATACTATGGTTTGGAACAAAGTAATTCTCATTTTTCAGCCTTAAAATTTATAGTGCGCCAAATGGGATGCATGGTAAGACAACTGTTTATTTGGAAGAGAGCAAGAATCAATAATGTCAGAGGTGGAGTTAGAGGTGCTGGGATAGTTATACGAGTGAACACACAACAAAAATGATCACAATAGACTTTAGACTGAATGTAGCCTTAGACTTGTAAAATAACTTGTGTCTTTTATAGTAGTTCCCTAATTGATGTAATAATTTGAAATAATCTTGTAACAATCTTAACAATCAATCAATAAAACAAACAAAATGTGGCCTAATGTGGATTAAGTTGGGTTAAATAGAAGTTTCTATTGAATAATTCTATGGGTAGAAATAGAACTACCATATAATGCTACCTTTCAGATTGTAGCGTAAAGTCTATTAGTATGAGGAAATTGTTGATTTAAACTGACCAGCAAATTCTGACTTATTATAAAACAATAATAATGCCTTTAATTTATATAGCACTTTTCTAGACCCTCAAAGACACTTTACAATTGTCAGAGCATTATTCACCCCACATTCACACTCTGGTGGTGATGAGCTACCTTAGTAGTCCTCAGCTGCCCTGGGGCAGTCTGACAGGATGTGGCTGCCATTCCCGCCTACGGCCTCCTGCCCACCACCAAACACACCCCCACCAGTCACACACATCCATTCATAAAATGTAAACCTCTATTAAACATCAACAAACATAAACATTTATTTTAATAGCTAAAATTCTAATTTTTATTGTTAACTTTTAAGATTGATGTTTATGTAGTTCAAATATAAAGTGCTTTAGAAAGCAAGGCAAGTTTATTTGTATAGCACATTTCGTACACAAGGTTATTCAAAGTGCTTTACATTGGAAATAAAGAGTAATAATAAAGTACATTTAATAAAATCAAGCATAAAAAAAGTCATATAAAATCAAAGTGATTAACTGAAAATGTAAAAACATTGATTAAAACAAGGATTAAGATGTGAAGTGCAGAGGTAAAAAAAGTGCAACTAAACAGGTGAGTCTTTAATATGGATTTAAATGTGACTGAAGTGTTGGCACCCTTGATCTCCTCTGGAAGCTGGTTCCATCTGTGGCCCACATGGTAACTAAAAGAGTATTCACCCTGTTTGGAAGTTACCCGAGGTAGATCTACCGGGTAATTTATTTGAACCGAGGGATCTCAGCTCTCTGTTTGGATATATAAAATGTGTTTATAATGTGTAGTGCTTGACTGAATTTGTATTTAGTTCATTGTTGGTCCTTTAGAATAGGACCAGACACCATTCTCTCAAGGATCTCTGGTTGTTTTGTTCATATCAGGTTCAGATGGTAATCTATACTGTGTATAAATCAACCCACAGATGATTTACACTAGTTTGTGTTGATTATGCTAAAATGTGAAGATACACTTAAAGTAAGTGCTTTTGTTAAAGTGATTTCTTTAAGAAATGCAGTAATACTTTTTGATGCATTTTTCACATTTAAAAAGTTTTTAAATTTTATATAATGAATTTGGTTATTTATTTTATAATTAATTGTATGTATAATTAAATAAATGCTTCTCTACTATCATTTTTTAGTTTGACCATGTTATGAACATATTGCCTTGCATGTGGTCGCAGGTCAGCTGGAAGCGGCTTTGGGGGTGTTTTATGCCCCTTGTAGAGCTCTCACAAACACAGTCATTCTGGAGTATAGAGACCCCATGATCAGATATGCTCGACGATTCTTTCACCACCTACTCAGGTTAGTTAGTTTAGTTTCCGTTTTGTCTTTCTGTTTTTTTTTTTCAGTGTCTGTCTGGCGAACTTTTCATCGATGGATCCTAAGTTTGTATATTCTTTTTGCTGGGGAGGATACTAGCACTCACAGATGGAACTCCTATTTACCCTACCTGATCCATTCTAGGACTTTGTGAAGCTGCTTTGAAATCAACTGTTTAAAAAGTGCTATATTAAAACTTGATTGATTGATGAGGTACACACATGTATGAGTGTAAGTATTGTATTCATTAGAACAGTTTTGGTTTTAGAATAATGGAGAATAAATTAAACGAATTAATCACCAAAAAAGTGCCATAAATACCATCGGTTTGAAAATGGTTTCAAGCCGATCATTTTCTTGTTGGCCATTGACACCTTTGCAAACTTGGTTATGTTCAGTACAATCTGTTGTGGTCTTAAAAACGTATTAACAGTGTTTTTAAGTATTTGTTTCCAAAATAAAAAGGTAGCTCCTTTAGAGGATATTCTAAATTAATTTATCAAGCACCTGACTAAATCTACCTAATTAAAGAATGGTGTTTATTTTATAAGAAAGTGGTTTACTGATTTAAATATGAATGTTAAAAAAAATTGATTATTTAGATTTTAGAGCGGTGTTCATTAGTTTCACATTATTTGGCCTTTACTTGGGCAATCAATGCACCTGTCAACTATTAGCGGTGGAAAGCCCATTAGGAAATTTAGTTTTGTGACATTTGCTTTGCAACCAAGAAGCCACTTGGTTGCAAAGCGACTCAGAATTTTTTATGTAATTAGATTTTTTGTAAATGTAATAAACTGATCTAGTAAATTTAAACCACTCAGACAACCACATTTATAACTATTTAAAATTAATTGTTAATTTTGCAAATTATGTGCCTTTTAAGGCCATACTTCAAGATTTTTTGGGGAAAAAAAACTACCTTAAGTTTTTTCTGTATGTATTTCATGTGGGGACATGACAGATTTTTTTTATGTAAACTGCTCATTTAACTGAGAAGTGACTGTTCTTTTTTTTCTAGAAATGAGAGGTTTGAAAAAGCCTTCCTCCTGGCTGTGGATATTGGTGCTAGAGATCTGTTCATGGTGAGCTGAGTATATTTGGAAAAGGAGGGAAAAGAAACACTTGAAACTTCCCAAACTGATGGGACAATGATTAAAATTACTTTTAAAATCATGAGACAATTTTGAGAGAAAATGGTAAAGTAATTACACTGATTACATTTAGTTAGACGCTAAGTTAAAAGACACGGTCTGCCCCTGTTCAGCTCGGGGCAGGTGCAGCTCTGTTCTGATGAGGCCCCTGGCCTCATACTCAGTGTCACCAGAACAAGAATCCTCGAGACTGAAGATAGCAACAGTTACTAAGCGAACAAGGGAGGTCGAGTGAGTTAGCCTGTCTTTCACGGGTCTCGTGACTGCTGCACTTTTTTCTCTCTCTCATTTTCTCTGCTTTAAATGGTCCTGTGTGTGTGAGACAGACCCCTTCTCTAGGCCTCCTCTCTCCATGCCCGAGTGACACCTTCCCTATTAACGTTCACACCGGCCGCTGTCTCTCTCTTTCTGCCTTTGCTTTTTTTCTTGCAATTCCTCTCTGTCCCTCGTTCTTTCACGCTGATCGCACTCGTTCCAATTCATTCCCCACTAAGTGCTGCTGCTGAGGGCCCCAATTGAAAAGGTGGAGCTGGAGCCACACAAGCCTGAAAGGGCAGAGAAGAGAGAGGGAGAGGGAGGGTTAGAGTGGCGTAAAGGAAACCTGGATCTGTTATTCTAGGGACATACACTGGGAAATCCAAGAGGAGAAAGGATGAGAGAGGAGAAAGTGGGGAATTCTGAATGGTCCATGAATATCAGTCAATCAACAAAGAGCAGTCAGGGAGTGAGCGAGGTAAAGACTGATCAAGAACTGGGGAGAGAGAGAGAGATAGAGAGAGAGAGAGCGAGAGCGCGGAGAGTGAGAGAGAGCTAAAGCCAATGGCGTTTCACCCTGTGGTTTTGGCTCTTGGCTAATTAGCCCCAGAAGTTAAATTAAACCACCCACAGGAGAGAGGGAGAGAAAGAAAGCAAAAGAAAGGCAAAGAACGAGCGGGGGTCCTTGCTCAATCTGATCTGGTCCCCTCTGTGTCACAGAGGTCATCTGAAACAAAACGGACAGAACCCCACGTAAGAGCCCTAAGTATGAGCCAGGCTCGAGCCTCCATTGTCTCCTGACCAACAATGGAGCCCCAAAAGAATTTCTCTTTCTTTTCTTTTGTAAGAAGCCTTTTGTGAAGTGAAGCACTTTGGTGTTGGAAGAAAGTGGAGGGGTTGGAGTCACCCAAAGGGCTGGAGAAGAAGGGAGAGGGAGCACTGATTCACCCCTTCCACTCTTCTGCTCAAGTGTTTTGCATAATCTTAACAAGCTATACTTGTAATTATTTTCTGATTTGCTCCTGATAGCTTGTGCGCTAGCCGTTTAACCAACTTCTGCTGACTTTAATCGCTTTATTATTTTCATTCATTAATGATATTATAATTGTGATCAAATCCTTGTTTTGTTGGTTAATGGGCCGTATGGATATGCCTGCTAGTTTGGAGAGGGCCTGTGTTTATATTCATGATTAGATCAGATTCTAGGCAAGGAGAATAAACTGATAAATGCCTTTTTAAATAGAATGTGGTTTATAGGTGTGATGCTCCACAATTGTCTTGCCACTTCAGTGTAAACGCACGTTTGTTTGAGGAATGCTCTCTCTCTCTCTCTCTCTCACTCTGCTCCACTGGTTCATGCTAATATTGAAGTCTTCCTTACAGAGAGCGTATATCTAGCATCATCACTGGACTAGCTGTTTATCCTGTTTCCATATGCCTCTCCAGTCAAAAATAACACTAAAAGGCTGTTTATCCGCATTTGAGCTCGTAAAGCTCTTAAATAAATAAGATTAGAGCAGATCCTGTGTCCTGTGTAAGCTGTGCTGAATGAGAGCTCTAATATCTGATTTTGTACAGAATTATTGTCATCCCTCTCAAACATCTACATTTTCTCTCTGTTTCATGGCCTTCTGTTTTTCAATCTGCGTAGAAAGCCTCGTATTTTACAAAGCTCAAAACAAATAATGCTAATAGATCATTTCGTGGAGTATCAAAAAATATGCTTGTAGATTATCTCTAGCTTCTCTATTGTTTTTGTTCTGTACATTAATTACATTAATATACATTGAAAAATATGTTTCTTCTGATTTATTGCTCCAGATCGTTTTTTTTACCATGATATTCACATGTTGCAATTGTATAATTAATAAAATCGTCCTATAGTCACTAACAGGGTTAGACTTAAAATGTTTTATTTCTTTATATAATTTATGTATATATATATATATATATATATATATATATATATATATATATATATATATATATATATATATATATATATATATATATATATATATATATATATATATATATATAATGTATTTGCAAATGATTAATAGTAACTGCATTAGTAGTCATTAAAGCAAATCAAGTTTTACAACAGGTACAATTAACAACATTGGTTAATAGCAACATTTACAAACTCAGTTTTAACATCAAAATGATAAAAGTTGGATTCACTGATTTTACAAGCTGTTTTTGGACTCTTTTGTGCAAGCTGGAGTGCCTGCAGTAAACTGTTTTAATCATTAGAACTGAACCAGTAACCTTTTGGCAGAGAGGCAACAGCACAAATTATTTGATGTCCCGATGTAATAAAGGTATAGGCATGTTTAATCATTTTAAACTTGGCAGTTCTTAGCTTTGTAAACATAAGGCAAACGACGTTGAGTTTCTTGAAAGTGTGCTCTATTCATTTTACTCTTTTTTTTTTTTTTTTTTACATATACATTACTTATACATTAATTTGTTCACTGTGTGTTTTGTCAATTAGGAAAGTCATTCGCCCAATAGATGTGTAATATAGGCTTCTGGCGGCTGGTGCTTGTTTGAATGGTGAGGTTATTGGCTCTCGTCCCTGAGCCTGTGAAGAGCTAAATCTAGTCCTGTTTGATGTCTATAAGTCACTCTTCTGCACCCCCATCTGCTCAGGATTGCAGAGACTGCTTGACAATGCAGGCATTAGTGCTCTGCAGGCCTGACTGTGCTGCATTCAGCTTCTCTGCTGCGCTCACTGATGTCCCTCAAGCGGAAGGACGGCTTTACTGCTTCAACATAACACGAGAGAGAGAGAGAGAGAGAGAGAGAGGGAGGGGGCGGGGGGTTCGGAGCTCATTAGTTTAGAGTCAGCACTGATCTCCTCTCACAACTCATAATTTTCCTTATGAAGGGCCCTTCAAAGTTTGCTAAAAGTTGGCTTTTAAGTGTGTTTAAAGAAGTCATGCACATAAACAACAGATAATTTTAACTGGAGGTTTCAACATTACTTTGAGTTAGTAATTCTGTCAAATTTTGAACAAATTGAAAACAGTTGGCTAAACTTTACTTATTCTTATCCTAAAAGCGTTTTTATAACAGAAATAAAACATATATTACATTTTACAATTATTTATACTTATCTTGTTTTATATCTTCTTTTGTATTACTTTTTACTTTTATTTTAAAAAGTGGTAGTTTTACCACAAATTTTCTTTTTGACTGTTCTATAGCAATAGATTTAGAAAATAAATGCAATAGTCATATTAACAGCTGTAGTTGGACATAAAAAAGTTAACAATTAGAAAAATGCTTTTTTATGGTTGGGCTTGGCTGAGACTTTAAAGATGCTTGTGTTTTTATGTCATTTTAACGCTGTGGCATTTTAGAGCAAACTCAAACTCTTGATAGAGTCATGTGGCTCCCTTTTATTCTGATCGAATAAATTGTTATTCTAAATTGATATTTTTTATTTTAAATTGAATATATTTTATTCTGTTATGTTACTTTTCCAAAAATGTTGATTTATTTCTGTTGATTACTTCGATTTTTTTTAAATACATGCAGTTTTTGAATAGTTTTTTTTTTTTACATTTGTAAAACATTTTTGATCAAAAAAAAAGATTGTATGATAATTTATGACTTAGTGATTAAAGCACATCTAGTGTCCATTATTGTACAAAGATTGTCTCAAACATGTGATATGTGCTTAATATCTGTTCTGCATCTCAATTCCACATTCATTTTGGGGCTAATGGTTTGACATTTAAAAAAAGTTTGTGGGTTAATAGAGGTCCATTGACAGCACAAGGCTTTACAGTAGATATATTACAGTATGTTGTCTGGGATAAGAGGAATCGTTTAAAAAGAAAAGCTCCTCTGTGCATGCATGTGTGTACCAGCTCATAATGACAATAGCTTAAACCATATTCGAAAATGAAGTACATCGCTTCAGGTTTTTCAAAGAGGTAACTTGCCTTTCCCTACATCCGTGTGCTCTTTGAAACCAGCGTGATTCCGTTCTCTCGTGGAGAAGAGAAGAGAAGAGGGTAGCATAAAGCTAACTGAACAAATGAGCAAAACTCGCTTTTGAAAGTTTGATCCATTTTTTTTATTGGGAACTTGAAACGGGTTATTTAATCTATTTGCTTTATCTCTTTTCTTCTGTACCTTCTCTTTCTCTTTAAGCAAAGCAAAAATGAAAAAGTGCAAAAAAAGCTGAAGTGTTGTCATGTGAGCTGAGATTAATTTTAGATTGCTCTGCTGTTCTGCTTTACCTTCAAAGGACCTCCATTACGTGGCAGCAGATAAGGGTGAGGTGGTGTTGGCTGCTGTAGCCAAGAAGAAAGCTAATGAAATAGAGGAAGAGGCGCAAACATCAGCACCAGGTGAGAGTTATTCTGACCATGTTCATGTCAGATGTTAAACCTCACAAATTACTTGTTAATGTACAAAGATTGACGAATGTGAATTTAAGAGCAGTTGTTCGTTCTGTACATTTTGCATTGGTGTATTCTTAAGATATACTTAAATTAAATAATACATTTATATATAGTTTATATTATCACATTGTGAATGTGTTTACTGGGCTGTATAGTCTCTATGTCATCTGCAATAGATGATTGCTTTCTTCAGATTAGACATATTTATACATACATAAATAACATTAATATCGCAGGGTTATACATGGGACAGGCAGATTGTTTGATTTAAAAACTGCATCATTCATACAGGATTAATTACATACAGATAAACAGTACAAGTAAAAAAAAAATATTAGTAAGCCTGCTAAGACTTGGTTTCTATACAGTCAGTGTTGGAGGTACTAATCTGGATTAAATAAAATCAAATTTCAGTTGTCTACTAGAACAGATATTTCTACAGATCTATGAGCAGTGGCATCGCCTGGCCTGGACACGCTGGCTTCAGCCCTAGATGTTCTTCTTTATCCCCGGATAATTTCAGAAGAAATTATATAGAACTGTCAAAAGTTGCAAAGATTCGTACGTCCTGGCTCAAGAATAAACATCATCAAATGATTGAAGGAATGAGGTCTCTTTTTAATATGTATAATGTAGGCAGCAAACTACAATGTGTTTCTTTTTCTCTGTTTTCCCCAAACCTTCCCATGACTCCAGCTGGCACGCGAGCACACGAGTGCCTGGGAAAAATGCTAAAACCTTTCTGAACTCAAATGCACCTGTGAGCGTGTTTCTGCAAAGAATAGAGCCAAAGTGTACAAAGTTACTGCGATTGGGAGCAAAATATATAGCGCACGTTGGTGACCAATCAACTGCGAGCTCACATTCAATGAAACCATTGGAAATGAAGAATACTTAACAGCTGCTGGCAATATACTACTGATTAGTTACTAATGAAGACACATTTAGTTAACTAAGTTATATATAGTAACTAACAGGGAACTTATTGTATGTAAAATAAATGAGGTATGAACATTTTTGGTAACCATCAATGTGAAGCTCTTCTGCTACCTAAAAACTTTTTGTGGATATTAATTTGTCTGCACTTACACAGCCGTTTATTATTTGTAAAAAGCATGAATGTAGTATTAGTTTAACTGATTTATTATATCTTATATATGTTTGAGATCTTAATGATTGTTGTGATTTGATTCCCAGCAAATACAGCTCTGTTGTGATTAAAAGGTGCCACAAGGCTCAAGAAGGGTGGGATCCTCTACAATGACTATTAAAGGGACCTCTGGGCTCAGCCCCCAATGTTCTCAGTCCCTAGAAACGCCCCTGTCTATGAATAAGGATAATAAACCTTAAAGAACACCATTCCAAACCTTTGAATTTTCCACAAAGTGTGTCCTCAATATATTATTTGATACTCTTCCAGCGTTGAGTTCAGTGCTTGTACACTGTTAATGTGATTCAGTCTTTTCCACTGCTTGACCGCTAACTGTGTGACCCTGCCAATGGCACCACTGGGAAATTAAAAAAGTCATTAGGTTTGGTAATGTTCAATCTCTTATGTAATTATATTAGACTTTGTGAATTATTTCTGCGCACATCAAGCGGAGGGTTTGATTGGCTCTTGCTGGTAATTGACTGAACTGAAAAGACTTGAAGAGCATTGACCTCAGCTCTGATCTCGATTTTCCTGCTGACCTGATGAGGACAGTGGTGTTCAGCCTGTGCTTTCTTAGCCAGCAGCATGGGCAGACATTCAAATGAGAAAGACAGGAGATGAGGGACGGGCAGAAGTGCTGCGCTAACAGGTGTACAGATCTGACAAGGGAGCTGTTTAGCTTCTAATAACGAGGTGAAAATGTGTGTGCGTGTGTACATGGGTGTGTTTATGTATGTGTTTCTCACCCTGTCTACCCATAAGCCTCTTAATTATGTCCTTGATGACTGCCCAGCTCTGTCACCCCAAGCAGACCTTAGCTTTGGAAATTAACTGATTCTGTGCATGAATGAGAAAGAAAAAGATCGGTAAAATGATAAAAAAAAAATAAATAAATAAAAAAAAAAATATATATATATATATATATACACACACACACACACACACATATATAATAATTGATAATTTTTTTGGTTTGGGGGAAGGTATATTAATGAAGAATAACAATGGTTTAATATGGAATTTTGCAGTTTTTTTTTCTAATCACATTTGTTTACTATTAGCCAGCAAAAAGCAAGCCTCTCACCACCACCCAACCATGACTATGAAAAATACACTTATGCATGCACACACTAGAATTTCAAAGTGTCTCAGTATTCACATATTATATGGCCTTAGTCATGAATAAAACAGAATGCAGTGTTTTAAACAGCTGCAAGTCAAATGGTATAACATGGCAGATTGTATGCAATTTTAAAAGTTTTTACAGTAACAGTAGTTAAAGCGGTTATTATCAATGTTAAAAAGATTAGTTTTTAAGAGCAGATCATTACGATTAAAGAGCAGGTTAACTTCTGTGGCTGACTCCCTCAGATACAGCAAAACGAAGGTGAACACCAGTTCAACACAGGGCATCAAACATACTTCAAATTCATTTTTATTTAAGTGGACATGTTAGAATCAACATTCAACATATAGAGAGCTCGAATGAAAGCAACGGAAGAAGGAGCAGCACATACTCAGCTCCATTATAAATGAGTTCTCAGACGAGAATTCATTTTGTAGAGGTAGTCCCTTTTGAGAACATTCACTTTATATTTGCAAGGAAACCAGAGCTTAAAATATATTAATCAGGATTTTTCCAATTACATTAATTAGCTAAACTGTTCAACTAGTTTTAAAAAACTATATCTAAAGAAAACTGTTGTCTATACATTTTTGAATTTGATAGAACTATTAAGACAGAAATGACTCTTGATAGGTTCTGCTGAGCAGTTGCTTTTAATCTCAGGATCTCTCACTGCAAGATTAAAAGCATGTTTATTGATTCTTTTTTTATGATGTTTTAGGATGGCAAAATAACTAAGTTGAAAGATTCCATCATTTCACATAATATTTAAGTGTTACAGAAAATTCAGTTTTGGATCATTTTCTGAATGTCTCAACACAGACAGGGTTAGGCATATAATTTATCTCACTATTTTTGTAAATAAGTGCAAGCTTTACCTTCTCCTCCAACCAACTGAAAAGAAGATGAGCATAGCAGGCTGGTTTTCAGCATATAACAAGACCTTCTCTGACTGCAGGCTATCCCAGAATGAATAAAACCCTGAAAAATCACAAAAAAAGGTTGATTTCGTAAAACTAACATTTGTCCTGTATTTGTACAGCTTTTTTTTACAGTGTATAATTGAATTAGACACCACAGAATAAGATAATATTTTTGGGAATTCTTCAATGAATGAAAGTAGATTTTTTTTCTATATAGCTTCAAGTATGCTTATGTTCTTAAAATGTTCATTGGTTTGAAACATTGGATAAACCGCATATCAAAACCTTGTTATGTTTTGATCTGTTTTATGCTTTTAGGAACTATTGTTACATTGATAATGAGCTGTTTATTGTCATCATACGTGTTTATAATAGACATAATAATCAGCTCATTAATAGTTAATCAGCGACGATTTAAATGTTTTAGTGTAAGTGTATAGTTCGAGTTGTATCAGAGTCTCTGTATATCCATGCAGTGTTGCTCTGCTGTCACAGTAGAGGATCGCTGTTCACTGAGCAGTGTGTTGATTAGCCAGTTGTAAAGAAGTAGGAGAGAGAGAGTGTGTGAGGGATCATCTTTTAGCTCCTGAGACGTACTCTCCCATAGACACTCTTGTGCTGTAGGCTGTTTCCTGAGATCAAGTCTCCTGTTTTATTCAGCCTTCACTGTCTCTGTCAGAGAGAGTCTTGTACATGACGCCCATGTATTACACAACATGACACGTACTGTCTGCCTCGCTCTGTTTCATACTGTACAGCCTCTACATTTCAAAGACTCTGCACATTAAACTGTTTCCCCGTGGGCCATGCCGGGGTTTTGTGTATGATTTCAGAAGAGTGCCATTCCACAAATGAGGGGCAGAGTGGAGTCAAGCTTGCTGGACGAGAGGACAAGAAGCACGTCCAGGAGCTTGAACACTGGAGCTCTGCATCAAGGTTGGGGTTGTATTTTTATTATTTCTTTACTTTGAAGGAAGCTTCAACTGGAAATGAGAAATTCTACTAATGTGCCGGTTTCTAAGGGTCATTGAAATGTAGGTGGATTTTTTTTTTAGTAGAACTTTAATGCTTGGTTCACACTGAATAACAGAAAAACAGGAATCACAGACGTTTTGTATGTAAAGTCAATGAGAATACGCGAATGCGCCAGGAAAGCAAACACATATAGCCTTATAAAAAGCATGACATTAAAAACAAGAAACGTAATAGTTATATATTTAGTTTCATAATATAAGATTCATACACTTTCTCCAAAATAGTAGTCAGAAGATAAAAAAAAAATATATATATATATATATTTATATTATTAATTTTATATACAAAAAAATTATATAAGGGGCCAAAATAAAATATGTACATATTTTTTTTACATATTTTTTAAATATATATTTACATAAAAAGTCTGAGTGTATTTTCATTATTTAAGAATATTTAAATATATAGAACTATATTATTTATTACTCATATATTTTAATATATGCATCTTCCTTACACTTTATATTTTAAATAATCAAATCAGCAATTTCAATCATAATTGAGTGACCATATATTTTTACTTGACATTGGTTTAAGCTATTTTTTTTTAGTTTTTAAACAAAAAGTGAAAACCCCTAGTAACACTGGAGGGTTTTGTCAGTGGGTTTTTCAATAGCTATATAAAGGTCAAAAGCAAGATATAATATCTGAAATTTTATTAATTATTTTTTTTAGCACATTTTATGTTTACAAGCTATAAAAGGTCAACACCTCTCAGCAGTAGAATTCTTTAAATGGGTGAAGACAAGTTTTCTCTTTTTTTTCAGTTTGCAATTGTATATGTTTAACTTTAAAATAAGAAAGAGCAAGTAAAGAAAGTTGCCATTTTAAATTTTGGGGGATCTACAGCAATTACATTTTTATCCACACAATATCAGTTTTCATCAGTGTGAAACTCGAGGTAAGGGTTATATTTAATTCCATTCAAGTGTATTTATAACATGCCTCATAACAACCAGCAGGTCGACCAGGGCACGAACAAGAGGTAGAGATGACAAACACGTAGGAAAACAGAGTAAAACCAGTTTACAAACATACGTTAGCATTCACAAACAAGCCACAAGTAATGTGAAAGCTAAACTAAAAAGATTTGTCTTTAGGCTAGAATTGATCGGGCCTATCTCAGATATAGAACTGAGGTCCTCTGGAAGAGCATTTTAGAGCTAAAGAGCACAACTTGAAAAGGCACAAGCACCCCAACATTTTGATCCAAATGTTGTAACATCTTGGACCATATTGTTAAACTGTTTAGCTTCCTAAACATATAAAATGTTCATCATCATTCCAAACGTAACACACTAAGGAACACTAATGAAGCCAATTGTAAAATTTGCACCCTCTAGCATGTTGTTTCCCTTTTTTGTGATTTCAAATAGGGCAGCCTCGACGTTTTTCCATCTCTTCTTCCACTGTTGCTTTTGGAAAAACCCAGACTCTGTTCTGACTTTTCCTTTGTCTCTCACTTAAGCCTTTTTAATCTTCTTCAAATCCTCCATCTCATATCAGCCGGTTCCAAGTGGACAACCCAGAGAGGATGGGCTGAGATGAAAGGTTTTTAAAACACTAAATAAGGAGTTTTGAGTAATTTCGCAGCTTTACTCCTAGTTTAAAAGCCTGTAGTGCTACAAAGAAGAAAGAGAGAGAGAGAGAGATGCTCCCACCCAGATAAATAGCAGTCGACAGAGAGAGAGGAAATCCTCTTCTCATTTTTTTAAGGGGGCCAGGGTTTTTATTCTATTTAACCAGACTAATCTGGTCTCCGATGAAGTTTTATTGTTTCTTATGCCGAGCCAATAAGGCTTAGAGACACTGATTCTAGCTTCGTGCCTGCGTTATCCTGGCAGAGAAATAAAAGATTGAGTCTGTAAGCGAGAGAAGCAGTACAATGACTTTGTGGCTCCACTGCCACTTGTACTAAATCCAGCGCTATGCAGGGAGAGAGGCAAAGATGCTAGAATCTGGAAAAGATCCCAGCACACATCTGCTGTGGTATGCTTTCATTCTCACACACACGCAGGCTCTCAGAGAGACACACTCCAACTCTTGGACTGATGACACTTTCTGCATCTGTACATGTGTAGCAAGGAGTTTTTGTTTGTTGGTCTGCACTGTGTGGGTTGTGGCCCCTAGGCGTCTTTCGGTTCCTCCTACAGTCCTGGTAAGCAGCACGCATCACTAAACGAAACTGAAAAATTGACATAAATTGGAGCACATCTCTGTCGCCAGTTGCGGCAAAAAAAACAAGTCGAACAGCCCACAATGCAACTGATAACATTTCCACAGTCTTCCACGCTTGCTGGGTTTGATGGCAGACTCATGCCTGACTCCCACTGTCTGCAGTGAGGTTTGGACTTGATGCTGAATATTTAAGGCAACAGACCACTTGAGGATGAGGGTTAGTAGCAGTGCAAGGTTAGTGTATCTTGGAAATTCGACACATGTTTTTTATGCTTTTTTATATTATTTATATATTTCAACACCCAATTAGTCAGATTCTTCTTTAACGTGTTCAACAATGTTCAACACCCAGCTTGGCATTAAATCAAGATAAATCATCACAGGAGAACAGCCTGAAGAATTAGACATTAAGTTTGATCTTATACTGTCAATGCATTACAAAAATAAAAAAAAAATAAATAAAAAATCGCTTGAAAATGTCTTGCTGTTGAAGAGCATTTTGCAATGTTACAAAGTTTATTTCCAACTACAGTTGCATTTATTTTTGGCTGCAATCTTGATTTGAAATATCAAACATCTTTAGTGTCTGCAGGAAGGCTTCAAATGAGCGCTGGTCAACGCTGTCACAGTACACTGATAAAAATAATATCCAATTAAAAATAAATAACAATAAATACATCCATTTACTTTGATGTAAATGAGTTTGATCTAACTTCATTTCATCAAATTCAACTGCACCATAACATGTTTTTCTTTTTAATGAAAATGTTTCACAATATAATCAATTGCATGAGAAGGTCATTTTGTTATTGGTATGTTTTTTCTTTTTTCTATAGATATTATTCTTATACTGACAAGATGTTTTATAAGTCTTGACATCACTGAAGTTTCATGGTAGAATTAATTTATTGCAGTCTTAATTTAATCCACTAGATTTGGTATGTACGGCATTCAAACAAACATCATCCTCAACAATGGTAAGTATAATTTTATTTGCAAAAAAAAAATAACTCTTGATCCCCTGGAATCAGAACACAGCATAGAACACCTATAAACACATAAATACAACTCAACAGCACAATAAGACCTTACACAAATCTGTTTAGAACATCGCCTGCTCTGTACAGTGATGACATCACTAAACTCTCATCCAATCAGGTCTCAAAGCTGGTCATCATAATAATACAGGTCCAAGTTCAAGAAAAGTCCTCCAGCTGCCCAACAGATCAGCAGGAAAATGCAAATGCTAATATTTATTTTAAGCTAGTTAGCCAAGTTGCTGGGCAAATAAAAAAAATTGGACAGGCGACCTCGCACATGCTCAGTGGATCGTTGGTTTCCTAAATTAACTTATTCACTTTGAGTTTATGAATCAAAGGTGCGTCTATTCGTTTATTTTGAGTTACAGCTTTGAAATGTATATTAATAAAAATACAATTGATTTATTTATAAAAAGCAAACTGTATTTACTTTTGTCAATGTTGAGAGAGACTTTAATCATTTTTTGAGGGTAGATTGGTGTAAATGTGACAGTGAAGCACATATCATTGACCGAAACGTTTCGATACAGTCTTTACTGTTAACTGTTTGTAATCCAAACTCCTGTTAAGTTTGATTTTATGGGTCGGATTTCTTGATTTCAGTTTGTCTTGCTACAGGCCTGGAGAAATGACTTCCTCCGAGGCTCAAGATGATCTTCTGATCACACAGACAAGCCATGCCAGCTGGCCCTGGAAGCAAACAGGTGTGTTCATTCTATTTCATTTTTGAGTAAATAGTGTCCTCAAATTATATGCAAAAGTAACAGGGTGGAATGGGTTCATTCCTCACAGCACTCAGGCGAAGGTGCACAACTTGTTTTTCCTGTTGAGCTTCATGGACATCCTTTATCATATAAAGGATATAATTCCTTCATTTAAACCCAGAGAGGGATATCGTCCTTTATGTTTCGCCCTCAAAAATAAGTTCTAGTTGACTGCTTTTTTCTGCTTGCATTGTACTTGGCTAATCAGCCTAAACCACAAAATGTTTAATTCTTTTTCGGGTGACAGAATAATTAAACTTTTTTCCATACATATTTAATGGACAGTGCGGTCTGTAGGCTATTACAGACATTTACATCAGAGTTTTAATATGTGCATAATCCTACATGCTAATGGAAGAGTCATAATTTAGAATGAAAATCCATCCTCCTCCAGTTGTGCAGCAGAGGATGCTTGAACACCTCGCTCCCACTTACACACGGTTCTTGAGTCTGATCAGTTGATAGAGTTTACTGGCACAAATAGTCCTGTAAGATAAATTATTCAAGGCCTTTGTCTGTTTTTCTTTTTCTCCTTACTTTTTTAGAAATCAGCCTTGAAGAGAACTTCCAGGTAAAGGTTTTCAATTATTTAATTCCCCCATCAAACCTTTAAAATGTAGCAACAATGCTATTTTTGTTAGCGTGCTTTAAATTCTACATAATTGGAAATGTTTTTAAATACAATTTAAAAATTGTGAATCACCAGTTGTGATCAATTCTGAAATCAGGAAAATTTGCGTTTGAAAGTTGACATTACATAATAAAATAATATATTATATCTTTCTATTTTTTTCTACAGGAGTCAGAGGACAAACTGGAGAAGGGAAAACTGAAAGTGATACATTTTGGATTAGTGTAAATACTCTATGTAATAGGAAACTAATGCCTTATTTTTTGCTATATTTTTTTACTTGTGCTGAATACCCATCTAAAATTGGAAACTGATTACTAATAAAATAATATTTTGGTATTAATTCAACGCTCTCTCTCTTTTTTTTACCTTCTTTGACATACTTTAGTAAAAGTTTCACAATTTTCACTCTTATGGAAAAGGATTGACACGTCCTCTGTTATACTCTCTTCATGGTGTGCATTACTAACCATTTAAAATCTTGGTTGTCTGCATCTCAGTACCAGAATGAGTGTTTGAGGGTCTCTGCAAACATTTCTTTAGATCAGTGACGCTCAAGTTTCTTTGAGCGTAGCGACACAGAGCCCATACTGGTCTCCCAGCCTTGATCACAGGATCAGTGGTGTGGTTTGCCGACTGCACAGGTTTAATTCTCCACCTGTTTGGTGTGTGAGATTACATGCAGAAGAAATTTAGGGTGGGGTTGGTGGAGGCTGGCGTTTCCCCAATGAACAGCAACCGCGGCAGAGCAGTCGCTGGCCTGCGCTCCCAAAATAATCTGACTGCAGCCAGCCATCCATAATCCCTCACTGTATCCTAATCTATTTACTCTGCATTCTAAGAGGATTTGCTTCTTTTAAAGTATACATAGAAGATACATAAATATGAATTGATGCTGTAAATGGAGGCTGGGCCTGGAGAGGAAGCTGCTCTATCACCACCTCTGTTTTCATGTTACGCTGGCTGTTCTCTTGAGAGTGAATTGAAGCCATTTAATGGTTAGCATTAGTTGAAGAGTTCTTGATATCTCAAATATCAAAAGCTACCAATTATAGGGTTAGCACTATAAGGTTACATGTATTATAAGATTGTTTAAATACAATTTTTGGTCATGTTTAACCTTTATTTATACTATTGTGGGTGACAGGAAGGGATATGGTGATCACCAGGATTTGAATCTTGTGAGTCCTAATGATCCAACATTACAAATTCACTATTAAAAAAATACTGTATTTTGTTTTTGTCCATGTAATTAAAACTTTCAAATCCAATTAATTAAATAAATAAATTTCTGATACCTTAATGAAATGAAAAAGAATTCAATTGACCCCCCTCGGTTAAGATGAAGTGCTGTCAATAAAACAATAATGAATATACTCACCAAATCACCAAAGTCATTTTTTTGTATAGTTAATTACAAATTTCTTCATCTGCAATAAAAATATTTCTTATATATTTATAAGCTTTAATTTTAGGCAGACATCAAGGAAACATTTTCACCTCTTCGATTACTTTGAATAATTTCCTATCACTCTGGATTGCCAGTTTACAGTTTTGTCTGCTGATCGTAATCCTCTGTGGAGTCGTGCTAAAAACATGGCCTGATCATGGCTTTGTCATTTTGCACCAACACCAATTCCATCATTAGATTATTAGCGGTTAATCTCAGATTTCCAATTTTGGTCTTGATTGTATGTATGTTTTAACTCTTAACTGAAGTAAGTGCTTGTTGAATTACTGTATAATTATTTAAGTACCAACAAAAAATTTAGAATGCTTTTCTGGGGTTCACTTCTATGATATTTTTGCAAGCAGAGGGCAAACAGATTCTGTTGAAATTAAATTATTAATTAAAGAGAAATTTGTCTGATGTGAACTGAAACTGAATGAAGATTTAATTTAGTGTGCCTATTAAATTTCCACAATCAACATCAATTGAAACTTGTTCACAGCAAAAATATTTATAATATTTTTAAATACTTGAGTAGAGAAAAAAGGAAGGTAACTAGAAACAAGATTCTGTATGTCTGCCATATGAATTTTTTAAAAATATTTTTATTGTTTAAATATGAAAGTAAAATATTTGCACTCTCTTTAATGGGTTTATTCAATTTAACAACATCAAATATTGCTTGCACCAATGTTCATATGTACAGAAATAGTACACAAAATAATATTAAAGTTTTAGTGTGTTTACATAAATAACTGTTTTTGTGTTTTCAATAACTATGGACTATGCCTGTACCCCAAAAAAGATTGTTTTTATATTAAACATTGGTGCAACTGTTTTCACTTTACTTACGTCGAATTATATTTCGATTGGGTGTTTCTTCTGGTTTGGATTTTCAGTAAGCTATACAGTATTTTATTTCAGGATTATTTCATTTTGTTTAAGATAAGTCCGCTTGTTTCGTTTTCCCTTGACTGCTCAGATTTGTATCTACATAGAATATCATGATTTCATAGTCAGCTCAAACTTTTTAGAGCACTTGGGTTTTTTTGTTGTTGCAGATTTAATTAACGTTTTACAGCGTTACACGCCTTTTTTATGCCTTTTCCACTTTGGAGAGTCAAGCGTTAGTTGGCCAAATATTATTAAAGGTTAAGTTTAAACGGAAGTTGCCGTCCAAGCCGTATGTAGGGTGAGTTACCGGGTTAAAGATAAAGCTGTACGAGCTCGGCGGTGCTGGTCCTGACAGGCGTGATACCGCCGTCATCTTTCCTCAACAATAAATCCCTCCGCCGTTTTCCCGCCCTCAGCGGTTCTCCGGCTCACAGAGGCCTGCCGTCAGCATCCCAGCTAGCCCTTCGCTCATCACACTTCTTCTTCACATTAATGGTTTGGTGGGTAATCTCTTTTACAGTTTTCACATGTAATAATATGCCGCAAATTGTGGAAAATGCGTCCCACTCGGGTGACATTTGGACATGTGAGCAGATCGGCGTGGCGAAAGAGGTTTGCGGAGACGGAAGTAATATCAGCCACGTGGAAGGGAATGGAGGGCCTCGTTAGCCTCGTTATGACTTAAGATGCAGACCTATTTTTAATTATTGCTATGGTGTCGTCGCTTCGTGTTGTTTTCCCTTTTAAGAGGTTTATTGGTCACCAACTTTTGTCAGGCACTAGCCACAGGTTTAGACAACAAATCCAGTAGTCATTTTACAGCGGTAGTTTGAGCTATAGTTAAACAAAAATACTTTTTCGTTTGAATTAAAGTCATAACTTAGAGTGGAGAAGAAAGTGTACGTAATTATTGAGGGTTTTAAATAAACCAAGCATTTGTTTTCATATCGCCTTAAAACTTGCATTTTAGAGCGTGCTCAAACTGCATGTGGCTTCCTGAAATTCCGATTAAACAAAAGTTTAATTTGAAAAGTAAAATTACGGAATATTACGATATAAAAAAAGAGTGAAGGCTTTTAAATTCCTCCTGAAATGGAAAATTCGCCGATGATTTGTGTTTCAAAAATATGATTTTTTTTAATTTAAAAAATTGATTATACGATGGTAAATTTAAAAATGCAGCTGCCAATTGTCGCAACTGCATGGTGTAATTGTCGTTTTTGAGATTTCAATGTACTTAAAAACTAAGACTTTTAAATTTAGCCAATTAAGTCCGGAAAAATTATTTATATAAAAACAGTGTATATTTGGTGGCAGTTTTGGATAAATCACCAATGATCGGAAATGTTGTTTGCTGTTGCTATGAACTCCCAAAAATGTGTAAACTTCCTCAATCCCAACAAGCATCCGAGAACAATCCAATTCTTCAGGGTTATTTTTATATAGGTGAATTTCGTCTTAACTGTCGTCTAGAGTTTACCAAAAGATGAGGTTAAATTCACCTCCTCAAAACCAACCTAACTTCAGCTCGAAGTTTTGGAACAAATGGACCCTCGTGTTTTCTCTTTCTCCACCCTCGGCTGGAGCAGGAGTAGGAGCAGGTGCTCCACGCGAGGGCGTGTCCGAGCTCCTCAAATGATTCCTGGACATGACAAGACGCATATGTTTGTTCGATGGAAATCCGACAAATCCAATCGTGTTTATGTAGTGTCGCCGAGCTGCAAAACGAGCAGTAAAACAAACAGAAGGCGCGATGTTGTCCTGGGCGAGGTGTTGATTCAGCTGCAGGCCATCGCCCCCAGAACGCGCGCGAACCCCGCGCTCATCAGGACCGCGCTCATCAGGACCGCGCTCATCAGGACCGCGCTCATCAGGACCACGCTCATCAGGACCGCGCCGAGGCTGATTACGCCAACGCGCGAACGATGCGCGGATAATTAGCCTACAGTCTGACCGCCATATATTGCGAGGGTGAAGGTCAAGGAGAGCGCTCAGTCAAACTTCCTGAACAGCCTTTCAACGTTTTATGCAATATCGGCAAACGACTATAAATAATTAGGATCAATTATTATTGTGCAATCGTTTTCTCCCGCGTTAAAATCGTGTAAGCAATTTGGACACACCTGAGCACCTGACATACCTGGTTAATCGACCAAAAGGAAAGGGTTTCTGTTCGAACACGTTCGTGTAAACAGCTTCGCCGAGCACTTGTTTTTCTCCAGCTATTTCTTTAATGGCTCGGTGCCTGACGGATGCCCCCCCCCCTTCTGACCCATTAACCCAGACCCACCCACGTCATTACCGAATCACAAGAGGTATCGCTCCGGGTTATTTAGCGAAAATCCGCTGAGCTTCTGAGCGAGCGCACATTCTGCGGAGACGCTGTTATTGCGAGCGCGTTCAATACCAACCTGATCAAATGCGCGCCTGCCTCGCAGCGAAGAACAACTTCCAGTTTACGCTTATTTTAAAGGTTTTGTCTTTAAATCGGAATAAAAAAGTTGAGAACAAAGCGTCGATTTCACCCCACGAACACACGCAGCGGAAACGGCGTTTTAATGGACCAAAAGAAACGATTGTTGTTTAAATACGTTTTGAAATGTGCAACTCGATATGAAACTTTCATTTCGTTAAAAGAAATATTAGTGGCTTTGCTAATGGACTGAAAACAGTCAACTTTTAACCATGCAAAATTTCACAAAATTAAGATGCGCTTCTGTTTGACTTATTTTTATAGCCTTTTTTCGTTTAAAGAACACGAAAAACATCTGCATTAAAACCCACAATCGCGTTGGTAGAACCCATGCAGGCAGAAGCCATGAAATGTAGTTAGTTGGTCTTTATTTCGTACATGAACGCAATGCTCTGCGCCAATAGTACATTCAGCATTTTAGTGGCATTTGGGAATTCTTCCGCACATTTCTCATCAACGTGTTTTTTTTTTCGATTAGAGAAAATGAGTCAAGTGCTGTTAAATGCATCCAACATTATAATCACGCCTGGATCTAACCGAACCCTGCAGAGGCTTATTCGCTTAATAGAATATCACATCCAAACAATGAGGTTGAAAATGTTCAATTAAATCAGAAGGCATTTTTCCAAATGTATTTTTTTCCATCCACGTTTTTAAAAAAATCCTTTCCTTTACCAGGGTAACAAAAACAGTTTTTCACAATATCAAATAAGTTCTGTGGCCAATTTTTTTATCTTTGGATTATTTGGGAAAAAAATGTACATAAAGTCATTTCCAAGTGTTATTAAACCATTTGAAATCAAGTAACACCAACTAAATATGGTCAATGCAACTGACCCAAATACATATGTACAAAATTCAGCTCCGCAAAGCTGACTAGAATCTGTCTCCTAAAAAATAACCATATTTATAAATTGAAACGGCTATACAGGGTTTAAAAGGTTGAGGAGCATGGTTGCTGAACATTAAGTGTCCTCTGCAGAAAAGCAGTAATCCAGATCAGGCAGGGGTGCCTTCAGGGACCAAAAACCCCCGGAAAACTTCCCTCCAAATGTTTGCATTTCCCCCCTTTTTTCACTCTTAAATTGGGGGAGGGTTCACTTTTAAAAACGTGATGAACATTAATTATTTTGTTAAAATTGGAGGTCCGTATATATTTTCCTTAAACTCTGCACACTATTAAAACAGAGGTGAAAATGTAGGGCATTCAAAAAAAAAAAAAGAAAAAAAAAAAAAACAAATCACAAGACTTGAAACCTCCAAGAGGCCTGGTCTTTGTAGTCCAAACAGTCTGTGGTGTTGAAGTTGAGCTTCCATGAAGAGGGTGTTTGCTCCTTGTAATCCAGGCAATCAGAGGAATTGAAGGCCAAGCCAGTGCCACTGTAGGCCTGGTGAGGATGGTGGTGGTGGTGATGTCCTGACGATTGACTGATGTGATGGTGGGGGTGAGTGGGCATGGATGAGGCAGTCATTGGACTCAGCTGATGAGGGTGGTGGTGAGAGTGCATGGGGGCCAGATAAGAGCCACAGTCCACCCCGCTGAAGTAGGAACTGGAAGGAGCAGGGTACCCCTGACTGTAGCCAGTGGTTTGGTTGTAGGGCATGGGATAGGAGGAGCCAGCCGTGCCCGAGACGGAGCGCTGCATGCAGGAGGTGTTTGAGGGAGCCACAGGTTCTGGGAGAGAGACAGAAGGGGGAGCGGAGCCTGGAGAAATAGCTGGGCTCCAGATGGAGGACACCGTACTGATGGAGGTAGAGGTGCTACTAATGCCTGCGTTATTGGTGGAGGAAGAAGAGGATGAAGAGCCAGCACTGGAGACGACGGGAGGAGTGAACTGACCGCTGCTCTCAGAGCCTGTGCTCTCTCGAGTTGGTGATGATTTCTTCTTGGCAGGTCGAGCTTTAGTGCTGCTTCCACTCTGCTGCTGCTGCCGGCATTTAGCACGACGGTTCTTGAACCACACCTACACAACAGAACACATTTCAAGTTTAAAGTTTAGCTGACGATATTTTTGTGCAATAGACACGGAGCATGTAAGTCTATTAAACCTAGTGTACACACACACAGACACACACTGGCACACTGCTAAATGATATTGAGACCTTCCGTGCATGTCTGAAGGACATTTTGGAGAGCCATTGTGCAATATCAGAGTGGAAAATAGCTAGTTATTAGCAGTTCCTGGCATTCATTTGCATGCAGGGCCTTTCTGCTTTACTGTGTGGATCTAATTTCAGCGCTTGTAGACGGCTGGATGATAGCAGCCTATTGAGTTTCTTTGCAGAGATGGTAATTCAATAGTGGAAGGAGGGTCTGACTGTGTAAAGCGTTTTGTTTCATGTGCTTATTAAGAGCAAATAAAAATGCTTGGCAAATTGACAGAGGGTTGACCCTTTAGGGCACTGATCATTTTAGAAAAAGCACTATTTGTAAGAACACACTGTGAACTGTGGGAATTTCTCATCACAGAACGTCATACCAAGATGAAAGATGAATGAAAGTTTATCAAAGTGATCATCTGTAACAAATCGAAATCACTGTCTGTACAGCCACGTTAATTAGGAGAACAAATTGTTCTGGATTAATTATTACATTGCATGATGTCTTAAATTCACAGCAGAAATCGTAATGCAACTAATTGATAGTTTCATTATTTAAATAATAGTTTAACTATTTTACCCAAAACCGATACAATTTGTTGTTTGTAAGAATTATAGCCGTATGTGATAATTGTGAGAAACGTTAATTAATTTAATTATGGGGAGCAGCGGAGCAAGTAAGTGGAAAGTTTTTTGTTTAGTTTTTTTGCGCTTTTCTAAATAACAAAACTCAAGCCCGCCGTTCGTTCGTTCGTTCGTTTGAGTGTAAACGTTGACCGGTCGCTTGTAAAGCAGCGCCCTCGCGGTACCTGGACTCTGGACTCGGGCAGGTTGATCTTCAGCGCCACCTCCTCCCGCATGAAGATGTCCGGGTAGCGGGTTTTGGCGAAGAGCGCCTCGAGAATATCGAGCTGCGAGCGCGTGAACGTGGTTCTCTCCCGCCGCTGCTTTCTCGGAGTCGCTGCAAGGTGAAGAAAGGCAGGAAAAATATGCATTTATAAAGGATAGTTTTTATTTGATTTGATTTATTTGAGACAGACTTTGACGGTGGAACAGATTGCATATCGTCTCTGCCCTAATGTAAGTCGCTTTGGACAAAATCTCTGCCAAATGCGTAAATGTAATTCGTTGTTTGGGAGATTTTCACCAACAATTGTTTACTTTTTTTTTTACACAAAGGCCAATCTTTTATTTTATTTTAATAGAGTCTTAACTTGAACTCTGATGAGGGCTCATGGGACGATTATGAGCTGGAATTGAAAGGCGTGGAGGTACCTGGGTACCCGACGGAGGGGTGCAGCAGGTCCATCGCCGCGCCGCTCAACCCCAGGCCGTTCATGGCGTAGGGGGGCTGTTTGAGATATGACATCATGCTAGAGGCAGTCACGGGTCCCCCCAGATCTTGCCAATAGTTCGATTTCCCCCGATGTTGCAGTTTGACGAAGGACGGACCCAAGTTCAGTTACTGAAAAGCAGAACAAAATCATTAAGAAACAAGGTTACAATAAAATATGAACATATTTAATTTAGTGCGGCAGAAAACAATTATAAAGGCATCTTAATTCACTGTGTGAATTGTTTTTTGATGCTTGTTTATACTAGATTTGGAAGAAAAAACAAAACTATTTTATTTGAGTCAAGCATAAATATAAAGTGTATGTAATAATACAAATGGGACCAATAAAAACGTGTTGCACTGGCGGGATTAAATGCCTTTAATTTTAGCCTTTGGCTTTGTTTTTGAGAACGTCCTGCTTATCTAAATCTAAGCATTATTAGAAACATTTTTGTTAAATAAATTGCAATTTTTTCGGATACTTTTAAATATATTTTCTAATGTACAGGTCTATTTGTTGATTCTTGTAAAATAACTTTTTAAAAGCACCGCTTGCAGAATTGTCTGTAAAACACAAATGCTCCCCGAGTATTAAAAGTAAATCTTTAAAATAATAAGGTGCACTTCTTAGTCATCGACTAGACAATATTAAGAAACAATTTGATGTGTTTTTAGAAGACACGATCAATTAAACAGAAAATATGCCATCTAAACTAGCAAAAACAATTACAAATAACATATTACATTTTAGAGGACAATTTCAAGCTTCCAATATAAATGAAACGTGTATTAATAAAAGAATTGATTGTGTTTGAAACAGAGGGGATCTCTGGTGGAAAAGCTGCGAGGCCCCTGCTGAGAGAGCCCAGCGCATTTACCCGCATGTGTATTCGCATTAAACCCTAATCATTGTTTACTCAGTAAAGAACACATCTACGTGCAAATTAACTTCATTAAAATGCAGATTAGACAGCAGAAACCTATTTTCTGGGCCTCGGCATCATAATAAACGAACACAACCAAAACACGCCTTTACAATTTCTTCAAATGATGGGTGTCCTGTCGCCCTCCGTTTGCGCAAAACTCGACTCGGGTTTTAAAGTTTGGTTTCTCTTAAATATCAGTAAAACAAGCAACAACAAGTATTTAAACCCGAGTTTAAGACAAATAGATTTAAGCTGCAGAGAAATCGTGACACAAACTGTTCGCTTCTCCCTTCAAATTTGTACTTAAATAGTTCCACAAAACAAAATAGTTTTTAGGCCCACGTCAAAATAAAAATAACTTAGTACAAAAATAAAACGAATTTTAGCCATTTTTAACAGTGCAATACATCCAGTAAAACCAAGATCCTAATAAAATCTTAACTAAAAGATTGGGGGAGAATTGTACCTTTGTAAGAACCTCTCCGCCTCGCCTGGAGCCGTGTCTCGCACGCGGACGCGAATATCCACAAACGAAGAGTTCAGGAAGTCAAGTCGTGAAGATAACCCACCGAATAAAAGTACATCAAACTGTCCTCGAACCTGCAAAAGCAGCTCGCGCATCCGCTCTTCAGCAGGAGCTGTAGCCCACCGGGCGCGTGTTCCCGGGACTCGAAGCGAAATGCATTAATCTCGTTTGCTTTGCGTTCTCGCTCGCGTCTGCCGCTAGTTTAAGGTGATTGCTAATGTAGACGGATGGAGATTGATCACCTTCTCCTAAGCCTGCCTCTCTAAGAGCGTAGGACACCTGCAGGTCCGCCCCCTCCAGCCAATCACCGCACGGCCTGTGGTCGATTGACAACGGAACCATCCAATCCCGGAGTAGAACGTCCTAAAGAGCCCCACCCACCCTCCGACTGCAGACGTCAAGAACTTAAACGTGCGCACTCCAAATAAATATATCAAAATTATACACGCGATGTGGAAACGTTGCTTAAAATCTATTTGGCTAGAAATAAAACGCAAAAAAAAAAAACTAAATAGGCAAAAAGTTAAACCCGCTATGATATATTACATTTCTGAGGTCGATCTGTAGCTGTTCTGCGTCCTAAAATGTATAGTTTCAGAAAAGCAAGAACTCACAATTACCAATTAAGTCTACAGATTTTACAATTAGAGTTAAACAGCATAAATAATAACTAGCGCACACCATTAACAAACAATTCGAAATAGTTTGAAGAAAAAAGAAAAGTCGCCTTAAGGTTTTGTATCCTAATTTGTTAGAAAAAAAGCTTGTTTATCCACTTTGCCTATTTTATGCATTTTCATTTTCTGTTGTCACACTTCATGAATATGAATGAGTAGCTAATCCCCACTTAGAATTACATTTCGGAATAGTGTTCGTAAAGTTTAATGGGCAGACGAAGAAAAACTCGAAAGCGAGTAAAGAAAAACTCTGCTATTCCAGAAAAGAACGAAGAAAGCAGCACATCAGCGTTCGAGCTTCTGAGAATCAAAGCAAGCACCTTTCAAGCTTTACTTTCCAAAAGAAATTCCTCCAAAATACTGCAACAGAATATCACGAGGGCTCGGTGTTTCTTTAACTGTTCCTGAAAGGCTCGGGAGATCTTAATAAGGCCTCGCTCGCTCCTTTTGTTGATCTCACAAAATCAACTCATTCTAATTGAGGCCTGAGCTGAAAGCGAGCTAATGTTCAAAGCGAGGACCGCGGAGAACCGAATTACATTTTTGTGTTAAAGGCATCCAATCAACGCAAAGCTCTTCTATAGATCATCGACGCGAAACACAAGCTCCTGCTGTTAAATGTCAGTTTTCTGACACCAAAAGTGTCCAAGTTATTAGAAAGATTTAGTGACGAGCGCCACAGAAGGAGAATAAAAAATAGTTTAGCATATAATAAACACGATGAGGTTCTGAATCGAAAACGAGAAGCGATTCGTCGCGTTGGTTCTGGTGTTCTTGTTGCTAAGACCCAGTGATAAACCCAGAACGAGCATCAAGCGATCGGGTTTCAAGAAGCTTTTGTAATAAGAGTATTTTGTCTAATCCCAAATTGCAGTCGAATTTTCTAAATGCTGAGCTCGTAAATCTCGGGATTAGAGGAGGCGAGAAGAGGAGGGGGAAAGTTCGCTTCTTTTAGCCGGCAGGATGGGAGCGGTTCAGGACGGGCTTTATTAAAGCATGCGGGAGAAATGATGATAGGCTACTGAAGCTCGCTCGCGCGCACGGCTCGGTGCTGGTCTCCTCTTTTCTCGTGAGGGAAGGACTGTCGCCGGTCGAGGGGTGAGACCCCTGCAGCCAGGCCATGGACCGGACCGGACCGGAGAGAGAGAGAGAGGGGGGGAGGGGGAGAGGAACCCGGGCGGGCGGGCGCGCGCGCGCTCTGGGACCGGAGGCTCCGCTTCTCTTGTCCAGAGCTTTTCAGGCTCCACATCAGCCCTTTCCACACACCGCTTCTCGCCCCAGCTTGAAAAGAATGATGGGGAAGAAACCTGAGCAAGCAGGTAAGCTAATCGTGACTTTAACTCCTCACAAACTCAAGATTTTGTTAATCAAGTACAACTTTTCACAAGTTTTCAAAATTAGCTGCAGATAGATAAAAAAAAAACAGCGGTCGTTTAACAGAGCTCGATTTTCAACCAAAATCACCAAAGATGGATTTAATCGAAAACTTTACGTTTTTAAAGAAATTTAGGTATCTTTAAATCGAACAAATTCTTGTTTTCTAGTTATGTTTTTTTTTTAATATAGAGATTAACGCCAAACGATTTGTATTCTTAGGGAAATTAGGAGTTAGTGTAAGTCTGATTGAAGTCGCGATACAGAAGCTCCACCTGCGCGTTGAAGGCTGATGGAGGAGGAACTTTTCAATGGTCTGGAGGTGAAGCTCGTTTAAAACAGCGCGAGTACACGAGCG
Organism: Danionella dracula; assembly: GCA_900490495.1. NCBI lineage: Eukaryota > Metazoa > Chordata > Actinopteri > Cypriniformes > Danionidae > Danionella > Danionella dracula. The sequence continues at coordinate 2,165,356 of UELW01000223.1, forward strand.
CAATAATCATGCCTTGCGTCTCGAGCCTATCACAGACTCGACTCACACACCAGCTGATTATTAGTTAGCGCAAATGAGGATTTCGTTTAAAACGTGTCGTTATTCAGTCATTAGTAACAGAAAAAAAGTTAAAAACGCAGGGCAAATTTATGTAGTTCACTAAAGGAGGTCGAAATAAAAAAAAAAAGCGAACAGGACAGAATAGAAACGGCTATGAAAGAACGTTAGATGAAGCTTTAGTTTTGCTGTGAGCTGGGTTTAGCTGAACTCAGAAGGATTCTCCTTTAATCCCGGAACCAATCAAAACGCAAACATTAGTTTGGAAAGAACCGTAAAACGCGGGGATTGTTTTCTGAGCCCCACTCTAGCTCACAATTTCACAAATTCACATACATAATTGTCGGCTGCAATTTTTATAGGCTTAAAGAGAGTTTTAGAAAACAATAACTGGAACGAAAAAAGCACACCAACACACGTTAACAAATCTACGAAAAATGCTAATTATATCATTACAGGCCAAACATTGCTTAAAACAACCTGCGAAAGTCAAATATAAATACATATTTTTAACTTTAATTCAAACCATGCCTCATTTGGTTTATTTTATTTTGGGGAAGACTGCTGAATTATGCACATATATTAAAAGAGTAATTTGAAAGTTTTTGTTTGTAAAGCACAAAACCTGTTTTACCCATTCACGCAATAGATGAAAAGTGAATAATTTCAACACATTTAAAAGTTTTATCTCATCATAAACTGATTTAAAAAAAAGATAAAGCAACACTCAAAAACTAGTTTGAAATCATTTAAATTTTATTGAACAGTGCTATTTATAGTACAGTGGAATAAATAAACCGGTCATGCTCATTCCGTAAAGATGTGGAACCAAAGAAATAACTCTGACTATACAATAAATATAAACGAAAGATTTAGGGCAAATGTACAGGACTGTCAGGTGGTTATACTTAAAAAAAAACGTTCCAAATGCAATAAAAAGAGACAGTAATAAATTATTCTGGTCTTGACTCATTGATATCTGAAAATGAACTCATTTGACAAATGGACTAAGCTCAAAGAAATGTACAAGAGGATTTGTTTCTGAAGAACTTAATTTTTTTTAACTCGTCTCGCATAAGTAAGCTCCAAAAATATTTGTAACTGTATCAAGCAACAAAATGGCTGCAAAAAACAAGTTCTTAAAAAATACAACAAGCCCTCCTCTCAAATATTCAACAGTCTTGTACAGGAACATGTTGGTCGCTTCTTAAAAATGTTATTTAATACAAGTTTGAAACAATATATTATTTCCATTCAGAAAACCGTTTATGTGCTGTAACGAACCTTTGAGTTAACAAGAACTATTTCCTGTGAAAGAGAAACAAACACGAATCCCTCAGAGATCAGATTCAACCATAAAAAGATATCAACATAAATTCCTTAAGTACCTTATTTGTAGAAACCACAAACTGAGCTAAAATAACACCAACAAACATGTTGTATTTGTGTAAGTGAAACAACAGTAAGACAGAATGCATCCCAGGACACTCGCCGGTTAACAATAACACAAAGAAATAATGAAGAGTGACACCGCCAAAAATAAAGTGTGTTGTGGTTTTTAAGACAAAGACCTCTAAACACTTTATCGTGTTCATGTCATGTTGCTCCTTTTCTGCCTGCCAACGAGCCTCACTGAAGAACACACTTCTCTTCTTTCTTTGCCATCTTGCCTTTGTTCTGCTCCAGGGTTCTCTCCAGGTGCTCGTCCTCCTCTTCAGCCCTGCCACACGCACAGAGATACAGGACACACGGGTCAGAGGTCATGGACACAGGAGACTGCACCTTACTGCCGACCGCCGGAACTCTCTCTGACTATCTCACTCTAGCTGTGACTCCGCAAAGATTCACAAGGCTCACATGAGCCAGACTCGAGGGTAAAGATGAGTGAGGCTACTGTGAGAAAGCCTCTGGAGAACACAACCTGGTTCGGACAAGTTCCTCGAAGAAGAAGAAGAAAGACTTACTCTTTTTCCTGCGCATCCAGGTCCCGCACCAGCGCGTCCCGTTTGTTGACCAGTATGACCAGTTCGTCCAGCAGCAGCTGCTCGCGGCGTTTCTGTGCCTCGGTCTTCTGCCAGTCTGGATGATGAGACGAGAGAGCAAGAGGAACATCAGATCAATCTCCAGCAGAACACCCTTCACTAGCTATTGTCCTGATTAATGGCCCTCGATTCCAAAGTGACTTAAAATGTGTTCTTCATTTTATCCCTTTAAAGTTATGGAGCTTGGAACAAACATGAAGATGATCAAAATGAATGTTTTTGCATGACATATTTCTTTCACCTGTTTATTCATCCACAAATTAAAATTCATCCTTTGATATTTTTATGAAATTACTGACCGAATCAAATCATTTATTGAACATTAATTCTCTAAATATATTTGACCTAAAGATATTAATTTATAGTAGATTAGATGACACTCCTTGTGGACAAAAGTGAATTTTACTTGATTTTTTTATGGAAGTCACACTATTTCAGAAATGTCTACACGTAACGTTGTATGTGTAAACTCTTTAAAAGTCAGATGCAAACATTTATTTAATTCTATTTGAAAGATGCAACTCTTGGAGAACTCTTGCTGTATTTCAGATTTGGCATATTTGCCATATTTAGATTAAAATTTATTTCTGTCGCACATTTTACAACTGAAAAGTTTTCAAAGTGCTGCACAAAACAGTATTTAAAAGAGCTGAACATTTGTATTCACAATACAATATTAAAAAGCAATAAAAATGACAAACCGGTAAAACCCAATAATCAAACCAAAATAGATGTGGTCTCTGCTTCCAATAATTTGCTGCAGACACAAATGTGTTTCTCTAGCGGTCAAAACATATTTAAAAACAAAAGTATAATGCAAAAAGCTGAAGCGTAATGACCAATACACCATGATTCTATGATGCTGGCAAATGTTGTTGGTTCTCGTGAACTTACAAAGAAAATAGCCCCACACTACCAGAACTAAAAGGATTTTAAAAAGCTCCTAAGAACACTCACAATTGTCTTTAAAATAAAGTAAATCACAGTGGAAATGCAACCAAAGCAAGTAGATGTGTGACTCCAGCGAAAGCCCCTGTGTGCAGCGCTGCTGCTGTGGCTGAGCCAAACGCAGGTCTGAAATATCAGCCTGGTAGCGCAAATCAGGCCTCCCTGATACAAGGCAGATTAGACCCTGCTCACAGCCAAGAGAAGTTATCTACCCACGTCTGTTCTCAAGCCTGCTGCAAGAACACACTGCACTCCCTCAAGCCCCAGCCATCCCCATAAACACAGAGAACTCTGCTTTACTGGCTACAGAGAGCACCGGCCCTCAATGTTCCCGTCTGGGAAATCTCCGTGTCCTTCTGGGTTGCTTCCTCTGTTCAGACAAAACTGAGTTCTAACAAAAGGTTTGAGAAAATGTTTGTCTGCACTTACAGAAGTACTGGAGAAGTTGTGGCTGCAGGTTTTAAAAGAGCAATGAATCAACGTTTAAATAAAGTAGATGTGCTAGAACAGGCCTCTCATTTCCTGTGCGCCTTTAGCACACAATGCATATTAAACATCAGATTGCCCGGACTGTTTATCCTGCAATGCTCTTCATGCTTTCTGTGTCATTCACCACCCTCCTCTATAATTCGTTTTGTCGTTTTTTGCAACCCCTCCATCACAAATGACAATGCCCACTTAACAAAGCCCTGCCTGGAGGGAAGGCTGCAACCAACAAAAACTTCTGCTTGTCCCAGAGAGAGAGAGAGAGAGAGAGAGAGAGAGAAGAAGCCCTCCTCCTTCTCCGCTTCAGCTTCCATGGCCAAAAAGCCAGAGATCCTCCCCTGCACCTCCAGCAGATGCCACATGCAGCTGTCAATCAAGTGAAGCAGTGCCGCCCCCCTCATTAAGAAGGTAAACAATGAACATGGACGCTGAGGGACAAGGCGGAGCAAACGAGAGAGCGTGACCTGCCAGAAACACTGATGGAAGCTGCTGCCTCTTCTCCTTTCCTCCAGGAAGAGATACAGGAAAATGATTTTGAGGTGCTGCTGGTGGTGTTGGGGGTTGGGGTGTGGTGTTAAGGTTCAATCCTTCTTGGATTACTCCCCTCTCTCTCTCTCTCTCTCAATGCCTTGGGCAATCACGTTAAAACTCACATGGCTGGTGCTTATTCAGATAACCTTAACAATGCAGAGCTGTGGTAACCATGTGAGCACTCAGAAGCCAGAGAAGAATGTGCTGGTTCAAATCCCCATGACCCTCCTCCAACCGATTCAAGAGTGCAACCTGCTCTGCAGCTTCTCCTCAAGATCTACACAAACTGTTGCACCAAACAGAGTGTTTGAGGAAAAAACAAAAAGTTGTGCTGGAGACCAGAGAGGAAAACGACTGACGTGGGAGAACCTGCATTTGACTCAAAAACATTCCGAAGGATGGTTAGTGAAGGTCTTGGATCTATCCTTGGAGATACACGCAGAACCCGGTTACAGTGCACTCACTGGAAAATCTCATGAGTGCTGTTATAGGACTCTTCAATGGCAAAGCTATCGAACAGATTTACCCAATATGGCTACCTGCCGAAAAGTTACGGCAACTGTTTGTTTGTTTGAATCACTATTTTTAGAATTGTTTTCACGGTGCTTTAAACAATCTCAGAATGTAATAGTTATAAATTTCTTTTAGGTGATAAAGTTACACTTAGGTCCTGTCCAAAATAAACTGCAACACCAAACACAGGGTGCTTCAATAGACTTGAATTCAATAGACTTTAAGTACGACTGTGTTCCATGTCAGTTGTTCATTTACTACCGGTTCAGCCCCGGAAGTGGTTTTTTTCATCCAAAATATGGATCTAACATCTAGATTCAACACAATGGTATTATAACCATTTACTTTTAGACTTATTGTAAAGAATGGATTCGAGATTTAGATTGAAGATAAAATATGACATTAAAAATGTAATACTACAAATCTGAATAAATGTACACCTACCAGTGATTATTTCTGAAAAAATAAGCCCAAGGAAGTGCATTTATAACTGAGATTATAGCTGAAGAATGCAGGCCGTGGGTCCTAACAGTCCTATACATATCAATAATATTTAATAGGCTTAAGTTCAAAGTTGAATTTGACTATAAAGTATTCTATTCCTGACCGGTCGTTTAAAAGGCCATTGCTTAAATGTACAAAAAAGTTTCTGGCAAGTCGAAGATGATTTAAAAACAAAGTGTTTTAAATTCTACTACATTATTTTCAGACAAAAATTCACAACATTCTTATAGGATTAAACTTTAACCACTTGAACTCTGATAGGCCCTAAAATAAAATGAATAAAATATGAACCATGGCACAGCTGTTAGCAGCATCGAATTTCTTCAGACCCTTAGCTACAAAGTGAGCCTATCATCAGGAACTCAAGTCATCGCTAAAAATGTCTTTAGCAAGCAAAACAAGAAGAAAATAATATTGCGAGTTTAATAAAAATCTTGTTTTCTTGACAAAAGATTATTTTACTTTCACTTGAGACCACGAGCCAATCAGAGGTTGAGGTGTTAATTGAGACATGAATTATTTGATGATGAAAATATATGTATATATATGTATATATATATATATATATATATATATATATATATATATATATATATATATATATATATATATATATGTATATATATATATAATATATATAGCTGAAGCTGTTTATAGCATCTCATACATATTGCATTCTGAACACAGAACTTAACTTTCAAAAAACACATTAAAAAGTTGTCTATGACTTTTACGCAACCTTTAAAAAAAACGATCTTAGAACAAGTTTGTCTCTTTTTAAGTCGGTCTATGTGAGTACAGGAAGCTTTTGAAATAGAAAAGGAAAAATAGGTGGAGAACAAGAGCTAAATCAGCTCTTAAACTAAAGTCAACACTCAATCAGCTTTGAGTCTCACTTTAGCATTTATTGAAGGACTGAACCACTGATGATTTAAAAGTTGAAAAGCTCCACAGTTAAACAACAAAACAAAAAAAGTTAAATTTTTTAAGAATTAAAGTGCTGCTAAAAACAAAAAATAATAGCATATTAGTAAAGAAATATCTAAGCAGCAGATAAAGATGCGACCTCAAAAAGGTCTATTAGATGCAGTCGTATAAAGTGGACATTGAGAGTCAAATACAGAAAGCAAGCCTGAATGGAAATGAACACAGATTTGAGTGAATAGTGCAGAATGAGAAAGTGTCGTCTCGCCTTATCTCCAGTTCCAGTCAACTAGCAATCTTGAAAGAGTTTGCAACATCATCAAAGCCGGCCATTTGATAGGATTCTCACACTGCACCCAATCAATCTGAGGAATACGGCAGCCCAGACATGTAACAAAGCTCAAATAGATTTACAAATGGGGTTGTAGGGGGATAAGCCCTTGCACAGGATTACATATTGATTTTAAACATATAAAAAAGCTTATCATATAAAACCGTAACAACAAAACTGGGGGACCTATGCAGAAATCCCCTGGCGAAAAGGAGCGTCCACTTTCAAATATAACGCCCCGGAGTGCACCGCGTTTGAGGAAAGAAAGAAACAGGGAGAGGGGAGGGCAAAAAAGAGGAATTTGAGAGAAAGCCTGTGTGCATGGCAGGCAGATAAAAAGGGCAAAAAGGATCAATTTGAGGCAGAGAAATAGGAGTCATGCCATATTGTGGAAGGCCTCCATACTTTTCTTTTCCCTCCAGAGCGGAAGGGTTATCATTCAGCTGACATCAACACTCGCCCTGTTTGCTCTGCACCTTTAACCCAATCCCTCTCCTCTTTTCAAGCCGCCTTTACAATTTCTCAAATACTTCCTCGGCTTTCCTGCTGTCCATGGGCTTCTGATGGAATAATGTGTAATGCATCAGGCAGCACGCGTACTGGGATTGAACTGGCAACGTTGACAGCTATAAAACGTCAAGTATAAAAACAGACCAAGGCCGCGCCATGTTAAAAAATTTTTTTATGAAAAAAAAAAAATGTGAATCAAAAAACAGAAACAAATATGAGCCAGCACTATTCTGAAAGCAAAATAAATTAAAACTATGCATAGATCAGCTTTCTTTTTCAAATTTACAACAAACAATTAGCATTTGAAGACAAATCTTAGTTTGACCACACAACTGAAGGTGAGATCAAACACTGGCATCACGGTTAAAATTGGTTTATATTATTATTTTGCTAAGGTTCCATTTTTCCACTTTAGTCAGTCCCAAATGTAAAATTTTACGGCAAATCCATTGAAAATTAAAGACTTGTTAACTTATTTTGCACATTGAATGTTTTCCCCCAATTTTGGGGAATATTGATTTACCGCAATCTTTCAGATTCTTTCGATAAACACGTTTTATGACCTTATGCTTTAATTATTATCGTATGTGAAAATGCTGCAACTACAAAATCGCTGATCAATGGATACTACAATTTATATATCAGCTTTGCTTTTTCCAAGTAGTTTTTATTATATTTGCACAATATAAGCTACATGTTATATTTTATTATCAGTTTAGCACATTGTCTGCTGAGTTTGCTTGACTATATATGCATTCAGAAAAACACTTATCAGTGCCAACAGAACCAACACATGAGCCATCACTGCTCTGATGTCTAACAATTTAGTTCAATGACCAGTTTATAATTCTTGCTATTTAGTGATATAAAATGTATTTATACAGTGCTTTTCTGCTGTAGCTTTAGAAGGAGGGCTAATGCAGAGTTGGAATGTGAACAAGTAATTTTAGATTTCAACACCTTGCATTCGCGGGAATTTTGTTAGATTATTTTTCACCAATTAGAAAGTTTCCTTTTTTGGTTTCTTTTTAAAGACCCTTTAAGATTTCATTTAAAAAAGAAAACCAGTTGAAAGCCTTTCACTATTATAATAATTTGTTCTGAAACAACAAGTTAATCTTGAAAGGTAAGAATGTTATATCCGGATAACTTTGGAGTTGTTTCAAAATAATTTCTCATATTTTTGTATATTCTTATAAATGTCATTCAGTGAGAACAATACAATTCAGGTCCCATGGTTAATATCTCAGCCTCTGGATTGACCCATATGTTCGTATGAGAAGTTAAAAGTAATAGAGATAATAATTAAAATTAAGTAATAGAAAGGTTTTTCTGCTTCAGTAGCTAAAAATCTCAGCAAATATAGCTAGATGCTGCTAACGACTAAACCAGTCATTTTAAGTTAGCAATGAATAAATAAATAAATAAATTTTAAAATGTTTGGTTATTCTATGGGGACCAGAAGAATTAGTTTAATCATTACTGTTTTTTTATAGGCCATAACTGTTAACAGCGTAGAGTACATCTTTTTGCACAGATTCTCATGCTACCTTTAGCTTCAGTCAGTGTGCTGGACTTGTGGAGCTTTGTTTAAAGCTGCCATTTTTTTTAAATGTTATTTTTAGATGATAATTCCACCCCTGCATCAGCGCTCACCACATTATTGACAGAGCAGACGAGTCAAACGAGGTGAGACTGTAGAAACTGATTGTGGTAAGGAAATAAACTGAAGCAGAATGTCCTTATTGAGGAGGCTAAAGTGTGTTAAAAAAATGTAACTACTCTCAAAATTACCATTACATACCTAAAAAAATAAAATAAAATAAGGATTTTTTCATTTGAACTCAGACCCAATTGATCAGCTAATTTCCTTCTTCGTTCTGCGTCCTAGCATGAATATGGAATCTTTAAGCAACAAGATGAAATAACTCCTGATTTTATTACAAAACCCCATCAGTAAAGTACAGTAAACGCAGCCCAGGCATCTCTATGACACACATCCAGGTCTTAAACAGGGCTCATCTCAGCTCTCACAGCCTGATGATTCTCCTCTGCACAGCCACAGGCTCGAGGAGCACCAGGATTTCTCTCTATCAGCGAGAGAGACTGAGCGCTGATAGCAGAAAACCCCGTGTGCGTGCACAGCTCAGCCACCACTCTCCCAATGTCATCAGCTGACCAAGCAAATCAGCAATTACCTGTCTGCATTGCTCGGGCGCGAGAGCCCATCGGGGCCACAAACACGAAAGTGATGCAGGAACCTCCTCAGCAGCAGCTCAGAACTATCTCTGACTCGCTTCAGAAACACCTGACTCTGAATGCCAAGTGCCTAGCCTCATGGGAGAAAGAGAGAGCGAGGGAGATAAAGCTAGAGCGAGAGAGAAAATAAGTGGGAGTGATAATTCAACAGGTAGCCGTGTGTGGACAGATAGGCTTGTTGCATGCAGCAGGGACTGAATTACCCCTGCCGAGGACAGACCCCGTCACCCTTGCACGTCCAGACCAATATTTGGAACTCACTCCATGTTCACTGATAAGTGGACACAAGGCCGAGGCACTTCAGCATCTGAGCATATTATTAGCTTAAGTTCCTGTTATCGGCTTCGCTGTTTAGCGGTATCACAGCGGCTCTCGGTGTGCAGGAATCTTCCAGAAACAAGGCAGAGTGTGTCGGAGTATTGAGATGAAGCGTGTGCATCTGCCATGCCAGGGAGGGAGAGAGCGAGAGAGAGAGAGAGAGAGAGAGAGAGAGTGGCATCGCTGGGCTCTCTGCTTGGCTATTCATGTCCACCGTCAACCTCTCCCAACTAATTAGAATTGATTTATGATGGATCAGCCAGCTTATCAGGTGCAGAAAGAAATTACCATGGCTAGCCAAGGGGTGAGAGGGTCACCATCGAATTGTAAAATCAATTTGCATTGATTGCAAAAGGTTCATTTTGCGAAAGAGGACACAGTCAAAGGGATTAAACTTAACCAGACAACTTTGATACAACACAATAGGCTTTATTTTTGACTTTCCTTCGCTGCCTGTAGAACACACTCTAGAATGGTCTACAAGCAGACAGGTCTGGGGGCCTGGGGCACATCACAGAGATTTAATATCGATGTGGAGCTGACTTCTGCACTCGTGTCTGTGATACCTGGGATTCTACTCCTGTAGTTTGGGTTTTGAAAAGTGAGCTCAATCGGGCCGGAGCCACATCAGAGGTGTCAAAGAGCACATAATGGGCAGCTTTAATTAATCAGAAAAGGATCTTTTGTCTTTCCCACTGCCCCCTCCCCGAATCCCTCTTTCACTTACCTTCGATGGCCAGCATTGCCCTTAATTCCCGGTTCAGCAGCTCGAAGCGCCTCTCCAGATCGTGTTCCTTCTCCCTGGGCAAGTTGTAAAAGTTCATCAATATGTTAATTACTAAATCATTAAACACTTAAAGAAACCTTTAATAAACATTGATTGCTGAACTCACCAACACCTTCCCAAGCTCACATTAATCTACTGCAAATAAGCGATACACAAACCAGAACAGAGGTGTCCCAGAGCGACAGAGCCACACCGGGGTGGGCATCGGGGAAAAAAAAGGCATGCGGGTGGGGTATCGCAGAGCAAATTACATTTCACCACTTTCAAATGTATTGGAAATGAGCTAACTCTGTCCCTAATAGAATTCGTCCTTCACAGCCTGTTCAGAGACACGAGAAGAAATGAAAGGAGAAATTATCAAGCCCTTTAATTGAGCTTTTAAAAAGCCTCTTTCCACTGATGTAATGAGACTAGAATACTTCTATCTGTTATTGGTGAAAGCTTTGAAACGCTCTCTCTATGAGGAATGAGCGGGACCCAGATTTCTGTACAGCTCTCACTTTTCAAGAAAGAAAAGAAAGGGCGACAATTTTATCTTTTGAGGCAATAAACAATGTGAGAATAGTTCAAATGAGGAAACGTTTTTGGGTGACTGTAATAAGACATCTTTGTTGGAGAACGATGCCATTTTTGTCAACTCATTTTTTTGAAGAGGGGGTTGGTCCAATTCTCATAATGGCTAGAATAATGCGTTCTTTGAAATCACATTATTGCCGAGGCGTCAGTTCTGATATGACGTTTGTGGGCTTTAGGGACGGTGGAAGTGAATGAGGGGCCCGACCTTCAGACTAGCCTATGCTCTCCTGGGAAAATGAGTTCAAGTGTACATCTTCACATACTGAGAGAGAGAGAGAGAGAGAGAGAGAGAGAGAAGAGAGGAGAGAGAGAGGAGAGAGAGAGAGAGAAGAGAGAGAGATAGATTCGAGAGAGAGACGAGAGAGAGAGAGAGACGAAGAGAAGGAGAGAGAACGAGAGAGAGAGAGCGAGAACGGAGAGAGAGAGAGATATAGAATAGATGAGAGAGAGAGAGAGAACGAGAGAGAGAGAAGAGAGAAGAGAGTGAGAGAGAGAGAACGAGAGAGAGAGAGAGACGAGAGAGAGAGAGAACGAGAGAGAGAGAGAACGATATAGAGAGGAGAGTACGAGAGAGATCGAATGATCGAACTAAGAGAGAGGAAGAGAGAGATAGAGCACGATATCGAGAGAGAACGAGAGAGAGAGAGAGAGAACGAAAGAGAGAGAGAGAGAGAGAGAGAGAGAGACTCACAGTAGAGAGAGCTGGTTCTGCCGGCGGATGAGAGCGTTCTTCTTATTGACCAGCATGAACCATTCCTGCATCATGGACTCCTCCTCTTCCTTGTTATTGCCTGAAGAGACACAACAATCGAAGACGATCATTAAAGCTTACTTAGAGTTTCAGAATAAATTTTCTAACAGAAAACCATCAATTAATTAATAGTAATATTAATTAAAAGTCTGTATAGCCATAATTTTTTTATTTGTGATTTTATATATATATATATATATATATATATATATATATATATATATATATATATATATATATATATATGTAATAGATTTTATAGCATCTATTATATTTCTTTAATTTATCTACTACACTAATTTAATTGATGAAGCTATAACATAATACTTTATTTTTCAAAGTTGGACTTTTTTTTAAACAAACTAAGGGACATGTTAAGTGCCAGCTTGTCAATATTTATATAATACATAATGTTAAGTGAAATGTTTTAGCATCCTAATGTTATATGATCAAAAACACTGTCATTAAAAGAACGGCTTTGTTATTTAATCCTGCCGGTGCTCTTTAGATATGCTTTCATGGACACACACTAGAGCTTTTCTAACACTTCCAAAGAGTGTAAGGGGCATCAAATAAGATTATCAGACTGACACACACACGTTAGGAATCCCATCTAGACGAGTGTGTTGAGTAGAGCTGCACCTGAAAGACTCTTCTGGAAACAGTAATGCGTCTGGATTAGAGCAGGATTAATGCAAGCAGACTGGGATTAAAGCCTCAGTGCAGACTCAGAGCTTCAGATCCGCTCTACTGTACACCTTCTGAATGTGTTCTTAACATCTGCAGAGCCCGAGGCCTGTCGTATATGTGCACACGCACAAGCTCTGAAACTACAGGTGGGGCTATCCTGTTGCTCAGCAGCGCTACAGTATGAATGAACTCCATAACATGACAATAATCAACCGTTAAAAGAAAGATCGTTGCTTTCTAAAACAAAAAGAAATATGATTTGAAGTGAAAACCCTCAAACAATTTCTTGTCCTTGCCATAACTTGCATTAAAAAATATAAGAAAAAATGTATTGCAGAAATGGAAAAACCTCAAATGATAAAAAGTTTTTTTTCATTCTTGTTTCAAAATGTTTAAAATTAATTTATTTTATGAGATTTCAGTTCCCTGTTTTTGTTTCACAAACGTTTATCACAAACATTGTTTTTTAATTTTTATGTCACTCTAAAAGTCTTATACATGATCTAATTTGGAGGAGTAAGTGCCAAACTGTTGACTGTATCGCTTTTATACACGTTTAATCCTAACCGAGAAAACATTTGAAAAAAAAAAATGTTTTTAATAGCATTTCAGAAAATTTGCTGTATCAACAAAGTGGAAGTTGACAGATACAAACACTGCTACGGCCTACTTTTTTACCATGGCAACGGTCACCTAGGCTAATTGTTAAAGTTCTAATTAGATGTTTATTCAAACTAAAAGGGAATTTGTTGTGCTGTTTAATAGGTGAGCGTTGGAGGGCAGGCTATGAACACAATAGAGGTTGTCAATCAATGTATTTAAAAGACAACAAATCTTGGAACACAATTTATTATGTTACTACTAGCATTTCGTTTTTTTCCCTGGCAGAATGAACATAAGGTGTCAATTAAACGTTGATTATGCGTAATTTACTTTTGGGGATGTCTGAGACTTGTCAAATGTGTGTAATACTGTGTTCTTTTTTTCTTAAGTACACAGAACGTTCCACAGAAATTTTACATTGAGTGAATTTTGTCTTCACCAAATTTGACTCAACAAACATTTTTTAACTGACTCAACATCACTGGTTCACAGCTCGACAAAACATTTGACTGAGCATACTTTTTAAAATCCAGTTAACAACAGTCACTGAGAATTAGGAAATATGAATTCAATCAACAACTCAACAAAAATTCAGCCATCTGAAAATGATGGCTTTAGAAACAATAGAGTAAAACCAGTTGGATTTTTAGAGTGAATCAGGGAAACGCAAATCGAAGTTTAATAGCAGTAAAAGGTCTGATGTTTTGTCGAGCGAGTGGCAGCATGTGGATTGAGAAGTTGATTTGACGTCATCAGAAACCAAAGGAAAGCAGACACTGCTGGGGTTAGGTCGTTTGGGCCAAGGGGGAAACCGGTTAAGTGGCTTCAGAAAGAATGACTCCAATGTCAGGATTCTGAGCATTTTTGTGACACTAATTATGTCTTTGAAGAGGGATGAAAGAGGAGAAAAGATGAAAGATCCTTTAAGCTTATGTAATCATATCAGCTCCTCTCGGCTCGTGTGATACCTGTCTGTTCCTGACAGCATCAACAACAGCATTACCTTCTGAACACAAACACTAACACAAGCACTTCCAGATCAACTTGGAGGAGTATTAGGATGTCACACCATTAAATAAAGACACGGGTTTGAGAACCAACATTAGAATGAAGCTCAGATTGAGAAAAAAGTAGGAACAAGGACCATTTGCTTTAACGGCATATGAAATGCTAAAAACATTTTTTAACCAACTTTATAGTGTCATGACTATAATTTGAATGCTTTTCAAACCACATCCACTTAAAATAAAAATGGTACATTTAAATGGAAACAATCACAATTATGGAGATCTGTGTGGCAAAATTTTAGTGGAATTCAGACATAAAACTAGCTGATTTAAAGCTACACAAGAAAAAGAGAGTGAAATAATATTACAATTAGTGTAGAATAGTGGCATTAAATGGTGTCCATTTATTTATTTAGCCAAAGGGCAACACTTTACTATAGAACTAAAAACATATGTTCCTCAGGATGTTTTAGCCAATCAGACTCCAACAGAGCTTCCTGATACTGGTGAATTCAAATATGGCTTACAACTCTACAGGCAGCATTTTAGAACTAATAAAAATCATCAAGAGTGAAGATGTGACGAGGGTACATAATCAAAATGTTATGTCTAAGGTAGATGGTGTTGTGGTCCTTATATTTAAATAATTATCCTTATTTTTTATATCTGTTTTAAAAATGTTACAGATACAGTAGTACTACTTCAAAGCATTTTAAAGTTATCTGGCAGGAAACGTATTTAAACTGTATTCAAAGGAGGCGCAGGGGAAAGGTGAGATGTGTAGGGGAAAAGTCAGCTGTGGACATCAGTGAGATGGCCAGAGGGGGCTCTAGTGAGCAACCAGTAACTCTCTGCATTCAACTGCAACATGGACAGAAGTTGATGCTGATGCCATTGAACTCTTGAGTTCAGACTGCGTCATAAGAGTTTAAAAGATGAAAACACAGTTTGCATTGAGACGAGGGAAGAGGCAGCGAACATCCTCAGCGCCAGAGTTACCGGCTGATAAAGGACGACCAGAACTTTGAGTGTAGAATACTTATGCATGAGAACAAAAACACAAAAAACTTTATTCTTCATTGGTTGATTACTTTTTTACTTTATGAATAACATTATGTTTTATAAAACATTGAATAAGTGATTATTTCAAATGTATTGATTGCAAGGACAACTAAGTTTTTATTTTAAACAGTTTTAAGACTGAGAACATTTTTTAAAGAAGAGACCACAAAAGGGTCTTCTGACCAAGTTTTAAGCAACTAAATGTTAAGAACTTAGGGCAGACATAATCTATCCTGAGAATAATACATGAAATGGTTGAAGGCCTAAAGGATTACCATAAAACAATAGCAACACAAAACCCCAGAATGAGTTTGCAAACATCAATACCTATTTACACCATTTTAACCCCTTTTTGTATTTACAGCATACTTAAGCAGCTTGAATTAATAAAATAAAAAACCTGTAAACACTAACACAACACAGACTTAATCAGCATACTATTTATGATCTTGACTATAAGGGATTAAAAAAAACTAAACTAAAAAAAGTCAAACCCAGGCACCAAGATGTTGATTTAAACTAGAATTCTAAACTAACCAATCAGAAGCCAAAAGCAATTTATTTAAATAGCAGCCAGTTGTGTGCGACAGAGGGTGGACCTTCAGTAAAAGTCTTAGGTTGGATCTTTTCCCATCATGCTGTTGTCTGGCACCATGTGACCGTGACGCTCGTCATGTGAGAGAGACAAATCCTCTAAGCAGAACAAAGGCCTGTGGCTCGCCGGGCCTCCACCAGGGGAGCCGCTCTCATGTCTCCCAGCACCAGATGTGTCAAAAACATTCTCTATCTGACCACAACCGCGAGTAGACAGGGGGTGCGGGGAGAGGGATTTAGGAATCAAGCCTGGATTATTGTAGTCAACTTTTAAATAGTGCAGCTCGGAAGGGATAAAGTGTGCAGTGACAGGTCATTGTAGCGACGCACAGTCAAATGAAACAAGCAAATAATAAATGGTAATATCAAGCTTGTGTGACATTGTAAGGGAACGAGGGATTAGTAGCCACATCTTAGAGGCCATTCCCTAAGCTTCAGCGGTGACGGAGCCCTGCCAGCAGGAAAGAAGTCCTGCCCTGAAACGAACATGCACACTCTTGCATTCTACAGATCCAGCACTTCAACCATGACCTTTGTGAAACAACGAGAAAGCAACTGACCTCTGAAGCTAATGACAAACATAAGATGTAATTAATATTTGATCGAATGCAACATTTTTTGTTTTCATTTATGAATAACAACAGAATTTGACTACTCTATCAAAATCTTTTTCTGTTTTTTTTTTATACCATAAGGCAGAGCAAAATACAGCAGGACAAAACAATGCAGCATACAAACATGACATATGATACTAATAAATGTCCTGCAGGCTCAACACATGCAAGTGCAGCTTTACTTCCTGCCTCTAATATACCATCCGATCTCATAAAAGGTACAATGATTCAAAATTAATATGAGGAGTTTGATTCCAAAATGCAACAAACACCATTAAAACCAAATCTGCACCAAATCTGATGTCTACTTTGATCACAACCGATAAGCCAGTTCTGTTTCTTCTCCTGTTTCTTCATAAAGAAAACACATTGTTTTGGAATCAAACTCATTAACAAAACGAATTACTAACACAACAGAAGAGAAAAGATACAAAGGTGCAATATAAGATTTCACAAAGTGCAAAAGCAGATCATTGAGATTTTATTAATTTCTAAATAGAGTTGACATCATTTTCCAACTAATTAGCATACATCACATTATAGAGTTTAGGCATTTACCTCAAATTAATTCTACATTATTTGAAATTATTAGCCAAGGGAAATACAATGGCTAAGCATTTTATATGAATTTTTAAACTATGACGAGGAGACAAAGAACCGTGCGAAGCGAAGCTGATCCTAAAGTCGCGCAAGGATACATACATAGTGATTTGACCGAACCGGTACTACGTGTGGTATATCGAAAAATATACAACACCTAGCAGCCCATCAGAATCCAGATGCATGCTTTTACACTGGAGTATTATTTAAAAAAAATATGATAAATAATGAATCCATTTCTATCTTTAAGCATCTTGAACTACATCAACAGAAACCTAACAGAATAATTGTGAGATTCAAAGAAGGCGTCATATACAGTAATTCAAGAGATGCGTTCATATAACTCATCCAAAACACACAAACAGATGCTAAAAGATTTGAGGCTGGTCTGCTAGGCCTGAGGGTCTGTGCTCGCGCCGAGCTGATCAGGCTTCTTCAGCCCAATCAGATTAAGATAATCATCTCAGAACAGCCATTCAAAACAGATAGCATTAATGAAATCCTCACACATTTGCTCCTCATGCCTGCTAACCTTTAATGATTATTTACGGTACACACAAACAAAACAAACCTGGAGTCACTCAAATGCAAAGTTTCATGCAATACTACTCCTTGGATAATATTGTATGGGTAATATTAACCTTTAATAATAGCAAAAATGATTACACAGGCCCCAGAATTAAATCGGTGGAACTGTGTTTTACGAATCTACTCTACCGATAAATATCTCCCAAAGTTGGCAAGAAGTAACAAAAAAGATTATTTTCCATTTTCAAGGCATGTAATTAGGACAAACACTGTGAACAGCAAATTAATTATGTGAATTAAAAGTTCTCCTTAGCTTTTAAATTAGAACCTTGTTTAGATATTTACCGAATGATAAAAAGCAAATGACTCTGAAGTAACGTCCACAACAGGGGGATTGATTTGCTTGGCATTTTGTTTAATTACAAAATTCCCCCTCATTTGATTTAGATAAAAATCTCTCTAAAGCTTTGAGAAAGCAGAACAATTACAAATTAATCCCGAGTCCTGCTAAGAGCTCGGTGTCTTTACTGAAGGGAAAGAACACACACACGCACGCACAGGCTGGGGGTAGAGAAGAGGCCATAAAGAAAAGAAAAAGAAAAGAAATATATTAAACCCTGTGATCACAGCAAGCTCTTCTCATTCCTTATCCAGCCGGTTTCTGTTTAATCCAATAGCCAGTAATCCAATTTGTCTATCGGAGTTTGAAGGGGAAGATCTCCAATCCTCCACCACAAGTCACTTTTTGAACATTTACCATTTATTTTAAGTTGTCCTCTGTCTTTTATTTTGTGCGTCTGACAGCAGTTCCCTTTGTTTTTGTTGTTTTCAGGAGTTAAAATCCATGAAAAAAACCCCAACAGATAACAGAAGACGAACAAGGTTTCGTGTGATTGAGAGGAAGCTCATTAAGGCCCAGTCAGAGAGTTTTTTGAATATGCATGAAGGCAATAATCAGATCTTCCCTCGTCACTGAAGGAGAGAGCGGCGAGTACAAAAGGATTGATTTAATTACTCTGAGTGGCTCTGCAATGTGGAGAAGTCTTGTTAGCGTGGGCTGAAAGGGCCGCTCGCCTTGCGCCGCTCTGATGGAGGCTAGTTTAGTTTTGACCACAATGCCTAATCTCAGGATAAAGCCGCAGCTTTTGTGCTGTAAGACGCCCATCGCTGGCTTCAAAATGGAGCAAACACATTTCCCTTGTTTAAGATAGCCAAGTTAACCACTAACCTCTTCCTTGATTTGCTATTTATCTTCTTTTAGTAACCAGAAAAAAAAACTAAATACTTACAAAAACAGAGATTAAATCAGAATGAAATCTTCCACGTGATGCAAATACAGGAATTAAAATATAAAACTAAGTTAACAAAAACAAAAAAATCAAAGATGTAAACAAAAACTAATCAGATTGCATGTTTTGTAAAATGATTGAATTGCATGTTTGCATAACGGGACAATAGCGTTTAAAGCACATTACTATTTAATTCATGGCTAAAAGTGTCTCATAAGTAGGATTTCAATTGCCAGTGGCGTTATTGACCTTCAACTGCTTGCTTTGGAGCTTATGAGGATGAATTCATAAGCGGAGCAGCCTCGTAGTAGAGTCAGAAGAACGGCAGGAGGAAAGCAGGATCTTTTTAAGTCGCCCTTAATGACAGAAAAGTCATGGCTATACATACAGCGTTATCGTCCAGGCTTTCATGTAATTGTTTGAACGTTGAGCAAGGGACTAACAGAAGATAGGCCGTAATACTGGTCTCACACCCGCCCCTGAGCGCTGCTAACACAAACAAGACTCTGCAAACAGCCAGAGATCAGCAGCTAATAGCTCACACCTCGCTCTTCATGTCCAGGTTTGGCATGTGAGGATAGCAAACAAACGCTACATAATAGATTTTCCTCTTCATATTACAATGTAGAATCGATTTTCCACCTTCATCAAAATATACAGTGCCACTGAGTTCAAAATGGTGTTGATATTGTCTTTTTGGTTTCAGCAGTGGGAATCGCAAATGCATCCGCTGCTATCCTCTACTCTATTAAATTGAGTTTGCATTCTCCCTCCTTTTTGATCAATAAACATTATCAGAGGCTGACAGACTATCAGCAAGCGCTGGTCTTTTCTTGCTTCTTAATCCCTGGGCCGACTGTCCACTATCACAGCTCCACGAGGAGCGCAACAGCCAAGACGGCAGTTTACATTACAAAACATCCATTTCAGCTCTCTCCAAACAGCGCTTGCTGATGCAAAACTGATAGAGAGCAGCAAAATGAATGAAAAGATGCTTGATGGATGGAAAGGTTTTTTTATTACATCACTCTGAGTGTGGTCCAACCAATAGATTTTATACATATTTATATAAATATATAATAAACATTTCAGGTCTCTATGTTTTGTTTTTTGAGAGAAATGTGATTTTAAAATTGTAAAATATTTTCTGTAAAATGTTGTATGTTTGCATATTACAATTCTATATTATAACAATGATTAAAATATTACAAGATCGTTACAAGATATAGTAACGATAACAATTCCTTAGATTTATTTCTTAAATGTAAAAAAAATGTTACGCAAGACAAAATCACAGGTTTGGACAGAACTTCATTCAATACAATTTGTTCTGCTTAAATAAAAAAAATTTATGAAATCATAATTTAAAATCTGTCTTTGTTGTAAACAATGAAAATAATATGTCTAAATATAAAGGAAATGAAAATAAATTGTCCAAAGTATAGTGAAATATTATTTTAACTGTATTACTTCAACAGACAAAGCATTCATTACCTTAAACGCTTTTTATGATCTTTTTTTGTCCGGAATCGACAATTTTTATACTTTTTCCAGGCAAATTATTAAAAAGGTTATTTGTCGAACAGTTAAAAATATTTAACAAAAACCAGTGCACGTAAAAAGTTTTGTTAGTATCTTTATACACTTATTTTTTAAGTTATGATGAAATATAAATGGGTTTTCTCAAAAAAAAAAAGCAAATTCTAATTTGAATAATAAATCTACACAAAAACAGTACAACTCCGTCATTGGTGTAAAATAACAATGTTAGAACATAACACTAAAGTATTGTAACTTTAAAACCCAAGACTATACTATAATAACTTAAACAACATCATCACCATCTTCATCATCATCAGGGTGAACTGCTGGAGTGAGAGCTGCTCTCCTTCTTCTTGTTCCTATTTTGACACATACTATCATTTTCCTTCTATGAGCCACTTTAACCCTGCTATTGGGAGTGCTGAACACAGGGCTAGAATCAAGGGCCTTTGGAAAAAGCAGAGTACTTCATGTAATTAAAGCTGGGTGAGAGGCAGATGAGAGCGCTAAAAAAAAGATCACCTGGTGAAGCTCTCCGCAAAGGTGTTTCATTAAAAGCCTTTTACCACACAAGCAGGGCACAATGTGGGGACGGCGTAGTTTTGCACTTGTACTCAACAGGCCCTCAGAGCAGTGGCTCAGATGAGAGCAGAAACCTATCCCGCTTAATAATCTCATAACAAAAGCTAAAAGACATCATCCTATTAACTAGCGGTCTCCAGCGCTAATGGCAGCTACTGGCCTCTGTATAGAGAAATCAGCGTTAAAAGTAGAACAGCCGGCAGGAGACTCGGTCAGTCGAAGACCCATTTATCTGTGTTCTCTCATTTAGGAGCTGTCAGTGATATCATGAACCTCGAAGATATCGACAAAAAACAAAACTGTTCTGATGGCGGCATCCACAAAGACAACTCTGGCTATCATTTGATTCTCACCAATCACTCGGAAGAGGAATGTTAGTGACACCTCCCTCTTTCCCCCCAGCACCTCCAACTCCTTGTTGCACATTTTACCTCTTTTCTTTTCTTCTTTCCTCTGTCCTTTCTTTCTCAGGGGGAATATTAAAGGAGTGAGCTGGCTGAAAGGCATCGAGTCGCTGACACAAAAAGCGCTCAAAATTCTCATTTGGTTGTCTTTATTTTGCTAGCGCCATGTGGTCCTTGAAGATGTTGAAAACACGGGAAGCGGAGGAAAGATCAGAGCCGGCTCATTAGCATTGGGACAGAACTGGAGAGGCAGCGCTGTATAGTGGGCCCTACTCTAGAGCTCCAGAGAGAGCGGTTGGTGGTAAGCTCCCGCTTTCATTGTGCTTTTGTCTTTCCTCAGAGTCTACCTCACAGCGGGGCGACACGCTAGCCCCAGGTTACACAAGGGAATTATGTAGAAAAAATGAATTTGACCAAGGTGGAGAGGACTCGGACAGTCAGGCACAGGCTGCAAAGATGATGATATTGGGTCGGAAGACGCACAAAGAGTTTCTTTTGAACTCTTTTGTTGGGTCTATTCACGAGAACATTTCAAAAACCCTTCAGACCACAAATGATCTCCAACATATTACATGCAACAGTTCAGCCCAAGAGGTTTGTTTTGAGAACAGAATCTGTATCTGCGAACTAAATATCCTAGATAGTGATGGAGGAAGGAAACCATCCTCTGTAACCCATCTTCTTCTCACCTGCACCTTTCACAGTAATCTCAAAATGGATAAAAGTCTAGTTGCATGGGTTTATCAGGGTAAAACCTGCTGGCTCGTCTGCTATCTTGGATGATGACCCTGAAGAATGTCAACAGCTCATTTCCAGAAAACTTGAATGAGCTTCCTCAAGTCTTCACAATCTCCTTGATTTAAATACCAAGGCTGAATTCCATTTCTCTCCCTTGGGCCTAACCCTTAGCGATTAGCCCTTCCCCTTTCCTTTGAAAAAAAAAAAGTGCTAAGCAGAAGGGCTGCAAATTGTATGAATTGGAACATCACAGTGAAACCATAAAAAAAAATACCCTACATATAAACATGTGCCATACACGAGTCTACTGTGTAACGTTAACGCATTATCCATTTACAACTAGCTATTATTTATATAGTTATTGCCCATTTATTTTTATATATTTGTATATTAACTTATTCCGACCCGCATAAAAACTTATGACATGAAATATAATAAAACATTTAAATCTTAATAATACAATAATTCCATGTTGAACAAAATTGTATGTCTCATAAGCGAATCTACTGTGTAACTTGACTGTTATACTTTCTGTTACTTTTCCAACCTAGATATGTAGTTGTGACATGAAAACTTAAAACGATAAATGAAACAATTTACTTTTATAAATGTAAAAGTAATTACTTACATTTATGGCTCTTTTTTGTCGTATTGTCAGCCATTTTGAATAAAGAAAACTGTTCAAGCATCGCGTGTTGCATGTTGGAAAATCTGTAAGTGTGGGTCCAACCACTGAAGTGGTATACTTCCCTTAAATAAAGCCCTAACCCTTAGTTCAAAAGAGAACTGGGACACCCTTACACCTCGCGTGAACGTGCAAAATGGAGGCTTAGGGGTAACCGTTAGGGCCAAGGAAGAGACCTGGAACTCAGCCTAAATCTCTCCAACTTTATAGAAAAACATTCACAACGGATTCTTTCAAGGCTGCACTTCCACTCTGAAACTATTTTCTGAGAGTGTGTTATTTAAACTCAAACAGCAGCTCTCAGCATCAGACCTTTTACTTTTAAGTGCTGTATGCCATTTGTAAAGGCTAATGTTACCATTTTAAATCGTCCAACAAACTCCACTTGATTACTTTCAAGCTGCTTTCCTCAAGTTTGTCCAATTACACTCCATGAAAGTGCTTTTAAAAAAAATTACAGCTATATATTACAATTAAATAGATACAGCTAATGCCATGCAAATTGCAGTAATTGCAAGAATATACGTTAACAACTTGAGGGTGGGGGATAAGTGGCTTAAATTGTTTTGCTCTTAATATATGAACTAATATTTGTACACAGATGACAAAAAATGTTGGTCCCTTAACGAAAAAAAAAATTAATTTAATTTGAGAAATAATTTGTGATTCTGCAAATGTAAAAATGTGTGTTGTCCTGAAAGGAGTTACTCAAAAATATAAACTGCATAACATTTCTTTTTAGAACACACATCTGCTTGACACTCTGGCCTCCAAAAAGAGACCCAGACCAGATGTTACCGAAATGATCAACATGCAAAGCAACAATAGATTCAGGGGGAGGGAGAGAGAGCAGAATAAATTAATGGCAAATTTCTCTGGCTTTGATGGAATTAGCGGCACTTCTATTCTCAATGTGCCATGTGAATATCCTTGCGTTAAATGTTTTCCCCAATTCTCTCTCTCTCTCTTTCTCCCTCTATCCCCTTTTCCCCCTTTTTGACAAGGCCACCCAGCAGAAAGCAACTGATGCAAAACCCCCAAGTAATCCCTGTGTTTATCTCTCCACTGTGGTAAGTCTGAACACAGACCCCATTATCTGACGGATTTGAGCAAACTTTCATTTATTTGTTGGCCTTGGGTATTCTCTTTCTTCGACTTCGATGCCTGAGTTTAGGATCCCCTGATTCCACTATTGCAATGTAAATAGATTTGCATAGCGTCTCAATGCATCTCGCTGAGGTACTGATTAGCTGACAGAGGGGAGGTCTGGCTGCAAGGGGTGTTGGGGGACCAGGCAGACATGGACATGTAAAAAGGTGCCTTCCAGGAGGGAGAAGTGAGTACATACATATGTATCTGTGACTCCACAAAATGCTAAACTCTGCTTGAATTCATGCCTCCATCTCTTTCACCAAAAATAACGAAGTTAGGCTCAACTTGGTTAGTCTGCTTGAAACCACAAATAAACAAACTAGCCAATGGGAATTCAACAAACACTTTGCACACTTTTTCACAAAAGTACATGGTCAAATTTGATCAGTGAGTGTGAATGGTTTACGCATTTCCTCAAGATTGTCCATTTTTAATTTTCATCAAAAGGCAAAGTGCCACTTATCCTATATATATATATATATATATATATATATGTGATTTTAAGCTCTAAGAGGACATCAAACTACTGCAAAACTCTGCTGGATGAAGCATTCCATTTAAAACATTTTATTATTAAGGATTGACAACACTAATTCTATCAATAAGACATGCGCCTAATCAATAATCGTGACCATCAGAAATCAACAGAAAGTCTTTGCAACTACTAAATGGAGGCTGGGTGTACCCAACCTACTTGAAATGCAATCATTTTGTTAAACCATTAGTGTTGCGCTATTCAGCAGAATCTCTGTTATCTCATTTAGTTGTTATCTCATTTAGTTAAGACCTGCTCTACCACTGTTTACATTCTAGAGGTGTGAAATTGTGGGGGGTTATCAGAACTTCAGCACCCCTCCGTTTACATTCACACTAAACCCCTGACAGATGCTGAAATCTCTGCAGAGACGACAAATTAGCACAAGCTGCGAGGTCCTGGCAACACCTGCAGAATGTTTTTCTTACTAATATATGATTTGCTTTTATTTGCTTAATCCCTTTCACAAGTAAACGTCTGAGGAAACGATTGCTGTGGGCGAAACACATCAGCTGCCCCCTGAGATTTGCAGCCTTTCAAAGGACAAAAGCAACATATTTCACGGCATCTCATGAAACGCAACACAACAGAACACAATTAGGTCACACATTTTTTTCTGTGTGTGGAAGAAAGTCTTGACAAAATTGTGTTAGGAAATCTGACATTTTAATCCACTGTGAGGACGACACAAAATGATTTTAATATTAAGAAAGAAATAAAAATGGATTGAATAAAGACAGCTTTTTCCTCAAATTCAACATTGAAATAATAGAATTAAAAATACAGGTACATATGAAAAAGTAAAAATCTAATAATTATGGATTGCCAAGAAACTAAAAAGAAAGGCTCACACTTCTCCAAGTAAAAGAAAACAGGCTAGCTGAGTGCAGAGGTGGGTTGTAGTCATTTCCCTCCTGCAGTGTGCCTTTGCATAATTTGCCCCTCCTCCCTCATAAAAGAGTTTGGTTTGTCTCCCCGGGCCATGTGTTAGAACAAATTTGAGTAGTGTCATATTGCACGTATTTCAACAAGGCCAATATGGTTCCCGCCCAATCTGCTTAATGAATTAAGCTGAGGAGAGTAATGGATGTGCTAACACCATTAGCCGCCTTCCACACATCTGCATTGTGGATTCTGGCGTTTTCTTCCCCCCCTTTCTAACCCACCCATTTTCCACTCTCTTTCTCTCTTCAGGTTTGCTTAAGGACAAATTGATAATGAGCCTCCTCCCTACAGTAACTATAAAAGTAGCTTCCCTCGCTATCTCCCCATCTCATCTAAGCGGCTAACAGCAGAACAATAGCATTTAAATGGTCATTTCCATTAGCTCAAATGAAGTGCTTTGGGTGTCGTTAGCGTGTTTTAGCATGCTAAAGGTGGGTTGGGGAGAGAGCCGGTGTTCTGATAAGGTTCAGGTAGTACGCTAGAGGAATGTGTAGCCTAGAGAGGCCCATACAAAGGGAAATGAACAACTACTGAGCTAGCATAGCAGGGCTGTTAGCACGTGAATGGCCCTAATTACAGGCCAACCCCACATCATTACACTTAATTGTAAAGTGTGTCTTAATCAGTTTCCATATGAAAAGGTCTATTAATTAAGTGCATGACTGAAATTCAATTATGTTGTCAGGAGACAATTTGTAAACCAAATAATGATCAATTATGCAAACGGAGTCCCATGCAGCCAAACTGTTTTGCTAAGCCTTTTAAATATGTAGAACTTCCTGGAAAATCCAAAACAAGTGAAGTACTACTTAGAAGCCGAACTTAAATAAATTTCAAAGTGGTCATTGGCTTCTTTAACTTAAAAGTGTGACTGAAATGCCCTTGAATTGTATTTGACAGAATAAAGCAGAGTATTATAATCATGGGTTGCGAGTTCAAAACATTTCTAATCTACTCTCCACTGTCCTCTACAAAAGAATGAAGAAAATCCCTTAAAATGAAAAAGACACACAAACGCAGGCAAACAACAAAAACGCTAAAGTACAGAATAGAGCCCAACAGATCACTGAGGTCTTGGCTGGCGCTGTGGAGAGCGGCTCTGTTTCTCTGCGCGTATGAAGCCGCAGTGGCATGGCACTAGCTGCTTTTGGCTGGGTCTTACTGGAATGGTAGTCAAAGGGGGGAAAGATGAAAAGCCCTCAAGATGCTACAATAAAGGAGAGATTATAATAAGCGCCATCATTGTGCTACTTTTGAAAATGTTAATCAGGCATATCACTGCCTGCCTGCAATGCCACATGTAGCAGCATTTAACTTAACTTCACAAACACAATTTAGAGGACAGCAAGGCCAGTGCAAAACACACAGGGAGTGAAGGATGCAAAAACAAACAAGGATGGAGAGAGAGAGAGAGGGGGGGGGTCAATTGTGGCTCTTCTCGATTACTGTTCAGTTCTAAAATCAAAATGACGTGTTTTTTAATGCAGGCTCTGTGGCCTGCAACCAACAAACCCTCCCCCAAAACACCCCCTTCGCAGACACTATCCACCCTGTGCGTTTTATCTTAAGATTCTCAGACAATGCCTGGAGGATCCCCTTCTCTAATCTTCCTTAAAATCCTCTTTCATCCAACTGTTAAAGAATGTTTGAAAGCCTGACACCGGACCAAAAAAACCTCTTCACATCTGGGAAAAGCTTTTGGAGGGAGGGGTTGCTGATCGGGGGGTTGAATGCAAAGTCAATGCAACTGAACTAATTAAATTGTTTTTGGCTCTTTAATGTTCAAATGGTTGTAAAGATTAAAAACTGGATGATAACGATCATTACGTCTTCAGATCTGAATGCATTTAGGCTGACCTGTTTATATTACTGTAGGTCGCAGGACATCAAGACATTCTATGGTGCACATGGTCCGGTAAGTATTAAACCCAGGGGGAAGAACAAAGCCAGCAAAAGCCAGCAGCTGAAAACAGACCATTCTGATGTTAACCAGCACTTGAAGTCGAGCACATAGTCCTGCACTAAAGCTAAATAGGCGGTCACCTCCTGATCCAACGCCGGCCTTTGGTCGTGCCGATAAAAGCCATCCTTATGAGTCGAATTCCTGCGTTTGTTTCCAGGCTTACTTTTCCCGCTACTCACAGTGCACGCTTAGCAGGAAGGCTAAACGAGGTCTTTGGTCTTTAAAATTAGAGTGGACAAGCCATCGAGCTAGCATGCAAATCCCATGAAGCAGAAAGAATAGGACGGAGGGAGAAGACGGAGAAAAAAGGGAATTGAAAAAGAAACAAGAGAAGAGCAGATGAGAAAGGAAGAAAAAGAGTTTACACCGATAGAAGCCAGTGAAGACATCACGAAACCAGTGTCTCTCCCAAAACCGGGGCCAGTATTATACTCTAAACACTTTTGCTTCTCTTTCTGTGGAAAGATTATACTGGTTATCCTATTAATGCAGCTGAAATGCCATTCTAGTGTCTTTAAGCTCTTGCATAGGAGGTCAAGAGGACTATGCCACCGCTTACAAGCATGCTGCGGATGTAATCTTCCCAAAGTTACAATAATTAATGTTAAGCTTCTTTAGCAATACGTTTCTGAAAGAAGTTGCCTGATAATATACTTAAAGCTGTGTTAGCTGTTAGCTGTTGTCTGAGCACGGAGAGCACTTCCCAATGCGACTCACGTAGACGAGCTTAAATCTTTAGTCAAACTAAGGGCCTGGTTTCAAGCATGTTGCCTTAGCCACACGAGCAATTCCATTTCAGTCTTGGTGGAGCTGAGATCTATAAATGCAGACACTCAGGCAATTATTTCTGCATGGCCACCACTGCTTTGGAATGTGGGTAGCGAGAATTAATGTGGGAAAACTGAGGGGAGGGGAAACCAAAAAAGGAATGGACATTTTTCCTCTGAAGTATAAACAGGTTCAAGAAGCCTAGAATAGTCCGGCCACATCGCTAGGAATTAAACACATTTATCAGGCCTCTTCTGACAGCACTGCACATCTGTTTTGTTCCGGCAGAGGCTGTGATGGCTTGTCTGTAAACTGCAATAAGCTGATGATATCCGTCTTGTATGAATTTCTGTGACCGCGCCGGAGAAAAGAAGAAAGGATTAGCATGCAATAAAACCTGTGTCAATCTTATCAGACTCAAGTGCAATTTTTAAACATATGTTAATCTTGCCTAAAACTCATTCTTTCCCTCTGTGCCTTTTTTTTTTTAAATCTCTTATCGAAGACTCTGTAGGTGTGTGGGTTTTAGAGCGCCTTTAAATGCCATTATTTTCATAATTGCGTTCATTGTTGCCGGTTTTAAGGCAATTTGAAAATCATATGTGTGCATAAATGCATGCTGAGCAGATGTCAGGAAGATGCATTCAAAGGGTCGCTGAATATCAAAAGCATTGCAGATAACATTTACACACATTTCAATGCTGCGCGCTGAAAAATTTCAATGTGATTTGGGACGGCATTGTGCAAGGACAGAATGGCAGGCGCGCGAATAGCTTTCCTTTCTCATTTCTGACTTCATAAAATGCACAGAATTGATACGTTTAGAAAATTGGGTGACAATTACATATTTAGACATACATCTGTGGATGTGGTTAAATGAAGAAGTGCTTGTGCTGCTGACAAAGAGAGAGAGAGAGAGAGAGAGAGAGAGAGAGAGACTGTGTGAAGGACACTGCTCCCTCTGGTGTGGGAATAACAAGTTCATTAGGAAAGAGCCACGGCAGGCCTCTGTGGTTCCCCTGAGCGCTCGCCATTCCATTTACAGCCTCCAGCCCATCAGCGCCTGCACCATTAGGGTTCTGCCATAATTAAGAGCTGTTAGAAAGTGAATTCTCCAACTGCAGATTAGAAAATTAAACTATTTACTGATTACATATTAATAGAAGACAACAATGGCAGTCGCCATAAGCTTGGAAGCCAACCAAGGAATACATCTGTGTACTTAATTACCATAAACAATGGTTCCATGGAAATAGAGTTTTATACGCATTCCCTTCTGTAATACGCCTGATATCAGAAGACACTTGACAATTCGTGTTCAATTATCTCCATTCTTTAATGTGCTGTGAACTGCACACAGTAAATAAATTAACCAGCCCAATTACTGTGAATTCATCTGGGAAACAAACGCAAAAACCAGCAGACTAAAGCAGAGTGTATAATGAGAGGGGGAGGAATCACAAGTAGCTTTTTCCAACAATTTGTAAAATAAAAATATTATTTTGTAGCTACACCACGCTATTTCAAATGAACAAAAAAAGTTCAAATTTAACGCATTAACGCTGAATGAAATGTATAGTTTCGGTCTATTTGCTTAACTAATCAAATATTTTATTTGTTGTTAATATTTAAAGATTTGATATGTATGATGTTTACTTTCCACTGTACTTTACTATACGCAAAAATCATCAAGCACATTTAGCCAAAATAAGATAATCTTAATGGAATGTTCTGGCTAATACGGTCTGATGAAAAGGTGCAAATGTTTTATTTATTTCTACATAAAAATACAGCTTTGCTATCTAATCCCTCTAGACTGCTCTGTATATTGTAGGGAAAGCTCTCTAAATAAATAATCAATATATCAATATTATGTACTTGTAGCACAAATGCGTCTATAAAATGAACTACAATATAAAATCAGACATGCCAGTATTTAACAAGGCAGAGAAGGCACATCATCCATTAGTTTCAAAATAAACATTAGGGTTTAATTTGTCATAATTTAAACCCTTTTCTCATAACCTTATATTTTGGGCTTTTGCCTTAATTAAGTGCAGAGTGCATTTATCACCTAATTCAGTTCATTTTGGCACTTTGCATTTTCAATTCATAGGTCTTGGTCTAAATTATTTTGTTTTAATTCCTAGTAATATTTTCATTGTTTATCAGATTAAACTATTGAACTTCAACATGAGCCTAATGAAAATGTATTCTGGTGGACTTGGAGAATTTACATCTAATTCCACATTGAAACCATTACTCAAAAAGTGAACCAATATTAGGGTCTGCTTTTGAGAAGACCGCTTTAGACTCGTCAAAGCACATTTTCTCAAGATCTCTTAACAGCACTTTAGCTTCAGCTTGGGTAAGTTTGAATATGCTGTAATCCTAACCTTGTAGGCTATGTGCCAAAGAACCCTTATGAGATGTTTCTGACCAAGCATGCCTTCAGAGTAAATGCACCTGTTTGCAGCACTGAGATGCGTGCAGCAGCTCAGACAGGTAAGCACATTAAGGTGAAACTTGTACATGCAGCCGGCTGTGTAACAGCTCCTCTTATTTCTCTGTGAGAGTGTATAAATCTTGCCGCAATGTCTGGTTTGGTCCACCTGCCAGAACATTCAAACCATTTATCATTCAGAGCGGGAGTAAAAAAGAAACGTTCAAACGGCCAAAGCGGCTTTGACTTCAACAGGGTCTAGGTGAGTGTGAAGAGAGCGAGCGAGGGATGATTCAAGGCTGGGCAAACACAAAACTCTGATAGTCATGATATCATGATATAGAGAGCAGAAAATTTCAACCATCAACTTTCCCCTCCTTTTTCCTCCCAGACGCTGCTCTTGTGAGGAATGGCTGTTTCCTATCAGCATCACGATGGGAGCATCACGATGGGAGGACGCTTTTATGAAATTCCAGTTACAGAGGAGTGGTTGCCATTCTTGATCAGAATAGAGATCTGTGACATAACAAAAGCTCAGGAGTCCATTTCCCCTGCTATACACACCTGAAAGATTGCAGCTCATGCTTTCATTTCTGTGTTTGAGCAGGAGAGGGAGAGAGAGAGAGAGAGAGAGAGAGAGAGAAGCAGCGCAAGTGCATGCACGTATTAATATGTACCTTTCATTATTTCATCAAAAGTCCAACCCCCAAACATCAGCCCTACCCATTTCTCTTCCTCCCCTCTTCACCCTTCACCCCCTCTTCCACACACACCCCACCACCGCTCTCTCTTCTCCAGCATATCATTGAAGGCCAGATATGGGCTTGTGTTGCGCATGGCTGCACGGTGCTGTTCAATAGTGGCTGGCTGGCGGACGCTATCAGCACTAGTTATCAGCTCCCATGAAGGCTCTCTTATCACGGCGGCCCAGAGAGCCTCCCTGCATCCTCACCGCCCCTTTTCATATCCCCGCTGCCGCCCCCAACATCCCAGCTTCAAAGATTCACACTTCCCAAACTCCAGAAGAGTTTGTGAACGCTCAATTTGCCAAACCTGTTTCCAGTGTAATTGGGCGGCGTACCTGTGTCCATGAGATAGCGCAGGCGCTTCTCCACGCGCGAGGCCCGGGTGTCGATCTGCCTCTGCTCGCTCTCTAGCGCCACCAGCTCTCCCACCACATACTGACTGGTGTCTTTGAAAGCTTTCTGCTGGACCACAACAAACGACAAGGAGGCGAGTGATGAGAGCTGTGCAAATGAAGCATCGCATCCTGGCTTTGGATGGCTTTTTCTAATGTCAGGGAATGCTGTTATAATGATGACAAATGAACAAGCTGTTAATTAACTAAGCCCATATTCCTTTCTCTTATTTAGTTTTAAATTAACCACATTAATTAAACATTTGGAAAAAAAGTAAAAACATAGGTTAATCACAGTGAAGCCAGGTAATGTTAGTAGATTTGTTGATTAAAATAATTAAGAACGTGCAATAGAAAACAGTCTTTTTAATTTGAATTTAGAGTTGGCACCTTTTAGTCCAAGGATTAAGGGCTCTACATCTTTATAGGAGCTTTTGATATATAAATTTTTTTAATTATTAGATTATATATAATTTAATTGAAATATTGTGAAATTGTACTAAATTGTAATAGAAGTATAAATTAATAATACAATTATTATATTTCAAGGTTTAATCTAAACAATAAAATATAATAATTTAAATGTAATTATGATAT
The DNA here is from genome assembly GCA_900490495.1 of Danionella dracula. Classification (NCBI taxonomy): domain Eukaryota; kingdom Metazoa; phylum Chordata; class Actinopteri; order Cypriniformes; family Danionidae; genus Danionella; species Danionella dracula. The sequence continues at coordinate 2,197,372 of UELW01000223.1, forward strand.
TATAAGTACATTATTATAAATTATTAATTATAAGTACTAAGAGATACCAATGCATCCATGGCTACATCAAAGTTCGTAAGAACTGCTGATTGGTCATTTTTTAACCATCTCTCCTTAACTATAACCCACACTTTCTGCATCACTGGATCTGCTAACATTTTCCTGATGAAACCAGCTACTGTGCCTGAAGCAGAGCTGGCCAATGATTTCCAGAATGTAGCTGTCTGGCGCTAAAGTCCTGCCTTCCTCTACCTCCGATAGGCTGGATGGCATGTTTCATCCAATCAGACGCGCTGGACGATTCTGCATTTTAAAGAATGGGTGGCAACCTTAATTGCATTACCAATGTGAATGAAAATCTGCATCATAACCCATGCTTCTCTAAGAAATTATTGTAAAAGCGAAAATAATACATACACATTTACTCTATCATATTTGCAAACAGATGTAATGACTTCAAAAATGCAATTCATTGCAATATTACAATGTTATTCATTTACAATATCACTCAATAGAGTGTAAGTGGCCTACTTCGGCTTAGTAATAAACACAATCGATACCGATAACTTCCTGCTGTAGTCATTTACTACACTTTGATGCTTTATTCAGCAAGCCTTTAAGAGCTACCAAAAATTTGAATTACTGATACAATACTTCATATATGTGCTGTACTTGCAGGTAAACATCAAAATTGCACTTTAATTATGATTTTTAATCTGCTTTATAATTAAAAATTAAAATGTAATTTTTTAAATGTTTTAAAGCATAAATGCATAATAAAAAAAACCACAAAATTAACCCAACAATAAAAAACAACAAGGAATCTACAATATTCCATTGAAAACAGCAGCATCAGAATGTGAAATTCTAGTTTTGCTGGTTGGATTGACTTAAACCCTTTGCTTTGCAAAAACATTTTATTGTATGTGTATTTTATAGGTCCTATTTTTTCATTGTTCTTAACATGTAAATATATATTTTAAAATATTTTATTTGCACTTGTTATAGCACTTTGTTTAGTCGTGACAGAGCTAAAGTACTTCATAATTAAAATAATGCTGACGACAACTTTTCTAGATGCCCCAAACTGCCCCAGTTTGCGCAAAGGACTTATAACAGAAGCACCTCTTACCATAATATAGGCTGTTAAAAACCCATACTTTTGAATTCAGGATGCTTTAACTGAAGGTCTGGGAGTGCACCCATAGGAAAGTGTGACAAGAAATCAATAATTTCATTAATGACAATTATTGATTTTGTTGTTCAGTTGTTGCAGCCTCAATTTTATACTGTATATTTTCACGCTAAACATTATTATCAAACTACAGAAAATTATTTTCTTCTATAAATTAAACTGTTATTGTCTTCTCACTTAAAACCATGGTTATTCTTTTAAAATCATATATGTAGTTGTAGCTTTCATAAAAAAAATAAATCTTTGAAGCTTTTCATTCAATTCAGACTTTGAAAAGGTTTCTTTTATTTCCCTTCCATGGTTCAGGCCTGCAGCTCTGAAAGCAGAGTTTTGACTGAACATGTGAAGCCTCAGGCAGGATAATGTGCTTAAAAGTGCAATATAAACAGTGGCTAAACGAGCTCAGAGCAAACAGAGCTCCAACAGTCAGGAGACTGACACTCTCAGAGACGCTCAATTGAAATATACAGGAGAGGTGGGTCACTGCCCGAGGGCCTATCAGCAGGGATCTAAGGGATCCTTCCACCCATGTGCTCGGATTCACTCGCATGCGGAGATTCACAAACATACACGAAAGGCCTGGTGGCACAGCCCTCTGGGCTCATGGGACACTCTGGAGAGAGGTATGACACACTGATTAAGGAGAATGGAGTAATTAAACTGTACGCTTATTTCTGAGTGTGTGATAGTGACAAGTACTCCCACTCCCTTTATCGCCCCCGTTTATCCTCTTCCTCGAGTCTCTCAGAATGGGAACGAGGGGGAGGGTAGAGCACAAATTTAGATTCACCAACCATAGATGGCTGCAAAAATGTATATGTAGTTTTTAGTGCTGATGCACCTTATTTTATAATGGGAAAGAGGGAATGGGGAAGTCTTTTTACTCAAGACAGCACTTTTTCTGCCTGAGTCCTCCTGCTGTCCATCAAACGGCAGCGCCCTCTTGCTCGCTGCTCTATCAAATACTTCTCTCACAAATCAATTTTACACATGATCAGCCCCCTCCCCACCGCTCTCGCCTCTCAGCTATAATTAAGTGTTGAAATTTCCATATATATTATATTAATGCAAACATCATTCGCTGGGTAATTCAGCTTGAGCTGGGTAATGGGCAAGTTCAACACCCATTAACCCCAACACAGAGAGAGGCAGAGCTGGTCTGCTGACCTCCCTCTCTCTCCCGTATCTCCATCGGCCCAGGGAATGTTTCTCAGTGCTCCATTTTGTGGTACCAAAATGAAAAGTAATAACTAAAAAGAAACGTCTATTTCAAAAATGTTAAATAAATATTCATTTAAAAAATAGATGCCTTTGTGTATAAAAAAACATATGCATACGTACATACATAAGTACTATCAGTAAAAATGAGAGATTAAACTTAGTTTGATTTAAAATTTAAGTTTATTTTCCCCAAGGGTATTAAGAAATAATTACTTTTTTGACTATTAAGTTTTACAATGATTAAATTGGATACACTCAAAGAAATCAAACATTGGGCAGAAATTAATTTCTAACCTTTAAAAATAAAAAGTATGTTTGATGAAAATTCAGTTAAATTGTAGATGTGTAGAGGACAATTCTCTCAAATCTCACCATAAACGGAGGTAAAAGCACAGTTTAGTTGGTGCTAGAGAATACCAGATTTTCCCTCTAAAGTTTTAAAAGGTTTTAAACCTTCCTCGCCCCTCATCATATGAGTGAGGTCACAGAGACAAATAGAAAAGGCAGTGGCCGCACATTACAAAAAATATGCACAACTTACTTCATCTTCAGTCTGCTTTCTTCCTTCCATATCAATCAGAGCCTCTCCTCGGTCTTCAAACACATGCTTAAGATCTTCAGGCACTGAACGCTGCCTTTTAACCTCTGAAACAAAACACGAATTCAGTTTATTGGCATCTAATTGCAGGCCAAAAAAATTGGTTTAAATGATCACAAATTGTTTGATACAATATCCGATTTATGAAAGAACATAATCTTTCATATCCTTTAAGCCGTTTATGAAAAACATTACAAACACAAATGAAGGACACGACCTCACCTGGCCTGGTCTCAACATATTGGCTAAAGGATTTGAGCTGCGTTTTCCTGACAGCAGACTCCTTGTGGAAGACAACGGGACTGCGGAGACGCTCAGTAGCCCTCCGGAGACGCTCAGCTTGGAGTTCATTGACATTGTTCTACAGACACAACAAAAATGTGTATAAATTAAGAGAGGTGGAACAACGTTAAAAGAAGGGCAGTGTGATGTGAATAAGAGAGGCTTCCAATATTATTTGACTATATTGGTTTGAATAAATTGGACCCACACAACCCAGAGATGTCTCTTACAGTGGAGCGGAACCGTTGACGAAAGGTTCTTCAGCGTTTGGTGCATCTCAGAGTTCCACATAAACTCACAACCACAAAGAAAATAAGGCAATTAAGTCTACTTTCAACAAAATCTGAGCCAGAAAATGTATTCAGATTATGCAAATTAAAAGCACTATTGTCTTGGAAGCGAACAAGTGTTAGCAGCTTCACACTACAGCTTCCAATCACCCCAATAATGAAATGTGTCATTATGTGCCAGGCCCAATAAGCCAAGCAGACTGGAAAGCGAAACAGCAGTGTTCAGAAAAACATCTGCAACGTCAATAATAATAGGAAACGTCTAATAAAGTTCACAATTAGCGAACACGTTCCACTTCTTGAGACTGAAAAAAGGAAACATTGTTAGTGGAGACTGCAGCTCATTGATGTGTGTATGCAAACAGGACTGCTAATAAAGACAAAGGTGCACTAACAGCCTAACAGCGCCGCTTGCCTGCTTATTGTTAAATTATAACTTTGGCAAAACATAGCTGCAATTAGTGTGTCCCAGGAGGGCAACACATTTAAACTGATCTGATATTCAGTGTCTGGATGTGTGAACATTAACAATTAGAGCGGTTTATCCTACTGATCCCATGTGTTTAAAGCAACAAAATCAGCTGTCAGAAACACTAATAGGGAGCTTCTCTTCAAATGCACATGGATATCGTAATTGCTCTGAGGCAAATGAACAGAAGAGATGAACTAGTTGCAAAAGGTCTTGCTTACCCTCTTGATCCATAATAGATAGTGGCTTAACTGCAGTTTCTTGAACGGCCACTTGAGGCTGACTCCAAAGTTTACTCTTGTGAAAAGTGCCCACCTTTGGAGCTGAAAAACATGTTTACACTCCTGGCACCATTAGGTTTCTTGATTCAAATCACTAGTTCTGACCTACATGAGCACTCTGAGGGGCGTGAGTTATTTAATTGAACTTAAGTGGGAGCTGATTGAAATTTCTTTAGCTAGTGTCATCGTGTATGATTCATTGGTGATGCACGTTCACGACTGATTATGTCCACTCAGAACCTCTTTCATTTTCATCTGAAACATACAGATTATACACTACGACCATGTTTTTTAGTCAATGGTCAAAACAAGTGTTTTCAGCTAAAGCGCTGGATGGGGTTACACCACAAGACTATAAAGAACCTATTTGCAACTCATCAGCAGCCATCATATTGTTTTGGAAGATTATATCAGGTTCTTTTAAGATTTTTGAGAGGAGTCTTCATTTATCTGCAGCTCAAGCAGTTGTAAATATCATCTAAAGCTAAAGCTGCTCAGAAGCAGATTGGTGGCGTGTTACAAGTTTTCATCAACAGGGTTTCCTGGAAGTTTCCCCCTCTCAGAATCAAACTCATCCAACCAAGGATTTATCTGGTCAGCAATTGCAAATAAATGTAAAAAGATTTTGGATAAAAGTGCAATAAAATGTCAGTTTAACCATAGCAGCTGCTAGTGTCCCCCTAAATATAGAAGGATCTAATCAAGCCTCCTTACAAGCTGTAGATTCCACAATATCAAAATAGCATTGATTATTATGGCTATGTTCAGACTGCATGTCTTAATGCTCAATTCTGATTCTGATTATTTAATGAAAAGTTTTTTCTGTGTGCTCATTCACATTCCACACAATATGCAATTTGCATCTCTCCTGTGTATGAACACAATCCAGCTCGCTGTGAGTCGTGCATGCACAGATAATGGCTTTGATTAAAGCTGAATTAAACACGGACAAGAACTTGATTTGAGGAGATTGTGTGGCTATCATTTCATACATACAGTTTCAGGAAGGAGACAAAGAAGAGATATTAATTAATTCTATTACTTTCCTTCCACCGACTGCTTTCAGATCCGTTGTCAGCCATGATTGTTGCTAAACTTCCCGCTTAGAAATGTAACATCTGTCCTAATGCAATATTGTAAAAGTCTGATAAATGCAGTCTGGCCGTTCAGACTGAGGTCACATTGCAAAAAATCTAATATGTATCAGATTCAGAAGCACAAATGAAAGCAACCTGAGTCAGATTTAAAAAATCTGTACCGGAAGCTGTTGATTGCCCTGAAAATATCTAATACATGTTGCACATATGCAAAAAGAAAGAAAAGAAAAATAAATAAATAAATAAAATAAATCGGATTTGGGTTTTTTTATCACTGAAGTGTGAACGTTTGATAAGAGTTCATTTTAATCCTGATACTCTCAGATTCTACAAACATATTTTTCTCAACTGCTTGTATTCTATCAAAGCAAGCTAGTAATAGATAAACCTTACTTCCACCTTTAATAAACTATACCAACATTACCTACACCTTAATAAACGAACATAAAAAAAGCTTTTTTTTTTCTTAAGCTCACATTTGTTTGTGTACACTTTGGTACAGAAAATGTATGTAGGGTGGGTCAATAGTAGCAAATGCTGGTTAATATTCTTTAAAAAAAATAATGTCTCAAAAAACAAGCTGAAATACACAAAAACTGTGAAATCCATAAATTAAAAAAGCACATTTTAAATGTGTGAGAAAGTTAATAAAACCAAAATGAAACAAGGTCAATAAGTGTGTAGATTTGTAATATATACATACTTCTAAAAGCAAACGTGAGGCAGAATGAAAGTGAACAAATATGCGTACATCACTGAGACATCTCACAGTGAAACAATCCCCCATCGACCCCCTCACATCATTTCACCTTAAATCTGCCCCAGAAGAGGAAGCAGTACCACACTCACCCCACAAAAAAACCTTCCTGTGAACATTAGCTGTTAAAATGACACATTTAACAGCCTGGATCTCAAGAGACATCTCAACCTTTCACCTTATGTGATTCCTCTCATGTTAAAGTCCAAAGAAAACAAACAGGATTCAAACCCAGAGCCCCGTTAGAATCCTCGTTTCCCGGAGGACCTGCGGCCTCCAACCTTCACTAACAACCCTTTCCCTCAGACAGCTGCCCCCAAGGCCCCTGCGGTACCCCTGGCTGGGGTAGATATCAAGGCTATCCCCTCATCACGACCCTTGCTTCTCTATCTTTTATCGTCTCCATCACAATTGAGGAGGTGGGTATTATTTTGGCAGAGGTGTGTGTGTTTGTGTTTTCTGGGATGCGTGACTAATGTTGTGGTCTGCTGCTCATTCTAGGCGGTTATCATGTGCCACCATGGCAGCAGCCTCCTAGCGCATAGAGACAATTACTAATGAGAAAAAACAGCAAGCACCAGGGGACTGCAGTGTGTGTCTGTATGCTCTGGAAGTGCTTAAATTGTTACTTTAAAAAAATAATATCCTAAAAAAGAACATATATTCTTTCCTATTCTAAATATCTTTTTTCTTAAAATCAAAATCTATGGCTACGTTCATACTGCAGGTCTTAATGCCCAATCCAGATTTTTTGGTGAAATATGATTTTTTTTTTGTTGAGTTCTTTCACATTAAAAATAAAATTTGTCCGCTATCCATCTTCTGTGTAAACGAAATGCAGCTCCAATGTAACACGTATGTACAGAAGAGGAAACTATGTCCCCCGGAATTCACTGCCAACAGACCTACATACTGAAGTGCCTGCTCTCGGGTACACTTGAGGATTTGTGGTCGTAAATATCTGATCAGAGCCAACTTTATTAGTATAAAACAATATGAAGAAAAAGTTTGTGACAAAAAACAACATATTACAGTACATTCCCGGAAGTGGGCTCTTTGGGCTTTTCTTGAAACTATTTCAGGATAAGAACATCTTTTCCAGTGACTCCTTTCTGTGAAACAGTGTTTAAGTTGGGCTTAATGATGCAATATCTATATGAAGTTCAGACTGACGTTGCATGACAAAAAATTTGATATGTATCAGGTTCAGGCTAATTTGAAATTGAGCTGCTCAAACTTTCCTGCAAATATCAGATACAGGTCGCATATGGACAAAAAAAAAAAAGAATTTGGGTCACTTTGGGCTGCAGTCTGAACCTAGCATCAGCAGAGCTGTACGAAGACCTGTACTCAACCTCACAAAATGATTCTGAGAAGCTTATAATGCTCTGTCACAGACAACAGGTGTGAAGTGTTATAAATGAAAGCGAAAATGTCCTACTGTGCACTTTCATTCATTTATAGTAATTACTGACTTTAAAAACTGTGGCATCTCGGACTTCCAAGTAACAGACACATTTTCTCTACTGTGTTAGCCCTGCTACTGATTCAATATAGTTTATTCCACAAAGGCCTTCTAATATATAATGTATAGTTTTGTACCGTTTCTTTAAAATAATTTGCAGGCACCTGTGGACTCACCCTTCTGTTTGTGTTACACATCACTAAATAATTTCCACTAGATGACTTGATAAATTATAATCAATCAAGTAATTTGTTGGTCATCGGTTATTTAGAAAGCATGTTAACTGTAATAAAAAAAACTTCACTTGATGTTTGAAGATCGTTTCAAATTTTTATATCTTGACATGATTACTGTAGTCATGATACATGATACAAAAAAACATAATAGCAAACTTTAATAACTAGCAACTTTGACCCAACATCACATCAATACTTCATTTAGACATTAAGTAGTGATTTCCAATAGGTTTTGACCCATTGATGTCTGGAATGAAATGTATTACAGTGAGTGAGTGAGTGAGTAAGAGAGAGAGAGAGATCCTGAGCATCTCTTTCTGAACACCCCATGCAGTCACCACCTGGGGGCTCTGAGAACAAGAGTCTGACAGAAGGGCATCCCACATAAAAACAGAGTAAAAAAAAAAACATACAGCACAACCCCAACTGAACACATGATGCACACAGACAGAAGAGTGCTATTTGATAAACACAGCAAATCAATCTACTGTATGTTAACATTGCAAGCCACAAGCTGGTGTCAATACTCTAAAGCTCTCCAGAAAAGGTCAGGTGAGATGTGTGTGTGAGGTAATGTCCCCATAATGTCATTCACATGTAATGTTTTAACAGAGAAATGTATTCTGAGTGTATCCTCGGCGAAATAATAAACATGGATAAAGAAGAAAATAGCATCTTGGCTAGCCTTTCACCCCATTCAAAATCCATAACAATAAATACATTACATAGCAGTGGTGTAACATCAAAGGAAGGGGTCTCAACCTCATTTAGGAATCATAAGGAGTCCATTTACTAATCATAATTTAAACATAATATTTATTTTAACGTGGAAATATGAAAAAAATGAAAAGCTGGTGCAATATTTCACCAGGTTGTTTTGTAATTTTAAGAAGGTGGCTACCTGCAACCCAGACTCTGGACTGAGGAGTGAAGTACTAGAGGCAGTCAGCGATGAGGAGGATGAGGAGGAAGAAGGAGAGTTGCCACCATGCGGTCGGATCTCTGTGATCTTCTTGAGCTTCAGGTCCACATGCCTGCTGTTCGTCACACCTAAATAGAGAGAGAGAGAGAGAGAGAGAGAGAGAGAGAGAGCGAGAGAGAAAGAAGAAAGTGTTATATGCAGCAGGCCTCTCGTCTCCAACACAGATAAGCAGAAGACATGACAAAGTTTGCCCTCAAGCAAACTGGCCCTCTCAACCTCATATACAGTCATTCACACTTTAGGAAGAGGAGGAAATGCTGGGAAGACAACATTTGAATTTTTGATATCCGTTCCATCATCATTTCGTTGACAAAATGTATAATTATTAGGAATTATAGTCCATTTTCATTGAGTTTCAGGTGTCGTGAAAGTGAGTTCATTTAGAAAATGAAAGGAGACATAATTGATGACATCTTGAAGTCAGCAGCGTTTTGATTGAAAGAAATTAGCTGTATCTGTAATAATTTCACAAAAATACAGGATAAATTCTCTGTAAATTTTATAGAATAGGTTTTGTTTTCAAGATTTTCAGGGTTTTATTCGTTTTTTGAAGCTTGGATTGCAACTTGGGATAACCTGCAGATTAACCAGCAGCCACTATATCCTGAAGAACTGCCAGTTATCGTTATCTTTTTTTAAAGGTCAGCGACGAAGGTAAAGGTTGTGCTTCTTAACTAAAACATGATTAAATGACATGTGTCTGTCTAAATAGCATATTTGTTGCTTCAGTAAACTGAGTCATGGTTGAGTGAGTAGTGCGAATGACTAGAACACCCAGTTGCACATGTGGTTGCTGCCAAATTCATGCCACTGGATTTGTTATCGTAACTTTTTAAGTTACTTTTTTTTTAAAGTTTTTTTTTAAGTTACTATTTTGAAGTTAGTGTAAATGCTAGTTTTAAAATATATTTTTTTTAGCTGATTGTTTTTACTGTCTAAAAAAGTTCCTGGGAAATTTTTTTTTATCAGTACGTAACTATCAAATAATTGACAAGCCACTACTGGTTAAGAACGTCTTGGAGATTTTTAATGTCCTCACTGGATCCTTTAATTCTAAGAAATTTGCTCTAATGTTAAGCAAAATAATCAGAGGCTTTTAGCAAAAGAGAAAAGTAAAGATCTCAAGAAGATTTTGTTGTCTACATTTCAGGATGTTTAATTTGAAACAATAAAACAGTTAAATATGTCAATTGTAAGATAGTCAGTAAACTCAAGAACACTACAAAATTTTATTTACTGAAACATATATCACTTAAGTAGAAATTCTCCTTTTATACAGCCTTATCTTAGGAATAATTTTCAACAACAGTAAATTATTTGTACATATAATAATTAAAGAAATAATTCAGACGATATGTTTTATGCTGTAGAGAGGTCATATCTAAAAGTATACTGTGGTGTAGTGCATCTGACTGAATTCTCTAGGGAATTAATCAGTGGCGTGTCTCAACACTACATTTCCCCAAGCTTCAGCTGCATGCTAACAGGAAAGAAATCAATGGATGCTTGGATAAACTCCAGTTAAAGAACCTATCAATTCTTCAAGCTCTCATTCAGTGGACGCTCTGATGAACTCCAACCGAAATGCTCTACCAGCCATTTAGCCTTCAACACCCTTTGTTAAATCTGGCTTCTCAGGAAAGGGTGACTTGATTGAATAGCCACACGTGTGTTCTTTTGATCTTTAATAAACCAACAAACAAAATATAAAACACATTTTCTCCCTTCTCCTAAAGACTTGTGCTGTGTTGGTTTCTCGGTTAACCTTTCTCTGGCAGGTTTAGCCTTGCCCTCTCTCGCTCTCTCTCATCTGGGCTGGAGATGAAAGTGAGGTGAGGAAACGTTTCATGTGGGTCCTGTTCTCCACATCTCCCAGCATCCCTTTCTCTCCTCCCAAAACCCCCACGGGAGTCATTTATCAGTCCAAGCCACAACCTGGATAAAGATGCAGGTGTGTAGGTTCCTCAAACACAAGTGTTGCATTCTCATCGGAGTGTGCTTCAGCACATGTGTGATAACAATGAAGCAGGTGTGTAAATCTAGATTCCTCCTTCTAACAGTCACCTCCAATAAATCACTATTCAACATTGAATCAAGGATAAAATAAGGGTGACATTTTTAACTATGAACAAAAATGCTGGGCCTACCTTTTATAATTCCAGACAAAATCTAAATAAAATAAAATAAAATAGCAAGACAACAAAACAAAAGCAAATAAATAATAAAGATAATGATTTTATTTTATCTGGTTTTATAATGAGTAAGGTTTAGAATGAAGGTCTCTTGTTTCTTTAAAGGGTTAGAACTGCTTATATTCAGTAAATTGGTCTGAAGTCTTTTTAATTAAAACAATCACTAATCATATAAAACTAACACTAATATTATATATTTTTTTCTTCAAAATCTTTGGAAAATAACAGCAACAGTAGTTTATTATTATCATCATTTTATGGCATACCTTTATTAAAACTTATTTACGAATATAAGTTCAACATGCTACCCAGTGTAATTTTATTTGAATTTCACGCCACTTTTCCATGTGATGAGTTTTAGAAATGAAACCATCGAATTCAACCCAAGAATCACTGACTTGGTTTATAAAACGAGAGTATTAACTTTCAGCAGTTTTAGACTTTAAATAATGTATGATGGTAACAATGAAACACGTGTGTAAATCTAGATTTCCCCTTCAAACAGTTAGCGCCAACAAAATCCCTAGCCATTATTGAGATGAACTATTATTGAGTGACATTTTAAAAACATCTTACTTAAGAAGAAAAACACTGGGCCCACCTCAAAAATAAAAAAAATTAAAAATAAAATAAAAAATAAAAAAATATTATTGTGCTATAATGTTTCATATTCATCATTATAAATAAACTAAATACTATCCAATATTATTTTTATTATTTTGATTTTGCCATGTGATAGTAGTTTATTAATTAAACTTCAAGTATTACCCATTCACCAGCTGTAGAACTGAACTGAAACAAGTCCGGCTGAAAGCACACAGAGTCATCTTACAGATGGAATAAAAGGGCAAGAGAAGAAGAAGGTAATAACGAGGTCGCACATCACAGGAACACAAACACAAAGAGTAACGTTTCACACAGATCATACAGCAATGGGTTACCAAGAGAGTTAGTAAAGTCATCCTCCATGAGGCAGAGGGACGAGAGCTCCTCCTCAGGGTTAGTTTGAGTGACATCATCATCGTGATCCTCAGACATCGACGCTGCTGCTTCACTCTCACTCCTGCTCTCCTCATCCTTATCCTTCACACTCACTCCATCATACACATCTGTCAGCACACCAACAAACAGAGATTTCCCAAAAAAAAGGAGGAAGAGGAAAGAGACAAGGCATGTTAGTAAAGCTGTGAAGGTTAGCAGTCTGTTAGTAGAGCAGGGGATACTCGTTTAAACACTCAATGGAATTCCTTTAGAAAAAAAGTTTTCGGACGTTCAATTGTTGCTTGTGTTTGTCTGGGTTTAGGCAGAGAGAAAGGCAGATGGCGGAATGTGTCTGGCAGAGAGATGAGCTTAATGTGCATGTGCATTCGTTTCTGTGTGTGTTGCATGGCAGATTTGGCCTTGCTGGGGAAATCTCCTCCAGAGCTCCTCTTCCGCATCCATAGATCTGAATCCCACAGAGCCCTTGACAATACACACTCAGTCCAAACAAATCGATCTCATTCAGTTATATGTTAAGCAGAGCAGAGCTGCACACGTAGACGGGCGATTCAGTTAAACAACAAACCAAAATTAGCAAGACTACATAAACTGGAGGGAAACAACTAATGACAACACGACATATTGTTTTTCAAGCCACAGACAAAAACAACTATGCTAACTACAGAGTCCAGACCTTAAGAGAATTTTTGAGAAGTGTGGGAGAAAGTCAGACTTTAAAGAGCAGTCATCAACACAAGACCTTGGTGAAACACTGGATGGAAATAGATCTTGTAACGTTGCAGAAGCTTATCAAAACAATGACACAGCAAATGCCTGATGTAATCAAAGCTAAATGAGTTCCAACAAAATATTAGAGTGTGAGACAAATTGTTGGGTGGGGGGGGACAGGCAGTGTATCTTCTCCGCATTGTGAAATGGTGATTGTTAATTTCCCTCATTAGTAAGTAATTTCAAATTAACCTACATTTGAATAACCATGGCATCAAAACCAAACTCTAATCGGCCTTAATTTAATCAGGCAGGGTGTCAAAAAAGGCAGTTATCGAACAAACACAGGAAAAAGTGACAGTGTTTCTCCTTTTGCTTGCGGCTGAAAGTTTTGCTCAGCTCAGAATTAGCTCTCAGATATAGATCCCAGCATGTGGTGTGTGTTGGGATTATGTGTTCTACACGAGAGGCCTTGTGAATCAAACCAATAACATTTCCCTCCAAATCGAGTCTAAATGAGTTGTAGAATTAGCAGCATTCAGTGGCACGAACTGTCACATTTTTCCTAACTTCTTTTCTTCCCTCTCCTCTTGACCAATTTTCCATCACTCATACACACATACACTCCCTCATCTTTCTCTGCAGGCTTTAAAAGATGTTGTGTGGTGTTTCTGAGCTCCGGTAAATGTGTGATTGTGAAGAAGGGAACACTATTAGCCAGACAGAGAGAGGATGAAGAGAAAATGGAGGGCGTCAAAGAGAGTGAGATGAAAGAGATAAAAGGAGCGGAATATTGCGTCTCCCCTTGAGCTGTGAAATGGTACACATGGACATGAGCCGGCACAGAATTAGGCACAGCGGCTAGCCCGCTATGTTAACACCTCACGTATTAAACAAAACCTTGACGCGCTGCTAACACCAGCTCTTACTCGATGTGTGCGCATGCTTTTAATTATACTCAGCAGCTAGCCACAGCGCTAAAACCCCTTGGCGTAAACACATTTAATAACGTGGCGCAGCTGCCCGCTATGCTAATGTCCCACTGTTTGTGCGCGGTCCTCCCAGTGGTTACTGCTACACCAACATTTCGTGACATTGTTGTGTAATATGAAATAAAAGCAGAAATGTTGGCTGATGATAACACAGGACTCGACGGGAAAGCAGAGCTGAAGAAGATGAGGCCTATCAGAGTGTTCTGTGGACAATGAGACACTGATTACCCTGCATGGGTGTGCATTATGATGACTGTGCCTATGATTTGGGCCATGCGGGCTAGTGTGATGCGTGTGTTTGGGGCAGAGGGCACCACTTGCTGGTGCCACAGCTCTCCTGATGTTTTCTGAAGGATTATGTGGAACAGACTGGCAGAACAAATGGAAGTGAAGCCCTCTGTGAACAGCTCAAATTAGAGTTCAGCCTATGTGGGTGTGCAGGTGTTTCTTAATGTAATGCTCCTTTGGGCCTTGAAAGCAGAAGTGTTGGCTGCCATTGTGGAGTGAGCAACAATTTCACTTTTTAAGGGGCTCAAATCCCCTAATGGACATGTGCGCAGCCTGTTCTTAATGGACACACAAACTCACTTAAGCCTCTTGAAGGGAGTGAAAATCTCAGAGGATAAACACCAGTTGGGACCATTTCTTACATTCTTAACCTGTCTGTGAGAACCAGAAGCAGTACAAAAGTAATAAATAATGATTTTAATAATTCTCAGTCTGTGCACATCTTATAAATTTTTTTAAAGTAATTGTATTACAGTTTATTCACTATTTTAGGAATGTTAAAGCCTATAAATAATGTTCAATCCTGTTTCAATGGTTTAAAAAGGTTATACCTCAATACCTCAACGAACTCAATGAAACAATGTAAGAAATGGTTTAATTAATAATGTAATGTTTTGGATGGCCAGTACCTGTAGACTATTAGTCCATTATTTTATAAAAAGTGGCATGCTCCTGATTGTCTAATGTACTTTAATGTACTGTGTCATAGAACTAGAGCAATACCTCTATAAAAAAAAAAACAGTTGTTAGAATGTCTGTTTTAATAACTACAGAAACAATCTAGATATGACCACAAAAGCATTAAATCACCCTGTATAACCAACTGTAAACTCAATAAATAACGTCATTCTAAATGTCACAACAACATATCAAAGCATTCATATGTTCGACCTACCGGTAGCTCGATTACTGAACATTATGAATTGTGTTAACTACTAATGCGACCATAAATTAGAATAGGAACATAGAAAGTACTTGAAGACTGTAACGTATGGCAGTTTTTACCACTGCATTGAGTGAAATCGAGAGAAAAAAAAACAACAGTTAACAAGATAAAGTACTTCTCTCACTTCAAGTTCTCTATTTTTATTCCCTAAAAGTTGTTGCAATCATGGAGATATGCAGGAACCTACCCATACACCTTTGGGTGAAGGCATTGGTGCATAAAAACACTGGACACGTGACTATTCCACCTCTAGACTTTTAAGCAGTTTTTGGGATTTAAACCCAAACGTTAGTGCCATGCTCTACTGATTTTGTTAAAGCGAAAGCTGTAATCCTTTAATTATAATTGTTGCCACAATTACTATTTAGCTTAATTTTTCCCAGAGAATTTTGCAAAGCATTTCTGGGTATCCTATTTTAAAAAGCATCACTTACATCTTATTTTTTCGAAGCATGTACAAATGTCTTTAGTAAAATGTCATCTAGAAGAGGAGCTCACTGGCTTCAGAGCAGAGATTAAGAGAGTGATGTTTTAGTCATCCCATCTGTGTCTCGGACTAAATTAGCATGCTTAGGAGAAACTATGCATGAGTTCATGAGTGTGTGTTTATGCATTGTGAGTGTATGAACATATTCGTCATAAAAGCACCCTGCACTCACCTCCAGCTGTCTTTGACCTTCCTTTTAAGTTGTTTCCAGCTGCACTACAGGCAATCGAGGTGGAGTCAGTGTAGAGAGGCAGTTCAGCCATCTTTACTCCAGATCGAGCCTCCGCTATCAGCTGCCTGGCTCTCTCTCGCAGCTGCCTGCGCCGTTCTTCATCACGCTCCTGACACACACAAGCAGAGGGAAAGGGGGGTTATTGAACGGGTGCCATCTCAAGTAATTGACAGAAATGCCATTTTCACTCCTCTCTATCCCATCAGATCAGACTGATAGCTGCTGTTTTTACTGGCTGCAATGGAGGGTTTCTGGAACAGACAGGCAGGGAAGAGATTCACTCAACGGGTTATTTGTCATCGATTCTGCATAGTTCCACACATAATAAACCTGAGATGAACTGGAGTGTGTTTTGGTGAATCAACAAAACAAGCAGACAAACCCACAATTTTTATACAATCGTTAAAAATATAGAACTTTAACTATAAAATATTTACTTGCAAACTTAAATTCAATTGCACAAGTTACTTATTCTACATTATTCTTTGTTCTTAAGCAATTTTTTGCATCTACATCTATGCTTTTAACCAAAAGGATTTACAGTAGACAGAGGCTATATCCAATTTGTTACAAAGTCTAACTCGAGTAGTTCACACAGAGGTTGCCTCAGCTGATCACTCAAACAATGAAGTGCTCTGAGGACAGTAACAATAAGATAAAAGATAGAAGTCAGGAAGTTCATTGAAGAGAAGAATTTTTAGATGCTCTGGGTCTGGGAGATTATTCCACCAGCCAGGGACAGTGATTGAGAAAGGTCTGGGAAGGGGGAAAAATCCATTGAGAAAGACCTTTCTGAGATGGAAACACAAGATGCTGTTCCTTCTCTGAACATAAGAGTTTTACTTAAACGATACGATACACATGGACGAGAAGGAAAAAGGTTACCAAAAAAGTATCATCGCAATACCGCGAGGCAGTTTTAAAACTCAAGACACCTTCTTGAAATGTTTGAGGTTTAAACGTTTTTATAGCACCACTATCATTTTATTTACAGCACCAAATTTGATTTACATTTAGACAGGTTTGCTTAGCATAACATCACAAACACACAATTGTCAAGGTGGAAAAGAGCAGAGACAGAATTAGCCTGGCTGGTTACAAAAGCGTTAAGCTAATTAACTCATTTCACCTGTTTCTGTGTTCATTGTCTGTCTAAAGTCATTGTTCTTGAGCACAATAAGCAGAGAGATGCAGATGAGGGAATCCCTGGAGCACTTTTCAGGGCTCCAGCCCAAGCGCCCTTGGGGTTCCAGGGCAATTTGAACATGCAAGACAAAGGTAAAGCCAGGTCACACCAAAAACATTTACAAAAACACATCTTGCCAAAGCAGAAAAGCACATATTAAATGCCAATCAAAGCTCTTGAAAAATAAAGCCTGATTGAGAGATGCCAACAATACAGATAGGAATAAATTGAGCCATCAAATAAATACAGAGAAAAACAGGCACTTTCCACTGCAGCAGAACTGGCTCAATCATAATGTTTCATTTTAGCTTCGAGGTTTTCCTCATTACACAATATAACTTCATTTTCCAGTCAATCTTTCTGGAGCTGAGGTTTGAAATGGCACATCATCAGCTCAACCTTCCAAGTAGCATCCAACACAACCTTCGACACACTGTTTTACATACAGCGACTTAGGGCAAGGCTAGCCATTAGCAGGAAAATGAGATTCCTTATGTGTTTGAGCCTAGAGGATAGGATTAGTGCCATGCTCAGTGTAAACGGCTTCTGGGAAACTCTGAAAATGTTCTGTAATAGCGTAGTCAACGAAAATTTAACATGAGATGAGGAACAGCAGCAGACAGCAGAAATGCTTCCATTAAAATTTCACCTAGACAATCAAGCTAGACTGAGTGATCTACAGAGTAGTACACTGAGAATGTCAGTAAATTATTAGGTTTGGAAAAAGTTTGTGTTTGATTTTGATCTCGCAGAGAAACGGTCTTGGTATTAACTGTATATATTTACACACAGTATTCACAGCCTATGATGTCATTCATAGGCTATAAGTGGGTGTTGACAATGCAGAAATATATAAATAATCCTTTAGATGAATTAACAAGTTTTGTCATTTTTACATTATTTAAACATAGAATAAAGAGCATTTCTTTTAACATAAGAGGTATTAAACATTAAAAATGCAGGTAAAAACTGTTATAAAGTGAAACATCTCATTTTCAATGAGCTAACAGACAAATGCAAAGCTTAAATGGGGCCATTAAAGTACAGGCGCAAGATCTAACTATATGGAGCTAAACAATCGCTGGGAGATTTAAAACAGGCTATATTTTACAGTTCAGAAGAGTCACTGTGGAACGATTCCCTTCTCCAGCAGCAATGAGCTGTGAAACTCCCTTCCCTCTTATGAAGAGGGTTCTTTAACAACTGTCTCTTCAAATGGACTTCAAGTGGCTCTTCTTCAGCTACACTGAAGCCTGACCATTCAGTCTGGACTCTCCAACTGCGCCATGCTTGAAAAAGGAAGAGACCAGAGAGAGCAGTGGCCCATCCAAGCTCCCAGCTGTAGATCTACAAGGATAATGAGCAGATCCAAAAGAATGAGTGAAGAAGTAAAAAAGGAACACCAGGAAGGAAGAAACAATGACAAAATAACTGGTAAAAGTGGAAAAGAAAGTGGAATGACTTCACTCAAACTTTAGGGAAGCAAAACATTGAGGTGAGAAGCCCAACTGTGGCTTTTATTCTGGACATGAGCTCCAGGGAGAAAAGGGGTGGGCAGTCAAGCTGCAGCCCAGACAGAAGCCCTCACAGTGGGCATGGGGTCCCGGTGGCAGCCCCAGCCTGGCTGCTCTTTTGGAGGGGGCTGGAGGGTGGGAGGGGAATGCAGGAAGCAGCGAGCCATGGAAGGAGTCGCTCGGCTGGGCACACACACAGACTCAGGGCCCTGGCGCTAACACAGCCATGCCAGCCAGCCAGAGATGGTGCCAGCCAGTCAAGCACAAACAGATATATTTGTCATGACACACTGGGTGTGCAGAGGAGGGGAGGGTCGTGCACACAGAGCCACAGAGTGCAAAGTAGAAGAAGATAGGATTTGTACAGTATCTTCATCCCAACATTTGTAACAGGAAAGAGAACTGTTGATCACAACATCAATAAAGTTTTGATTTTAAACACAGAAAATGCATTTGAAAGAGAATTAGATTGTTCCGGCTGATTATGAAACAATCTTTTAGGACAAAAAAGATCAAATATTCCAATTCTCTTTGACAGCCTTAAACAACTTATTACCCAAGAAGCAGTAATTTTTTAAAGAGATGCTGGGCCCAAAAGGAAACAGATGACATTGACATTTTATATTTAAGCATTCAATCGTGCTTATGATATGAAAAACAGTTTTTATCCAACATAGCAACTTTAAAAATGTGACATATTAGACACTCATTAATTTCAGTTATATTAAGAGACATAACATTGTGACCACTAGAGTTAAGGTACACACAATTTCAGAGCTAGAGTTCTGAATCAGCATCTCAGCAGTGCACATTCCCGGATTATGGGTAAAAAAAAAAAAAAAGAATAATAAAACATTTTTTTTGATTGTCTCAACATGCTTAATTCAACTGGCTAAATTAAATCAAAGACTGAGCTGTTACCAAGTTCAAGGACAATTAAGAAACAGAAAAAGTTCTAGTGAGTTTTTAGTCTGGAACCAACATTAAGAGTACATATATTGTACATATATTTCACGAGTTCGCTCTGCTCATAATTGCCTAGTATCGCAAGCGTGGCCAATTGTCCAAATGTTAGTCTGGGAGCAGGCCTAGAGAATACACCCCCCTTCCCCCCTTAGATTTTTAACTTTTACCGCAGTTAAATGAGGAGTAGACCATCTTAGGCAAAGTGAGAAATGAAACATTCATGTTGAGTGGTGAAGGGGTGGAAGGAGGGATAGCTTGCATGATGTAGATGTTAGCTCTTTGGTCGAGTCTTATATAATGGAGATAATTTGGGTAGGTGGGACCATATGATTAGTCAAATATCAGCCAAGCTACTCCCTAACTTATGTTAATTTGATGATTAACGTCATTTAAAATCTACTAATATTGATATTTGATTGTCAGCAATAAGATATATAATAATGGACAAGACACTTGGGCTTATTGATGTCAATAATAGAAGATAATAATAAAGTAATTTCCAATTTAACACAATGTTAAAACTTGTTCAGATATTATCTCCAGTGTCTGAAATATTTCCCAGCACTGAAAACAGACCCTTTATTTACATATGCACATGTAACTATAGTTCATGTAACTACCCGATTAAAAATCTGATCCACAAACAACATCAATAAAAAATCCAAAAATATTTAATTGAGCACATCAAGCATCCCTCCCTTGATCCTTTAGAAAGTGACCTCTGAAATAAAGAGACTTTCTTGTCCTCTTCACTTCCCGCTCTCTGCACTGTCTCTCAAACCCTCCTCTCCTTTATTCCTCTTTCGCTCCCATTTCTGTCCTCTTCAAATGAAAAATACAGATCGTCTATGATCTGTCCCCTGGCTTCAAGGTCTGTAATGAGAAAACTTCACCTTGTGTCCCCAGCCATTCTTAAAGGAAGCATTCGGCTGCTCCCGTCCACAAATCCAATTACATGTAGTCAAGAGAGAGAGAGAGAGAGAGAGAGAGAGAGAGAGAGAGAGAGAGAGTGAGAGAGAGTGGAGGGGGGGGGATGGAAAGCAACGCATTGTTTGGACGAACGAGGTAGCTTTTCTCAGTAATGTGGCCTCTGCTTGGTGTTGAGGTGTCAACTTAAAATGCAAGTAGTTGAGCATCGGCTAATCCTGCAGCACCCTGCTTTAGCCTCCAGCCAAACGCGGGCGAGCAAGAGAGAAAGAGATGCCACCGTGGCCTTATCGCTGGGCAGCAGATGTGCTCCCTGGATCAATGCACATACACCACGATCAATGCATTTGATAAAGAATTAAGAAGAAAACTGTACATGCTATCAAAGGCTGTTGTACATGGCATAATTATGCTTCTGCATGTGTGTAGATGATACTGGTGGGGTATGAGGGTGAACAGATAAATCGAGAGATAGAGATGGATGTCTTGCGGGCTACACTGTCTGCCCTTAGCACCCAACTCACAGAAGAAGAAAAATCCTGTCAAACCTGATGCTTAGAAAAGGATGAAAGCTCCTGGCAAGGTCTGTCCCTCTAAAAGACATCTGGCATTTAATGGAGTTGTAACGAATGCCTCATGAGGGCATTCAAGATATTCACACAACAGTTAAAAAAGATGTTAACCTCAGTATTCTATGAAACAAAACAAGACAAAACATGCTCATTTCAATATAAGACTGCAAAGAGCCAGAGGCGAGAGGGTTAGACACGAGGCAGCTGTGTCTCAGTGCAGCTCACATGAGAGAGGGCTGAATTTGGGCAGTTAGAAAGACAAACCCCTGACGCAAGGAAAAGTGTTGTAGATGAACAGGTTGAGCAGGTGTTTTCGTGATAATAGAACAGAAAAGTTTGTCCTTTACTCGACAACATAATTATAGTCATCAGATGAGAAAGAGACGTTCACAGCAAGCTGTTCTTCATACATGCTTTGACCAACATGAAAGTGATGCAGCTTCAATATAATTCCTTGTTCATTGAGAATAGGTCGCTTAGGAAATTAATGGAACAAGATGAAAAGACAATGGTTGAAGAATAAGTGAAGTGAAGGGTGTTGATGGGAGATTCGGTTGATTAAGTTGGGTTTATAATAAATGATTGACAGCAAATAATAATCCTGTTTTGTGTTCTGTCGTATTTGTAACAAAAAGTAACATGTTAATAGAAATTCAAAATGTATTCCATATTTGACACCAGTTACAAGTGTTTGATTAGCACAAACATATTGCTTCCTGTATTTAAAAAAAAAATTGTTTTAATTAAATTTATTTAATTATGAAACTAATAATGACTAGTAGATGAATTAAAGTGTGGCCCTGGTCAACTTGGAATTTAAAAGATGCCATATGACAACGTGAATTTTCTGACATTCCTGTCATCTTGAAGTGTTGTTCATTCATCAAAAACAAGCCTCAAGTAGTATTCAGTCTTTATTTATTTTTTATGAGCTGAAAATGGCTTGTTTTCCTGAACACGACCCATTTTCCCATGCTCCACACACTTGTCAATAATATGAATTGCTAGTACAGCCCCTCTCTGTGACAAGCGGGAAATGCAGGTTGACCCAGAAGTGTGAGTTATTCTCTGGATAAACAATGCTGGAGAAGTGTGCTTTCTTGATTTTGTGTCTGCCCATCAGAAAAAAACTCGGAAAGATCACTTTTGCCTGTGACAAGCGCTTTAAATTCACCTGGTTCATCAGCAAAGAACAGTCTGATAAAGGGTTTATGACAACGCTGGCTCTTACTCCAGACGCTTTTCCAACTGTCCTGTGTTCATTGATTTGCAAGTCCACACAGTAAGTATTATTATTTTTTTTACTTGTGCTATGCTTAAATACATTAATGAAATACGCAATTCTTACACTACATGACTTTTATAATACTATAAGGAATTATAGACTATTTGCATTTTATCTTTCCTTATATCTTAAACATGAACACACTATAGGATTCAACGATTGTGTGCAACGCACACTACAGGATGTTACTAACGTTACACGTATTGTGTCAGACTCTCTCATCAAAAGGTAAAGATCGCAACCAGATGTTCTGACATCATTTTACTTCATTTATCACAAGTACACCTGTAACAAAATAAATAATTCCTAAAATAGTACGCTGACATTTGAAATCATACAGTGTAAGAGTAGGTATGTCTGATTTACCCTGTTAACACGTAGCTGAAGAGACTTTCTAAATACGAGGTAATTCAAAAACCTTTTTTTTTTTTTTACAATAGAATATTACATTTTGAAAGTTATTAACAGCACAGTGCGTTTATAGCTTTTTCTTGCCTTTTTAAAGAATATTTTAGTTTAGGCAAAGACTGTCTGTCAATTCTAAAAGCACAAGCCTTTAAAATGCACCAAAATGCATCAAAAAGTTCATTAAATTAAAAACATTAAACTACGACTTTTCTTTAATAAAAGTGTTCGAAAAAACTCATCAACACTCCAATTCCTTCTAAACAAGCACTATTAGGTTGAACTACAATAATACAAATAAACAATTGCAAAATCACAATAAAATGAACCACTTTTTAATCCTTCATATATTATTCATAGAGTGACTTATCAATGAGGTTAAAATGTTAAGGATGATGGTGTGATAAAAGGGGGTGTTGTGATGGAAGTAAGAGAAACAAAGAAATTCCTGTGTGAATTTCACCAGAGAGCTGTGGCTTGATCAAAACTCATGAAGAGATTGAAATGGCGTCCCTCTCGCTCACATACGAACATAGATTCAGTGTTCCAACCAGCTGCTTTGATCTCAACACACATCCTCTCAACCACCTTCATGCCATTCTGTTTCATGAGATGAGAATCCAATGGAACAGAAAGTTTTCCAACCTGAAGAGACAGCCGGAATGCAGCGCAAGAACCTGTGCAGTCACGTCAGCGTGTTCAAATGCATGCAAAAAGTCCTTTGAAACTCTGAGGGGATCGTTTGAGGGTGTTACAGCTAAAGTAAAGACAGCATGAGGATGACCGTTGTCTAATTGGCCCAATTAACTCCCAGTCTCTGCCTCTTGCTGGGACAATTGGGTTTCCCTGGGCCTTCCCACTGACTCTCACGCATCAGAGGCAGCCCGATGCTAACTGTTGTCGACGAGAGAGAGAGAGAGAGAGAGAGAGAGAGAGAGAGAGAGAGAGAGAAAGAAAGAGCGAGAGAGGGAGGGAGGGAGGGAGAGCGAGCAGTATGTTCTTTGTTAATAAAGAAGCAGATCTAAATGAAAACAAAACATATTTGATTATGTGTTGATTTCATGTCTTTGATGTAATAGTTAAACGCGGTTGAGCAAAACAGTGCTGAACACACACACAGATGCACGCAGGGAGACCAGAGTGAGTTCAAAGCTTTGCTCCATCTCTCTCAGAGAGCGAGGTCAGAGGCAGCTCCGAAAAGTCAGCGCACTTTCAAACCGAGCTGGAGGGAGGGCAGAGAAAAAGAGCAGGGGCTTGTTGGAAAAAATTCATACACAGTCCAATTAAACTAATCATAACGAGCCAGTGAACACGAGGAAGCTCACCTGGAATTTTACCCCTCCCTTTTCCTCCCCCCTCCCCTGCTCCCTCTCTCACTCCCTCACCATATCCTCTATAATTACCCTGGCCAAAGCGCTGTGAAATTACTGCACTGATCAACTAATGCTTGAGAAAATCGGAAGAAACGCACTGTCCCCGTGTCTCACCTCCCGCCCTTTCCTTTAATTATTTAAAAGGACACCTTAAATCAAAACGGTTCACTACGGCTCCCTCTCCCAACTGTTCTATTCCTTAGGAGTGGATGTTGAAAATATTTCTTTGAGGCTTAAAGAATGCTATTGGGAAAATGCTTTAAAACCATTATCAGGATGAAAAATACATTTATGTTTTAAACAGTTGGCTCAACCAAAAAGAAAAAAAAAATCTCTCAATTATTCCCATAAATTCTGTTAGAACCAATCATATGGTGTTCTTCATCCTCTCTAAAACATTTAAATAAAAAAGAAAAGAATCACTTTCTTTAACAAAATAGTGTTTTTAGGTTTCCCATGACAAAAAGAAAATGGCAATGGCAATACCAGGTTTATGGGTGAACAAGTAGAGCATTGATTAAATGTTGTTACTAAAAATGCATTTGTAGATAAAAGAGCCAAATGGTTATGTTTACATTAGAATAGTAGGGAGGGTCCCCACTGTAAGCTCAGAAACCAAGAAACTTGAAATGCACTAAAAAGTACTACTATAAGCACAAAAAACTAAACCAGATATCAAAACTATACCAACAAAGCAATGTTTTCAGTTCAAAGAGACCTCAGATGAAAACCAAAACTTTACAGTGGTTTATAAGAGTGGTAAGTGTGCCGGCAGATCTACCGAAATGCATTTGCTTGCACCTTTTTGCGCAAGACTGTTTTTTGATAGAGGATCAGTACAAAGCAGGATTTGCAATAAAGTTCAGAATGACCTGTACCAATTCTACATAAATCAACTTCAGAACAAGTAGGTGTATTATTTTAAATTAGCATAAATATCTACCTACATGATATCACAGTAGAGATCCTAATAATGTTGACAAACTTTTAGGCACCAATACTTCTCAAAACTCTTATATGGTGTCATTTGCAGATCCTGCTTCCCTGCATTCCTCATGAAGAAAAACATATATTTTTAGTTTGTAATATTATTATATCCCTTTCACGTGCTTCCACCCAAAAGCGTGTTACGTAAACACCAGACAGCTAAACACGTCTGTGTGAATAGACGGGCGTGGTAAGAGTCATTTGGCACAGCACCCAAAACAGCTCATTGGTACCTGAAGAGGTTTTGCTTTTCTTTTTTTTACAAAACCATTAAAAAATATAAACATAGATTGTTACAGACTTTACATAAACACCCTAAAATAACTAATTAACTTGTGTTGAGTCTGAGGTCTCCTTTAATGAACAACAATGGAAAAAGCTTTACTTTTAATATGTCCCTACATTTATACATTCTTAGCTAAAACAACAGTCAATGAAATGAGATCATTTTGCTGTGGACAACACAAAGCAACAAGCGCTTGGCTTAAACATTCCTTTAAAAATTCCTGAGCGTGCCAATACAGTGATTGGGGCCTTGTGTGGTGTGCATTTTCTAATTGTCCATCAATTAGCGGTTTGCTCTTAGCAGGGGGCGAAGAACATGAGAGGGACTCAGTGGTTCCCCGCTAATAGATTGTGAAGGCCACCTACCCCTAGTACAATGACCACCACTAAACAATTCATAGTGCTCTGCTATCAAAGACTTCAACACACACATGTAAACTGAGTTAGCAAGTGCAGAGAGAAAGAGGCAAAGATCAAAGCAAGAGGGCCAAGTAAGTACAATGAAGCGCAATTAACTTGGCACGTAAAAGAACAAGAGAAAACTGACACGTGTGCGCCCGCACACACACACACACACACACACACACACACACACACACACACACACAGCATTTCTGATGAGAGGGGTGGTCTCAGTGATACACACCAGTGACCGGGGACAAAGACCGGTCCGCTGGTCATCCTTCCCACTGATCACACAATCAGCTTTACTTTCATCTGCATGCAGCTAAAAAACAACACTAGCCCGGTTTCCATTTAATAAGACACTGAAAAGAGTATTATTTAGAAACTTTCTTCATAAACATAAATAATATCCAAATGAAGTCAAATCAATAAATGAAGTAAGTGTGTGTAAACAAATGCCCTAAAGTGCTTTTAAAAGTATGCTGTCCAAATACAAAGTATTTAATGAGAATCGATGACTCATGATATTTAAAATTAAGGAAAATTTTGCTAACAATAAACACATATTTTGAGTTGAACATCATAAGTATTTGACATGCCAAAAATCTCTGTCCATAAAAAAAACACATGAAAAAGTTTAAACTCCATTAAATAATTTAGTTTTAACAAGATTTAAAATCGAAAAGTAAATCAAATCATCCCAGTTTTAAATTAGCACTTGTTCAAAACTTTCTAAAGCGGATAGCTAAAAAGCTTCTCTCTTGCTTCTCCTTCATTCTCATTTCCTCTCCTTCATCTATATCTCTGCTTGGAAAGAATAGAGCCAGTCTTAATTAAATTAAAATATTCCCTCTGCATGCTAAAGCGTAAAGTCTCATCTTAGCAGAAGAGCTTCTAGCCGAGACCAGTGATAAGATAACAGGCCCTACTAATCAAAACAAGACATCAACTAATCTAATCTAAATCACTAACAATTACCAGCGAGCCAAGCCACGCTCCGGTTTGATCAATGTTTTCTATTAAAAAGTGAAACAATTCAATATTCTGGCACGCTAATGCACTGAGGCCTCATTAGCACATCGTCCTTGAGATGGAGAACGCACAGACAGACGCTAATTTGTGGTTAATTTCTAGGACGAGTACCATTTCTCCTTCATCAAAGCACAGAGGACTTTCGCAGAAAGAAATTAGGATATTAAATTATGTAAGTATTTGTGTTATTGCTTGGTGTTGCTTTCTTATGCATTTGATTGAGATGGTTTCATTATTTCACCACACATCAAATATTTCATTGTGTCTTCGAAAGCCTTTTGATGTGTAATTGGTAGCTGTGATGCAGCACATTGACAGCTGCACTTAAAGGGATACTCCACATGCAAAATAAAATGTAGTCATTAATCAGCCATGTCGATACAAACTTGTAAAAGCTTTGTTTCTCTTTAAAACAGAAATTGAAATATTTTGGGTATCAACAGGAGGCATTAAAAAGCAACTAAAACAGTCAAATTGCTCGATCTACTATTGGGATATATATTGTTATTTAACCAAGTACGGACTTAAACACACTATCTTCTCTCCCATTGATATGAATGCGGTCTGCTCTCTTACCCTTAATACAATCATTCTAATCATTTAGTTGAGGAGAAAATAATATGGGTTAAAATCTTTGTTGTTTTGTTTCTTTTGTGCAGCATTACATTCCTAACTTGAGAAAAAGTATTTTTAGTTTGTTTTAGATGTTTTTATAGGATTGAAACATCATGGGTATTGGGTTGAGTGATTTGGTGACTTACTAAGAGACTTCTGCAGCTTGCTATAATTAAATTGCTGTGGCTGGCCCCAAGTTAAAAAGCCATACTGTACAAGGGTAACTTAATGATACAGCTAAAGCGCTAAGGTACATTGGAGGCTTTCGACTACTTGTTGGTAAAGTAAATTAAGTTTTGAGAACTGATTGATCTGAGTCTAACATCACAAGTTGAATTGTGGAAGGTTTGCATATCCATGCTAGGTTGTAGTGAGACCCTTCGTAGCTTTACAGGCCCTTTTGAAATAAAAGAATCTTAATCTTAATGGTAAGCAGATTTTCAGATGCAGAATATTCTTTATTCATTTAATAAATTATTTTAACTTCTTGTTTATTTTTTTTTATTTTTACATTTTTAGAAGTTTGAAGGCTTGTAGACTTTGTAGAAGTCATCTTTTAATTTTAGATGACTGGAATATTAAGAAAACAGCTCATAAAGTGTCTGTATTTCTTATTATAAATTATTATACACAAACATGCTCAATGTTAAATAATGGTTATTCTTTCACACTGAGATTTCAAAGACATTATCTATTTGTTGTATTTGTTATTCGATTTCCTCCCTAAAATAAACAATCTGGATAGAGAGAACGACACTTAAGAGCACACACAAAAAAGAAAACTATTCACACTGAGTGGAAAAACAATAATAAATAATACTACATAGCATAATAAAAATAATAATGCTGCAATAAATTTGCTGTGACTCACATCAAGAATCTGTGGACTGTGTGTTGGGGACTGAGCATTAGTGGTGCTTTTGTTTCCAGCCTTCATGGCGGCATCTCTGCGAGCCTGCTCCAGCAGCAGCCTGGCCCGCTCCTTTAGCTCTTCCTGGCGAGACAAGACCTTCTGCAACGCAGACTATAAAATGTAAATTTTCTTCAAAATAAACCAATGTTTCAATAACGATCATAAACATTACCTTGTCCTCACTGGTAGTAGATACAGAAACTGACACAATTTCCTGAAAAATAACATCAAAACAGTTGCTGATTTAGATTTTAAATTCTTAAACATTTTAAATGATAAAGGTGCCGTATCATGTAAACGTTTCTTACATGTTTAAGTAGTGTTCCCTAATCAAAACATACCTCAAATCACTTTCACATTGGTTCATGTTTGTATAACCTTATTTCCAGTTTTGGTAGGCCAAAATGACTGGCTAACTTTAACTGCTTCCAATGGACATAGCACCCCAAACTAACCAATCAGATGAACCACTAATGCAGCTCAATGAAGAACATATGCGCTAACAGTGTAGAACCATGTCTTTGAAAAATAAACTGTGATTTGGGAAGTTCCCAGGGACAAAATTATATTTTTGGCTTGCCAAAAGTTGAATATATTCCTTTGGAATGGGTCAACAAGAAAAACTTGGCAGATGTGTGGCAGTGGGAGGAACATTGAGTACACAGCTTGTTTTGCAGAACACGACCATTTGAGATGATTCAAAGACAATGTTTACAATAAATAGTGCATTTTGAAAGTTATTAAAGGAGCAGTGATAGTTGAAAGGACTCAAATATTTTTTATAAATCATTTAAAAAGGGCATAATATGTCATTTTTAAGTTTATTTTGACAATAAATACTTAAATAATGCTTTTAGAACCCTGTTACATGCTATTTTGTCAAATTGAATATAATAAAGTATTATGTTAAACAACAGCTGTAATGTATAATGTGAGAGCCAAATTAGCATCTCTCCAAAACTATCAGGGTGAGCTTCCATTACAGGCCCTAGTGCTGCTGATTGGCTGATCGGTTTGGCGGTGTAACTGACAGCTAAGTGTTGATAAAGTAATGCTTTCTCCCAATGACTGTAGGCATCAAATACATATTCAGCAAAACAACCAAACAAATCATCAAGGAACTTAAGGTGCTGTCAAGTAACCGTCACCATGGTAACACACCTCTCATGTCACAGCTGAAAACTTGATGACATGTCAAATTAAAATCAGGACAAATCTAAGCTGGAAAGTTATTCAGCAGGACGAATGACAGTGATGCATGGTGAGCGTGTGATAAAAGTTGGCTGTGCTGCAGTTCCTGCATGTGTGTGTGTGTGAGAGCGTTAGATAGATGAGGAGAGGCTCTCATGCGGAACACGCTATAACCCGTGTCAGTATTAGAGCTGCAGGCAGGATGCCCCGTGCATAATGACATGCCACTCCGAGTGACACGCGCTTGCTGTCTCTGCCGATCAGACGACTCTCAAATGGTAAAAATATCAAAAACGTAAAAAGCTTCAAAATGTTTTATGTGCTTCGATTTCATATGCTGGCTGCCCAGATTCAGTGCACACTGTTCTTCTGTTGGCAGTGTTTCAGAATTCTTCATCGAGCATGCAAACGTTTGTTACATGAATGCGTTTCAGTGGATTTCATTTGATGTTCTGACTTGCTTGTTATCAAGTGTGGTTTGATCGTTTTGAATGCTCAACAGGGTTGCCACAATGAATTTACATCCAATTTCCATGACTTTTCAAGTCGTTTGAGTAGAGTGGACTGGGTCTTATTTATGGTCACAATCCCAAACTGTCTCAAAATAAAATGGGAAAATTACACTCAGTGATAAAAAAACTAACAAACATATGCGCGATCACAATTGAAAAATTGATTTGAGAATAACAGAACATTTAAAAGCCACGGAGAAACAGATTCATGATAGAAATGGTAGGATTTAAAGATCAAAAACACAGGCCAAAATAAGGCTAAAAAGAACTCCAGAAATGGTGGAATGCTAAAATGGTGAATAGTTAGATGAATTAACGGAACAGAACAGAATTTAAATACTGGAAATACTTAATTTACAGCTAGAGACTAAGCAATAATTAGTTTAAAAAAAAACTTGAAATAAAGGTTTTAGTAAATAGTACCATAACAATTTATTAAAAGTTACAAAATCTAAAAAAAGAAAAAACATCAAGTTAAAAGTGCTTGAAACGAAGCGACTCCTAATTATTTCTTGACATAAGTATATTTTCTCATAACATGTTTAACATTTCAGTCTTGTTCATAGCAGATTTACAATACAACTAATATATATATATATATATATATATATATATATATATATATATATATATATATATATATATATATATATATATATATACAAATTTTAAATTGAGTAACTATATTTGGAATTTCATGAAATTCAAAGAAATGTATGATGCATCATTACATTGTATTTAACAAAGCTCTACACTGTATTTTACATATGATTACACCAAATATTTCATAAATGATGGTACTGTTGATGTATACGATACCTTACTATTTTATTTGTTAGAAATTGTGTGCTAAATACTGTCAGAATTTCTCTGAATTGAGATTAATTCAATTCCACTTATTGAATTCAAATTCCATTCAACATCGCGTAGGGTGGAGTACGATCAAAATGAAAAATAAAATTATTTCAGTGAATCAAGCTAGAATTCTGCTAATGGTAGGAAAAGCAGACATCGAAAGATCAAAATGTGAAGATTACCTGAATGGGTTTAGGAGGTGAGTGTGTGTGGTTTGTTCTGGAACTGCTGTCTGAGGTGCTGTCTGATTCAGAGTGACGCAAACTGGTTCTCTTCGTCTTGAGCAGATCTGTGTCCCTGCTATATATGAAGCCCAGTGTATTAGTGTGAGATGACCCAGTAGAAGACTTCGATTCCATCAGTCTGCCAACAGGCCGCAAGCTCTCATTCTGCTCTCTGGAGTCGCTCAAGTCAGCGGACACCCCCCTGTGTTTTTCTTTCTCCAGTCTGAGTGACAGGTCACCCATGTCAAGTGTGTCTGCTTTCAGGAGTTTTTTGGGTTCTGAAGCAGGGAGCTGACTGCTAGAGGTCTCCAGGTTGGTTCTGATGCTCTGAACCAATCGTGGATGAGACTCAGTGCCCTTTGGAGGTGCTGGAGTGTTGCGTTCTGCTGTAGACAATGGTATAGATGGTGCTACTGTTGTGGGGGGAGACATTGAACTTAACGATCCAGTGATCTTGGTTGGCTTAACCTCTGGGTTTTCTTTTACAGGATGCCCACCATTAGACGTTCCATCAGCTTGATCACTGGGATCGTGATGAAGATCATTGAGTTCAGCATAGAATTTATCTTGGTCAATAGAACTGTTCGTGTCTGTCTCAAAGTCTCCAACTTTGTAGGTGCTGCGACTGCTGTTGGCTTCAATTTGTACAACATTGAGCTCCTCGCCACTGAAATGAGCCCGGATCTGATACAGATACGTCATCACGGTCAGCTTATCAGGGATTGCCAGTAAAACCATGTCTGATGGTTCCAGAAGACGAGATATTCCCAATTTGGCAAAACCATCATATGCCTGAAGACAAAAATACAATAATGTTAGAAGTTGTATTCATCATCAGCTAGTCATCTTCTCAGATGTCTTGTATCCTTCCAGACCGGAAAAATAACTTGATGTTACACCAAGGGGGAACCTCCTGCTTTCCCTGCTGTTGTTGTTGTTTGTTAAGATATATGAAGAGTTGAACCTTCAGACAATCAGACATTATGTGCTTTGCCTAGTCCAGCATCTCTAGACCCATTTTGTTTAGGTGAAAGTCATCACTTTGATGATGGCTATGCCGCTTTCTGAGTCTCCATTACCCTCTATACAAAATGCCAAGCTTGGTACGTACACATTTTATACAGTCAATGCGTTTCACCAGAATGGTGGATTACTGTCGCACTCACTTCACAAAAAACATCACATTCAGCTTGTTAGAAACACTGCGGTCAGGATCTTTACCAGAAGTATTTATTAAGAGCATATTACACAACTTTGTATGTCTCTGCATTGGATTCCTTAAAGTGTTTGCTCACCTAAAAGTTACTGAATGGTTAAAAACAAAATTACACTGCAGATATAGAAACTAGACATAAAGTCTTGGATCGTAGATTTAAACCGGATTGAAGTCCTATTGGTTCAAATCCAGACTAAAAAATATAGCTTCATTAGCTTTTTACTTCCTGAAAACTGGTACATCCAAACACAGCTTTGTTACTTTGTTTTAAATTGTTTCATTATCTTCATCCCCAAATAAGTCCGTTTTGTCTAACTTTTATGGTGTTGCTTTAAATGTTCTGTTTCAAATGGATATTAATGTTTTTACTAAACAATGTACTATTCATTGAGAAATTGTACCAAATTATTTCTTAGGTCAAATTTAGTTTGAAGTTTCTTCAGAAGAAAAGATTTTAAGTCGTAAGTAACTTAAGGTAAACTTAAGGCTTTTTATTCATATCTCACTAAATCAAAACAATTTATTTTCTTTTTTTTAACAAAGAACCAAACTATTTTTTCAAAATTAGCTTATTTTCATGAATGAGATTCAAGGCCCAAGTGACCAAATGCATCCAAAAATGCAACATAACACGGGCATCAGCAACTGTACAAACTGCAACAGTGGCAACTCTGACATCAGCTAAGCCCTGTCATGCTCATTCACTGAGTGGGAGGGGCAAAAACAGGGTCTGACATTAGAGCCTCGAACTTTTTGTTGCTGACTCCAGCAAAAAAAATCCTGAAAAAAAGGTTTCAAACTCCTGGGGGCTTTAATTGTTAGTTGTGCTCAAATATGGTAAAAAAAATATCATTTTGTTAATTTCTTAGTTCACACTTTTTCAGTAATGTGAAGTATATTGTATTATCAAAGTGGACTAGATGTACTGTACCAAGGATAACGTCGTTGCCTTCCATATGGAGAAAAATATGGAAAACAAGAGGGTCAGCAGACGGAGAAAACTACACAGCTAGGTAAACTACAAAGATAAGTATCCATTAATGAAAAGAGGAAAAGAAATCTAGAGAAAAAAAGACAGTAAAAAAAAAAAAAAAAAAAAAAAAAAAAGAGTTTGTTGGATGACAGGAAGGAGAGACAGTTAGGGTGTAGGGTGCATGTGGGAATTAGATTGATTTGGGATAAGACAAGCCTGGATCAGTAGGATGTGGCAGACGGTGACAGCTAATGTCAAGGATGGTTCTCCATGATAAGAGAGCACGATACCAAGAAACACTAAACTAATCCTGCCTCCGCCTTATCACATACATCTTCCACTCGCCCTCCTTACAGCTCCCTCACTTTCTCTCTCTCCCTTTCCATCTCTCTCTCTCTCTTTCTCTGCACTGGGTATAATTGCACTGATTTGTCCGGTTGAGGAGAACAGGCAGATAATCAAACAGCCAAACTCAATCCCTGATCGAGAGATAATGGGACAGGGTGAGAGAGAGACAGAAGAAAAGAGTGAAAATAAACTGGCTAACATTATCATAGTAATCCAGCAAAGGAATAAAAGCAACGTTACTTTCTCTTTCTCTTACAAATTAGAAAATACAACAGTTGAAAGAAAAGGCTACAAGTTTTCTGTGCATCTTTGTGTTTATCAGCCCTGCAATCAGAGCTGAGCCGATGGCCCAGAGAATTTTAACCTGTTTGCTATTGTCTCAACCTCTGCCACTCAGCAGAAACTGACTATCGTGACTGCCTCTATTATATGTGTGAGGAGAAAGTATAATGAAAAGGTAAGTCGATTCTCAATTTACAATTAATTACATCTTTTTTTCCACTCTCCTGCTACTTCCTATTTGCTGTTGCCTACCAATAGTGGCTAAGTCTCGGAGCCTTGTAAAGCCAGGAAAATGTAAGGTAGTGAGCTGTGAATTGAAAAAAGGAGAATGATGAAAGGTTGGAAAACAAAGGGTCTGTGCACACAGTCTTGGGTTTAGGCTCTAAAAAAAGAGGGAATAACTGCTGGAATGAAAGAAAACTACACGAAAGAATCTTAGTCCAAGCTATAATCGCATTGAAGATGTGGCTGAAATCTCAATAATTTCCCTGTCAAATGTGAAACGAAACTGTTTACGCATGAAAATAGGAATGAATACGCATACCACATACTACACTTTTCAACTTTACCACTAAATTATTAAAATAAGTTTAATTAAAGGAGACCTCAGATGTCTATTTAACCTAAGTTAATTAGGTTCTTTAATATTTCAAAAAAATGACCCAGATTTGTTATATTTATAAGTTAAAAACTCATTATTTTGTATAACGTTTCATGCTGTTTTAGGGGCATGTTGCGTCACTAGATGTAACGTCACTATGATGTTGAGTCTTCTCTGGCCACCTAGTGTTGGTGTTTTATTGAGAAATAGCAAGGAGTAAAAACATGAAAGAGAGAGGTGGCAACTAACTCGACCATACATGTATGAGCCTCTGCTGCTCAAAAGACTTGAGTGCGGAGATGCCACCCGCAAACAGAGCAATAGTGTTGGTTCTTTGGGGACATTCCTTCTACTCCACATTTGACTGACCTGGGCAGACAATGGCCTGTAAACCAAAACTGATGAACGGTAAGCTAATGTACATTGTGATGCAATACAGGTATCAGTTGAAAAAACTTGTTATGCCACAATCACATCACAGTGTCAAAAATGTAGCAACACTCAATTAAAAATAATTACATTGTCCCTTTAAGAATCTTTAATCTACTCTTGGAAGACATAGAAAGCCAGGAAGGTTGACATTAAACGTAAGCACTTTAAATGTACCCTGCTCCTATTCCTAGAGCCTATGATGTTTACTCTGCTTTTGAAAATAAATAATAAAGCTAAGAGCACTAATAATCCATGCGAATTGTGTGTATGTGTGAGTTGTGTTCAAGACTTTCTTTTCCTGCTCCAATAATCCAGTCCCTCCCCCCCCAAGCCAAACACAATGAAAAGCATTTTGTTTAGTGAATGACATCGCTGAATGATTGACAGGTATCCATCGTTGTCGGTCACACACACAGCCAGAGGGCCACTTTTATCGTGGGACACATACACACACATGCACGCGTGTGCGCGCAGATCAGATATCGTGGGAAATTACTGCTGCCCTCTCTCTCTCTCTCTATCTCTCTCTCTCTCTCTCCACACAGACAGCGAAAATAATTCTTTTCAGTGGCTGCATGAGCAAACCGTTCGCATCTCTTCCCTCTCCTATTGATTGCTCTTATCTGTCATATTTCAATGGAGATTATTGCAATCACGACTGGGGCAGAGAGGGTCGCGCCAATTCTATCAGATGGAAATGAACGCCGTTTCATAAATGTGTGTGTTTGGGGCTGTATTGAGAGTGCTCTTAACCTCCTCAGCTTGGGAGAGTTGTATATTGTTGAAAGAGAATGAGAGCATGCACTCTTCTCTGAGCTGGAGAGAGGGAAACCGTGTATATGATCGTCCCAGAATGAGAGGGCAGGAAATGAACTCAGGAAGTGACTGCAGGTATTGAGAGCAGGGATAACGTGATGACAGACGAAAGGAATGGAGGAAAGAAGAGAGCAAGGAGCACAATAAATACACCTAATGAAGTCTAAACATGAGCTAATCTAAGGAAGACACAAGAGTTAATCTGTAGCGCACTGGAACATAGTCCTCGTCCAGTGGAGCGGAACTGAAGAATAAAGTTTTATACAGCCATAAATCCATCAAGATTTCAAACTAAACTCTTCAGCAAATATACATTAGATTGATATCATTCAATGCGTGCGTGTGTTTTTAGAGAGAGAGGTGATTGGAGTAATCCTTGTTGGCACAGACACCTGGCGATTTATTTAAGCAGGCATTTAAGAGTTGACAGCAATATCCAAGCTTCCATCCTCACTATCCCTCTCCCTCTCTCTCTCTCTGTAAAAGCACATTAGCCATTCTCTTCCCCTTTGAAATTGAGCATTTTATTCACAAATTACAGGTCTTATCCTTAAAAAAAAAGAAGTTTTTTTTTTTATTCATCACTTTAAATGTACATGAACTATAATGCTTGATTATAAATAGAGACGTTAATTGTTTAGTTATGGAAAGCTCCCCTTTTTATTCCAAATGAAAAGAGGAAAAAAAGAACACTTTTTCAAGCATGCCC
Source organism: Danionella dracula (assembly GCA_900490495.1). Classification (NCBI taxonomy): domain Eukaryota; kingdom Metazoa; phylum Chordata; class Actinopteri; order Cypriniformes; family Danionidae; genus Danionella; species Danionella dracula. The sequence goes on from UELW01000223.1 coordinate 2,233,716, forward strand.
ATCAATACAGAAGTGTGTGAAAACTTTTTATAAGGTATTTTAAAGGATATCAAAAAGAGTTCATAGCAATCAGCAACCTCCTGCTTTCCTTGTTGAAGCATAACAATAAGTATATTGAATTGTAGTACCTCAACTAGTCACTGGACCCTGAGGTCAGAAGTAAGCAGATTTATATTGACACCCATGGAAAAAAAAAACTTATCTTTACAAAGAAAAAAAATGTTTTATGTTTTTTTTTTTACTCATATTCTTAGTGTTGACCCCCATATTGACTCTCAGGACTCTTCTATGACTTGAAGCATATTTTTGATGAGGGAACAATACTAAAACTTGTAAAAAAAAAATCTATCACTTCTGATTGACCCAGTCTGCTTCACAAAACCCCATCTCATCTCAACTATTATCAAGAAAGTACATGTAAACTTGCAGGAAAAGCCCCCAAAAGCACTCAGAGACACAGCACAATTAAACAGCTTTGTGGAAAGTTAAGTAAATAAAAGTGGAAGGGAACAACAAAATATTTGAAACGCTTGTCACCTGTTAGTATTAAACTAATTATTAGTTTAATTAATGTATAATTAATTAATGTAAAACCATTAGTACAATGAGCCTTGCATATTCTCTCTTATATATTTATGTTGGCCTCTCTATCAAAATGTTAAAAAAATTTTTAAAGTGTAATAAAATATATGTTTTCAAAAGTAGTTCTTTTGAGTGTTCAATTCTGCTTTGCTTTACATGTTCCACTACAGTTATTACCATCTCTCTATTTCCCATTAATCCTATTAGTTATAGTATATTTGTGAATTGTGATGCTATGACTCTGGTGTACTCACAAAGACAATCTTAACCGAACAAACAATCACACATACACACTTTATACACACACACGCGCACACACTTTTTCCATCATGATCGACAGGGGAGCCACAATCTGAAAGTGGCCATTAGAGAACACTGGCAGGGAGGGAATCGGAGTTAGAACAATATAAATCACCTATGAAGAGGATTACTGATGCACAAGCAAACAGAGTGTGTGAAGCATTTACCTTCTTGTTGTTTTCTTTAATATCTTGAGGATTGAGCGCCTTGTAGTCACTAGGAGGGAGGAAAAAACAGCAAGAGGGAGAGTTTTAAATATGCACCTCATGTAATGGCTGTAGGACTGTAACATGCAATTTCACAGCTCTGCAATCAACACAACTAATAGAGAGTGGGTGCGGGTGGGTGTGCAAGCAAATTAAAGACACACAGACACACACTTTACTCAAGCACTCAACACATTAAATTATCCTTCCCACTGCGTGCCTGGGGATATCTTCCTCTTTAGCAAAAAGAAAAGCAGTACTTAATAAAAGGGACAGGATCATTTACTTTTGCTAATGTCACAAGATACACTATGACATTTAAACTAAATCTTTAATTAAGGGTCACTAAAAACAATTAAAAAGAAAAAAGCTGTTTCTTGTTGATCTGTAAAATCACATTTACACTACGGCAAATAACGGCAAAATATTTTTCACTAATCACCATAAGTGAACGAAATATGTTTTTAAAATTACATCTCAATATTTAAATGAAAGATTTTTTTAAACAATCTTTCCAGTGCTGTGCAACATAGCTCTGAGTTTAAGGAACATTCAGTTTGATTATTAGTTCAATATGTTTACTTATAATCTTTAAAAGTAAAGAGTCAACTCAGAGTCACTGAAACGAATCACAATTCAAACAAATCTTTTCTTGAAGATTGTGATGTAGGAATTTTATCTCCATTAATTTCACATGTACACCAAGGAAAATCAAACCACATCTGATAATTGCATTCAAGTGAGCGACACTTTCTCATCTCTGGTCTGGTCACTCATGAGTCGATGTTGATGTTGAGTGCCTATGTGTTAGAAGACTTAAGGTAACAACTGGAAACTGAAAGAATAGTGGTGAGAAGTGAGAGAAAAAAAAACCCCAAAGCTATGTGGTTCTCTATGGATCACATGTAATGTGGTTCTTCCTATCGATGCTGCAAACATCATCTAATCACAACTGACTTGGGGCTAACTTCTAATTGTTGTGAGAAGCTGCACATAAAGAAGGAGTTTTGAACACTAAGACCCGCTGCATGTGTAATCGTTGGTAAAATGGGCAAATATAACTCAATCACATCTGATGAGTTTGGTAAGGAAAGCTGGAAACACTTCAAGAATCCTGAAGTAGTGGTTTGATTGGTTAAACTTTTGAATACTTTTTAAGGTAGTAGCAAGTTTTGCGTTTATTTTCATATCGACTGGAGACAATGTGGAGGAATACAATCTAGAACATTAAATATCTAGTCCAGGCCTCAATCATATCTGCATAATTTCTCCGTCGAGTTACTGTATTTTATTTACAGATGGGTATTGGGATTTACGTGTTATTGTTGTTTTGGTCTAGTACCTCATCTTCTCATTATGTGAAATGCCAAGGGATTGGTTGTTCATCGTGTTAGACAAACAGCCTCACGGACGGCTCTTGACAAAAAAAAAAGCTGTGTAAACTCAGAGTCCTTTCCTGAAAGTTTGGCTACACTAAACTACCCAGAACCAAACTATACATCTTTTAAAATCATAATGGGGAACATTTAAGTTTTCCTTCTGTATTATATAATACAAAAAAACTCAAATTGAGAATCACTGTTGATTGCTGCCAAATACCCTTAAAATCAGGCTTCTTTAAAATCATAATATCATCCACTTAAAATCAAAGATGGGTCCGGATTCCTTGTTCTTGAGCATATGCTATAGATAGGCGTTTGGCCGCAACGCTGTCAGCACTGTGATGAATCTGCAGTAAGTGTAGTAATTAAGGCGGATTTGAGTCAATCCTAATGAGCCAAGACACAGAAATGAACAGAAATAAGACAGAGGGATTAAAAGATTCTCCATTATAAACTATTTAAACCCCCCAATGAGTGAGATATTCTTACATAGGGAGCCTGTATCTGTGATGGAGAGTGCGAGAGAAGTGGGATGTGTATGCAGAGCATGTCACTATCAGTTATAGCAAGATTACAGATCCCTATAAAGATTATCTTAACTCAACATGCACTAGCAGTCAAAACTTTTGGAATCACCTTGGAATTTCTTCCCATTGTTATACTACGTTAGGATCATGACCAAATGTCTCCAAAACATTTCAACCAAGAGGTGTTCTGACATACTGAACCCCATTGAGGTGTTGAGGGATCTGATTGAGCACTGAATCTCAAATCAACCTTGAAGATTAAAGTTTCATCAGATCATCATAAGGTTTGATGCTGAGGCAGTTAGAATGCCTAAGATATTACAAAATATTTTTTTTATTATATTTTTAAATTATATTTCTTATTGTTTATACAGACAAAGTATGAGGAAAAGATTCTTCTTTAACTCATAAACAACTGCAACAATTTGATCCTACAATAACTATTCAGACTTGTTTAAGGTGTGTTTACTTGAAGAATAACAGAATTTAAGTGTCTCCAAACATTAGACTGGTTGTGTGTTTTGAGAAGAATTGTAGAAATCCACAAAGTTATCAAAAAACTACATCAGACAACACAGCAGATATATCACGTGACTGAATGATGACCTAAAAACTTTTAACTATTGTTGATCTTACGAGGTCCACAGCAGCAAGGTTATTATACTATTAAAATAAGTTAAAACTAAACCAAAAGCAAAACACATTACTTAAACCTTGATTGCAAATATTTTTGATTTGTATATCAGAGATCTTTCATTTGTTTGGTTTATTTCTTTGGCTTGACCGCCTTTGGTTGTAATTTGAATGAAGAGGCTATAAATTATTACAGACAGAAGATTTAAATGTATTCAAATAATGTTAAGGGCACTCAAGTCTTCAGATGTTCTCTTTCTGCTCTGTTAAACAGATTGACAGAAACACTGGACAAATGGTACATAAGTCACATAGCGAAAAAGCTGTTTACAGCTATAGTAGTTAAATGTTCTTAAAACACAGTAATCATCATCTAGTGTGCTTGGTGTTCAAAAGATGTGATCTTAAAATACAAATAATGGTGCAACGTAATTCTGTTTGTGCTAGCTTACATGAGTTCAGGTCTGAAGTGGTGTAAAAGGGCACAGAAAGCGAGTCCGTTTCTCCAGGATGTGGTGAAGTTGGTAATTTTGACGCCCCTGTAGTTTTTGGTGACCTCACGACACCAGACCAAAAGGGACTGACTTGCATTTGGCCTGCCACCAAGAATAGGACTAGGAATGGGACTGGGCTGTTAAAAATGAGAGAAAGATTAGTTTTAACCTCAAAATAGCATTCATATTTAAAGACCATTTCACACATTAAACTCAGACATGACCATACATCATATACTGTACATAGGGATCTACAGGTTTCATGGTCAAATTTAAGACCTTTTTAAGACTTTAAAGAATCAAATTTGTGACATATAACAACAAAAACAAATCCAAAATGTTTTTTGCATTATAAACAGTATGCTACAAATAAATTTTTAAAACTTTAACAATCACTTTTGTGTTTTTATCATTTATGGGGGAAAAAAAATCACAATCTGTCAACCAACAGAGAGTTTAGGAGCATTTTCTCAAACTCTGGCAACCCTAACTATCACTTTTATGCTTCTGAACGTTTATGCACATTTTCTAAATCTGAATCACATTTTAGCATTTATGAGTATTATGTCACCATCTGGCAACCCTAACAATCACTTAAGATTTTGAGAATTTATGAGTGCTCACAAGTGTTTTCTCAATCTCTGGCAACAAAAAACCAGATAGGGTTTGCATGGAGATCAGAAAAAAAAGACAGTGAAAAATAATTTAAGAACAGAGAATTTAAGACTAAAATGTTGGTTTTTAAATTTGAGCTTTTTTAAGACCCCACGCTAAACTGTGTACAAAACTAAGGTTGCACAGATTCTTTGTTTAAAAACTTTATACGAGTACTGATACTGTTTTCCAGGGTACTCACAGTATTATCATTTTAGAATAATTTTAGCACAGCTTCTGTATTTATGAAAAACTCTAAAAGTGATTGGTTAATCACTAGGTAGTTAAAGAACTTTGTTTTCACAATATTAAATCAATTGTACATTGAAACTAAAAGCATAATAATAAGAAAAATAATGATAAAATGTACTGTTCAGCTGTAAAGATGTCAAGAACCCCATCAGTTCTAACTGTACTACTAGCAGCAAATTTTACTTGTTTGCCAGGTAGAGTTAGGTTTTTTTCACATTATTTGCAGGCTGCCATGCGTGTGTTAGAATGTCTGCTTCAACTGGAAATAAAAAAATTATGTCACTGCAGCCAAGGTGTCTTCACTGAAACTTCTGTTGGTGGTGTCGGTATCAGTCATTGACATCCTTTGTATTTCATTATATATTTTTATATATATATATATATATATATATATATATATATATATATATATATATATATATAGATAGATAGAGAGAGAGAGAGAGAGAGAGAGAGAGAGAGAGAATATCAGTAATAGTGCAAGCATTAACAAAATGCTTTAAATAGTTTACAACAAAGCAAATATTCACTTTTTTTGTTCTAAGTTTAGCTTGTTTTCAATTTTTTTATGAATACATACCTGTTCACAAAAATAGTAACATTTATAATTTTAAATAATTTTGCTGGGGGTTTTTCACATTTCAAATTACTCTTAGACGTATTTACAAGAAAACATTTAATCAGGAATTCTTCTTTAAAAAACAAACCTTACTTTTTTGTTTAGCTGCCCGACTTTTAATACATATAACCCACACTTCAAGCCCATACAAATAAAACAAGTGTTTTAGCAAACATCTGTCCTCAATACACACAATCATCATGTTTTGTATAAAATAAACAATGATGAGAAGTTAACTGAGAAATAGAACGATACACATTTATCTCTTTTCTCTTAGACACATATCTATACCCGCTTCCCACAAACACAGCCCTCCCACTGTCCCTCTATTCTTAACAATCTTCTTGAATTCCAATCAAGAGCATCAGATCCAGTCCATCTCTCTCCAATTAGCCTTGTAAGCTCAGCTTTGTTAAAAGTCGCCTCTTTGAAACCCTCTGTCTAATTTGAACAAACACAGAGAGAAAAAACTGCAGACAAAAAGACTTGCATGCTCATTCTAATGAGAGCTTTGGTCTGAACAGAATGTATGACCATGGATAATGTAAACACATGATTAATAAAGAGCAGCCTTTGAAGCTGTATCAGTCTGGATTAAGAGAGTCCAACTAAACGGAGGAATGAGAATTCTAATCCCGCAAATCCAGAAACACAAAGCGACAGAACCCCTTCGCACCGGGAGTCTGGCCACTCTTGGACATAATCCCGTTAAAACTGGAGACGCAGCGTCACGGATCCAGTATCACTCAGATTTCACATTCTGCTGTGTGTGTTTTTTTGAACTCACAATAACTTTTTAATAACAATAATCAAATAGCCTGAGCCAGAACTTGCGGCTATCTGATGAATTGCAGCGCTGACAGATTCCCCATCTAAATACAAATCTAACATGCTCTAAAAGAGTGCTCATCCTGCAGAAATACATTATCATACCACTGGTATCTGTATGGATCCGTGTGTGCAAAGGAAAAGAGAGGCTTTTGTGGCCCTGATAAGAGCGCTACACATCAGCCGGTCAACATTTCACACAGAAACTGCAGCTTAACATCGCCCCCTTTTGGACACAGTGAGCTACAGAAAGCAAATGCATATGTTTCACTCTTAAGTAGAGTCCAGGTTAGCTATTAAAGATGACTTAATAAATAAAAAGCTTTTTTTATATAAGGACATCCTAAACATTTAGCTTAATACAGTCAGATCCTTTAAATTCATTGAATACATTCCTCTTTTGTTTCTAGTTAAATGGCAAGATCAGAACGATCACCATTGAGGGCAAATGAGTTTTTCGCACATTTCACATCCATCTGAACAATTTGAAAGGTTAAGGTTGTCTTGAAAGAACAAAGTAAAAAGTCAAGTGAAGAGCCCTGGGGGCTCCCAGACTCTTTCTAATCTTGAGAGACACTAACAGAATCAGAACACAGCTCTGGAAGCAACAATTACAACAAACACAAAATAACAAGAGCGAATAAAATCAAAAAGCAAAGTTTGATAATGATGTCAGATTGTGTTCACCCATTGCTGAACACGCTCTTCCTATGGAGCCAACACGTCTCAAGGGTTTTCCTTTCAACATTTAATTATGAACAGCTTCTTTATTAAGGGTCTCATAATAATCTTAATTTCGGATTGAATCTTAGCGGTGACAATGTGAGCACCTGGGTGCAATACTCAAACACTCCCTCCATCCACACACGCTCAGACACACAGGCTGCAGCACACGGGGGCAGGGAAGAACACGTTAAGCTCCACGCGAAGGCAAAAGCCGCAACCACTTTTCCATGTCACTTTTCCGCCATGCATGATAAGAGAGCTGCAAGTTCCCGAGGCAGTCTTTGCTCCTTTTAAGAGATGTTTGAAGTAGCTGTCTAATTTCAGCTCGATAATTACCTGGGATTACCGGCCAGGTGCTATTAAAGCAATTAGAAGACAACAGGCGTTTAGGAGCACTCTGCTCTTTAGGCGAGCACTACCCTGTGGCACCTTACGACAAGAGGGGAACACTGACACACCAAGACAGGTTTAATTCTCAGGAAGCATGGCTATTATTCATTTCTCTTCCACATCCATCAAATAATGTACAATCGTGAATTGCATATTATTGAACTTTACCCCTGCAAAATTCAGAATTGATTTACTGTAAATCGATGCTCAAATAAACAGAATTGTTATACATCTGAAGTTGGAAAGCATTAGTTTGATAAACATTTAAAAAGAAACTTTTTTACTAGTATTAATTTAAACTTTTTATTTTATCTTTTATCATTTCAGAATGTTAACAAACATTTTTTTTAATAAACTGCCCAAAAAACATCTTAGGCAAGAATAGAACAGAGCACTTGGAAGAGAAACCGCTCAAATAAACTACAACTACAAAAGTTTGATATTGACTATATACACTCTTATATAGTCTTATATAAGAGAAATCAGATATTTTAACATAGCTTATCAATCTATAAATAGCATCTTTGTTTACAAAGATCTGTTACAATTTACGCATTTTTAAAACTATTTTATTAGGTTCATATACATAAAGCTACTGAAAGTTTTTTTTTAAATTACAAATGTTTTTATTGGAATTTGTTGACTTATTAAAAATCATATGCATATATAACAAATTTAACATTTTAAACTAAATTAAAAACTACTGCACTTTATTGGCTGTCAACTTCTTGACTGTGTACTTTTGTTTGGTGTAAACTTCTGGTTAGCTTAAAAGTCTGATTTAAAACCCACTTAATTTTTAATCACTTTCGTTTTCATAATCTTTCATTAGTATATTGTCATTAACATTTCAAAATCAAAGCTCTTGAATAGTTTCCAACACAAAAAAGCGAATCCTTCAAATCTAAAAACGTTTTACTAAAAACCTGCAGAAGTGGCCTAATTTAATTGATGCGAAAACAGAGAACACAGTAAAACCAGATCAGAAAAGTACACAACGTGCTAAAAACACTAATAGCGTCCCTCAGTGCCATCGCCATGTAGTTGTTAGCGATTTTGTGTCAGTTTAATAATCACAATATTTCCCATCACACGGGTTCAGATAGGAACGGTTCAGCGGGATCCAAGTAAAACTTTTAAACTGGTTGTATCTAGTGAAACAGCACTGACAGGGATTTCTGGTGTCACATAGAGCGTGTGTACTTATCAAACGCAGCGCTGTCTTGCCCTGAGCGGCGGTCGGGTCGGGGGGAGAGGAGAGGAGGAGAAAAATAAACGATTGGCAGCGGCGTGTTTCTGCGCTGGAGGACAGGATTACAGAGCCGCATCTTCCCACAAACAGAACATATTCAAATGAAGCTGCATTCGTCACTAAAACACACACACAGAGATGGAAAAAAAACTAAATCATGCAGCATTTCAACATCTGCCAAAATGATATTCAATATTCATGATGCCAGCGAGGCAGGTACACACACACCTGACACACAGTGGAGGATAGGGCTGAGGAGGGAAGAGAGGGAGAACGTAATCTGTGTTGAATGAGAGCAAGAAAGGTGAGGAGTGAAGCAGGAGCTGGAGTGAAAGAGTTTGGCAGAGGAACTTGTGTAATTAGAAACTGATGATCTGAGAGTGTGATCAAGCTCTGAAACGCTAATAATCGATTTCATTCATTCCACATTCCATTCATAAGCTATGTTCTCAGACTTCAGAAATGTGGACACATTGAAGCAAACTTTGACGGCTCTGCTTGTGTCACCGGCTATGCTGGATTGTTTGGCCTGTAAAAATGGATTTGTAAAGTTCTGAATAAACTTACATAACATACCTTAAATCTAATTAAAATCTCAAACCCAAAAAGGAAGATGTGTTCAAGTGCGGTTTTTGCTTCTTTTCATCACTCACATCAGCATTCCTTAACAGACCACAAGAGCCTGTTAACAAAAATATTTAAGATCTAATAGGTCAATCTTTTTTTCTTTAGGCATTAAGGCTTCTTGAAGTCAAAGGGTACTTACTTATAGAGCTTTACAACTGCATGACACAGAAAAACCACAGCCTACTGAACTGTGCTTCTCAGTGCAGTGGAAAAGTTAGTCTTCAGTTCAGTCTGAGAGAAAGAGGAGTACAGCCTGAGCTGGATGCAGCTCATCACTGGGTAACATTTACTTAAAATGTATTCTCACATTCACAGTGAGTCACCAAATCATATGTGGGAGATAACCAGTGTACCTCAAACAGCAACATTCAAACAAAGAATTTAAAAGCTAAAAATACAGTAATAAATAGGTGTCCAAACAGTACTATTTTTTTTAAATCAAACAAAATATACTTCTCTTATCTGTCATACAGTATTAAATTCTTTTTTTTTATCATCTAACAAAGTTTTCCCTCATAATACTTTAAACTCTGACATTGGTGCAGAATAATATAATCTTAGTGGTGGCAAAGTGACGTAGTAGGACATTGTGTAACCAAAGGGTTGGCGTTTCGTTTCCTGCTTCCCCTGAATATTCCCGTATGGATGTGTGAGACTGGTGCAGTGTGTTTGGCGGGGGCCAGGAGGCCGGAGGTGGGAATGGCAGCCAGGTGCTGGAATACCAAGGTAGCTCATCACCAACAGCGTGTGAATGCGGAGTGAATAAATAATGGTATGAAAGAAAAAAAAAATCACAAAATGTCTTTGAGCTTTAATATACATTTTATTATTATTATTAGTGGTTGAATCAGAGTTCGTACAATATCTGCTTGTTTCAAGAGCCTCAGTTAACTTTAGCATGCAAACAGTTTGGTTGAAACGCTCTCAAAAAGCTCTCACTAACGAATATTTGATGCTGTCTCCTTTTAGGACTATAGCATTTGAGTAGCCATTTTTACACATTTCCTGATATTTTAAGATCATGGAGTTTTTACAGTTAGAAAAATGCGTAGTTTAACAATCATTAAATGATGCTTGTTTGACTCATGAAATGGCATCCCAGTTAGTTCAATTAAACACAATTTACTCTTTTGTTTTTGTCTAAGTCTCAAATTCTTGAACTACACCTAGAATGTAATGACAAAATTGCCCCTAAACATCTCATCTGTCCATTATACAAGAGTTTCCAGTTATGTTGGACTTTCAAACGTCAAAGCAACTGAGAACCACTTCGAACCAAAAGCTCAGTTACAACAAAACAAATGGAAATTCTTGAATTATGTTAATGGAATATACAGACGTAAAACCAGGTTACTCGAACACTGTATAGAAGATTTACAAATCAGAACCCAACACAGAAATATAAACACAAACCATAGAGATTAACACTTTTCTACCTTTTTAATGCCAAAGTGGTTATATAGAACTTAAAATGTGAGTTACACAGCTTAAATAAAACACAAATGTAACTGAAGCAGATTCTCAAAATTGAAAAAAAAAATAATAATAATATAGTTAAGTTGTGAACAAACCATAATTTCTTTTATAAAGGAATACTTCTGTTCGGAAAAATCCCTTTGATACAATTTATTTCAGCAGCAGTTTTGAATGAACTTTATAATTAGCCATAAGTTTTCTTGCAGAAGCAAGTGAAGTTCATTTGCCTAAGCTTGAGGCTGAGGGGGAGTTTCCACACAGAAATGCGTGAGCATGACTAAATCACATTTCAGCACCTTTTTCCCATGCTAAGCTATACACCGTACAAAAACAACAGCCCTAACTAAAACATAAGGAAATTTAAGAGGCTACCAGAGGCAGCAAATCTCCAGCACACGCTTGTGTGCTATACATGTGTAATGTGCTGTAATCTAACGTCAGAGGCGGTGAAAACATAGGCGAAGAGGCATTGCCCAAAACTCTAAACTGTGCAAATGAGCTTTATCTACTGAGGCTTGCACAAGCTCACACGGAAAAAGGCATATTGAAAAGCGAAAAAGGCGACTGGCACACGATAGAGCCTTACAAACATACCAAATGACTACAATCACTGTAACATTAAACATCATCAAAATGCAAACATTTCTGGCAAAGCAACCAGAACTCAACAACAACCTTCAAATCGCTGGCATGCTAAGCAAACCCAGGAAAAAACACGATTTACTGAGGCAAATCAGACATGAGCAAAACAAGTGTATAAAAGGTTGTTAAAACAAGGATGAGTGGAAGAGTAAAGCAGGAAAAACTATCTATACAGCACTAATCTGCTTTAGACAAGACTCTCCCACAAACAAATTACTGGATGCGAAGTTCAGCGATCTGCTCCGATAAAGCTGTCGTTTATCAATGCATCCGCAATGCATACAGCACCTCATTAAGAACCAGGCAGAGGTAATACTGCAAGAAGCTAGACAGGGATGAGGAGAGGGAAGCATGAGGTGTGCTCAGGCGTCAGATCGCTGTCCGCGCCGCTACGCTCTCGTTTGCAGATTAGAGTCCTGATTAGCCAAAGCAATTAAAATGAATATAATTACAAAGTCACCCCTATCTGAACGAGGCCTTGATCAAAACACAGCCGTCAATATGTCGGCCGGAGTGTGAGGCGGGATCGATGGAGTCAGGAAAGAAGGCTTTTACCCTGGCATTTCTCACACCATCAAACGGCATCACGCATGAAAGATGAGACGAGACGCACTTAAACTAATGACAGAATCAAAAAGCGATCAGCTGTAGAAAGACAAACTCTCTGCATGACAAATATGGGTTGTCATGTGATGCGCTGATGTGGTGCTTTCAGCGAAACGAAGATGGACATTGTACTGCAGTAGTTTCGTCTTCTCTACAGACTGATGGCATCGGTAAAGATTAATGTCAGTTTGTTTAGCTACATAACACAATTTTTTTTGAAGAAAAAAACTTACAATGCTTTTATGGAATGTGTCTTTAAATGAATAAAGATTGATCAAGAGTGGGTGTACTTTTAGATAACAAATGAACCAGAAATATGAAATGGCTTGTAACAAATCAAACTGCTTACCAAGTTTAAAATCAGGGGAGTCTCTACTGTCTCTCAGCTCTTTCAGGTTACCTGTTGTATTCCGCCCAGAACAGCTGGTTACTACTAATTTTATTTAGAGTCTACAACAGCCGAATAACTAATTGCATTTGAAAGTATGAAGACACATTTTAAATTGCAGCAACAGCGATTACAGTAGTGTGAGTAAAAAAGGTTCAACGTATTATTTGCTGAAGTCTACAACGTTAATCAGTTCAGCGTAATCCATAGATTTACATGTTTACAGTTTTGAATTACTATAATATGGGTCGCAGGTTAGATTTGTGTATATTTTATCTACACGTTGCTTGATTTGTTACTGATTTTAGTTTTAATGTTTATTTTGTTTATGTTCATGTAACGCTAAAATATTTTTTTTATATATATGTTATTGTTAGAAAAATATAGAACAAAAAAGCTATGAAAAATGATTGTATTCATTGTAAATTTCCATCACAATATTGGTTAAAAAAATAAAAGAAATGTAATTACTCGCTTCACAATGTGTTAATGTGCACTTTTAAAGAGCTGTATGAAGCTGTAATGAAAAATAATGGTTCTTTCCCTCCCTCTGCCTGATCTTTTTTTCTCCTAAGTTTTTTAGTTTCCTCTCGTACAATAGTTCAAAACTTGAAGCCATCTTGATTGATGACTTCATATTGCTTTATACACAGTGCTTCCTTTGGTGGGGGGGGGGGGGGGGTCTAAAAATTGTGCACTGAGACATTTATTCAGTCCCAGGTGTGGAATAGTGAGCACTCATGAAAATGTTCAGGTGTTTGTAAATTAGCAAACAAAAAGATCATATTGAGTGGAAGTAATTTAATCAATAATTTAATTGTTTTCACTAAGGGGAATGCCACAACGTAGGCCACAATTTCAATCAAGTCTATTGAAAATATCATCTTGGTTGGGATGTTGAGGATTTATTTTATGAAACAAAAAAGTGACCCCTTTCTGATAAACAAATAGGAAAACAAAATCTGAAACTCTAAATATGAAAATGTTGCCAGCTCCTTCAATGTATATATATATATATATATATATATATATATATATATATATATATATATATATATATATATATATATATATATATATATATATATATATATAAATAAATAAATAAATCACAAAATAGTGCAATGCCTCATCATAAAAAATAAATAAAATACAAATACTTGTTAGGAGTTTCACAAATTGGATTTATATACTGCCATAAAAAAACTTGTGAATGAGAATAAGAGTTAGTGTGTGTCTGTGCACTGGGCGGCATTTCAAAAGCTGCGGGGGCCTTCATTGATCAGCACGGTGTGGTATGCAGTGTACTCTGGGTAAATGCTTCTCTTAGGTGAAATGAGTTTAAGCCCACACACACCTTCAGGAGGAGAGCGAGAGCAGGAGAAGATTAATCTTAAGTTACTCTCTCCATCTCCACCATGTCATTCAAACTGCCCTCAGCCTTAAAAAACTCTTTCTCTGGCAAGCACACACACATTCATACACAGACACACATACACGCATGCACACAAACACACACACACCTGTTTCTCATTGACATAAATAACAAATGAATAGAAGTACACACATCTGCCTCGTCACATCAAAGATGCAGAATAAGGCGATTTGGCCAATCTACAGCAGGCTAACTTCCCCAATCAAACAGGTTCTTTTTCGAGAGATTACACTAAAGATTTGTTTTCATTTCTTCACTGCCTTTTTTCTTCATCTCTCCCTCTTGTGCTCACTCTCTCTTTCTCTGAAGCCAGAAGTGTAATCCCTGGCAGATAAAACTAAGGCCTTACAACAGGAAGATTACTGCGAGCTTTGTAGCCTGTGTGTAGTAAGTCAACGTGGGTATTGAAGAGCTCTTCAAGTGCTTAACTCATGAACTGAGCTCTCACGCAAACACATGCGCAGGAGAAGAGGATAATGATAGAGGTATTACAGTAACAGGCGCAAAAAGACTCATACACCTGGCCTGGTGATTTGAAGACCTTCTAACCAACAAAAAAGCCAACTCCTGACCTGCGAACTGGTACAGATCTGATGATGGGGTTGCAGGGGTAAATGAAGTCTGTCCAAACTACTGGATCTGATCAGGATGCTGACGCAATGAGCCAAAACCCACACCTGTGCAAAGGTAAAACCAGTTCACGCATGCTTGTGACATTCTTAGATCCTCGGAGGAGCAACATGAATTTGGTCTCTCCTTCTCAGTCCAAGTGGCCCCGCTTTATTTATATTTTCATCAAATGGAGAGATTTGAAAGATAAAAGCTCTTTGGATATTCTCTCTCACGCTGCTGAGGACTTGAGCTCTCGCAGCGTCTCAGATTCTCAGCTAGTATGCTGCATCACTCAGCAGTGGAGGGCCGGCTGAGGGAGATTATTCTGGTAGAGTTTCACAGATTATGAGGGCACTACTGGGGTCTTTCTGCCCCTCTGTCAGTAGGGGTTTGTGGCCTCTCCTCGGCTCTTTATGGGGACACGCGGTCCATGTGCAGGAGTGGAACCGGGCCTTAATCAAGCTCCCTTAGCCTTTGCCATGGAAGGGGGGTTCAATGGTTCAGAAACAGGTAACTCTACAAGGATGAAATAGGGAAAATACGAAAAAGGGCTTTTTTTTTTTTAGGCGAGTTAAATCAACTGCCCAAATTGTTTGAATTTCATTTGAGATATTATAGTCCGTCGTTAAATTATTTATTTGCGTACATTCTTTATATAATTCACAAGCAAAGAAAGGAACCATCAGCAAAGTCTCACTTGCTCAGGCAGCCTATTTTTCTCTTCGGTTTAAAAGAAGAAATAAAAAAAAACATCCTGTTGATTTTTTTTTTTAAATAATGTTTGAAAATGTACATTCTTGCACTTATTGGGAGCTTTTTTTTATTATTTTGCTATAAACCATAAAAAAACTTGGGGAGAAACAGGGACTTGTATAATACCGTTTTATTAAGTAGATGCTTAAAAAAACCCACTAAAAATAAATATAAATCTGTAAATAAAAGTTTTTGCTGAAATATTCACATCTCACTATGATTTAAGGACAAAATTTGTGTAACACATTACAAGATTAACAACTAATAACATTTCTTGTTTTTATATTTAGTTAAGTATTATGATGATGTATTCAATAAGTCTGTTAAGTTGTTAATTAAGGTGCGAATCAGAACATCACAATCTCCAAAGTGATCTTGAGTTGATCACTGCTGTTATTCAGGGAGAGTAGAGGAAAAAGTAAAAGGAAAAAAATAAGATCAGAAAATATAAGCAATTTGTCTTTTTAATTTAAAAGCCCTTCAAAACAAATCTTTCACTATGGGAAAAACACCAGTTCGTCAAGACTGTTTTCTTTTTAGGACTGAACAATATATCGCATGTGCAATTAAATTGCAATACAACTGATTTTAATATCAAAGACCCAGGAACTACTTCGTCACATGATCAAACACTGTCATGAGAGTGTCATCCACAGGTTTACATGTTTGTTATGGCAACTTTGAATAACTAAAATAGGGTGAAGTCCAACACTTTTTTTTAAAGATATTTTTAATCTTGTTAGTTTGTTTTGTTACTGACCTTTTATTTAATTTATATTGATTATGGAATTACAGGATTTCATTGCATTTATGTTTAGCTTATTTCAAAACTGTTTTGTTAAGATTCATTACATGGTATTGTCGGAAAAATATAGATCAGAGAAACGTTTGAACAAAAATCATTGTATTACAAAAAAACATGGGACTATTGGTTATAAATAATCGCAATTCAATTATTTTCCAAAATCGTTCAGCCCAAATTCTTCTTATAAAAATGTACAAGCCATTTTCACTTCAGATTTTTCACAGAAAAAAACACTATTATTTCTACACAATAACACAAAAAATTGTAAAAACAGTCAGTAATACATGGTACTTCAAACAGATTTAATGAAGCATTGCGTTGGTGCATCATCATGTAATGAGTCCAGGACCGTTTCAAAGTGGAGCTATTTAAGTATATGTTCCAAATACTATCCACTGCCCTAGGTAACTCTGAATACCAGCAGTGATCCGCTCAGTGGATCATAATACTCACCTAGGAGGAATGCTATTTTCGCATTGATGTGGCCTGTGCTGTAGGTGGCAACCTTCTGACACTTCTAAATCAAAAGTTGATTGAAAGAAACATTCTTGTGACATTTATTGACTTTTGCATAACTTTTCCATAGTAAAATATTATGGAATAAGTAATTTGAAACGAAAATAAGCCATCCTTTATGGTAGGGTCTTGCATGAATAAGAACTTCAGCAATCCTGTTACCCAACTGGTGAAATTTCTCATCCCTGACTCAGGCTAATGATGCTACAAGGCGAGAGCAAATCAGAGAGCGAGAACTATAACAACCGTGTGGACTCAGACCCCAGCCGTGTTCACACGAACTAATTAAAAACACCACAGCCGTCTGCGAACTCAATTAAATAAAGTTAATTTGCTTTAATTTCAATTTATCTCTGTTGCAGTTTGAATCAGACTGAGAGGGCAGAAAACAAAGAAGTGTAATGAAAGAGTGTAACCCAGCCCTGTCCCTCCCACCGTGTGTTCTCGGGTCACGAACACCAGCGTTTCATTTTGCTTTGTGATTAGCTATTCTGCAGCAGATGCAGAAACCTATGAGTTGGGAATATTAAAGGTTATTGTGCCAATTTATTTTGTCTACATCTCTTTTGGGAAGCAGAAAGATAGAGTCAAAGTTAAACTGGAGTCAAAGTGAACACTGTCTAAAAAAAGTTATCTTTCTCAAAAGTTTTCTTGAGATTGTCACCGTTGTGAGAGAATCGTCCGTAAAGACTGTGTCGCCTCACTCCACAGGGCTTTATGTAAATCTAAAGAGCTTTGCAGTGACTGCGTTTCTTTATATTAAAATACAGACAAGAACATAATTCATGAAGCGTGAACTGATAGAAATCCGCAGATCAATGCTTTTCTGTGTGGAAGACTGCCTGAAACAACCGTAGAGGAATAAAAGAGATGTACGTACTAGTGAATCAGAACATCCCTTCCACCGAAGATCCTGTTTCACCCTTCCTTCATTCAAGCAGATTAATTCCTGACCCAGTTCAAAGTAGCATCCTCAAATCCATACCACAAAGAGCCAAACATGCTCATATACATCAATGCATCGCACAAAAACAAGTGAAATGGTTAAAAAAAGAAGCTTTAGAGTCTCTTACTCAACTTAAATGAAAATCAGTCAAAGTTCTCCTCTCCTCAGAAGTAGAGAAGTTTACTCTGTAAAGCTTTGAAAAATGATAGAATGAAACACGAACCAATGACTGACGACGAGATCAACATGTTTCTATTCATCTTAAACATTTTAGGCTATAAGAACAGACTTCAGGTAGATTTTAATTACTCTTCCTTCATGGTACCGCCCCTTATCGGTCCTGTTCAAAATGCATTTTAGACTACCTACAAAAATGTCTAACATTTTAAAACAGTTTCTTAGATTTCTGACGTTTTAATTAAAAATTTGTTAAAAGTAAAAGGAATTTCAAGCATTTTAAAGCACTGGAACTATACGTACACCTTAATCATGGTGTTCCAATTGAACGCAATCATGACCAGCCTCTTTTTCTTGCAAAACTATGATGCTCAATGATGTCAAAATGATGATAGCCCTTTAAGTAGACCCTTTGTCAATCAAACAAAATTACATAACAGGTAATGACCCATTAGAGGTTAATGTACAAGTACCCAAAAATAACAAATTTCCTAATTTACAGTAATACCTGAATATTAATTTTGAAATTTGCCAAAGGTCAGATTTTCCATCATTGGCCTCTACCAAAAGCTCGAACATCTGACTGTTTTAGGAGAATGATGATAAACCATGGGTGATTGCCCTTTTAAAATATCCTAAACTCCAGCAGATTGTGTTTACGGAGCATGGTGACATTCCCATGTGCCGCCTGGAACCCCTCTCTGAAAGCATGTCTTCAGGGTCGCTCTAATCCACAGACCACAACAAATTCAACATTTCCATTTCTTTGTGTTTCCAGAGATTATCACACCGTCCAATTCATTTGTTTTTCGACCTGCACCTCCAGTCTGTGAGAAGGGGCTTCTTCCAGCAAACACAAACCCAGAAAAGTCATAAACAAGGCCTTTGGGCTTCCCCATATCTTTGCTCTGGAGGGGTGTAGGTATGTGTTTCTAGCTAATCCCATTTGACTTTATTCATGCTAAGGTCATCTCATCCACCACAGTCAGTGGAAACAGCCTCCGCTACAGCAAAAGAATTAAATCACAAATGCTAGAGCCGGGGTGGGATAGCAGAGCAACAGAAAATAGGGTGGAATTTAGGGTAGGCGAACACCACAAATCATTCTGATGGATGGGTTTACTCAACGGCAAATCACTTGAAATATCGTTTATAGGGGTGGTGGGAAAATAAAAATACTAAATACTATAAGTTAAGCATTGATGAACAGAATCTGTATTAAAAAAAAGTCTAAGAGCTGATGGAATAAAATGTACTTTTGGTACTTTTCATTTGTAGTGGTTCATCGCTAACTGGAAGCACAAATGAATTAGTACATGATGCACAGTGACACTCAACAAGTCCCTTCTTCCTTGACAGAATGTGTAAGGTCTCATCTTAAGAACCACACTCTGGGCAACTTAATCCAAACAAAAATTGTACAAAAACAGCACCAAAAATAAACCACTTCTATAAAAATTGAGAGGAACTTTGAGGAAAATTGAGGGTCTGACATAGTGAAAGAAGTTCTATTTTACCACATCTGATTAATAAAGTTAATTAAGGAATATAAGTATTTTGTTCTGAATTAAAACAAGTGACGCTGTACACAATGTACATTAATAAATATTGTTTCATGAGCATAATAGCTACCGTCATGGTAAAATAAACACCAAGTAAAACAAGAAGACAGGCAGACTTCTAACAGACTTCCTAAGTGGATTGAGCATTTGAAGAAAATCAGCACAGACACTGTCCGGAACTTACTGGAATTCTATTAGTTAATTGTAGGATGTTAAATTGAGGCGGACTTCACATGTATGTACTAACAAACACATACTGTAGGAAGGCCACTGTGATTACCCTCAAACTATAATTTAATTTTGCCTACATTATGAGACACAGAGGCGTAAATAAAAAAATTTAACCTGTGGGGATTTAATCTGGCCATGTTTAAGCCCCTCAGAACTGGCCCAACACCTCGCTTTGGTTCACACTCTGCAGGTTTCCTTTCACATGCTGCACCCTATGCTCAAACCCGCAGCCAGAGTGGGGCCGCAGAGCCAGTTAATTAGACTCACTAAAGCATTGAGTGTAGAGAATCATAATGCATATATAACTATCCTCCAGAGCAGCTAATACAAGCTTGCATTCAAATGTTTGGACTGAAGCATGCAGAAAGTGTGGGACAAGCTGGAGTGAACATTTAAAAATTAGAGGGTAAATGGGAAACGGTTGTCAATTTGTTTCTTGGTAGAAAAACTTGAATGACTAGTTCAAACAGTCACCACCATTTAAATATATGAATCTTTCAAATGAATAAGATGAGAAGATAAGCCAAAAATTAAATTAATTCATAAATCTATTTTATTAAAATTAAATTAGTTCCTACTATTCTATATACTATATTCTAAATACTACAAATTCCTATTATTCAAAAAATTCTGATGACTAAATGATTATCTTTCGATTTCACCTAAAGGCTGTTTTTGCCCACAACAGACCTTTAGCATTGACCCACATCTCAAATAAATCTGGAAAGAAATGTATTGTGTTTCAATAATTAGATTTACACAAATCTATTAATGTCAAGAACGTAGTATACTGTGTTCCAATCTACTGGTTAGACAACAGCTTGTACTCGTACCCACACAAGTTCTGAGAAGACAAGTGCAGTACCTTTGCATTTGTTGTGTCATTTTTCACAAGCCAAATTAGCTCTAACAGCAGGCTATGATTGGACAGCAAACTTGACAAACAGGGCATATCCAGTTAGGGTTTGTCAAGGCAATTGGATTCAAAATAGAAATAGTTGCTCCAAAGCAATACAGATTAGGAGAGCAAATAACAGTTTGAACTTTTACCAAATAATTAACATTTTGAATTTATCTTTATTATAAATTATTAATACAAGCATTTTGTAATCAAATAACTGGTTTACATTTATTAAACAGAAAAAATTATGAGTTACTGAGATTTTTGGAAGTGTCTGACAACCCTTACAATCACATTTCCATATTTTAACCTCAATGAATTTTTTTTGTCAATATCTGGCAACCCTTACAAGATGTTCAGCATGTATGAGTGTTCACAAGCATTTTCTCTAACTCTGGCAACCCTAACCATACCTTTTACTCTTTTAGCATTTAAAAGGATTTTCTCAAACATACTAGCAACCCCAAAGCAACAACATAAAAAACACAAGAAAAATAAGACCTGTGAAAAATTATTGAAGACCTAGAGCACTGAATTTATAACTTCTTAAGACCTAAAAATTTGGGTTTTAAATTTGAGACTTTTTACAGCGTTTTGAGACTCTGTGGTAACCCTGAAGAAAGAATACAAAATCCTAAATGAAAAGCAGACATGGCTGAAAATAGTGCTATATAAGCTATTCATTATCCAGTCACATTCCGTTAAGAACATACTTTTCACTATAATGTCAATTCTTTATTAAAAAAAACTGAACTCACCTTGGATCTATTAATCTATTTGATATTATCCATTTGTGGAGTAATAGATGAAAGCAGTAACTTTAACTTTATGCCAGGATACAACTATGACATTTGTCACAGAGCAGAACAAACCTTCGGAGAGGATGATGCCAGCTCTCTTCCCATCAGAGCTGAGACAGCCGAGGGTGCCAGGGCAGGTGGCGTGGATGTTCCCTCAGGAGCTGAGGTCTTTGGTTCAAGGCCTCTTGGTACCACAGTTGGTGTGATTCCAGCAGCAGGTGGCTGAGGAGCCCGCCGTTTGGTGGTGCTGCTGCTGTCCAGGCTTGACGAACTTGATGAATTAGGCTCATAGAATGGGTTTGATCTGAAAGAGAGGACATTTGGTATAAAAAAAATCCCCAGAGCAACATGGGTATCTGCCTGTTTGTGTGATGCGATTTCTTATAGTTGTTAAATATTTTCACATGTCAGTCATTTTAATGTCTATGTTCATCTCCCTATGTGTTGTCTTCAGTAAAAAGGCATCGCCGTACACAATTAGCCAATAAAACGCTCTGCTGACTCGGAGAGAGACCAGGTGCTCAAGAGGTCACACATCCTGATCTTTGACCTGTAGCCTCACAATGACAGGCGGACACAGACATCCACTGGCATCAATACACACTGCAGTGAAAAAAAACATCACTCATCGCTGACACACACACAGAATGAGGAGACAGAGCTGAGCAGGTTTTCCACTGAAAGACAAGGTTAAAGACACAGAGTATCCCAGCACCCAAGATTACAGACAAAGACTGAGTGAAAGGGAAGTAGAAAGCAGCAGCGCAAAAACATTTGGAAAATACAGAAGTGAAAACAGTAGTCAAAACAAGTTGAGGTTAAACAGAGGACAGGAGACAAAGAGAAAAGCATGAAAGGGAAATATGTTTAAGGGAATTGAGGATAAGGAGTGAAATGTTGAAGTGAAGTGTTGATATTTTTTTAATAAAAGCCTGTTGATCTGGTGTTGAGAGTTTTAAATGTGCAGTAGTGTGAACTTAACTAACTAAAAGTGGTCTAGACAGCAATATATTAGCAAATCTCCAAATTCCCATACCAAAAACAAATAAATTAGTACTTCATTTTAAAATAATGCATAGCACAAAAGTAGCTTCATTCTTGTTTGTGGGTTTCTCCAGGCTACCAACAGTGACTGTGAGGTTCTTGCCTCAGACTTGAAATCACAATATATATCACTCTGCAGACAATCAGAATTACTTAATGTTTTTCTTTTGCTTGTGGATTGGCTCTTAACTTGGTCATCCGACTTTCAGTTAGCATGCATTTGATGCA
Organism: Danionella dracula; assembly: GCA_900490495.1. Lineage (NCBI taxonomy): Eukaryota > Metazoa > Chordata > Actinopteri > Cypriniformes > Danionidae > Danionella > Danionella dracula. The sequence continues at coordinate 2,256,310 of UELW01000223.1, forward strand.
GCTGACTGATAGGTGAATGTGTTTCACATCTCTTACTGGTACATAACAAAGAGGTTTAAAGAGTGCATTTCAGTAAGTTTTAGCAACTACAGAACAAAAAAATTCACCTACACAGCATTTACCAGATTCCCTGAAACTGTGGTGGTTATGGTTAAATCACCATACTTTTGTTACAGACAAAATCATTAAGATGCATAAAATAAAAGGGTATGGCAAAGATATCATTTAATATAATCTAAAATGTCCTTTAGGTTCGTTCAAAGTTAGTTTGAATGTTTTGTGGTATGGGTAAACAAGTAACTGGCACATTCCATAATCTTGTTGGAACTTTACTCACTATGACATAAAAATAACTCCTTAAAACCCACTTCCTCTAGCTCAGTCTTCATAAAGTTATGTGTGGAAAAGTGTGTGTCTCCTGGAGCCACTGTGAGAGAGTGAGAGATGGGAGAAATGCAGAGATGAACAGACAAGGCCAAAGAATGTGAGGAACAACAGAAGCCTTGTTCCTGCTGAAAGAACTCGCTCACCACTTTCTTCTTCTCCGACAAGTGCTTTTCTCCTTTGCACAAGCACACACATACCCACATGTACTACTAATGAAGGGTAGGAAAGGCAAAGCTGGTCCGATGTTGTTCATTTCAGAACAAATATTTATATGTAATGTTAAAATTTGAAATAAATGTTCAGTTCAAATGTTCAAACGCCCCCCCAGCCCTGATTTTCTTAACTCACTCATCTAGCTCCTCCTCCTCTGTCCTGGTGGTGTTGGCATACAGGTATTTGCTCATGTCCACCGGCCGAACATTCTTCCTCTTGCTGCTTCTAGGTGGAGATATTTTCGGCTGAGATTCAGACTCTGGTTCGTCAAATGGGTTACCATCTTGAGAGGGCTCCTGGCCTGCGTCAGCCTCATCAAATGGGTTAGAGGTAAACACAGGCTCCTGCTCTTTAATAGTGGGTTGAAAAAAAGGCTGAGGAGAAGCTTCTAAAAAACAAAAAACAAAGATCAGTTTTGATTAAAACATAAATCAATAAATTAGTGAGATATAGAACAGGGAAAAGAATAGCTGAAGTTAACTAAATACAAGGTATTAATAAAACTGTGCATTTTTTCATGCATACTGTGAAGTTTGTGAAAATATTATAAAATAAATTATAAAATAAATTATATATATATATATATATATATATATATATATATATATATATATATACATATATATATATATATATACACATACACACACAGACACATATACTGAAACATTCCATTGCAGTAGCTCACCCAAAACCATGACTGTAAAAATTTTGTAATAATGCCCCATAACAAAGCTAATCCGCATTTGAACATTAAACCTCTTCCAGCAATTCACAGCAGAGACTTGCAAGCAAGAACACATATCCATTTCTGTTTATTTAGAATGTTAAAAGCTCAAATTATATTTCTTCTACATTTTTGGGATTTAAAAATCCTTATTAAGGCCTACAAATCTTGAGCGGTTTCCAACAGATGTGAAGCAGAACTGAGCGTGGTTTCTGCCTGGATGGGGGACCCTCGGGGAACACCTCTTCCTACACTACTTGTGGTAAGTGTTGTGATCCAGAATGGCACCCTAAGATGTAAAGCACTTTGAGTGTCTGGAGATGCACCATATAAATGTCATGAGCAAGTTTAATTATCTTGAAGTAGAAAATACCAAAAACAAAGGGTACATATAGATCATTAACTTTCTAGTTTGAAGAAAACACTGGTTTTAAGATTAAAAAGCTTTATTAATTAATATTAAATCTGCAGTGTTTAAAACCAATAAACAATGAAAAAGATAGTGTGTTTTGGATGTCCTGGCCCTGTCCTGAGAAATTTGGAGTAACACGGGTCATTTGGGGTGCTTCACCACTTCGGGTGATTCAAAGACATTGTTTATGATAAATACTTCTTTTATGACAGGGATGGTCTAGAGGGGTCAAATAATTATTCAAAATTATTTAAAGGGGCAAGATAGGGGACCTTTAAGAAAACCAAACAGGTGTGGGGTAAATTCAGAACAACAATCTTGAAATTACTCTAAACATAATGTGTAACATACACCTGGAAAATACATTGCAGTCTTTACATCTTCCTTTCTTCAGTGCAAATTATTGAGTCTCTTATCGTTAATTAGCATCTTTGTCAATTATTCAATACCCGCAGCAGTAAACATTTCTCTCACTTAATACATCATCACACTTCTCAGATTGTTAATGAGTACAACCTGACCTGTTGATAAAGGGTCAAAGAGGTCCCTCAAAGAGTCAAGGGTCACTCCTTACCATCCTCATCTGGGTCGCCAAAAGGGTTGAGGTCAAGCGGGTCATTGGGGTCATCGAATGGGTTAGAGCTCATATTGCTCTGCTCTTGGTCCTCTTGATCCAGGAAGTTCAACTTGCTGATGAGCTCTAAACCATCCCAATCCATCCACAACAGAAGAAGAAAAAGAGAAAAGAAATGTCAATCCTCAACTCAAAGTAATTAAAGAGGAGATGATTATGATTATCGAACAGTGGCAAACATAACCAAAAAATAAAAAGCTGATCTGCACTTTGAAGTGAACCACACCAAGATGCTTGAGATCCAAAGAGCTGTATGCTCAAGTCGAGCTGATGCAGGGCTTGATTCTAAATGCTCACTTACACCAAGAGGCCCCACAAACAGAATGTGCGCAGGGTGACAAGTAGAAGGGGTCTCTGAGCTGATAAGCAAAGTGTGATGTCTCTGTTTGCTCCAGCACCGAGTCACCCTGACCCTTATAAGTCCAACAGAGAGTTCAGTCACATGACCTCTCCTTTACAGAAATGTGTTCCAGGATCATTACGTCAGATGTCATGGAAACCGTACTTAGGAAGAATTTGGGTTCACTACAAACTGCAGACTGTGGTACGAGGACACATCACAAATTAAGAATGATGAATAAAATCATATAATGCAGTTTGCTGGGGGGAAAAATACAGATGAACAATGCTGGATGATCTAAATACAGCCCGCACCCACAGGGATGAAAAAAGATGGAGAAAGTAAGAGAGGACATAACAAGCAGAGTGAAGGTGAAAGAAGCAGAAAGACCTTCAGAAGAGGAGGCAGGTTTATTTGCTTGTTTAAGGGACTCATCTGGATCTCCATCTAGAGAGCTGAGAGCATTCAGCTGCCTCACAATTTCTGCAAACATTACATGACACAATCAATACATACACACATGCAAACAGTCTCTCGAATCAGTAACATGCAACCAGAAGGTGTAAAACATCCACACAGTGAGATGAGTCACAATGAAAAGAGACAGAATAGTGTGACTGCTCAACCAAACCGAGAAAAACATACCGGACAGCATTTCAGTGGTAACAGAGACTGCTAAACCCAAACAATGAATAAACAACTCAAGCATTTCCATAGGAGCTCTATACATACACTTAGAGAGGGATAAAAGCACATGTGTGTTCATCCACGATCTGAATAGTGACAGGATTATAAATCTGAGTGCCCTATACCCACAGCCACACAGATATATATATATGTATGAGTTAAGACAGGCATTCAATTTAAAAGAAGGAAGAGGGGCCGGTTTATTTCATAAACAAGTATGTGCTATAAATAATATCTGACACAAAACAGAACAAGTCTTTCTTGAAGAAAAAAAGGAGCAACTTCTTCAGAGGTTAGAAAAAAAAGAGGTTGGAGAGCAAAAGGAAAGAAAGTAAGAAGGGCAAGACCTTATTAATTGAAATAAACCCAAATAAAGTTAAACATTCACGACCATTATTCCTAGCTTTGACCACAATCAGTAAATGAAAATCCATCTAAATAAACCAATGAGGATTAAAAGAGCAATTTTTTGAACGGAAAACAAAAACAACAGGTATAGAGCTTCACAACAAGCTACAACCATGGCATCTCAGAGTTATTAGATTTTTTTCAATTTGTCCGACCTCTAAAATGGCTGATTTGGTAAAATTGGTCCTGACTCGGCATGATGGGCAGAACGTATTAACACCCATTCGATGAACTTAGGTCAAACTGCTAGATAAAACAATTTCTACATTCTACTAGGGGATACTGTGCTTAAACACTACAGGCAACCTCGTGTCAAGGTTAGGATCTAATGTACCAAAACTGCCATCAATAACTGGCAGAGCCAATTATTGGAAATCGCTTTAGCATGTAATTCAAAAACTGTTCAAACAATCAACTTTCTTTAAATATCCGTTAGTCACCAGGATCAGAGGGTTTTATGGCCTTAGAATGGTTAAATGGTTTTCTGGAGTTTGAAAAAAAATCTCTCAAACAGAGAAGTTGGAAAACCATAAATCAAAAGTATGTCATAAACCAGGAAATCTGTGACCAATATACGGTTCAGTAGTTATGACTAGAATTATTAGTAAAACTTTGAACAATGGTGGCACTATAGAGTTAATGACTTGAAATTTACTAAAGTAGGCCATGGGACCTAGTTGTATATGTGTGCCGACTTTGACAACTTTCCCGCAAGAGGATAATGGAGCTGCCATTGATTTCTATAAGACTGGGAACAAAAACGATAGGTCCCATCGCACCTGCTTGGTCCCTGATGAAAATCAAACAGATCAATGAACAGACCAGTTAAATAACAGTCAAAATTGTGTCTGTGCAGAATGACCTCTGAAAAAGTCATCTCACCTGTGATTTTAGCAGCTTTCTCTTCCTGGTTCACTCGGTTCTCCTCGTCTTCCTCATTCTCCTCTTCGAAATCATCCAGATTGCCAATATCTGCCTGCTTCATGCTCATCAGACTGGCCAAACTCTGCATATCTTCATCACTTCACCCAGTCAACAAAAATAATACAAGTCTAGTGAACAATGAGATCATCAATAGACTACTTCATAAGCAATAGCTAAATAGAAAATACATTAGCTGGCATTTTTTAAAGGTTTATCCAGAATAAACAATATTGTTTTATCAATAAAAATACACGAATTTGAATAGTTTTTTTTTTTTTTTACAAAAAAAAATTGACATTATTTCACCAATGTCATAAAAATGTCTAAAAAAAATCTGTATTTTGCAAATAAAAATGTTTAAATAGACTACTTAATTAACTAAACATCATTAGTAAAAGAATAAACATAATTATTGGAAATATTCCCCCTCATGTTAGGTGTTTTTCAAAGCAACATGTAGCATTTTTAAATCTTTTAAAAAGGAAGGGATTAGGAACCATATTCACGATAAGACTTATGCTGCATAAAACATCGACAACGGTTAGAAAGAGTCAATATGCTCTTGCATTCTCTGTGCTTTTGTGTACAAAGCATTCAGTTGCACCGAAGGTGATGCAGGGAAGAAGAGAAGAAAGAGAATTCGACGGGGAGAGGGAGAAAGATGAAGAAGTAAAGGGAATGCCCTTCATGCTCCTGCTCATAACGGGGAGTGAAATACGGGCCATGCATTCCAGCCAGAGCATTCAGAAGCATGGCGAGATAACGCTCCAGGATTAACTCGCTCACTCTCTCTTCTCCTCCTCTCTTTCCCTCTGTCTATCTCACACTTCTTTATGAATGCCGTCCAGTCTTTCTTTGGCAGAAATGGAGCTTATTTGAACTTATGTAATGGGGTTTATTTGTGTGCTGTTGACATCATTCCCATGGGTTGAGAGCGGTTACACTTCTGCCACATAACCTGTCACACACACGCTACAAACGGCACACTAACATACACATATCTCATATAGAGCGAGGGCCAAATCTCATATACTCAGCAAGCTTGCTTCTTTTATTTAGAGGCGGGCAGAGATCAGAGAGCAAATATTTTGGGAATGGCGGATGTAATATTAGTGAGAAAAACTATTTTAAATCAACTAAAGGCTGCAAATGTTCCCTCTGACTGTTGTGTCTTGCATGTCTGAGATATCCTGGTTAAGTTTCCACTGGGATTCCATTTATTCTGACAGAAGAATGAGACACAGATTTAAAAGTGCTTTCACAAAAAGTGAACAGGGTAAAAAAATACTGAAATCGGAGAAGTTCTTTGGCAACTTGAAAAGGTGATTTAATGACGAGAAAAATTTGAAAAATATAAGCGTAAAAGTTATAAAGTATGAGCTCTAAACAGCACTCTAGAAATATATGCTCTTTGAGGGAGACAATGCAAGAGTTTGGCCATATTTAGTTTTTTTCTTTCATTAAGTATATATTTTTGTATTATTTTGTTTTATGTATTATACTATAATTTTGTATTATGAAATTAGCCTATATATCTAATTTATTATAAGCTTTATATTAGAGCTTATAACTATGCATCATTGCATTGAATTATTCAAATAAAATACAAAATAAAAAAGGGATTCATAAAAAAAAGACTAAATAGTTGGAGTATGGAGATTTTTGTATAATAACATATTTTTATACTGTCATTGAACTAGAAACTATAGGTTAATGATCATTAGTTTAAAAGGAGAAAAGAGAACATTCTCTATTAAACAAGGGTAAAAGTCAATCATTCCAGAACATTCCAGATGTGAGAAGTAAAGAAAGACTGAAAGGAAAACAAACATGGAAAAAGAATGTGCGTTATCCGTGGAGAAGGAAGTCAGCAGTTAAAGGGTATTTCGATGTGTTTTTGGAGATGTACGCTTGGCTTCTCTTACGTGGCTTTGCCCTCACGGAGGAAGATGCAAGACAGGGAGAACTGAAGTGTTGCTGAAAGCACTTTCTTGGACAGTGGCTTGAACTTGAGCTTGACGTCGGTCTGCGTGGGCATGGCGCTGGCATACTGCTTCATGTTAATGCAGCTAGTGGCCAGTGCTTTCCGCCGACCCGACGGCGATTCCTACACAAACAAAAAGAGGGTCAGAAATCATTGCTATTTCACTGTAGAGTTATTCTTCATTTTAGGGTTATTTTACATTCAATTGTCCCTGTTGAACTACACATTATTGTCTCTCTGTGCTGTACGATAAAAAAAATCATCAGTGAAAGAAAGAAAGTCCTCACAACTCCCACTTTAGGGTAAAACCATCTTGTACAAAGCCCACACAGAAAGACAGCTTTCTGTAGAATAGTAGAACGCCTGCAACATGTGCATACTAGTTTATGTAGATCATATCAACAGGAATATGACCTCTAGCAGAACTTCACTGTCCGCACTTTGTTGATCAAAGAAAAGATCAAATCAGGACTCGAAGTAGTTCATTTGACTAGTCATTTAAATAATTAAAGTCTGTTATTAATCACTTCTGACAGCATCAAGACAATAGGCAATGGCGCCCCCTATAAACCAGACTGCATCCACAATCATCTGAATTGAAACTGTGACTAAAGATGAACTCTAAAATGCCCTGAATCTGTGCTGCTTTGATTTATATTTTATGTAATTCGAGAAGTTTATTACACAGCAACTTTGATCTCAAATCCAGGAGATAGTTGCAGACAGCAATTAAATCTGAAAGCAAATCAGCCTCAAACATCTGTGAAAATTACTTTAGGGCAAAAACGTATAATACATTTGGAAACAAAACAAACACCTTCACCTGCATACTTCCGCTTGCCAGGTAGGACGGAAACTAAAAGAGACAAAGTCACAGACGTTTCCTGACCTGCCTCCGCATTATACAATGCCAAAAATATAAAGTCTAGTCTTTGTTCTCATGGAATTTTCCCAGCTTGCTGACTAAGAGTCAGCTATTTGCTTCAGGAAGAACGCACTGTTCCACTTTCATCCTGCAGAACATGTTTCAACCATACCACACACACCTTAAAGTTAGGTACTACTAATGAACAATTGTGATTTCTCTATATTCTTCAGTCGTTAGTAAACTAAGCTAAAGTGATGATCTACAGCTATTGAACAATTTGACATTTCCAAGCAAACCATAAAATTGTAACTAAAAGTAAATCAAACTTATCACTGTGCCATTTTTCTTTAATCATTGTCTCATTTCAGTATAGTCCCTGTGCTCTTTTGCTCTCAAAAGCAAACTTCCTGGCTTCCAGTTCAGAAAGCAGTTTGGGCTTTGAGTTATGCCACAGGGAGATCAATATATGCCAGTTTTTCTCTGCTTTATATTAAGGTCTGTGTATATCAGACTGACGGCAGGCCTCTCACAGAGCCGATTTTCACAGACCACTCCGATTGAAATCTCACTCGAAGGCCTGGCTGTGTATGTGCATGTGTGCTTGTTTGCATGATCATTGGTCCTATGAGGGAAAAGGAGTCCTTATCGGAGTACTCTCAGGAAGATTGTGATGCAGAGCACTAAAGATTAACAATTTTTCTCTCTGAAGCGCTTCCATACAGCTCTCCACAAACATTTGCTGCTTCACAAGGGTTTTTACCTCCCAGTTACTCTGTAAAACGGCGAAGATCATCAATGGCTTGCATCTGAAGCACAGTCAGAGACAAAGCTTTCAAGCCCGATCAAAACAAGTGCCCACACAAATTACCCACAAGCACTCTCTCCATCCAGGCTGGAAGATGGTCCTCCGTGACTCTTTCAGTAAATGAAAATGATAAAAAAAAAAGAAAAAAAAGCTATCCCTAAGATTCCTAACCAGTCGCTGACGAAGCCACTTGACATTTGTGTTGACATTTGAGCCCCTGTTGAATCTGTCGGAAATACAGCATGTCATCCCTGAAGAATCCAGCGCTCCAAAGCCAGGCTTATCGCTCAGATTATGCACCGGCATTATACTGAGCTAATAGTGCATGTAGCTCCTTTATGAATGAATTTCAAAATGCATCAAACACTTAAGAAGGATTTAGGCCTTCACCGAAAAAAAATACTTAAGAATATGCAAATATGCGGGGAAGAATTTGGTTTAACAGATTTGATGAGGGCAAACAATGAGTGTGTTCTTTTCCCTGGCTGCCAGTGTCAATCAGAACCCCAGATTAGAGTCCTGGGTTATGACAATGTGTAAAATGAAAAGAGACAATAAGCACTTTTATTTTATCACAGGGATATTACTATCAATACACAGCTATTGTTGGCACAGAATTGCTAATTACCTGCTGGAGTGAGGAGAGGAAGTTGTCAGGGAGGGTGGCTGACTGCTGCCCCCTGGTGATCCCCGGAGGACATTCCACTCCTCAATGAAGACCATCTAGTCTACTCTACTACATTTACATTTCTATTGATTACTTTAAAGTTGTAGTGGAAAGAGATTTTGAAAGATTTCTTTTCTTAAGTTATATTTGCCAAAATGATACAAAAATGCATTGTTCTAAATTTTAAAATACACACTCATATATATATATATATATATATATATATATATATATATATATATATATATATATATATATATATATATTTATAGAGAGAGAGAGAGAGAGAGACCAAATAAGTCCTTTACCAAAATTAAGTCCCACATAGCAAAAAGTTGACTAAATGACCACAAATGTCAAAAATGAAAATGCTTTTGTTTTAACTGTTATTTTAGAATTATACATAAAAACTAAAAATACATTTACATCAGTGAAATCTCAACATTTTAATTATAAAAACTATTTAAATAAATAAAATCTTTATATTTTAATGTAAACATGATTCTACGAGACTGAACAATAGTATCTACAGATTAACAAAAGCAAGTTTTGAAACTATTGTTTGTTGTTTTTTTAATCCAACTCCAGAAACATTTCCTCTATTTTGCCACTACAAACCCAGCAACTGTAAAACAAGATCTCTAATCCTCACTGTTGTGTATTTAAAAACATTACGGTGAGTGACTTCCCTGATGCTACTGGATGTTTAGATCATCAACAGTTTTCACTAGATCAGGGACATGATGACCCATTCCTAAACGTTTGTTGTGTGAACATGATGATCACTGAACACCAAGACTGAGCCAGACATATTATCATCAGTGTGTGTGTGTGTGTGTGTGTGTGTGTGTGTGTGTGTGTGTGTCCCAGTCAGAGGAGAGCATCACCAAACCCCTGCAGGCTATCACACCTAAAATGAACCTCAAACTTCCTTTGACTGACATTTGCAGGAGAAACTGGGACGAAGGGGTGCAGTCGGCAGCCTCATCCACTTTAGGGTGTGTTTGTGTGGGGTGTGTTTAAGCAGGTGGTAGTCCCAGCTGTCCTAGTATTGATCCACAGCTGGTGCCAGTATGGGGGGTGGGGGTCAAGGCAGTGGGGCTTCCTTACACCTACACACATTACAAAAAGACCAAAACAAGGTCCTGGTGTAGACTGCCAAGTGTCTAAGGTTTAAATTTAAAGAACTTTAAATTAGCTGGTTATTTTCAGAGAATACCTCATCTTGTGATAAATCGCCTTAATAAAGCTAAGATGAGAAAATCAACAGTAATGCTGATGGTTCCATCAATACGTGATGCAGGTTTTGACCTAGATAAACTGAAGTGATAACATGAGAGAGAGAGAGAGAGAGAGACGTTAACACTTAAAAAAAGGTGGGGACACAGAGGAACATAATCCACAAATCTGCTGCCATTAACTAAAATAATTCCTGCTTGACTTTATGCGTTTTGCTCAAAGTTTAAACAAAGCTTTCATAATTCTCCTCTAGGTGGAACATCTAGGAATCCTATTCACATAACCTGACTGACTAAGCAATTTTTGAAGCAACCAAGGGATTGCTTCTTATACATTGTTGTGAGGTAAACTGTGAAAACCCTTAAAATTCCAATGTTTCAATGATTCCAACATTTTCAAGTCGGAGAGTAGTTTTTCTTTTTATTTGCATGAACTAATTACATTCCTGTAAAACCTCTCTGTTTGAAAGTTAGTTTGTTTGATTACTTGCAACTTTTAATAAAATGCTTATCTGTCAGATTTCTGAAGTAATGCCCAATATAAATGCTAAACATGTCAGGTTTATGACTTCAGGAAAAAAAAAAAAAAAGAAAAAAATTAAAATGCAAAAAATTTTGTCAGATATCCAAAACTGTAATTTGTTCACCACAAGCACCAGTTTTTTACTCTTGTTGATGATACATTTTTTGTGAGCGGGTTTTAACTTTACTTCCGGATGAACAATATTGGACTCTTTTAGGAATTCACAGATCACTTTATATATAGATCACTTTATGTCTAAATGGTGCATCATGTCATTTACGTTACATTTTCAAACTTCCTGGAAATACAGTAAAATACAATTTATGTTTAACCTCCAGAGAACTAAGGAAAATAATATCTTCCAATGTAACTTTTTTGTGATTTCCTGCCTATTTAAAGGAACAGATTGTAAAGCACCCATGCCACTATTGAGTACACCAGCACTTAGTACGGTATCTCAAATGAGTCAAAATGTATAGAGCAAAATCAAATATCAACTACGGGGGACCTAATTGAACAGGCTGGGTCCCAGGAAGACGTGTTGTAAAATGTACAGAAACGAATGTTTAGTTTAGATTTGATCTTTTATTCAAAAAAGCTATACAACCCTGCTACCCCCTCCTGAAACTATAGGCACTGACCCTGGAACGACAACAAGACTTTGCCATTTAATTCAATTTAAGCAACGGACAAACACTGGATCAAAATGAATTAGAACACTGAACATACACCTCTTCTTTAAAATACGCCTTTTGGGACTTTTTAATACCAGTACTGAAACCAAAATGATCCCCGAGGAGATGGAAAAAGTTGCTTGGTTACGCAAAAAAAAGCATGAACATCATGTGTCAAAGAAATGAAGCACAAAGGGCTTTCCATAAAGAAATGGTAGATATATGTTTCTGCAGGAGAACTGAATATAAAAATACCAGAGAACAGACAAAGAAGCAAAGAAAGGAAGAGGACGAATGACACATTTTCAGTTGGCATCACCCAGGGCCTATTTCTGTCTGTCATCACTCATCTGTTGTGATTCAAATGTGATTTCCCCAAACTGTCATTGAGCGCTCCGCTCACAAACACACAGATTAGAGCTAGTGTCATTATTTGTGGGAATTGTGTTATCGAGGGTAGGGCCGGTGGCTGGGGGATTGCCATTGTTCCAGCTGAACATAAAAGACGAGCAAAGGCAACAGAGCAAGACTTATGAAAATCAAAAATAATGCCAGCCCCCAAAATAATAAAAAAGCCCAAAACAATAACCGCCCATAATAAAAGAAAGAGAGGAGATGCCAGCTTAATGCCTTCAGAGGGAGAGAGAAATGACAAAAAGCTTTGCTGCAATACTGGAGATGTTGTTTCAGCAGCAAATTCACACTGGGACGCCCATCAACACCCAAAACAATAAGAATAGACAACAGAAAATAAACCTCTTTCCACGCCCTGCCAAGCGCTGTGACCTACAGCCAGTCTCGTTCTGGCTCTCAGATGAAGGACGAGTATCCGCTGCCAAAACCACTCGCAACAAAGACATCACACACACACACACCAGACAGACACTCAGCAAAGGATTGGCGAATTCAAAAATAGTGGCATAATCTAAATATCAAACTTGATTAATAATAGTATCTATAATTCTATAGTCAATAAATATGGAGGCTTAATGCTCAACCTTCCATCAGCAGAATGATGTTACTAAATATGTACCATATCTTCAGGCCAATAGCATCAAAATAAACCTATTTTCATTGTTCTGTGGAAGAAAAAAAAACACTCAACGATGTAATCAATGCTACAAATTAAAAAATTTAAAACTAAATGTTTGACTGAGAAGGAACCAGGAAGGAAGGAAAATATTGACTTCTGAAAGCACTTTTTTTGCTGACTGGTCATGTATGTCATGTGAGACCATGGGCCATTCAGAGGCTGAAAAATTAACTGGGATTTGTAGTTGATCACAGTTGCCCAGTTCTTTGACATGACTTAATATCCAACCCTCCAAGCTGACAAGAGGTTGCTGCTTATTTTTTATGGAGCATATGTGAATACAGAAAAAAAATTAGCATGTGTCATCAGAGCAATTTATGAACTACGTCCAGTTTGATGTATATTTATTTATTTATTACAAACTGTCTGCATAAAAAAAATAGGTACAAGTACAATGAATGATTTTTGGCATTTCTTTTCAGAAGAGTTTTCAATTGTGTATATAACACTTAAGAATCTAAACTAAAGCCTTAGACAAATTTATTACTAATTCAGCATAGACAATGCATAAAAATTTGCATCCGATCGGTCACCTTGGAGGTAAAACAATAAAAAAAAAAAACTATTAAAAAATTATTATCCTTGAATTGTCTGCAAGTCCTATAAGTCATCAACTACAGGAGCAAACCTAACTGCTCTCCAGTAAACCCTTCCGATACTACCCATTCCATCACACACACACACACACGCACACACACACACTGGGGAGACACACACAGAGATTTATAGGATTAACAGCAACATCCCATTTTTAAAGGTGCCAGCTCATCAGTTTGGTTGCACCTCATGCGACCACACTCGCCCAAACGCACACTGTAATTATCACAGCAACACTAAACTAAATTGGTGCTGAGTGGGTCCATTGCAGGTATAAAGAGGGCCGTTATCAGCTCAGGGTGGAAAAATGCTGAATGTGTACAGGCGTGGGTATGGGTGTTTATTTTACAACAGCGGACAGAAGTAGCCCAGACAATTTTGAAAATGTACACTCAAAGCCTGGATAAATAAAACTAATTATTTCAGTTAGAAATAGCTAGACATGTTGGGAAAGGTAACAAAAAGATGCTACTAGCATGTGTTTTGATGGCCCACTGCACCAAGGTTACTCAGAACAATTAACATCATACACAGCTAAATCTGGAGGGCAACTTCTTTATTTGTACAGTACTTTTATAGTGAATTATTCAGGAATGTTTATTAAGCAAGTGGTGAGCGCTCAGACAGCAGTGCCATCCAACAGGCTTTGAGGGTTGTATCTGTGTTGGCTCTTGAGTTTAAGCCGTTTAAGACACACATAATAGGTTTAATCCATCCCAGTGTCAAAGGGTTTTAAAAAGATTTTAAGAGACAGACGGTGTACCTGTCAGACTGAAATTGAGCTCAAACTGACAGCTAATTACACAATTACTGTGCTTTTCTTTTTTACAAGGTGTATATTTGTTTTCAAATGTATAGGTCGACAAGCTTTAAAATACAATTTGTTCTCATCGCTTTAACTTGGAGTTTTCTGAAGTATGTGCAGCTTTTTTTAACGTTCGAATGGTTTCTTAGGCAAATACAAACGCTGAGGAGATTTAGACCCTTGTGAATGTAGCTTTCATATTTCATGCGCACCATTTCTAAAGAGTTTTGATTCAAAAAGACCTGGAGACTATACAAGGGACATTTGTATGTCAAAATAATATCACACTCAAATGTGTGTTTTGTAAGCAACATTAACGTAAGAAACATTACAGCTTCCTGATTGCTTGGATTTCTGTTTCCTTTGTCTAATCCCTTTTTTGTTTTCAAGATGTTCAGATAGACTGGATGAGTGCTGTCTTCCAGTGAGTTGTCCTGAGGGCATGAACAGTCTGAGTGCTTCATCGTTCTAATACCCATCATCATGTTCATTGTCTGTTTTCATGATCCTAACTTCTTAAAACAAAAATAGACAGTCGGGATAATACTGGGAGAGCAAATGACAACAAATGGATAAATCCTGCAAAAGCATGTGTCCTGCTGACTGCAAAAACACTCAAATCTGACTCCTTTCAAAAGGATCATCTGAAGAATCCTGCAACCATATCACAAAGATGTTCTAAACATTACTAATTTCCTTAAGCAATCATAAGAGATTTCATTATGTTTAAAATACGTTCTCCTTTGTGAGTATTTTAAGCACTTAAAAAGAAACTAAAGGAGGAGTTTTTCCTGTACTTTAACAGAAATAAAACATGTTCTGGCGTAGAAAACATACTAAACTCTAAGCGAGATGATTAGTGAACAGAGGATGGAGTAACTGAAGAGAGAGGGGGTGGTTGGGTGACCTGGGTTAAGCTTGAGGATAAATATCTGGCTCTGAGGAATATTGTTCTGAGGGAAAAATATCTGTCTCCATCAGCAGGCACCATCTTAAGATACAGGAAAATAAATATGCCAGAGATGCAGGGAACGAGATAGAGAGGAAGGAACAGATGCAGAATGAAGAGCGATAAAGAGACATTGAAAGAAAGAAAATATTATAAAATAAATTTTATATATATATATATATATATATATATATATATATATATATATATATATATATATAGATATAGTATATACATATATATATATATATCTATATATACATCTATCGATATATATATATATATAGTATCTATATCTATAGATATCTATATATATATCTATATATCTATATATCTATATATACACACCCACACGATGCAGAAATCAACCAAATATAATCACAGCAGAGAATACCAGGTGCGTGCGACTGCTTATGTACTGATGCAAGTTTTAAGAAGCCACAAAAAAGGCAGAAGAGAAGAGCAGCAGATGTGTTGTTTCCAGCAGTGTTTCCTCAAAACTGAGAAGCAGATTAAAACACACCTAACAGGAGAGGGCCAAAACAATATCTGTTTCTGTTTTGGAGATCTTTGCTTGTGTACGTGTGCGAGAGGTGGGCTTAGAGCATGTTCTTGACTTGTATCTCCAACCTGGTGAAAATCCTCTTAATCTGTACCAAAACACACACAGACATTACAAAATAAAAATCACACCTGACCAAAATCAGACTAAAAAGACTTAAGAAAACTAGCTTAATTTTCTAATTATATTTCCTTTTAATAAAAAAAACATCATAACTTCATAAACGTGAGAGTATGTTCACACTAACACTGGAAGCTTGTGATTGATTTGTACGCCAAGTCAATGAGAAGATACAATCTGAGAGAGGAATGTAGTGCTGTAGTGAGGATAACGCTGTTTCTTGTTTGAGGTTTGTAGAAGTTAAAGTATTTAAAATTTTCTTACTGAACGATATTTGGTACATTCACCCTTACTTGATGTGAACACAACCTTAGGGGCCTTTCAGACTGGCATCTGTATTCCGTTTCCAAAAACATTTGGCTCTGGTAACAGTTCATTGTAGCGAATGTGTAAGCCGTTCTTTTGTTGCCATGAACCGTTTCCGAAAGCGCTTCCAGAGGTAGTCTCTGAAACGGTTCATGAGATCCAGCGGAGATATGGGCGGGACATGAGGATCAAAAGAGGAAGTTGTCTGCGCGCGATTGTATATTTCAACAAGTAGTCACAGACTATGTGTTTCCGGTGACGTATGTACTTAAGCGTCTTCGAAACAGATATGAAAAATAGTGTGTGTATATAAAACTGTGGGGAAGTTTGTAAGTAACTATGTTTGTAACAAACTTTGTAAGTAACGGAACATTCTAGACATTGCCAATCTGAAAGGCCCCTTTGACACTAGAAACAAGCAAAAAGGCATTTTACAAAGCTGCAAAATCTAATGCTTAGTAATAGTCTTTAATGTCAGAAGGTTCTTTAACGGGTCTTTCAATTTAGAAAGCAATAACGAGGATAAATAACTCTTTGGTCACTACTGTAGTAGCAGTTTTCCTCTACTATTTAATAAAGGGTGGGGTCGCCCAACCATGCCAACCCAAGGAATGTTCAACATAGTAATTTAAAATTTGTTTTAACAAGAATACAGTATGTGCTCAATTTAACATGAGACTATGGACATGACTAACTTGTGCTTCAGAAGTAACACTCCAGTAATGGAACTTGATATGTTGCTTTAAGGAAATACCAGAATGCATAGGTATATAGTACATGTGTAGGTGTACGGCTGCACTTTGAATACGAGTAGGGCACAAAACCAGATATTTTATAATAAAGCATATTTACCCCCACCCACAGAATCAAGCAGCTCTTCTACCCTGTAGGCTGTGGTCAGACTGCAGCCCAAAGTGACCCAAATGACTTTTCTCCCCATATGTCCCCTGTATCTGATATTTTCCTGACAGTTTGAACAGCTCAGTTCAGATTCAGAACCAACACAGGTCACTTTCATATGTGGCCCTGAATCAGATACAAGCATTCTCAACCATGTTAATTTTTGTTTTGACCAATGCCAGTTTGTGCACATGCGCACCTCACAGTCTGGATTGCATTCATGCACAGGATGGAAACAAGTGGAATGCTGTGTTTAATGTAAAGGAGCACACAATAACGTTTTGCTCTTCATTTAAAAATTGTAATTGAACATAAAGATCTGCAGTCTGAAAGTAGCCTGTGTGTAGTAGAGTAATGATCTCCAATTCGAAGGTGTATATGAAGTGATATGTGTATCAAAATTCATGCAAGTCTATAATTCACAAACAATAATACATTTTTTTATGATGCTTGAGTACTTAACATTTTATACAAACAAATCCTACAAGAAAAATTTATGAGAAAAGTGAGGCAGAATGACTCAGCTCACTTGATCAAATCATGTAATTATACTATATTACTAATGTAATAAGTTAGCAACTTAAGCCAAAATAATTTAATCTCTTTTCATATGAAAATTTGTGCAGAACTCAAAGGTATACATAAACTAATACCAAAGACTTAAACAGACAAAGCTTTACCTCTTTAACATTAAATTAACTTATTACCTTTCTCTGTTGAGACACAGTCATGAATGGGTTTTACAAACAGTGATGAACCAGTAGATCGTATCAGCACCAAAGCTCCCTATAGGTTAATATTGGATAAACAAAGATTGTTTGCATCTACACCAGAGGATTTGCTTATACCTCCTGAAAAGCTCATTAGCGTTGACAGACATTATCTACCTACCATTACCACATTCAATGAAATAACTAAAACCAAACCATTTCCATTCATCTATATCATCCACAACATGAAAATAAACCCAACTGGACAACAAACATTCTCTAAAGACAGCTTACAAGAGCAAAGCCAAAAGGGAAACCAACGAACATGAACCTAACAGAGATTCAACAAATCAATAGAACAATTTTGTTTTTAGCAAAGTGAATTGCTCAGAAAAAAACTCTAATGATGAAACAAATCTGCATTAATACAATACATTACTATTTTTTTTTTTAAATATCAATTGTTACCCATCATTTCCAATGATTCCTATATAATTCGCTCTAACTGGCAATCAAATACACTCAGTCTCCTACTGCCCTCTAGTGGAGATTTTGAGCAATGTCTTCAAAATGTTACTCTTAAAAACATCAAAATTTCACATTTCATGCATCAAGGAGAAGAAATATATTAAACCTGGCATTCTATTTTTCATAAAGTATAATTAGGGAGCAATGAGATTAATATACATTGATTGCTAATTTTCCTACTATAAAAACTACTATAAGCATAACTTTCCCTGTATTCCACCGTAAATAACATACATCCATAAATCAAACGGAGAACTGGGGAACCATGTAACCCCCGTGAATCTGGGAATCTTATATGATCAATTAAGCCTGAAAACGACTGGAAATGGTGCCAGTCTACCTCTACAGCACACGCGGTGCCAAACAGGGCAGCTAGAGGAGCTTTGATGTCGACCTCTCTTGGAATGCTCTCTTTTCTTAACACTTCATTCTTTCTATTCATCACTCTTTCTTCTTCTGCATTCCACAGTTCATCCCAGCAGGTGGTAGAACAGATGATAATGAGCCATCAACTAAAAAAAAAACTATATAGTGTTGTTTTCTTTGTTAATTTAAAGGTGTGCCGGGCATTTAGAGCCACATCAAGTTTATTCAGAATGTTTGAAATTTGGTGGAAACACAAACTTATTTAGGTTATAATGAAAACAACCAGGCATTTAGAGATAAAATCTGATTTCACTTTACTTTTGCTTCTTTTGTGTTCACTCATGTTTCAATAGTAGAAAAGCTTTTTCTACAAAAACTATAAATAGTTTTTTTATTCTTCCTCTTCTTTTTCATATAATAATAATAAGAAGAAGAAGAAGTCATTTTAAGCATTTTTTGTCTGAAATGTGTGTGTAAAAAGCTGCAGCAATCAAATGAATGGTGTAAAAGGAAAGATGCATGGAGAAAGTGTGTTTACTGGAGCACTATGGCTTGTGGAAGGTAGAATTTAGTGAGTTTGTGAGGAGCAGGTGTATGGACCTCAGAGCTGCATGGTGTCAGGTGACCCGCATGCCTTTGATCAGCCTGCTATTAGTGAGGTGTGTATGGACAAGAGGAATTCACATCTCATGCTTTTCTTCTCATACTTCTCAAAAGCAAATCTGCTTTTGTGTTAATTCACATCTCATTGCTGTAGTTATGGCAAAGGTATAAAAATATTGTAGCCAGATGTCAATATACTACATAGTAGACTTGCACCGATCAAGTTTTTGAAGTTCGAGTACAAGTATTGATACTTTTTCCAGGTACCCTGCGGTACAGATACTGACACAAATAACGATGCCTGTTTTTTGAGGAAGTAGTATTTTTTATAAATAATGACAGAGCGAGACAGAGCAACAATTTTAGCACAGCTTCAGAGGAGAAAAGATGCAAAAGAATTTTTAAAAGATAAAAGAGAATTTTTTAACTGCACTTCTATCGAGGAAATTTTTCTGTTTTCCCTTGTGTGTTTACAATACAAGTGCTATAAAAAAAATCTGAACATAATCACACCTAATCTTGAAATTTTCATGTAGCGAAGTTTGCAGTCTGCCATCCATGTGACGTCATCAATAATTAAAGTGTTAAGTTTTTACTCCGCTGACATTCTGCTGGCATTCTGTTCCTGCTGTCCTGAAACGGTTGTTGTCAAGGTATCGCTCAGTGGTATAGGCAGGTAATTATGCGTACGAGTACTAGGTGCATCCATACTACATAAAGCATTATCTCAGAAAAATAACAACCTAAATTAAATCCAACTCAACAATCAGCCCTCAAGACATCAGCTCCTCTAATTATCTTTAAAACAAAAGAGTATACTGTATTTAATAGCAGCATAATGGTTGATACTTATTTTAAAAACTAATTTAAAACCACCCTTACTGTTAAATTGAGAGCTTTACACAGATATTTACACACATTAATACTAAACTATATTTTCAGATTTTGAAAACACAACATAAAATTGAAAGCTTTTAAGAATGTAGAAACACAATAGAATTAGTTTGAAAATCGGCTCAAGGCAATTTACTATTATTTGTTCAGAAGCTTACGTCGGGTGATAATGTCAATGATCAGTCCCTAAAGCCGTGCAATTAGAAGACTTGTCCAGCAGATGGCGGACTCCACAAGGTAGAAATCACAAATGCATTACTCACATTTTCAATGACGAATGTCCATTCTTTGTCTTCAAACTCCTCTGCATGTGGATCCTGTACAAACAGATAGGACAACATTAAACCCCGTAAACTGAATTAATTAATTCTTCTCCTCTTTGAAAGGAAGATACATTGAAAAGGAAGAGGACATTTAAATAATAAACCAAATAAATCAGCACTATGCTAATATATTTCATTGGGGGAATCTGATCAAATAAAGCAAAACTATCATGAGAAAACCCATCAAATAAATTGTCAAAAAGTGTTTTGAAGAAAGCATTTTCTGCACCGGTTCTAAAATGAAAGTAGGTTTGCTAGCAGAACAGCTGATATAGAATAAACCAGGCCAGCTGATCAATAGTTCAGCAGTACACAAATTAAATATTCATGAACATGTGACTGCTAAAGTGGCTAGCAGCACTGAACTCTGGGAGATGTAGTTGTTCACATGACCCTGCTTAGATTGCAGGGATTTGCTGAGGCCAGTTTTGATAAGGAAATGTTTAAACAAGCACTCTGCATGTATAACCTTTGTAAACACAAAGAGGAGGCTGTTAGATGATACTTAGCACCGCGTCAGCCTGTCAGCGAAAGCTCATAGTCTGTGTGTGAATGTATCTAAGCACTTTAATGCCAAGTTAGTGTTTAGATGATAATGGAGGTATCTAAAGCAAGACTACATAGATGCCAAAAACACTTGCTGTGAATTATATTCTGAAATTCTAACCAAATATTCCACTGAATGTAAATACAATTATAGTATGACAAAAACACTTTTATTATTAAAGGAAATTATTTAAAAAAATAAAAAAAAAAGTGTGCTTGTATGCTAAAATCTTTTATGCCTATTATAAAGGATTACAGATATTGCTGTACTAATCAAAAGTGTGTTAAAGTAATCTGACAAGAAATGTATATAAACTGCATTCAAAAGAGATGTGGTGGAAAATGTAGGTATGTGCGAGACTGTGCTTGATGGACAGAGGAGGCTCTAGTGAGCAACCCATGAATCGTGTATATTCTGTGAAGAAATATATTCTGTATTAAGTCACAGTTTCCAGTCAGAGGAGAAAAGATGCATCGCTCGTCCCCGGGGCCAGAGATGCCAGCTGATGAGGGACGACCAGAACTTTGAGCAGAGAAAATACTTAAGCTACATAATACTACATGATACAATACTAGATACACATATTATACATAAAGTGATTAATTAAAATAAATGTAATTGATTGTAATTATTGACTGTCAAGTTTTCCATGTAAAATGTTTTAAGACGAGACAGAGACGAGAATACACCACAAAGGAGTCTTCTGACCGAACGCTTAGGCAGATTTGGCTTTGTTAACATAACCTGACACTAATAAATAAAAAAGGTTGAAGGTATGAGGAATTAATTGAACACCAAAAAACTCTCTTTCTCTGTCAAATCTCTGCTGTCTTAAAACTGAAAGTTTAGGATGTATAGTCTCTTGTGTATCTGCTAAGCACCTTCTCACTACAGCTCAAATACCAACACGGACTTTTTCCAGCTGGGTACCTTTTAGTGCTAAACACAAGCAACAAGATGTATGGTTTAAATCTTAAACTAGGGCTTCAATCAGAGCCGGATCTTAACGTCTAGACAACAGCAGACCGGCAGATCTCAACCAATCAGCTTCTGGCAATCGGCCAACCTTTTCAGCCAGACCCATGATCCTTGAGGCCTGATTGCCCCAGATATTAGAAAGTGTATGTGACTGTTTTGTGTTTGTATGTTAAAAGCAGAATGCTCTCACTTTAAATAATGTGACTGTGATCTCGATGTTCTCTGGAACAGGCCACACCACCACTCCTCTATACGGGTTCTTGATGCCAGGCTGCCAACTATGAGACTGTAGGACAACATAGAAAAAGACAGAAACCATACAAATTACAAACCATAAAAGCAAACATTTCAAAGGTTTTTTTACACCAGTTTTTTTTTTTAAGTATTACAAACAGATCAATATCTTTATTTCTGAATTGGTATTGTTCTGGGGTTATTGTTGTAGAAATATTATGAACTGGAGAATTGTGTACGTATAACTCTGCAATTCTATGCAACAAGCTTTAGCACTTTTTAATGTTGTATCATGTACAATTATATATACAATTTGTCAGCGACTATTATCAACGGCAACCACAGGACAGAAGAAACCTTTCATACGATCTTTAAGCATTGAAAAGTTATCAACAATCAGAACGACTCAATGTTGTGTCAAATGAAGGATCAATTTCAGCCTTAATAAAAAAAATCTTTACACAATTTTGCCACCCAGCAATCACCAATCTCTCTTAAATGGTGTTCTTCATATGTTTACCTTAGTTAGGCAAATGGATAAATATAATATTTTTGAGCTTTAAGAGTACACTGCATTTCTAAAGCTCAAATGTATTAGATTTATCCAACTGTATGACAATAAAAGGATTATTTTTACAATTTGTAAAATGAGAACATTATAATTATGTAATGTTATCCTTTACTTTATGTATTATGCAATTCTTTTTTCCCTTCTTTATTTTCTTGCTACTATGATTTATTGATCAATTGACACAACTTCTACTATAAACAAGCTGAGATAGACTTTGACTGTGTAACAAATTGCATATTGTCTTTCCCCTTCTGCCAAATGCATAAATGTAAATGTAAAATTATGCAATCAACCCTTTTCTTTTGTATCTACTTTATATCAAAATTAGCTTGAAATAATTGGAAGTTATGCTTATTTTGTTAACCAAATAGTTTTAGTGGTCTAAAGTTAATGCCTGTGTTTATATAAAACAAAACAGACGACTCAAACAAGAATAAAACTAACCTTTAATTTTTGCCAAAACATTACAACTAAAACAAAAATCGGATGTCAAAATTAAAAATGATTTGCACCATAATAAATTTTCAAACTCGTGTCATCTTTCAGTTGTTCGCAAGAGAGACATATTGTGACAGGTTTGCCAATCATATTAAAACATATTTGTAAATCAAGAGCCTAAGTCCTATAAAATTGCTACAAAAAAAACATTCACTATGCTTTGCTTGTAACGTTTATAAAAATGTAGAACTTTGAATCATGTTGCTAACAAGCTTTAAGGGAAAGTATGAAATAGCTTTAAAAAAAAAAAAAAAGGGAAAAAAAAGATATACCTTGGATGATTTCCTTCTGCTCCGCCGAGTCCAAACTACAACTAGCTTGTCTGGTTGCCTAAAAAGAAAACAGAAGAGAAAAATTTTTAAATCCATATTGTTCCACCACAGCATCAACAGCTAAATCTACACACAAAAAAATCACATTAGTTTAAGTCCAACTGAGACAACAGTTGCAACAACAAAAATATTCTAAATAGTCTACATTACCACAATTTCATAGAATGGGTTTGAAGGTATGTACACACAAAATTAGTTTCAAACGGAACAACTGTACACTAGTGTTTTTTTCTTACAATGAAATCAAACATTCACAATTCCCAAACTATGTAAACGCACTAACAGATCCTCCAAACGGTTTCAAAAGAAAATGTATAATGTTAAACTATATAGTTAAATAGCCATCAGCAGGTACAAGACAGGGAACCCACAAAATCCAGGAGCTGAGAGCATGAATTGGATTACCAGAGATAAGCAGCTTGGTCTTGATCTCACAGGTGTGTGAACATGTAGGCCTCGTGTATGCTGAGTAAGTCTCTTTTTATGAACACAACTATCCATATATCATCAGTTACAGACATAATCAGGTAGTGTTACAGCTGAGATCAGATCTGCTTTTCCAAGAACAGAGAAGCATACGGCGCTCAGAGAAGATTTGCAGTGTATTTGCAATCAATCACGTAAAAAAACAACAGGGGAAAAAAAAAGACAGAGCCTGCTTTGTCTCTCTCCATGTCTTCGTACCACATGCTCCAAGTGACACAGATCATTGAATACTATCTGTTTTCAAACATTTGCTTATATTTTTGTCTCTTTTTCACTTGCTTAAAAGGGCACAGCCAATAGTGTAGACTGAAAAATGCAGAGCATATAAAATGACTGCTTTTATGTAAATGCAAAATAAGAATGATCTCCAACTTTGTCTCAAAGCTCTGCTGTTTCATAAAAAAAATACACACATAAAAAAAAAACAGATATTTAACTTGAATGGACTACTTTTTTCAAGTAGCAAGAAGGCTGGCAGCTTCTACAGAAAAGCATCTACACTCCAACATCACGCACGCATTTAGTAAAATAATACAACTTTTCTATAGTGTTGGGGAATTACTAAAGGGTCAGTAAAAACAGTACTAACATGTGCTTTAATAGTGGATAACATGAAGTGCTTGACGGTCTAATTACCCATAAACCATTCTATAACAATCCAGATCCAGACAGGGTCAAAGAAAAGAACAGCTGAATGAAAATCCACTTTTGGTTTAACCTTCAGTTGGTAACTGATGACTGAGCACACTAAAAGCAGTGCTCCATAATGTGCTCCTGCACCTAAATTTCAACCCAGGGACATAAAATTACAGCTATTCACAAATCACTGCATTCAATCTGAGCCTGCCACAGGGAGCGCAGCACATGATTATTTACAAGCACATCTGAGCATTGTTTCAATAGGTTTCCTGCAGCAGTCACATCAGCTTCCTGCCAGACCAGAAGTACACCTCGAACTCATTCTATGCGTCGTTTCAGATACTTTTTTCTACACTTTGTCCTCCATTGAGTACAGTTTGTTTCTAGGAATAATTTAAAAGACAGACCCTTACTCTCCCTCGGTTGTTTTACCTCAGATTTGTGCCTGCAGGTCAAGAAGCTCTGGATTATAAACAAAAAGCATGTCTGTCTCCTACTAAATCCCTATAATAAACTAGTTTTCGTTTATTCTTGGTATTTGTGTATGCAATATGTGGATTCTCATAGCTGCTTTTGGACTCAGGACTTCCAACTAATGAAAGCATGAAGATATTAACAAAAGTCAAAGGAACTAAAGGTAGTGCTTTGTTACCAAGTGGTAGCCCAAGATATGACATATAAATAGTACATATATAAAAGTGCTTAACTAACAAAACAAAACAAAAATCACATATAAAAGTACTTAACTAAGATACTACAGTTAGGTGAATCTATTGTATTTGGGAGTTGAATCAAGCAGTTATTTACATAAGAACAGAGAAAGTAAACTTTTAAGGAGGGCTGAAATGTATGAAGCAAAAAGGAGTAAAAAGTGGGTCATGGTACAGCAGGAGATTTAATCAGCAGGAAATAGGGTAGAGGAGGGTGACGTACACACTGGGACACAGACGGACCGGAAAACTAAGAAGAAAAACTCTTCACTGAGGGCAGAAACCACTGTTGCCTCCCCTAAAATCCTTTATATGCTTCTTCATGAAACAGAATCAAAAGATACGGAGCACAAGACACCTACGCAAACTAGATGATGGTGAAAAACCTGATGTGAAAGCTCCACCCACTTCCAGCTTTGTACCATTCACTGAATTTCTCAGAATGAAACATAGTAAAAGACATTGCATCCATATTTTTATTTAGATTTTGCCTTTTATTTAGAAAAAAAATGGCTTTAAATTGAAGTGAACAGCCAGGTGAATGTTCCTCTAAAACACGATCTGTGAATGGTCTGTCGTGATTGTTCTACCTCTGAGCTGCACTTGTTGACTGACTGATAAGGGTAAAATCACATCAGAATTAAAGCAGCACTAAAAACTTTATTTCTTGAAATCGCTCCTCAGACACATTCTGTTTCTCTGGCAAACAAATCTATTGACTCAGTTGCAAGTTTGTTCTGCAACCGAAAATGATGTGCACCTGCGGATGACTATTTATTTATGTGGGGATTTTTTTTTTTTAATCTATTTTTAAATACATTTAAGTCTTTTTGTTATGTCTACTACTCCTATTTTTATGATAATATAGATATACATGATTAAAACCTATGTGTTTACGACTAACCCACAAACATTTTAAATCAAACAAAACGTTATAATGAATATAGGTATTATAAAAACATCTTTAGCACTGTCCAGAGGACCATCACAGATGCCCTAGGAAGTGCAGCAAGTGGTAGATAGTTTGGGGAACCACAGTTTTAATGATATATATTTTTTAATCAGTTTCTCAACTAATCACGCCTCATATTTGCAATAAATATTTTTAAACCAAGTTTAATGTGATCTACATACAACCTGACTCAATTTGTAAATACAAAGGGGAAGACAGGGAGGAAGAGGAGGCAAAAGCGAAGTGGAGAGAGTCACCCACATCCTCGGTCAGAACGGATGAACAAAAAAAAAAACAAGGTGAGGGAAAAAAATTCTGCAAACTCCAGCCAATATACAACCCATCAATAATAAAGAAAATAACATTCTTAGCAAAGAGACAAAGTGATGCTGTCTGTTTACCAGACTCCCTGTATCACTAGAACAGAGTGTTATCAAGATTAAGACAGCAAACAGCCCGTAACAAGAGATCCGGAACACACAATAGAAAACTGCCACACAATATGGCTGAGAGAGCCAGAGAAAGGTTATTGATCGGCCGCGTGTGTAGGCCATTACATTATTTATCTGAATACGGACGAGATATCAAAGCAATTTTCAACTGTTGGGAATAATTTGAAAGAAAAACCAAACTTGCATGGCATGTTATGCATTGTTTGATGGAATGTAAAGGACTGATATGTTCATGTATAATTTAATCAGAATTTTTTCTCCAGAAATAGATAATTTTTTTAATACAGATCAAAAGGTTGGGATGCGAATAAATTGCCATTTGCAATTGAACCTCGATCAAATTAACAAAAGCATTGAACAATTTTCCTCATTAAATAAATTAAAGCTGTTGCCAGACCTTCACCAGATAAACATGAGATTTTCTGAGGGAAAAGGGCAATAATGTGACTATTTCAAGGCTCATCTTGAAAAAACTAATCTTGAACCATAACATCTTTCTTCAATCCAACCGCAGACATTAATGATGAATAAAATTAAGCTAACTTTTGAGTAACTTCAACTAACCAACAAAAAATCTTCCTATCATGACAGGAGAGGGAAAATGTGAGTAGCTTCTCTTTTAAACACTCTCCAAGTAAATGTTTTACTTGGGGCAGGAATAGTGCCAAAAGTCTTGGAAAATGTAATATTTTAATTGTGATTACTCTAATTTCTCCTGTTTAAAAAGATACTCGATGTGAGATTGGACCTGAGGCACAAGGCTCTAATGTGCTCCCGGACTGAAGCAGCATTGTTCCATTATCAAACACGATCAAACCTTATCATTGCTATTCCGCAGGGTCAAATGGCAGATTTAACCTGAGGCTTGTTGGAGGAGCCTGTGAGTTCACTGGACAAACCCAGCATAAAAAAAAATAATAAATAAACTAATGGGCCATGATAAATGTCTCAGATATTGGCCGTTAGGGCAGCTAATTTTTTTGTTAGACACCCACTCACTCAGTAATAAGCTCCGTTGGCACCGCGTACCACCATAGTTGTACAAGTACCACCAGTGGTACGTGTACCACAGTTTGAGAACCACTGCTCTATCTGATCCTTTACAGCCAAAAATACAGATGTATCGAGATTCAAAAAAAGCTTTAAAGTTCTGCATAACAAAAACAGGAAATAATTGATTTACAGTTTAAATACTCTCCCCGTGTTTTGTGTTTAATGTGTGTAGAGGTGGGTAGAGCATCCAAACAATGTACCCCAAGCAAAAGTACTTGGCATACCCATGCATGCACTTTGACCATGGACAGCAGTTGAAGCAAATTAACTCTTTAGCTCAGACTGCCTCATAGGAGTTATAAAGATGAGGACACTGTTTGCAGACGAGGGGAAGATGGGAGCAAAGAAAGGATTTATGCTTTGAGAACCCAAAGTTATACTTTATGACGGATATTATGTTTTATAGTATATATATATATATATATATATATATATATATATATATATATATATATAAATTAAAGCTAATTAAAATAATCTTGATTGTTTGCAATTACTGACTATTGAGATATTTATTTAAAACGATTGAAGAATAAGTGAAACTATAGCTTTGACAGAACAGGCCACAAAGGAGTCTTCTCTGACCAAGTGTTCTTAGAGGACTTAGAGTGTTCTTAGCAGATTTAGCTTACTTTACCTAACCTGAGAATAAGAAATAAAATGGTTAAAGTTGTGATGAATTAACTGAACTAAAGCATTAATTTAATCAATTATTTTAGTGACTGAGGAACACCACCAAATGTAACCAAGTAAAAGCACAGATATGAAACATAAGATGTGTCCATGTTTTACAATGCTTGCAAATTTTGTTTTGAGCTTATGTTGTAAAATGCTGAAGCATGAAAGGAATCCACTTCAAGCGACAACAGAAAACCATTTACTGAGCATGTGCTCTATTTAGCTTAACTGCTTGTCCAGAAGCGCATAACATTAAACAGATGTCCTGTGTTTTAACGGGGCTCTGATTATATGTGGTTACTTATCAGAGTGGTAAATGTCAACACTAGATCACAGCTGTGCTGTTGAACCTTGTGCCTAAAGACAGAAGAACTAGAGGGGTCACATTAGGCCAAGTTTAAATTGTGAAGGCGGGTGAAAGGGAGCATGCTGAGATTTCAGCAAAAGAGACATAGTTCCCAATAAACCACTCTCTCTAACATTTTACTTTTCGGATAAAGTTGCAGAAAAATAATGTAGAATCAGTATTTTCATGCAATAATTATCAAATATAAATTTGTGATTTAGAGAATTAGTCTTTGTTTTCCAAAAAAGACATTTTAACACAGCAGTAATGGATATTTAAATAAAATTGAAAAACAAAGACATTTCTAGTGGCATATGTACATATTTCTGTGGCCTTAAAGGGAAATTACTTTTCAAATAAAGTAAGTTGGGAGTTTATGGGCCTGAGTTGAGGCTTAACCACTATAAAACTTTGATGGGTTTCCCTTCCTGATACCAACCATACTAGCTTGTGGCATGAAGTCTGAAAGAGGCAACTGGTCAGAACTGATAGACAAAAAGGCTTGAACTGTACAAAAAAAAATAGGACAGTAGGAGGCTTTCTACTAAAGTACTTAAGTTCAAAATGAGGGGAATATTTTTTAATTAGTTATGATGATGGATTTTAGACATTTAACAGAATACCATGAAATTAGGAAAGAATAAATGAAAGACTTGTAGGCGTCATCAAAGTATTGGTATTGGCTGCTATCTGTAAACAAGGTGCAATAGTATAAAGACTAAAGAAATAAATAAGTTTGAATCTAATGAGTATGGAATTAAACACATTTAAAAAACTGTGATAGACTGATCACCATCCAGAGTGTACCCTGCCGTTACCCCAATATTAGCAGGATAGTGAAACAATTAATGGCAAACTTCAGATAATTTCCTACAAACGTCAAATAGATTTTGCAATAAACATATTGTTAAGTCCCTCAAAACAAGCTTACTGTTTGATAAAGCTCGTTTATGTAAGAAAATTGGTTTAAACATTTTATTTAATTTTTTTATTGTAAAATGACAATTTGACTGTGGGTGAATCCTACCTATAATATAGTCACCACATTAAATATGTTACTGCTGCGATCCCCATAGCAATAAAACTGAGAATGGTACAAATAGTTTTACAAAACATAATTCCACGCACGAGACACTGACAGAACCATCTTATAAACATTTGATGTTGTTAAAGGATAAGAGAACAGCAGAGGCCAACATTCTAGAAGGCAATGAATCTACAAGTAGGGATACCCAAGCAGGTCTTGTGTGTCCCATATCCTAGCAACACGTTTGTGGAACACAGCCCAAGGTGCTGGCTGATCTCTGGACTGGATGCTGGTCCTGCAGTAAGTCCAGCTAACAGGTACAGCTTATCTTGCTGGCAGCTACAAATCAATCAATGAATGGAAATAATGCAAGTTTTCTTGAAATAAAGGCAGAACTGTTCTGCTCGGCTGTATAGTGGTATAGTGTAACAGAACACGCAAGACAACTAAGTTGGAATCTAGAGCTTGTGGTCCTTTCCTAGACCCCATTGCTGACTCATTGGATCTTCTTCAAGACTTCTAGAACAAATACTTGAGGACTTTCAAAATCAAACATTTTACAAAGATAATTTGCGTTGGCCTGAAAAGCGGTTTAAAAACTTGTGGTCGAACATGAATTCATTTCCACAAGACCAATGACGCATTGGACAGCCACACGTAACTTCCCTGGGTTAAAAACGCCTTTGAGCTTCTCATCAGTCAGTGAATAACTCTCTTTCATCAGTGCCGGCTCTGTTCTGAATCTGTTTTCATCAACACAGCAAACTAGGCACCAAAAGCACATGCCGTGGGAGGTGGGACACTTTCACATCTTAAAAACTGATTAAGGAATCTTCCACAGAAAGAACTCTCAGTGCCTCAGGCAACCCACATTAGTGCATTTCTCTCAATACCATTAACTTGACCCATTCACATCTGAAACACCTCTAGGGTGTGTTTTGTCAAGCCTGAAAGGTAAAACACTCAATTAGACACTTGCCTCCAGGCTCCAGAAACAATCTTCCAATGAAGAAAACAAGAAGTTGCGTAAATATGAAAAACCGCTTCCTTTTTAAGCACCAAATGCAATGAAAACTGCCAGGGTTTCAGAATAACACAGCAATCTGGAATCACCAACACCCCAGAGTAAACTTTCCCAATAAGAAATGTTGCAAAACTGCTCGGGCACAGCCAATTCCAATAGAAGCCTTGTCGATAACCTGACCTTGACCTTTGACCAGCATTCTAGGGGTGAAAGTCTGGTGAATGTAAGCAAAAATGCAAAAAAAAATTAATAAACTTGCAGTTAACCTATAAACATCTTATAGAACTTGGGTGAAGAGCAAACATCTTTCTACAGAAATTAGTTTGATTAATGTTTCTTCCTGAATCTAGGAGCTCAATTGTTCGTCATTGTTTCAAGGGGACATAAATGGCGAACGTGACATTTTAAGGGGGTACCATAAACCTAAGCGTGAGATATTGATGGTTTGTAATGTATCGATTAACATCAAATTATTAAGCTCTCAGTGTAAGGGGGGTTTGCATCTTATGTACATGTCTTACATGCACATATCCAGTCTTTTAAAGATTGTGTAACATGAAGAACGTGTAATGAAATAATATTTATATGTCAAGTTTCTTGATGATTGTAGTAAATAATCTTGTTAAACTTGTTAAAAACAGAACCCTAAAATGTATTGTTGTGATCAAACAGTGTTAAAAGCAGTTTTCACAAAGTTCCAGGAATCTCTGGCTGTCTGCTAGAAACAAATCATGACATTCCTCAATAAGGCAATCTGTGAGAGTGTTCAGCAGCACTTGTAAAGTGGATTCTCGATTCCAATCCTGGGCTTCTCGGCTGTGACTGAGTGGCCTAAACATGACTCTTTCTTGACGCTTTTAATTTTCTCTGAAGCTCCCAAGAACACCCATGTCGGGTTGAGGATCATCTATGAATGTTTCATTAGAAATAAATTGACATTGTTTTTTTTCCTCTGGACCAACAGGAACTTGGGTACAAGATATCAGCAAAACTGTGTGCCCTATTAGTATTTAAAAAAACATTAGTATCATCAGTTTCTTCTCTCCACTCTCTCTGCGATGGCATCACTGGAACTGTACTTGACTGGCTTGAGTTCTATTGCACTGTAGATCTTTCAGTGTTGGGTGGGAAGGGTGAGGTCTCCAACGCTCATAGACTGCTCACCGGGGTTCAGGTCCTTGGTCCCCTTCTCTTCTCCATCTACACAACCTCCCTGGACCCTATCACCTACAGACACTGAATCGAGTACCACTTCTACACTGATCATCAACTCTATTTGTCGTTTCCTCCTTCCCCGATGGACCAATCAGTAACTACCTGCATAACTGATACTGCCAGAATGAGATCTCTACTTGGGTGAAGAACCATCACCTACAGCTAAACATGGCCTAGACAGAACTTCTGGTTATCCCGGCCCATCCCTCTGTGCCTCATGACCTCACCATTCAGTTTGAATCCTCAAGAATCGCCCCTTCTGGTTAAGTCAGGAATCTTGGAGTGATTTTGGATGAATAGCTATCCTTCAAAGACAACTAGAGCGTGCAGGTATGCACTGCACAATATTCGAACGATCAGGCCCTTCTTAACTGAGCATGCAACTCAACTCCTGGTTCAGGCTCTGGTCCGCTCACCGTCTTAACTACTGCAACACTCTCCTAGCAGGACTTCCAGAAAATGTACTCAAACCTCTAGATGATCCAGAACTCTTGTCTTATCTTCAAGGAACTGAAGCAAGATCATGATAAATTCAAATCGCTGATGCTGGGATACAAAACTATCTGCAAATCAGCCCTGTTACATCCACAAGCTCCTACACTACATGCACTCCAGAAGCATGCGCAAATTGCATTTTTTCAAAAGCATCTAACCAAATGCATAAATGTAACGTAATGCAAACCAAAATGCAAATCTGAAAGAAAACAGTTGTGTATTTTTTGTCTATTTTAGTTAAGAAAAGAATTTGTTTGAAAGATGTCTCATGAAATAGATAAGACTGCTATTCAGATACTTAACAAGTTAACATTCCAGAAGCCAGTGCTCACACTCACACATGCACAAGCTGGAAATTAAAAGCGGCACGCGGGAGACAGGCAAGCAGTGACAACTCACCACTTCTTAGTACATTCCACCATGAGCTCCTGGTAGGAGGCGACAAACTGGAATTTGGAAGCATGTTTCCCAACGCGCTGCAGTCTCTTCCACACTGAAGCCATGGCACTTCTTCTTTAAAGAGCTGACAGTTTTTACAATACAATCTCGTATTCCTTCTCACAGATCTTTTTCCCAGAAGAGTTCTCAAAGGAACTTTCCAAAAACTGCTGAGGTGCCTTCATTTTAAATCAGGTAGAGGGCAGAAAAACTTAGATCTCTTGCCATCAAAACATGACATAAATCCACTGAAGTGACTGGCAGTTTGCTCGGAGCTCATTCTGCACAGTAAATCCTTCCAAATAAATAGCAGTGCATAGTAATCCAATGTTCCTCATTTCCATGGGTCAATATACCTACAGAAACAAAAGAGAGCCATTAGAGAACAGGGATTATATGCGCATTCCCAAATGAATCCAGAAAGAAGTCTTTGTTTACATTTTTGACAGTGTAAAATTTACAATGGTGTGTTTCTCCAGTATGTAACCAATTTACCTCACTGTTACTTAACCACATATAACGTGGCAGATATCTGGATGACTGGAGTGTGAAATTACATTTCTGAACAGCAAACTAATAAGAAATTATCATGTCTAATTATTTGGAAGACCTACCTGGAAAGCTTTAAAAAGTCAAAAAGTTTGGTGCACGGCCATTCAGAGAAGAGTGATGTTAATGAGGTATTTATTGATTGTTAATTCAGTACGCAGCTTGCAAGCTTTGAAAATAACTCAACACATCAGTGTGTAAGAAAAAGCTTTCAAGCACAGTCGTGAGACTTTTAGTCATGTGCTTTTGCATAATTGATCAATCAAGCAGGTAAGCATCTGCTTGTCATTACAGTTTTAGATCAGTAAGACCTAATACTTTTCTCTAAACTTGCTGTTTGAGTTAAGAGTGCTGCTGAAGGGTCGTTCACATTCGCATCCTCGCTCACATGACTCAAACCGATTCAGGGTCAGTGCTGTCAAACTCACTTCTTCAGCAGACACTTCAAGACATCTGTTCTCAGGTTACTGCTTGAAAAGATCCTGTTTAAACTTGGTGTTCTTCCCAACAACAGATAGCTAGTACAGTTACAAAATCAACTCACCAAGCAATGTCAAACCCCCTGCAATAGCAGACTCTTATGACAGTATTCACAAATATTGTTGAACCCATTCCTGAACTCACCGCGCGAATAATGCAGCAGAGGAAGCGGCAGGACGCGCTCTTTGCGGCGGGAGGCGCGTGGCTGCTTCAGCCCGCTAGCGAGCTAAAACAGCCGCTCGGCCTGGAGATTCCATAGAGTCCTGCTAGCATCCGCGGCTAACCTTAGCCAAGCAGGCTATCCCAGGGCAGAAAGCGGTTGGCAAAACCCAAATCCCTTAAATACTCAGACGTTTCCAGCTTAAAGCCAAGCTGGTGAGTTTGAAGAGAGTGGGCAACTGGTGGTCTTCCCCGCTCAGGAGAAAACAAATCCAAAGGTTTTTACGTATTCAAAAACAAACTCAACGCTTCAAGACTCCATCATTTTCCTCCCAATCTCACATTCAAGCCGAACATCTGTGCTGAGGCTCCAAGAAACGCCCCCAGCCGCCTCTCATTGGCTGTCAAGCTGTAAATATTTACATATTCAAGACATAACTCGGCGCCTGTGTTGTTACCCGAGCGCCTCTATTGGTGGATACAGACGTCATTCACAGATCTTTAACCCGCCTGTGTGAACGAGCTTCCTGAGTTGTCGTGGAACCTTAATTGTTTAAACCTCTTAAGTATGCGTAATATATATATATAAATATAATGATTATGTTGATTATTAAAACGCATATTTTCTAAACTACGTGATACCCTATAATTAAATTAGTTTCAACATTTAAAAGCTTTTAAAACCTATTAATTCTCAGAGGCACACGGATGATTATCTTTTTCTTAACACTTGAATTTATACTTTGACAAATTATCCTTGAAAGTCATAAAAAAAACAGCTCAAACATGCTCAAAACCTTTTTTCTCTCCCTTCTTGATCCTCATCAGCTGAGACAGGTTTTCTCCCTCTGATGAGCATGTGTAGAGGATCCAGGCCAGAAGAGGGGTGTGATCTCTAAGAAGTCCACACAGTTGTAACATCAGTCCTAAAGCCTATCCACTGTGACTCTGTGAGGACACCTCAGAAACCTCCTAAGTTTGGGAGATGCAAGGCTGCAGTACTTGAATGTTTCCTTCTTCCTGTGAGAGTCCCAGTGGTAATACAAGCATGCTTGCTGGCAGTCAGATAAGCACGTTCTCTGTAAGTGAATCAGTCCCTCGTGCATAGATATGGACAATTAAAGGGGAGAACAGTGATGCCAGAGTTAAAGACTGAAGACAGAAGGAAACATTGAACACAACTGTACCTCATGGTATACTGTACTGCTCACAGTTCTTTGAGTATCTGTGTTCTGTTAAGAGAAAGTCAAGGTCAAAGAGACTACTTTGTTTTTTTCTCTAGATGTGTGGTTTTGTGGCAAACACTTTGAAACAGAGGGCAGCACAGTGGTACATTGGGTAGCGCTGCTGGCTCTCACTGAGAGTCACTGTTTCTAGGGCAGCCATGAGAGCTTTCTGAGTGGAGTTCTTGCTGCACTTGTGTGGATTTTCTTTGGGTACCAAGCTTCCAGCCACAGTGCAAAACTATGCTTTATGGGAATACAATTATGTACATTTGGTCTTAGGACTGAACTTGACAGGTAATTGTGATAGAGTGTGGTCCCCCAAACAACTGTTGCTATATATGAGGAGACGTATCCTGCCTTTCACCCAACGAGAGCTAGAGATGAGCTGGCACCAGCTGAATCCTGTGACCCTAATTATAAAATAAGCTGTTAAAATAACGGATGGCTGTCTTTTCATGTAACCTTAACCTTTCCTGCTGTCAAATCTACTTTGTCCTGGGAAACACATGTGTGAATGTAGGATATTAGAGATCGTCTGTGGATGCTGCTTGGAATGATTGCAGGAAATAAACTTTCTCCTTGCTGGTCCAAGCACAGCTGTTCACGTTCAGAGGTCCACTTGTTTCACAATCATTACAATATTTAAAAAAAAAAAAATTATGTAGCATCTTCCAAGGCATTGTACAGTAAATCTTTATTGATTTGAGCAAGAATTATAGCTTAATGCAAGCTCTGGAAAGTTCCACCAGAATCTTATTAAACACTAGTTTACTTTTCTTTTACATCTACTTTCTTTTAATAATTACTCAGTCACAGATCGTATTGATTGAGACATCCTAAAGCTATAATCATTAAAACTACATATTAGAATCTGATAATCAGATGATGATGGACGACCAGAATTTTGAACAGAGAAAAAAACCAACAACAAAATTTATTCAACATTGATGGAGCACTGTTTTACTTTATGGTGTATATTTTATTATATGTTATATATACATACTTTACACATTTTTTAATTAAACACACACACACACACACACAATTGGAGATAAAAAAAGCTTTCGTATATATATATATGAAACACAACTATCATTGATCATACAATTTGTGAAAAATGTATTTTTATGATTTCAATCCTTTTTCAGGTTCCTTTTTATTACGTTTTCATTCACTCTCACAAGGTTACACTTAAAAACTCACAAAATGTGTCTGTGCAAGTCACATGTACATAGATCTGTCGTCTCATTGGCCAGAGTGGAGCTGTTTACATTCCTCGGTGTTATCCATCATGATGAATTGACAAGTTGACTGTGAGCTTTCTCTGGAGCTGTCGTAACACATCCTGCGTGGATCAGAAGTACTGTATGTTCCCTCTGTATTTATGCTCTATTTATTGAATTATGTGAGGTAATTACATACAAACGGATATTAAATTTTTACCACCAAACTATTGGCAATACTGTGCTCTGCCAGATAACTCAAAAACTGAAACACAAAGATGGGAAGGATGAGTCCAGAAAAGTTTCATTCTCTTATGATGTAACTGTAATTTAACCAATAAACCAGAATAAGTATTTCTTTTAACCACTTCCAGCTAATACTTTTTAGACAAAGAGTTAGTGCCAGCATGCCTCTGTGATGAACTATAGCATCTAGTATTACTTTACTAGTATGCCACAAGTACAAATGGAGATTTGTAGAGAACGAATGAAGTCTCACACAATCATATTGAATTATTTCTACATCAATCATGAGGAAGAATGCAAATTAAGAGTACAAATTTGACTCTGATCCAAAAATCTAAATGTCTCCCTTAAATTGTCTACTGTAGTTTAAGAAAGGTAAGATTATAAGAGGAGAGTCATAGTGTTTTGGAGGAGGTTTTAATCTTGAGTTACATAATGTGGCTCAAAAACAAGTGTTTGTCAGCTGTTTAAGTTACATATATTCGTATTTAAATGAATTGATCCTATTCATGGAACTAAATTCACAGTAATCAACAAAACAATGCTGAAAATGACAGGGTGAAGGAGCTGAAGGGGACAAGAGTCCGGGATTTTTTTTTTTAAATAGTTCTGTCAAAGAAACACTGAAAGCAAGTAGCTTAAATGCACAGAGTGAAGATAATCAAGGAACGGGTGAACACAATCGAATGAACGGCACACTATAAAAAATATTCTATTCACTTTTTGTCTGCTGATTAAATGTAAAAAAAGGTTTCACAATCAAACATCACATGGTCCACTTAGAATCACCGGATTGGAGAGTGAAATTTTGAGATCTTGTTTTAAACCAAATTTTAAAACACATTTTATGACTTCAGTTGTGACATGAAGTAGCTAAGAGTAAAGCCTGATGCTGTTTGGATGCTTTATGTTAAGGGCTTGGATTAAAAAACAAAAAAACAATCTGTGGGTGGAGTCTTAGTCTAGCTGCTGCACAGCCATGTGATGAGCATCAGACTCTGACTTCATAAACAAAGAGAACAACAGGTGAAGACAACGATAAAACAAGGATCTCAGTAACTAATATAATTTAAAACAATGTTCCTACAAATGGTGTTTAGCAATCTGATAAGAATGTAATGAAATGTGTAAAACTTGCATTTTTATCTTTTACCAAGAATATTTGACCATTTGACAAACACCATGCAATGCAAAATAGAGAGAGAAGAGATAGAGAGAGAGGATAGAGAGAGAGAGAGAGAGAAAGAGAGAGAGAGAGAGAGAGAGAAGAGCGAGAGAGAGAGAGAGAAGAGCGAGAGAGAGAGAGAAACATTTTCTATCATGAAGACAGTTCATTGCCCGAAGCTAACAATGCAGTTCTCTCTCCTTTTCTCTTTTTGACACACACACCTTTCAATCTATTCAGTGCTAATTCCATATATTGATAAATAAACCCATTAAGGCATTAGACTAAACCAGGTAATGACCGTTATTATGCTGCCTAAAATTAGTTGTATTGTTATAAGAAGCAAAATGAAGGGAGTGAAGTTTTTGGCAGTACATAACAAGTCATTAAACCATGGTTTGAAAAACTAAAATTGTTTACTCCTCATGTAAAATCTGTATGATATAGAATGAGATCTTAATTGCAATAGTAGCTTGGTATTTTCTGCATGAAAAATAATTCGATTTAGAGAATACAATATAAGGTTTGGTTAAACAACAGCAGATGGTCTAACAGGGACTTGTCTTTGCTATTCTAAATGGCTCATAAAGCAATAAACACTTTCAGTATAAACGTGGTTAGAAGCCTTAAAAGAGTCCTGGCTGAACATTAACATCAAGTAAAAGAACTCATCGAGAGCTGCCAAAGACAGAGCGCTTAGTTTCCAGCCCTGCTGAGATTCCAGTCTGGAAACATGGAAAGACTGAGTGACTTACTGCCATTGCTGCAAACACACAGACAGAAAGACAGACAGACAGAATGAGAGAGAGAGAGAGAGAGAGAGAGAGAGAGAGAGAGAGCAAATACAGCTCATAAAATGCTCTAAACAAAATAATCATTCACATGGGTGCTTCTGGATCGGGGCTCTAAATGAAACCAAGTTCAGTCAGGCTTCTGTCTCAGCACAGATTAATGTTTGGGCTGACTGTCTTTAGCAGAGAATGTGAGTATCGCTTATATAACATTACTCTTATGCTTAATCCAGCTTAATTATTTTTTTCTTTAGACTGTTGCTTCTGGGGATGCATTAAACTACTTTAGTTTACAACGTCCGATGTATTCAGTTTAACTTTTCAAAACTGTAACGTTATAAAGTAAAACAAAAGTAAATGATGTTGTATTGATAATTTAGACAAAAGTCACAAGTTTGAGCTATTACAAAATGTTAGGTTTTCAGAAGTGAGCCCATCTCTCACATTTCTTGTATATATTGTTTATATGTTTTTAAGTGAAAATCCATATTTAATTGAGTTTTAATGTACATAGGTAGCAATTTTTTCTTCAATTCGGGCATAATCAATACTTTCACATGATCCAAGCACAACAATGAATTTGCATATGCGACTGGATCAAGTCCTGACTCCAGGTTAAAGATGGTCCATGTTTGGCCCATGTCTGGCCCAAGCTTCAGCATGGGTAGCCTTATTTAATTCTGGCCTGTGTGTATTGTGCGAAACTAAATACAATGCTACAAAA
This sequence comes from Danionella dracula, assembly GCA_900490495.1. Taxonomy (NCBI): domain Eukaryota; kingdom Metazoa; phylum Chordata; class Actinopteri; order Cypriniformes; family Danionidae; genus Danionella; species Danionella dracula. The sequence goes on from UELW01000223.1 coordinate 2,295,795, forward strand.
CACAATCCTTGTTTGGCCCACCTTCTGCATGCCATGGACCGATCATTTCTCTGCAGGAGCGTTTTTGCTGGCTTCACACCTCTACTGTTCAAATCTTCAAAATGATTTTTGAGTAAAAAGTGTTCTTGTGGAGAGAATTGCTTTTCTTTGGTTCGTGCAGACTACACTGTTGATAATCATGACACATAAGAATTGGTTTACCCAGATTCTTGTTTTATGACCAAAAAAATTGGATAGGTGTGGGATGACCTTAACACTTTTCATCTTTAACCTTCACTGACTTCTAATTTTTTGTGACATTTCCATATAAAGCGCATAAAAAAACACTAAAATAATGAGTAACAATTAACATTATATTTATTTGGTGTAAGCCATACTTGAAAGCTTTTGAAGAACATAAAAAGCACTGTTTATGTTCATGCAACAATTCGGACACAACAATGCTGTTTATGCCAAACGTAAAAGCGCAATATAGGTTCTGAAAGAACATTACATCAATCAATGCAACCATACTTACAAAACATGGCAACTGCTCAACAAAAAACAGTTGCCGTTGTTTTAATTTATGGAAAGACACATATCCAGAAGCACACAGACAGCGGAGTCTCAACCTCACAGACATCTTTTATAGATCACCTGAGACTGGGACAGGTCTTGTTTAAACCTGCTCTTCCTTTGCTTCTCCTGATGAGCTTCTCAGCCTCCTCCAGAGAGAGAAAGTCTCTATAGCAACTCTTCAGCTGTCCTTCCTTCCAAGTCTGTAGGGAAAACTAAACAGGGAGTGTGCCAGGGTAATTATTGATCATGTTCACTAACACACACATTCAGGGAATTTGCAGTGCCAAGACAGCATTTGTTACCTGGTGCTAGTTTCTTTAAAGGTGTCATATCATGCCCCTTTTAAATCATATATTATAAATATTTGACCCTTCTAGAACATGAATTAATTATTATTAATAAAAGGCAGCTCTTCTGATTGATTATAACGTTGTGCTATGCTAACTAAATATGTTTCAAGATGTTTTAGATGGCCATATACTTAAACATTAAAAAATGTCTGAAAAGTAATGTACATGATACAGTTTATTTAAAAGCCATTTCATTATGGGAAAAATGTTTTAATTATGAACAATTTAAAAAGTAATAATAGTTACGGTAATTATATTAATATAATAACAGTAAGGGTAATATGTGAAAATATACAATTATATTAAAAACTTATTTGGAAAAGAACAAGATCTAGTTGAAACAATGATGTTAAATGGCAAGACAAAGAGTGTGTTGCCACTAGCAACCAGCCCAGCCAGGTGATGAACTAGGATGTACCACGTGGTTCCCCTTGTGCATCACTTTGGTTAACACGAAGGAGCATTCATGTCAGAAGCAGCACAAAACCATACCTGCAGACTCTAACATCATTCTGTTTGCTCTGACCAGCACTCTGACACCAGATCATTTTTAAATAGTGACACCTACTGCGTGGAATTGTATACAACATGAAAATGTCACTGCTTGTTTAACATAGACTGTCAGTCTGCTCTGCAGCAGTTTTATATATTCTGACTGAAGCACTGAACCTGAGTGTGCAGTTACCTGCAGTTTCACCTGTAAACAGCAGGTAGCGCTGTCAGAGTAGCCCAGGGAGCTGGGAGTGCAGTTGGCCCTTGGGGATCTGCAGCTTTGTGAGCAGTAACACACATTTTCTATTGTAATGACAATAGATTGCCTGAAACGAACTATACAACAATTTCTCCGTTTCTCTTTCTGAGCAGAATAGAGAACTATATAATCACTGACAAAGCAGCTGTAAAGCAAACACTCCATCTGTTGGTTAAAATAGGGTAGAGGCTGGTACGCATTACAACTCAACACCAGGCAAGCACACATTTAAAAGCTAAATTATAAACAAGACAAAAGTTTAGAATAGAAGTACAAAAATACAGTTTATTCGATTTATTGTAAGAATTGGAGCAAAAACAGAGAGACAAAATCATGTGACCAACAAAAACTTGTCTCCAAGATTGGACAAATACACGTCTAAATACAGTAAAATAACGGTATCCTGGAAAAAGGTTTAAAGGTTCTAGCAGTTTAAAAATATGATGGATGAGTGAGAGAAAAATAAACATCCCCTATTTTTAAATAAACAAAAAAGAAAAAAGCAAATAATTGAAGATTCTGACCTAATGACCCACTTTATATACATATAGACATAAATACACACAGAAACGTACACACCAAAAAATCCAAGATTCAGCGAACACATCAAATGACTTAAAATTCTGTCTGACACATGTATCGCAACGTCAAAACTCTCAAAAGCCCATTTGGTGCATAAACATTAGGGTTATGAAGTTTTATCGGAGGCTAAACAATGTTCTGCTCACTGGAGACTCTGCTTGCTTGCATAAAATACCAGGGTACAAAAACTTACATCTATGTGACAATAAAAAAAACAAATACAAGCTTTTGTGTTGTTCATGAACACATGTAAACACTTTGTTTCTCACCAAACACAACTTGCGTTGCCTTGTTTCACAAGCTATTATTCACATACTTTGGCCTACATTCGTCACAGTCATATGAACAACTCATTATTAAAGAGCACATATGATAACTCCTCAGCAAACGATTCGCGAGGTAGACACGATTCAAGCAGATATGTACTCGGGCCTTAAGTATATACTTAAACAGACAAAGGTGATTAACAGAGCATCAATTGAAAGGAGGCATCAATTAATTATGAATCAGATTAAAGACAACAAAATGTGAAATCAAGAGATTGATTTGAAAGATTATGGAAAGAGGTTGAGCTCTGCCTTAAAACAAATTAACCAGCAGGGGTCGCCATAACACATTGTGTCAAATACAGTAACATTTCAACCCAAGACACAATTTCTGGGTCTCTTGAGAAGTGTAACCAAAAACAAAACAAAGGTACCATATCAACGCTTTAGTTTAAAACACCATCATGCCATTGATGTCCTAGAAAGTTCTGAGAAGGTTTAATTGAGCGAAAAGCAAAAAAAGTTGATTTGGTTTTTGTATTAGGGTAGATTGATTACACATCTTTGTTGAAACTTTTATTAATCTGTAAATATAGCAACAAAAATATCTAATTATTGATTGTCCACTTTTGTAAAAGAATCAAGGAATGAAGAGAAACTAAGTAAAATAATAAATGTAGAGGTTTTGATGCCAGTGTTAAGGTAGCACAAACAGAAACATTTGTCCTGGTTAAAGAGTCATCTAACCCATTTATTAAGCCTATGATTGAGATGGAAATGATCCCATAAGAAACAATAAACACAGTAGCTTTAAATTACCAACAGGCTAGAGGCCTAATCATTCTCATATGTTCAGACCAGCTGAACTAGATCTCCCACAATCCTAAGCAACTCAGACGTCACACACTAGACACCGAAATATAAATACTTGTAACATCATCAGCGGAATGAAAAACTCCAGCATTTTCAATACTTATGTGGGAAGAGTCTCTGTTCTACATTTAAAACATGCACATTTAAAGAACTCATCCTTGCTGACCTTGACCATAAAAAAATGAACCAGACTAAATAAATCTAAATACAACGATGAATGCATAATTACCAGAAAGTCAATTCGGTCATGATACATTCCAGCTCACGTTGCTTCAATCTGCAACGACAAAAGATTTATTTTCCTAAAGTGAATGTCAATGGGGTCAAATGCAACACTTCCAGTGAAACATTTAGGCTAGAGTTTGTGGGCTCTAAAACAAAGTTAGGTGGGCAAACAAACACAGATAAGAAACTTTGTATTCTAATTTTCCTTTGGAGCAGCAGATCACTGACAGTTCAAGGTTGGGTCCATCAACCAGGTCCAGATTTTGATCATGTGCTGAGGACTTCTGGGATGGACCAGCATCAAGCTCTTGTAAGCACAAGCATTCTCACGATATTTCTCTTCAATGTCAAAGGTCCTGAAGCCTTTGTGCTTCTCTGGTGCCAGACCCATTTTCATTAGGCACATACCTGTGTAGACATCGTCAATTGGGTAGAGTGGGACAAGTCTTGAGACCTTATGTAGCTTTTGTGCCAGTTGTCCTGAAAACAAATATCCTCCTCCTCCCGCATAAGCAGGATATGTTCCAACGAACATGCTCTCCGGAATAAAATACTTGACCTTTTTGTCCCTGTGTGGACCAGCATTTGTAATAACATCCCCTACAAACAGCTCGTTAGATTTGGCATTAGAAAGGTTCCCGAGGAAGTCAATGATTTGAAGGGTGTTCACAAAAACATCGTCATCTCCTTTGAAGATGTAACTGGCTCCGGAGCAGCGAGTGCTCAGCCATTCCAGAAAAAGCACTTCCTTGATGGTAAGGTTGAAGAAGGTGTCCCTGTAGTCCCATTGGAGGATATCTTTATGCATAGAGCTCTCATGATGGAGCATATTTGACAGATCAGGGAAGTGGTCCTCTGTGGCTGCATTTCCTAGAAGAAACACCGTAACCACTGTTCGATTTGACAGCAGGCCAGCTTTGCCCCAAGACTCCCGAATGGCCTGACGCCGGTCGAAGTGTGGGACTAAAGATTTAATAGCTAACAGTAGAAACGGATTATCGTTGCAAATGTCTGGCTGGTCCACTACGATGGGATAGGACCTGCAACCCATGTAAAGCAAGAAATCTTTGAAACGATCCGGGAGGGAGTTGTAGTCCTTGACCTGTGTGGTCACCCTGAAGTCCGGGTCACAGGAGTCCAGATTTACCGTGTTATTTAGCCAGTCTGGAAGCTGGTCAATGGTGACGTTGATATTCTGTAGGTTCCGGTTGTGCATGTAGTTCAGCATCTGCTGCTGTCGATTCCAGTAGGCATCGCTAGGGAGATCTTTTGCCCAGAAAGGCTTTGAGGGTACCAGCTGCTTATCTTTAGTTGTGTTCCCCTTCCCAGAATTTCGAGAGACCTCGACCACTATGAAGACGAATACCATCGTCATCATTACCAAGACCTTGGACTTCCTCCGAGGCCCCTGCATTGTGACAACACTCCCCACCTGATAACACAGAGCACACAAAAAATTGTTTTAATTGTTGAGTATGCGAATTGGCCAACGTAATGGACCCATTTATCATCAATAGAATCTATAGTTCTGTGCTCCATCGCATACTATCTTTGCACTGATCAATGTTGGAGTGATAAGAATGCTAACAACACAGATGCTAACAGAAAACAGCTTATATTTACCTCATCATATATTGCTTAAATACAACACCTATACAAATCCGCTGCTGCTGTAGAAGCACTATATTTAGGACTGCTCATATTACAACGTAGCGTGCAAACAATGCTGACTTCTAGCTAATCAAAACGCAAGGCAGATAAATGAATGAAAATTACTTTATCACTAAACTTTAACTCCATCATCTAGTGTTTAATATGGGGAAAAAATTTAAGAAAGAGAGTGGAAGTGCTTGCTCTGCACCACATTCACCAATCACAGATTGCGTTAAGCAATTTGAGAGGTGCGCGGCAGGCTTTGTAGTCAAAATTGGTTTTGCAAATGCCTTCACAAAGGGCAATTCGTAGGCTTGACACAGAAGTATAGATTGGCCTTAAGAGAAACAACCAATTTTTTTAAAAAGTTACTCATTTACTAGCCTTTATTTAGAGTAGAAGCTAAGAATATTGTGTATAGATGTTCTAATAGCTACAACGAGTTAATTTTTGTTGAAGAAAACTTTATTAATGACTGGTGAAAACATTTGAAGGACATTAATGTAAAAACAAAACCCCAAAAACAGAAATTTACTCTGCAGTAATGGCTATTAATACTGAAAGCATTGTTATTTTTTTGTCAAAGTGATACATTTTGTCTATAGCCAAGATAACATCTTGTCTGTACATTCAAGCAAACAAATTTTGTGTTTAGAGTTTTCATATTTTTGTTTATATTTTGACATATATTGTTTGTCATAAATAGATATATAGACTATATATTAACAATTTACCTAATACACATTTCAAAGTACTTTCCCCAAGTTGGTTTCTAGAGACCTAATGTCTGTTTCTCATAGGATCATAAAATTCCCTATCCACATTTGCATACGTCACAGGCATAAATGTAAACCATATATCAAATTTGCATATTAAAAAAGAACTCAGCCATGTCTACCAAAGGTGACGATGTTGCTTCAAATACTTGTAGTAATAATAACTAAAGTATCATAATTAATAAATAGATACAGGAATATCCATCAGGTATATTTATTTGTAAATCTGATTCTTTGGATTGGTCCTTCCGATACACAAACTTCAACACACGAAAACATGTTTAAAAGAAATAATGCTCAGTTTCCTCGTTAGCGTCCAGACTAATTTCAAAAGAACTATTTTATTCATTATTTTCTTTAACAAGTCAACAAGCCAAAGACAAAAAACAGCTTGTTGCTAGGGTGTTTTTACCAACCTATTCTGGAAAGTACCATTTGGAAACAATGACTTGGAATAATAAAAGACTCTAAAGATCCCAATGCTCCAATTTTTAAACTCTTAAATTCCCCATCCACCTGTTGCTTCTCTTTCGCCAGCTCCTCCCTCTCTCTCTCTCTCTCCTGTTTCATTGCTTTTGTCTCCGAGCAACCCCTCTGCTCTGCTACACATGGTTTCTCTCATTTATTCAGCTCCACATTCTTTAGTTTAGCTCGCACTCCCAGTCGGCTCACCTTCAGACCCATTTTCCTTTCACTCTGTACATCCCACACCTGGTGCTGTAACTCTCCGAGGAATACCCATGAGTTATCCCAAAGTCTAGTGTTACAGGTAGCACATAACACACTAAGTTTAGAGTGGCCTCATGGGCAAGTTGGCCTCTGGGGGCAGTCTAGATTGGAAGGCTAGATTTAGAGACAGAGAGCTATTTATTTCCAGTCACAAACATGAGAGAAGAATCCCTTCAATTCAAACTAAACACTTTTTCATTGTTTCAGTCATTACTTCACTTCTTTTTTTATTGTGAATTTGTAAAAAATTAAACAAAGGCTTAAACAAACCAGGTGGATTATTACCCACACTTACAAAAGGTTTAAAACATATTTGAAAACATACTGAATTTTTGCACTGAATGAGAAAAGTGAAAGTAAAAATCGCTCCCTACCTTAATGTTACAGAAACACTCGGGTAAAACACGTTGGCTCATTTTGAAGGAGTGCTAGCCTTAAATGTCATCAAAGCATATTTTGCGCAACTTCAGTGTTTTAGACAAAAAAAACTATTTTAAAAGCCACGAGACCCTGAAGGTAAACATTATAAGATCGGCAGAAATGTATACGTGTTGAACATTTTTAACATTTCTGTTATGTTTAGTTTTGGAAGTCTAACTGGCTAGTAAAACTGATTATACTATTATAATCCTTAAACAATCAACTTGTATTTTCATTCTCTTTTAACTCTTTGATATGTTTTCACTTGTATTTATTTTGGTGTGAGACAGGAAAACATTTTGTTGTTCTGTAGGCTCAAGTTAGTCTGGAGACTTTATGAACGAGCCAAACATCCCACTCCTCGTCATACAGCTGTACACTCACATTTCGGCTGCAGTTTTCAATAAGATAAGATCTGGTAGATTACATCTGAAACTAGCAGCTCTCATGACCCTGAAATGCTTGTTTTACATACTGCAATGAACAGATTTTTTAAAACACCTTGTGAATGCCGATCATGGTCATGACTGATCTCTTCTTTGTCATTTTATTAAGGGGAGAACTTAAAAAAAATTATGCTGTAGAACCAACTAATAGAGCCTAATAGAGTGTCCTGTCTTAAATACACAGTTATACCGCTCTATTTAGTCTTAGCCTCGGACGTCATACCAGCGGAATGCTATCTAAACGTCTGATGAGTTTGTTAAGGACATTTGTCCGGATTTGCGCTAGTAGCAAGTGTTTTGATTATTTCCATTGCACCCGGAAACCACTTGGAGGCAAATGATCGAGGACATATTTGGAATATACTTCGTGTGCAATAAAAAAACTCAAAATTGGATGTGCTAGCAACGTGAGACTACTGTTGTGCAACATTTTCAAGCACCAAAACATGACACTATGGGAAATGCTATTGATTGTAATGTCAGCCAATAGCCTCATGGGCTGGTCTGACCAAAAAAAGCTGTCAAAACATCCAAAAAAACATGAAACTACTCTCTATCCAACTCCAGTGGATCGTAGGACCCATCAAAAGCCCAATATAACTCGCTGTCAGAAATAAAGATTACATGCATGATTCTAACTAGAATTAAAGGTTCACAAAGAGCCATTAACAGGAAATATTTTCAGCAGTTAGTGGCCTAGCATCTAATGCTTATTTCAACATTGTGATGCTGTAATTTAACATAAGCAACTTCCGCATCTGATGTGAAGTGCTTATTTTGTCAACGGGGAATCATTCAACTGAATGTGGTTCAGTCAATAAAGCAAGCATTAGCCCCGTAATTGTGGATCATCGTCCAAGGTAAAACAAGAAACTATCAGACAATGCTCTTGCTAGACATCTGGGTACTTAGTTTACTTTTTAGTTAACTTTTGTCAGACTTAAAGTAAGCACATATATGCCACATTATAGACGATTTCACATGTTAGGTAATACAGAAGTAAGATAAACAGAGTTTAGGAAGAAGTGCATGTTTAAGTAAGTTTGGTTGATGAGAGTAAGAAGTTATTCATTTTGCATGATAAAAAAAAATATTAAGCTCATTAAATGGATCAGAATTTAAGGGCAATTATTAAAACCTCTACCAGTAATTAAGAAAAATTGTAAAGCATGTTTTTGCTCTGAATAAGGTTACCTGTACACAGGTGAGACTGTGAAGGGTCCAGGCGCAGGTGCTCAATCTCTAGCAACAGTTTTTAGCCCATCCTGACACACTATCCACAGAAACAACGTGACAGCGAATCCAGATCTGGACAGAAAGAGAGAAAAACACATGTGATTTCTTCCTCAGCCACATTACTTTTGAATGGAACAGGAAAAGTAACCAGGATCTGTTCACACACAAGGATTATTCCAAACACCTTTCGAAATAAGCATTTATTTGCATTTCATTTGAAAAGTACATCGAATGAAAATTTCAACAGAGAACACTTTCTCCTTTGAGCAATGTTAGAATCTGGTCTTTCTGGTTCCTTGCTCATTTCAATAAACATTTCCTAGAAGCAAAAGACAAAATAACTGCCAGTATCCAGATCCAGAACATCATATTTGTCTACGCATGTCTTGCTCCGTGAAGCTCCTGGGGGAGCAGGGAGTGTTTGCTTTGTCTTCCCACATCCTCCTCATTGTTGTCATGGAGCATGTGAGTCTTCTGACCACATTTAGCCAGTAAAAAAAAAAACTATTAACACCAGGCTTCAGGGTGAAGACTCGCTGTGGCAAACAGAAGTAACACAAAGGAAACTGGAGTTCAGTATCTTCACACGTTCTTGTTAAAAGCCTTCTTCAGGACATAAAACACTTAAAAACTCAAAAAAGTGCTTGCTCAAAAAGGACAAACGCTTAGATAAAAGAACTCAGAGTGCCAAGGAGGTGAAGTCTCTTATTAATAATTAACACTACATTCACTGTTTAAACAACCATTTGAACGTCTCTCCCCTTCAAATCAACCAACCTTCACAAGGTTTCACATCAAGATTAATTGTAGAACGAAAGACAGCTCTTCTGTGAAAAGTGAAAAGATCCCTGGCTGGAGAAACCAAATGAAAATGTTTGTAATAATCATCATCCTGTTCGTGCTTAACCAAGTTGATTTCCAAAGACTTGCGTATGAAGCCATATAAAAAAACTGCAGCATCGAAAGTAAGATTTTTATATTGCTGGACTACTCATCATGTAGGTAGAAATGGAGATAATTTCTTTCTCTAAATCCGACTGTCAGACGGTATGACATATGTACACTTCTGGGTGAAAGAATGTGATGAGATAACAGAAGCACGTTTTCAAACAGGTAGTTCTAGGAGGAACGTCCTGACAGAGGTAATGCAAAACATCACAGATATAGGGAATCCATCAACTACACAAGTTAGAATCACTATTTGAGTTGTTGAAACCTGCTGTGACTGTCTTCGTGTGTCAAAATTTCTGGTCACCGCGAACCTCTTTTTGCAACCCCCTCTTTCCTTTCTACGTTTCCTTTCAACTAGTGAGTGGTTTCTATTGTGTCTAAATATGCCAGCCTTGCTTTAGAAGTCACTTTAAGAGTGGGTTTCCCTACTTTCATTCAGATATAGGTTGAAAAAGTGAGGAGGAACATATAGTAAGAATGTTAAATTACTGATGAACTGTAGTGTTGAGTTGAGTAACATTAATTAATAATTCATCTTTTTTTTTTTACAATTAAAATGTACAGTCTGTTTCAAGTGTGTGAACTGAGACTAAATGACAGTCTTTTTTTTTAGAAACAGGATTTTTTTTCCTGCGGTTAAACTGATTTCAGCTGTTAGTAAGCAATTCCACAAAAAATGACTACTACACAGGAAATCTAAAATCAAGTCATTATTTACAATTGGTTCACATGAGAGCATAAAAAAGCTAATTTTAAAAAGTCTTTAAAGTTTTAAGTGTTTTGGTTGGTATCAGATGGGAGAAAAGAGCATTTATTGAAAGATTCACACATCATTCCATCTCCAACACCACCACAACACTTTCAAAAGACGAGGCAGGTAAACGTCAAAGGTAAGAGGTGAAGAAAAGTGTCAAACAGACTATAGTCATGGCTGGATAAGCAAGACAAGCCAAGAGGGCAATGGTCCACCTGCTGAAAGAGGATCCCACCGATGGAGACTGATAGCGGCGTATTAAATGCTGCAAGGCTACTTTACCTGTCTCGAAGACATGTTTGAACACACATTAATTATCTTCAAGGAAGCTTGGTGGTGTTGAATACCATCAACAAATGAACAACTTTTACAAAAAGTTGTTTAAAAGTTCTTTGTAAAACAAATAAAATAATGCAAATAAATTTGCAAACAAAAGTAAAGACAGAGAAAAAAATCCAATTAAGTATACTTAACATATCTAAACTCTAAAAGCCTATTTTAATAGTTAAGCACTTTGTTGCTTAATGCTCAATCAAGGCTGGGCAAGCAGGGTCACATTCCTGCAAAGTTTCACTTCAACATTCATGCAACACACCTGATTTCACTAATTGAGCTGTTCTTGACTTGTTTGAAGTTACTGGCATGTCTCTGGAAAAAGGTTTATAACAAATACCAACAGGGCTACGAGCCTCCATGACTCACACTGCCCACCCGTGGGTTAAATTGTCATTTGTAGCAAAATTCTGATCCAGCAGTGTACAGACTAACATCAAAACTTACCCTGAATTGTCTTTTTTTTATTTTTATTTCATCATAGCTCTTTAATGCCTCTCACTCTCTTTTCAGTCTGCACAAATTATTTGTATACTCGAACATTAATTTTATTTGTTGCAGCTGTTGATGAAATTATTTCACATAACTCCATCAACAAACACACTCATGTTAATGTTTAGTTTTATTATAATTTTTTTTTCACACAGTAAGATTAGTGTTGTTTTTTGGTCATTTGTGATTATGTGTTTCTCACCTAAGTAGTTGTGTAGCATTAATTTAGTGTAGAGGTGGGTGGCCTGATTTTATTTCTGAAATAATTTTTTTGTTTGCTTTCAGGTTTAGGGAAGTTATGTTGTAGTTTTGCATTTGTTGTCACGTTAGGAAACTTGATTTGTTTACTTTTGAAGTTGGTTTTGCTTGGTTTTTTGGCCTTCTTAACCCTAAAGTCATTTCTTTCTTTCATGTTAAATGCTTTTTTTTAATATTAATACATTTAAACTTTTCATATTGAATTTGTTTGTGTGTGGATTGGGTTTTAATCACTCTCTGTTCTCTCTAAAACAAATTTTAACAAAATAATTCAAATAAATGATGTCAATCATTGCACGCATCTATCCAGGGGCTACCTGTACAACTTGAGAACTTTTAACAGTCTTGACTGACAGCGTCAAAGCATTGTTTTTATGGTGAAATTTTTAGATGGAAAAATGAAGATTTAAAAAGAAAATGAAGCTTGAGCCTCACTTCACACGTGTGTATGAGCGAGAGCAAAGCAAACAGTATTCAAAAGCAATTCTGGGTAAAGCTCTGTCTGTTCAGCTGCTCTGACAGAAATCTGTGTATGAATTTTCTGCTAAAATTACTGTCAATATGAATAACCAAAGGAATAAACAAAACCAAGCGGCCCCTCTGTGACCAGCTGCTTGAGCTCACGTGAATAGGGGTTATAAATCCTAATGTAGAATAAAAATAGCAGATAAGCTCTGAACTCTATGGAAAAACACCTCTATTAACAAACATTTCTAGAAAGATAACTAGAATTTAAATCATTGATTGAATGTATATAAGAATATACAACGAAAAAAATATGGTCATTAAAAATTCATTCTCCAAGTACCAAAACAAACTTGTAACTTATCTAAAGTAGCTCTAGAACAGGGATGAGTTGGCAAAAGCTGTATGTAATGTTTATTTTTGTGATTTTAAATGTCAAATTGGCTCCCAAAATTTGCATACAGTGCCTTTAACACCCAACCGGCTCCCCAGGAAAAGAACTGTACATCTGCATGTTCTTCAGACGCAGCAGATTTCCTGGAACAGGGTGAATTCTTTACCACTAAAGCTAATTATCTGGGATGTGTGGAGTATTTCCCATGTGCTGGCTAAATGGAACCAGAAAAAGGGAGGTGAAAGAGTATAGTAAAATAGTCTAAAACGAAGCTATTCCTCATTGAAAAAGAACCCCATCCAACAACCAGAAGCAAAAAATGTTTTTAAAGTTTTTAAAAGCTTACTTTCTTAGCTTTATTAAAAACAAATCAAATGTAATATTCTATAAGTCAATCAAAAAGTATTGATAAATGTTGAAAAATAATCTGTGTCAATATTTATTTAAACCAAATAATTGAATAAGAGGTACAGTGTATCACAAATATTTTTTTTAAATAAAGAAAATGGCTATAACATCTGCTTTCAGCCCTCCATTTAAACTATTAATAGGCAGTTTGGCATCTTAAGACATTAGGAGTCTATAGGAGAGCAATGGGGAAAATGTCTCTTTAATGGCACTGACAGAAGCAGAAAGGTTTCTCAGATATGATCAGTTTAAAATGTTTATAGTTATAATATATACAGTGCTGCATGCAAATAAGCCTCGATTCTAATTTTACTTATTGATAATGAAGTAGCAGGACATGGCACCCAATCAGACCATCCACCTTCTAATAGTAACAAATAATGCAAAGACTTCGTTCAATTTTCCCTTCATCTAACTAATCTTCTAAGAAGAGTTTTTGCTTAAAATTTTTTGATCATATGTTGAGATTTTCTCCCAGTAAAAGACCAATAGCAGAGAAGCTAACAGTTTGAAAAATATTAACATAGAAAAATGTGCGCAACTCTAAAACTTGTACACCATGTACAACTTTAAGTTATTTCCAGTTAAATGGGTTAAAGAGGCAAGCAAACCACATCAGCGTGAGTCATTATGGAAGATGATGACTCCAAGGGATTTACCCTAGTTACTCAAAAACCCAACTGACGCACACAGAGCACTACCTGGCCTTCTTACTCCTGCTTCCAAAGGAACAAGAAAAAAATTAAAGTTCAAGTAAGCAGAACATCTACACTTCCCCCTCAACACAAATCTTGAATTCAAACAACTGCAATGTACAGGTGTTAAGCTCAAGCACAGACACGAAGGAGTGTGCTCCCGGAGAGCATGAATTCTCTCTGTAATGAGGCAAACATTCAACATGCAAGTGAAAACCAAGCAGGAATGAACCTCATTCTGACTCCACTGCTACAGACCACACTCTAATTTGGGCCACCATTTTATTTCTTTTCTATTTACTGTAAATGCTAGCAATGACCCATTCTGTTCCATTCAATCATCTACTTTCACGGATAAGTAAGGTATGAAGAAGAGACTTACAGTAAGCGAGTGAGAGAGAGAAAGAAAGAAAAAAAAACAGTTTAACATGTCAAATTGTTCCAATTATCTAGTTATACGTTGCCGAGTCAATGAAACAGAATGTTCTTCAAATTATTTTTTTTACTGTTTTGTGACAAAGTATAAATGATATCCATCTGCCCACTAGTTGTGCAAACACACCATGAAGAAAGTAAATGTTCCGTTGATACTGTTAGCATCATGTCACAAAGATAACTGTAGTGATGTGAGCACTGCTACTCATCCGTGATCAGTAAAGGGAGTTGCTCTTGTGATTAATGCCTATTTATTACTATGTAGAGTCTTGCAGTAACCCTGGAAACTGCAGGATGAGCTAGAAGACAAGACTGAAGTATCGTGCTGTGTTTTGCTCTGTGGATCGCATTATGTTTGGCCACTTCCTCCTCAAACTGAGCCCAGCATCCAATCACAACAAGTATGGTCTATTAGTTGTGTGAAGGAGGGACTTTTAACACTGTGGATCTCTGCTGGCATAGTTTGAAAGTTTTTGGGAAATCAAGTAAAAATAGAGTTGATTAAAGTACATTTAAAGTGTTTTTTAACATGTATTGAGCTGAAAATCTTTGGCTTCATTTATATAATTGTACACAGGCTCGGGCTTTGCCATGCACGGTCATGTGATGAGCTTAGATTGCAGCGAGACACGACAATAGATGCTGAAGATCTGAAACAAGCTTGACTCCATGTTTGCATGCATTCATTTGAACAATCTTGGGTTGGGTATGGGGTCATAAAAATATGACAGTTAAAAAACTGGGTTTGGGTCGGACTAAATTCTCTCAGGCACAGGCCGGGATGAACGTTTAGGCCTGAATACAGCTCTATAATAATGTATGTCAACCTGTTGCTGGAGACCCCCCCAAACCCAAGAATGAATCTTTGAAAATCTAAATAAGGGCACATTATAGTACCTCAACACCTCAAACTATGTTTGATAAGATAGAACATGACAATGCTTTACATCATTTAGTTGACTAGAAACAACCAAGTTTAAAAAGGTCACGTTCTAAAGAGAATCAAGTAAAATAACTGCTTTACAAGCTAACAAATTTCACAATTCTCAATACACAAACTGTTCAGTTCAGACTTTGTTTACATGATTATTACTGATATTTCCAAGAACTATGGTACTAATCAGAGGTTGATGTTCTCCTTCACTGAGAAAGGTCATTCAGAATCAATCAGACTCTTGTTTTTTAGTCCAGCAGTCCTGGAAATAGTTACTGATCTAATCTTCAGATGCCTTTTTCACCCAAAAACGTTGGGCTAGTCTCAATTTACCAGAGTACATAAGAACAAAAAACTTCAGTAAAAAAAAAACTAAGTTTGTAAAATAAGACAAAAAATACTTTGGTGGAAAACATTGTGAAGACTTCCCCTTTTTCAAACCAATTTACACATTCTTTAGAACATTTTTTTCTCACCTTTGAAACAAATCTGCAATTAGTTACACATCTTCAAAACCAAAAGGGGATCAAATACTTCTTTATCTAAGAGTGGAACAAAGCTAGATTGAACAGAGACTCTAATCTATGATTCTTTTAAAAGTAAATGGAAGTTAAAATGAAAAGAGGAAGATATTCCCTTCACACCACTGAGTTTTTCTGAACCAACAAGCCATACAGCAACTGTCAAGGTAAATTCACCTCTTGACATGATCAGGCAGGTCACAACCTGATGACAGAGAGATCTCAACTAAGCTACAATCTAATGAGGATACACTAAATCCACTTAGTGAGAACCTGAAAATAGCCTCTCTCCTGATCAATATTCTCTGAAACCGTCAGATACATAAACACACAACGTTACACAAGACCAATACCGGGAAAAGTTTCACTTATACACACCCCTATAGATGTTTATTATTCATAGCTAAATTCTATGAATTACTTACTCGTTTTTCCCGCAGCTGTTTTTGTTTCCATCAAGCAAAACCATTAGTCTCTCTCACGTGATTGACGCTAAACAAACCTTAAGCACTTTACTTCAGACGTTTTCAAAAACCGAACCCTCTCAACAATGATCTATTCTCAGAAAGTAAACGTGTAAAGTGAAACCGTTTCCACCTGTATTTGTTCAAACCAGTTAAGCAAACAGAGCGAGTGTTTGCGGACCTGGTTCAGTAGCGAACCTGCTAACGTCAAAAGTCTCCCGCACGCTGAGGACGCGGTCTCGCGCTCCTCCTCAAACAACAGCAAAGTTCAAACCGGAACACAGTCTACAGGTTTCTTGATTAAGATACAGCACACCGCACCGAGTATATAAACTACCTCGAATGAAAACTTAATATTTTGACGTATGATATTTATTTTTTACCTTTCGGCTCCTCCTGAGAAAGACAGTTTGTGTGTTCACATCCTGACGTCTCCAGATCTGCTCTTGATGCCTCCAGCGCGCCACTGTTTCCACTCCTCCCAGTTTCATGTTGAGAGAGCACTGGGCGGGGTGAAAACCCCTCTACCCTCGTTACTACTCGGTCCCTGATTACAGTGCTCCGCTTGTCTGGAGAAAGAAACGTTATCCTTTACCTGGAAAGACCTCTGAGTGTTTCTTATAACCGCTTGACTTGTTTCTGTGGGGTTGGACTTGAGTAAGGATACCTGTAAAGTCAGGCTTAAATCACTTTGTTTCGACCTGGAACATTCGGCTGTTGCTAAAATAAACTGTTCTTTTTGATTGAGTTCTTTATGATGTGATGTTAGAGAAATAATGTAAACGTTCGATTGAGCTGACTTTTGTCGTAGGTGGCCGAGGTGTGTTGGAGGAGACGCTGCTGAAGGTCTGACCTTATAATGGTATAAAACTGTTAACAATCACAAGAAAACAATACTTAACAACTCAATGTTTCATAACAAAAAATATATTCATCCCACTCCCTTTATAATGATTAAAAACTCCACCTCAGGGTTCAGCTTGCACACACTTGAATACCATGAAGACAGATGCAGCTAATGATCGGTAACAAGCTTCTAAATATGGTATGGAATAAATCTTATGATACTGACTTCAGGATTTGAAAATATTCAATCAAAAAACGGATGTGGTTTAATCGTGGCTAGAGAAAAAAATGGTTAATGTGTATTATTTGATGTCAAAAATCACATGCAGATTGAATTTTACATTTGAAAGATCTTGTCTATATTTTTGTCTGCAAAAATTAATTATATTAGCCTGTTTTGTGATTGCGCACATATAAAAACTTTCCTCATCAGGGAAAAACCTCAGTTGATTCCAGCTGCTTCATGCTGTGAATACGATGTTTTAGACTCTGAGGGAACGATGTTTTGTTCCTTGATATCCCGTAGAGAAGGGTTTATCACTTTGATTTGGAATGTCATTAGCCCTATTCCTTGTATCGCCACATGCCATTTCACAACAGATTAGGTCCAACTAATCTCACCGTACACAATTGTGTAACTGATTACTAGACACACCATTCTAGAGCCATTGTGAAAATCAGGTAAAACAAAAAATAAATCAATACATTTTAGCTAATGTGAGAGAGGGTCCCATTTGGCCATTAGGCAACCATAATGGGCACCAAATTTGATTTCAATGTGTACTTTAAAAATGTCTGTCTAATTTTTGGCCTTTGGAGTATCATTTCACCGTTACGCAGATGATACACACCATAAACTTATACTTACCACCACAAACTGCTTCCTCTGCAATTTTCCTCTTGGTGAGCTTGCAAGAATAAGAGAGTTAGGGGCCTGTAGTTTTTTTGTTTGTTTTAATTGAAAAAAAAAATCACTTAATTTGTTGCATTTTTAAATGCTGTAAAGCATTTTGTCCTCACTGCAGATATTTGAAGTGCTATATAAAGTTGAGTTAAGTTGAGTAGATACTACTGATATTAAGTTGTGAATGCCAAGATGTTGGATTAAACACTAAAAGTTCTGTTTCTTTTATTGGCTCATTTCTTTTTTCTTCACTTCTTTTTATTAGAACTGTGCCATCAGAATCAGAAGTCATTGTACATTGTTTTAGATGTAAGTTCACAAAATATTTTATTTGCATCACAGGTTCAATAAGTCAAAGAACTGCTAAATAGTCTGGATGGTATTAACAACTGGTATAGCATCCTAAACATTTCTTTAAGGAAAAACTAGTTTGTATTTAATCACTTTTCACCAGTGCCCCTAGCCTAACTGAACCCAGCTGAGTGGAAGGCCAGATAATAACCAGTTATTCATCAAGGATGTGTTGAAACTCACAGGTTTCTGCTGAATCCTCACTGTTCTTCTGACGTCAGCACTTTATTAATGAATATTAGTTCAAATGGTTAACTCAGCAAGGACAAAGCTCTCCGTGTAGCCTCTGTTTTCTTCAAGACTATCAAACAAGTTTTCACTGCTGAAATGGGACGGGTCATCTGAACAAAGGTTGTGTTTGAAGAGCATACGCTGATGGAGATCATGTGTCCTGACTGGCTTAACTCTTTTGTTGTAACTAGAATGAACAAATGAAGCTTTGTCCATCAAATCATACAAAGCCGGAGATGAGTTTCTTTGAGTTCCTCACTGAGGTTTCAGGAGGAGCGTCTATATTTGAATCCACCAATCACAAAAGGGGAAGTATACATAAACAGCTCTTACCTCATTCCTTGCGATAATTCATGTGGCATTCCTGTTACACCCTAGCTATTTCCAGCAAGCTGAGTCTTGAACTCTCGCAGGTCCTCTAATGTGCAAACTAATGAACATTATTTTACAAACTGAAACACTAACACGATACCTAATATCTTAAAAAAAAAAAAGCTGTGAAAATGTGATAATTTTTTACAACTTACAAAGCATTTTACAACAAAATCTTTAAACACAAATGATACAAGAAATACTAAAAATACAATGACTCACATTCTATGAACCACCAACAAGTGATTCAACCAAATTAAACCTTCAATGCTAGATTTAATTGACCTTTTAAACTGCATTTGCGACAACACAAAATGCTAGTCTGTCATTTAGTTAAAAATAGTTGCCTGTATATAAAGATCTAAAAAAAACAAATGTCACTCATGTCTGCGTGGTTTGCATGTAACCCTAGAGCCATAGCTATGCAAAGGCAGCATTTTACATCCCCATATATTGTATTTTTCTCAAATCAAAGAGGGTGCGAGGGAAAAAAAAGCATCCACCCTATTTCATCGAGAAGAATTATTTCTGGCTTAGTGTTTGAGGTAAAAGTGCAGATGAGAGGAACTGGATGTCTCATTAGCGGAACATAAACGAATGACTCTTTGTGAGAATGATTAGATTAGTTTGATAGGGTCATAGAGCATTTCTATTAGCAACAGACTCTTAAAAGGAACACTGATTTAATCTCATTGAGGTTAATCTCAGAGCTGCTTTCCTGATAACTCAATTAAATCTATTTCTGGAGATTAATGTGTGTGTTTTTGTCATTGAAGGTGTATAGGTTTTATTGAAATTAAAGGGATCTCAGATGAGGATTCTTGTATGAAGAGCGCGTTTAGACCAAAAAAAAAATCCAGGGAGTGAATCTTGAAAGTATTTAGTGGACAGTGATGGCAAGTTTTATGTTCAGAGAGAGTATGGGATATTGTCCATAGGCTGATTTTGAATTATGTGAGGTCATGTGAAAGGATACACTCAAATATTCAGTGAATGTTTTGTTTCTGGAGTGTGTGAACATCCTGCTGTTCAAATCATGATAACACAACATCAACTTGAATAAAATTAAGCTCTATTGAAACTGAGTTTGAATTGCCAAGTTTTAGTGAGTTTTTCACTGATTCACTTCAGTAAACAGTGAAAGTCCATCCAGACGATAAATAAAAGAAACGTCACGATCCTGTTATGAAAGTAAATAGAAAATATGGTTTTAAACATATACAATTAGCTTTTGCCTTTGAACTTTTGTAAGTTGAGTTGTTTATATAATTCAAGCGCAGACATTATATTTTTAGGGTGTACCAGTTAAATGTTTGGATACACCTTATTTAAAGAGTGAAAGTGACCTGTCTGCCAAATAAGGAGTGACCCATACCCGGAATTTGTGGTCTGAGGATCATACCTTCGACCTTCTGATTACCAATCGATCTCCTTATCCACCAGATCCTAACTGCCAGTGTCCTTTATTAATTTTTTTTTTCACTTAACTTTGTTGACTGAGTTTGAGCTTAGCCCTGATTTAAAGGATTCCATGAAGCACACTGTGGTTCCCTGAAATGCTTTTCACTTCCCTGGTGTGCCTATCAGGGGTCATTGGTGCAGTAGGTTGTCCTGCCTTCTGAATGGTGTTGTGCAGAAATCTTGTTGCTACCCAGCTGACGGCTCTATTTGAAAACAACTAGACCCTTATGACAATTAGCTAAAAGACTGAAAGTCAATCATTACTGTAGCTGCCGACCATTAAGCTGCCTTAGTTAGTACAACACGACACGACTTACCAACTTATGAAAATGAAATATTTATTGTGTGCTCTAAAAATAAGATTTCATGTTTACAGAAAAGAAAATTAAACAAAAATTATTCTGTGCTCTACTGTACCATGTGGTCAAAAAGGGTTTGTTGTGTAGGAAGCTGTTTGTTGTGTAGGAAGCATTTATAGCGTGAAAACAGACAGGAGCCACCAGAGAGCCACCATACTTCCCTACAAAGCATAAAGGCAGTAACAGCACACACACACACACACACACACACACACACACACACACACACACACGCACGCACACACACGCACGCACGCACACAAAAAGAGCTAACACGGTTGTTAGTTTTATTTAATTCACCCTTGTTCTCAATACATAGACAAAACAAGTAATCACATTTACATAGGGCAACTATGTTATGTGTACAATCGGCTGTTCTATTTATTTTACCTAATGAGAGTTTGTTGAGCTTGCGTGCCATAGTTGTGTAAAAAGCAAATCTTAGCACTCAAAAAAAGTATTTGTTGGATTTACTTAAAAATTATAGTCAAAAAAATTCAACATCAACAATTGTATAAATATTTTCTGTAAATGATTCTGTTGAAAGTTCTAAAATATTCTAGGTAAAATGTACATGATAATTGACCGTTCTGAGAAGATAGAGCCGTCTGGTCTGGTCTTGATGGCCAGATATGTAGCCACTTAAAAACACGCATCAAGCAATAATCTTTTTGGGAAAATAAAACAAGGAATGGATATGAAACATAGGTCTCTGGTTGTGGGTTCTGGCTGTGGTGCAGTAGCTTAAAAGAAACAATGCTGTTGCAGCTTATGTGAACAGTCTAATAAAGTCTTAAAAAAACTCTTTTTGCTCTTATTCTGTATTTTAATAAAATTTTTACCAACTTTGGCTTGATAATAGCTCAGGCTTTAAGCAATGTTAACTTTGCTAACAAATCCAATAAGACATGCTGAGAAGAACAAAATGTGCTTTGTTCTGAGATCTTGTGGCCTGCTCTGCTTAAAAGTCATTAGGAACAGAGCAACTAACGCAGCAATGTTTATCTCCCTGCTCGGTACAGTAGGGTTTACAATGTTTTTGGTGTATGGAACAGTGTAACCATGGAGATGGAAGGGAAGAAGGCATTATCATTACCAGGGGAGAGAGAACCACGGAAACGGAACGAGGGACTAGTAGTCTATTATCTGCATACAAAAGGCCTCGAGCATTTTCTAAGAAAAACCTGCCGCCAGCTTCTGATAAATTCTTTGAAAATCATATAATTGTTTAGACAAGCTCATACACGGCTCTTCAGTCAGAAGTGTGAATTAGTTTGTTTATTTGTTGTCACATGACTTTTATCAGCGCTAGAAACATGTGCCAATGGATTCAAGACAAATCCTTTAAATGCACAACAACACAGAGAAAGAGACTGGTGACTGTTTTCTATTTGGGGGCATTAGCTCGCTTGCTCCCTGAGGCTCGACTTTTTAATAGACATTAAGTACAGACTATTAGACTACATTTCCTGCAGAGTCTTAGTGACATAAAAATATCTTCCTCTATTATCGGCACTCTTATCAGATGGGTTTCAAGAGGTTTGCTTGAAAACTGGTAACATATTTTAAAAAGCCTTACATTTAAGTAGTTTAGTCACACAAAAAAAAACAACGTGATGAAAATTAATTTAATGGTGAAATCAAATATTTATTTAATCCTCATGTTAATTTCTTTAACTTTCCAGAATCTGCATAGCCATTATTAGCCTTTATGATTCCAAAATTTGTGATTACCAAAAAAACAAACCTTTATCTACACAATCTGGCTGAAAAGCGCAGTCTATCGCACCCAGTAAAGCAGCCCACCTCAAAAGGTCATGTGGGAGCGGCATATACTCATACAACATTAACATTTTTCTTTGTCCTGTGAATGATGAAACTGGAATTTTTTCAGAATTAAACTGAAGTGTACACAATTAAATGTACCTGTATGAGGCATACCAGACTATTAAAGTGACATGAAAGTTAAAATGTCCTCATGTCATCTAGGGCCGTGTCATTACAAAGCTAAATGCTTCATTTCAATTTATAATAATATGAATACATTTTATTTACTGACACCTTTCAAGACACACAGAGCACAACAACGAACAATAAAAGCAGATAATACACACACACAATAAGAGACACAATTAAAAGATTCTAGTCATGTCTGAAAAGTTGTTTTCTACCTGGATTAAATGAAGCTTTGCAGATCACTAAACCTACTGCGGATCTCATTAGGTACGTGGAAGGAGCAGGTTTGTCGTTGCAAAATAAAACATTTGTTTATTTCCTCCTCCAGTTTCAGTGACTAACTTAGTTGTCTAAACAGCACAATTTGTGTCCTGCAAGCAAGCTTGTGCCAGACCAGTTGCTTGTTTAGTGTTTACAGGAAAAACAACACATTTGGAGGGGGAAGGAATCAAGCCTATAGTCCAGTGTAACTCCCTCGAGGAAGTTGGCTAAACATGACTGATGATATAAATGAGCAACAATTGAATCCAAAAGCCCATTGATCACCATTTTTCATGATCAGTGGATATAGGGTTTTGTGTTTAGGGAAACAATAGCTGTTCAATTAAAACTCTGGTGCTGGTCTCAGCAACTTACTTTGGCCTCAACTATGTTGTGAGTTTGCAACCTGCATGGGACTTTTAAACGAGCGCTACCCCAATCTTGATATCATACACAAAAAGACAGCAGAAAAAGATCTGAGATGTTGAAAGCAGATCCTTCCATGAAAACTACCACACCTTCAGCTCATTAGCTCCGATCAATAATGCATGGCTCAAAGCGCATGTAACTCACTGTCAATGTTGGCATAGCAACGAAACCCCAGCACCGGTTAAGATGAAAAGATCAGTCAAGAAAATCAGATTAGGACATAATCTGCCTCTCTGTTCTGTTATCCATAAGTGATTTGCATCGATCATCCCAAAATGTAATTTAATACAATAATGTATATATACGGGCGTCACGGTGGCGCAGTGGGTAGCACGGTCGTCTCACAGCAAGAAGGTCGCTGGTTCTAGGCTCGGCTGGGGCAGGTGGCATTTCTGTGTGGAGTTTGCATGTTCTCCCCGTGATCGCGTGGGTTTTCTCCGGGTGCTCCGGTTTCCCCACAAGTCCAAAGACATGCGGTATAAGTGAATTGAGTAAGAACAATTGCCCATAGTGTTAAAGTGTGAATGTGTGTGTGAATGTTTCCCAGCGATGGGTTGCGGCAGGGAAGGGCATCCGCTGCATAAAACATATGCCAGTGAGTTGGCGGTTCATTCCGCTGTGGCGACCCCGAAAGGGAATAAAGCCGACATGAAGATGAATGAATGAATGTATATATACAATAACTTTATAATGTATTACTTTTTTTTAATTGCAATAGCAAAACCACCAAATGAGCTTGTTATTAAATCTTTAAACACCATTCTTGGTCCTTTCGTACAAAAAAAAACATGTTTCAAAGGAAATAGCTACCTGAACCAAAGAAAATTGTCTCTTGATGATTAACCTTAAAAATCTATTAAACTCATGTTATGTTTTCTTATATTTTCATATATTACATATGAGTGCTAAAAACTGGCAGCCATTAGATTAATAGGATATTATCCTAACTAATGTCATTTATCAACACTTCAAGCTGTTTTCTTTCATGCTCAACAGAAAACAATAAACCTATAATCATTCATATTGTATTTAAATGTGTTTTACTTTCAACGTATTCTGTTAAAACAGAATTTAGATCCTTTCAGTTATTAGTGAAAATGTTTTCATGGGGAACTCAGGGATGTTAAACCTTAAATCTTAAATATCATCTTAAAACTCACTTTTTAAAAATTGGCCTTTTACTGTTTATCTTTTATTATTTTATTGATTTTAAATGTACTGTTTTTATTGCTCCTGTATTGTTATATACTTTTGTCTGCATTTATTGAATTTATTCTGACTCTGTACTGCTTCTGTCCAGCGCATCGCTTTGAAGGCACTTTAGAAAATAACGTTTATTTTTATTATCATCTTCTTATAGAGAACTTGTTGAACCATCTGTGGTTAATTCCATTTCCTTTTAAGACTACCACCTTATCTGAGTTTTGAGATGGACCCATTTTAAGCGTTTGTACTTAAAAAGAAATACAATAATTGTCAAAAAAATTAAGTCTTGAAAGAAAATGGTTTTATGTACCTTGTATATGTTTTACCAGTACATGTACGTTGTAAAGCAAACTTAAGTGGTTTAAAAACACATCTTTGCATAAACAGCAAACTCTACAGTAGAATGTTCAAGCAACACCAGGCAGTTATTTGTTGGCTCGAAACTACAACTGAGAGATTTTGTAAAAATGGACAAATATAATTACAAATATTTTGTTTTTATATGGTAAGTATTGAAAATAACGTATTATTGCATCACACAACTGTAATTGTAGTTGCAGCTGAGCTATACCATTGTTACACAATTTCTCATCACAGTCAATGCTTTACCAATCTATCCAGATTGTTAGAATTACGTGGAAACATCTGAGGCCAGATTTAAACATACCCAAATCTCACGAGGTCTGAAATTAGGCCATCAAAGGAGGCTATTGAAATATTTCATTAAGAGAAGAACAAGATTGAGATCACATGTTTTATGAAAGATGCAGATCTGATGACTGTCCTATAAATATACAGGGCATCCCACAATCTTAACATTCCAAGTCGATTGTAAAGGTTTATGGAGTTCAGTACGCAACCAAACGATTGACTCTATCACTTTTTCCTAATTCTGGAAAAATGGTTAGCCTTCTGATTTCACAAATGTTTTACAGTAGATAGTAATCAAAAATGGAATCATTCCTTGTTGAACCTGATACGACAGCAATGATCATCATTCTGAAATCTGAACCTCTGCTGATCCTGCCATTTACAATCATCTTCTTCTTGTAGATTTAACTCTGATACACAAAACAAGTGGCTGAATACATCAACAGCAACGCAACATGTCGTCCCAGGCTGAGGAAGCTTCTTGATGTTTCACAGAGACGGAAAGAGCAGTCTACTCACTGTTTACTTTTTCCAGACTCCTCTCTTCTGCTATAAAAGGCAAAAGTCTTCAGAGCTCGATCACTCTCTCATCCAGCGAGGAGTCTTCAGAGGCTCTTGATCAGGCTCAGTGTGTGTTTGTACATGTGTTCTTTGTGCCTACACAAGATTCTCTGAAAGACAGCAATGCAGGTGGCTATTTATGGAAGCAACAGTGCCAAAGTTCCCACACCCGAAGGCCAGAGATCAAACTCTAGATATAGTCTCCACTCAAATAAGACTTTTGCAGAGAAAACAAACGTCTGGCATTGCTGTTTCTTCCCTAATACTCTTAAAGGAGACCTCAGATGAAAATCAAAACTTTCCAGCTGTTAGAACAGAAATTTGGTTCATTGAAGTGTCTGTAAATCTGCTTAAAATTACAAAAATACATCCAAAAGTTTTATTTTAATCACAATAATAGCTTTATATCCTCTGAGAACGAGCTGGTTTGTGAAACTCGTAGTACATGATGTCAAGTTCTATGAGGCCCTCCAATTAATTACCATAAATTCCGCCCCTCCATGTCCAGTTGTAAACACAATAGACCTCCATTTTGCTGATGTGAAGCCCTGGCTTCGAAAATCTGCAATGTTTTGAGAAATAAAAAGTACACAACTGTGCTTATTTACTCCCATCTGAGGAACCTTTAAGGACTGAGAAGACCACTTTTAATTATGGAGGAAATGCACCAGCAGATTTATCAAAATGCGTGTTCGTTTGCTCAAGGCATTTTACTCCAGTGTTTTTTTGAAAGAGGGTCAGTAGAACGAAAGATTTGCAATGAAGTTGAGACTGAAGCATGGATCTGTATCAACTTTACGTGATCTGAATTTTTACCTCTTTCGTTGAAAGAAAATATTACAAATCAGCCTTGGCTCAAACCGATCAACTTTCATGGCATCATTTGAGGATAATGCTGCCATGCTTTCCTCATAAAGAAAAATATATATTGCATAATTTTAGTTTGTATAATTATATCGCTCTCACATGCTTCGCGAAAGTGTGTTATGAAAATAACAGACTGCTAAACACGCTATCATGCAGAGAGGGATGTGATGAACAGTCATTTGGCACAGTGCACGAACAACTCGTTTTCAACAAGGGGCAACCACCCGCTCTCCCTGCTCCTATGCAATTGGAAGTGACTGAACTGTAATACCTCAACCGGCCACAAGAAGTGGGCAAATGCTCATTCACTCCAGTGTTAAAAATGCCCAACTTTAGAGCTGAATTTTTTTTAACACCTTCATGAACATTCTGAGGGGGGTGAATTATTTTAAAATGAGTTTGAGATATTTAAAATGTAAACATTCATCCAATAATACATTTATTCTATGTCTATTGTCCTGAACCCATTTTGGTTATCAGGAACTGATACGCTTCCATGATGGTGATGGTTGGCAACGCACATTTTTAGCCTGCTTTCCCTTTCATAAGAAACGTCATGCATGCTACATCCATGTTATATGCAATCAATGGTTTGTCAAACATGTTTTGTTTTTTACAAAACGATTCAGAAATATATACCTTACATATATAACATAAAGAAAAAACTATAAACTATTAAAATGGCATCTGAGGTCACTAATGAGTAAACGACGTCTAGAAGAGTTCGAAGAGAGATGACGTCTAGAGGAGGTCCTCTTTTATTAAATAATTATTTAATTGTGTTTATTTTATGGATTAGTCTGTTCTAGGGTTCTTTCTGTATGCTTGTATTGAATTCTGGGATAGCCTGCTAATTTGAAGAGGTGTCATTATTTACTGAACAACTGCTGTCTATCATTATCTTTACTAAAATATGTGGTTAAATTATGTTTCCATCTAAATAGTGTCTGAGATTAGTTAGAAAACTTGCTTGTTTGATGCATTAAATTCAAGTTTTTGTTAAATTTAGGTCAAAATACAATTCAATATTCAGTCAAAACACAATTTCAATAGCTAATGGCTTAATAGAGGGCAGTAGACAGGACCTGAATGTGCAACATCTTTGCTGTTTACAGTTCAAATCCCAAACCTGTTTATGATTCCTTTCCCTTTGCTTTCTTTTCCAATGGATTACATGATCCGAGTAAAGTTTCCATAAGGGAGAGGAGGGGATTTCTAAGCATTTAAAGAGCGTATGATGGAAACAGAAATTGTTAGAGAAGTAAATGCCATTAGTCAAGCAGAAAATTTAACTCTGAAAGTATGAACCGGCAAAAGAGTAAAAAGCATGATTGGCTGAAAAAAAATCAGTTCAATATCAGAGTTTAATTCAAGCAAAAATTACATGGACACACATATTTATTTTAATCGTTTTATGGCTGCAAAATTTGTATCTGAATGCCTGCCTTTCTGTGGCCACTGGGGAAAGTCCAGGGCTGTTGAAATTCACTTTCATTTCCTCAAGTAATAGAGTCAGTTTTAGAAATGAAAAAGCTTAAACATCAGTGAAACAAGGTAAGAACTGTGTAAGTGAAATAAGTTTTAGTCATAGCTTATTTGACCTTTGAAATATCTGATTGTTAAATCTTTCAAAAATAATTATTCACACTTAATAGGAAGAAATGCAGTGGAACTATATCCTGGATCTACTAGAGCTAATAAGAATGGTAAGCCAGGTCAGGAGGATTATCTTTGTTTCTGACAAACTTTGAATGACTAACAATTGACAAAAAATATCTAGTTAGATTGAAGACTGTACATTTCCCTCAGCAGAGAATAGCGTGTCAATGTGGCCCTGCTGACCTGTCACGGGAATACCCTGCCTTTCACCCAATGAGCTGCGTGCACCAGAAAACCACTGTAACCAACTTAATGAGAAAAGATGAATAGAATGATCAGAACAAGAGCATAGAACAAAATATATGAATAGCTTGGTTTCAAAATTCTTCAAATGACTATAGGACTTGTTTTTAGGCACCTCAGTGGCAGTAAATTCATATATATATATATATATATATATATATATATATATATATATATATATATATATATATATATATATATATATATATATATATATATATATATATATATATATAATTTGTGAACAATCATTATTATTTTTTTATTGTTTTTGGAGTTAAATAAAATGATGATATTTTC
This sequence comes from Danionella dracula, assembly GCA_900490495.1. NCBI lineage: Eukaryota > Metazoa > Chordata > Actinopteri > Cypriniformes > Danionidae > Danionella > Danionella dracula. The sequence goes on from UELW01000223.1 coordinate 2,324,421, forward strand.
AGACATCTACAGCAAGGACTTTTTCCATTTCTTCTTCAAATGGTGGAACCAGAGCCAGAACTTTCCATGCTTCTTGTGCAATGTGTGGACAAGGTTTAACTGTATTAGAAGGTGTAAAACTGTGTGGTCAGTCAAATAAAAAGCAAGCATTTTTGCAGCATGTAACTGTGCCAGCTTTGATTTACACCATTTTCCAAACCAAAAAAGTATTTTATTGTACTTCAAGTATATTTATATTTCAGATAGTATGTTTAAAATGTAATTAGACAAATTGTACTTTTTAAAAGTATATTCTAAGAATACTTGCATCATCCTAACAATTTTAACAAACTTTAAAATAATTGTGTATTACATTTTATAGAAATATATTAGTCTAAAATATACTTTAAGTGAGATACTTGTACTTCCTAAAGTGTACTAATTTCATATTAGTTTTCAAAACACTTTTTAATTGTGTACTCAAAATTGTTACTGTAACCTAGACTGAAAGTATATTTTAAAAGTACACTTTTTAGAATCAATACTGTACAATATTACTTTTTAAGTTACATTTGAGTCTTTATCTGAAGTGAAGCTATTCATACTCATTTAAAGCCATGCACTTTAGGTTAATTGAATATACTTGTTGTTGTTAAAGTTCTAAGTTGTTCCACTTTAGTATATAAAAGTATACTAAATACAATTAAAATTCAGCTTTTCTACAATTGATTTACAGTTAAAATATGTTGATCACAAAATTAGTTGTTGCAAAATAGTCGTTTTTGTATTAACAACTGGTTTGTTTCAAATAAGTTTTCAACAGTAAACAATATTTAGACTAGATTCATCACCACACTTCATATGGAAGTCCTCAAACACTCACAAGCTTGATGGAAGTGGGATCGAGACCAGTTTACACAAGCTGTCCTTTACAGAACACAGCCCTCTTTCATATCCAATTCAGAACAAGAAAATCTCAGTTCTCTCCAAAAGAACATGTGAGGTAACAATGGCTCTCCCACTCAAACACTATGAAGCTACCAGACCTAAGTTTGCCAGGTTCCCGGCGGGGTCTGAACATTTTCAGCAGTCGCACAATCCTATCAACACATTCCGAAACTTTCCACTATTCATAACAGACCTCAAGGAAACATCTAGCCAATAATTAACTTGTGTTCCACGGACTGTGTGACCTCCACAGGAAAGTTCTCAAACACACGGAGAAAGCAACACTGAGATGAAGGTATTGAAAGAGTCCAAGTGTGACAGAATGAGGAACAAATTTGAACAAATCAAATGAATTACAACAAACCAACATGTGACTATGAAAACCTCATGAGCGTTTGCGTGTGATGCTGCAGTTAAAAACCACATGGAAGACCAATTGAGACATAAGAACATTTCCTCATTTTCAGTGTTCCTGTCATAAGAATTAGTGATGCAATGTTAAGCCATAAAATACATCGTCAAAAAAAACTTTGAATTGTAATGGCTCCTACCATATGGAATAAAATCAATGACAAAATAAACAATGGATACAACATGAATTTGTGTTTATTTTCCATTTTTTGTCTCAATTGGATGAGACAAATGTCTAAGACATTCATAGAAATAATATCTCTGTGTCCGTGTAGAAGTACAATTTCAAAATTGATGATTTTATCACAACACTTGGTTTACAACAACTGACAAACGCACAAAGCAGGAACTTACGAATGTGACTTTCCCTGCAAAGTAGGGATAGGCTTTCTAAGTTTTCCAAAATACTTCTATTGTTCTTAACAACCTGTTAAGATGTGGAGTCCTTGCACAGTACATTTCCAATTGTCGATCAGAGCATGTGTCAGAGCTGTACTTGTAAACAAATAGTTTCATTCAAATTCAAAAAACAAAATAATTCTAACAAAAAAAACATGCACAAGTAAAATAATAAAGGCATTAATTATGTCCACATGTTTCATTTTACAGCTATTTTGTTCCATAATGCCACTGCCTCATTTCTAGTTGAACAAAATATCTCTGTGAATAATCAACAACATCGCCACCTTATGGACATTAATGATGCTATTATTAAAGAGATCCCCCCACCTACCTCTGGGGTCACGAGTGTGCAGTTCAGTCTCTGAACACTTAGAGAACAACAAATACACTGCTGGCTACTCAAACGTCCTTAAAAAACGTCCTTACACTGTCTGTCTTTGAAAGGTGCCCATTACTTTCACGATAAATTTCAAAAACTCCAAGAGCAACTTCAATGTTTTTTAATATTATGCATCATCATCTAAACTTCATGCTTGACAAAAAAAACTTTGCTAGTCTTTACTTTTACTGTCTCTCCAAAGATCTCACAGAATGTTTGACATCCAGAAGTGCAGCATGATGTGACATTTGGTCGTGGTTGAAAATGTCTAAATTCTGTCCTTGTGCTGCTCACGCTCTGCTTTTGAAATCTCATAGAAAGAAGTAAGAAACACATGAGAAGACTCTTTAAATGTTCATTTTCACAGGGCAGCAATGATATCTGTGCATAACTATCATTTATATTAATCCTGTTTTATCTTCGGGAAAGCTTTTCAGTTATACAATTATGTGTGTGTTTTTATCGGATGTTCATCTTTCAAATAGACTAACCCAATCATATATCATCAGGTCTCAGTCCACACTTCTGCAGTGTTCGTCTCACATATGGTAAAGCATCCTTCAGAAACCATTCTCTCCTGTACAGAACCAGCATCACATCCAGCAGCAGACTGTGCTCCCTCCTCCTGAACAAACCAAACAGGAGTTGCTCTGAGATCTGAGAGGCAAAACTGCTCATTTCATCCCATTTCTTTTGAACTCACAGCTGCTTGCAGATGCTTTTTGGTTTATAAAAAGTCTCTTCGAAGTTTGTGGTTTGAGATTTCTCTGGAAACTCCTCCTCAGGATGCTGAAAACCACTGTCTGGCCTTAAACAGCTTCCACTTCCTGATGAAATAAAAAACAAGCACAGCTAACAATACTGATAAAGACGCTTAACTCTTTTGTTTAATGTATCAGATAGCGTGCATGCCTTGTGCAAGCCTTGCAGTGCACTCCTGAGAGATATGGTGTGATACAACAATCATCTCAGTGTTTGCTGTGACCCTGTGTGAGAGAGAAGCGTTGTCGTCTGAACAACTGGAAGCTGTGAAGCCTGCCATGTTGATCTCCATCAAAAACATCTTGAGCTTCTGTCGCAACGCAGCATTTTCCAAGGAAACCTGTGGGGACAAACGCTTTTAATGCTAATTTAAATGAAGGTAATTTTATATGATTAGCATACAAATAATGGTTTGAAATGTTTGGGTACAGAAAGAAATGAACAGACAAGAAAAAATAACAGTAAAAGAACTAACTGAAAAATGTAAATCAATGCTGATGAGTTTTTGTTTTATGGTTTAGTGTATAATAAACATAAAAAAACTAACTTTTCATTAGCAGTGTATGTCTTGAGCTACCTTCTCAAACAAGCTTTTGGTTTCCTCTAATTTTGACGTCAGTTCAATCTGTGGATTGAAAAGAAACTGCAGTTGAGATAAACTACCAGTAGGGGACGTTAAAACCAAACTATTCTCAGTGTTGAACACAATTTCTTTGTTTTCAAATCCAACGGGTTGTTTGTGAACAAACAAACAAGATGTTTTACTGATGGTGAGTCATTTTCTTTTATTATATCTCAAGTAAAAAAAACTAAAACATTTCAGCTGGCCAAAAACACAATTAGTTTAACGGTTGAGAATAAAAGTACCTTTTCAGATTTGAGCTGGCTGAGAGTAAGATACACAGTATTTCGAAACCTTTCAAGCTCCTCTTTGCTTCTCTGTATTTCTTCCAACAAACACTCCTGACAAACAGTACAAAACAAATATACATCAAATATAACTTCTGATTACTGATGCTTCAATTGTACTTTCTGAACTCACATAACTTGATTTTTCTGTGATAGCTGTTCGACTATTTCTCTCAGGGCTGCTTCCGTGCTGTGAGAGCAGATCCTGGCTGTTCCGAGTCGGTTTCTCTCTCTCAGAGGTTTGAGTGTGTATCAGCTTGATATTACTCTCGTGACACAAACCAATTTCAGCTCTCTGGATTTCTGCTGCTGTCTGAAAACACACCTGCAGAAAGTAGAACAAACGAATACACAGCAAATGACAGAAACACATTTACACTGAACAGCTAATTAAATATACTATTTCAGAAACATTTCAACAGAGTTGAATAAAATTAACTGACTGCAACGTTTAATATGCTTTGCTTTTTACATATTTGTGGAAAAAAACTTCTTCTTTCGGCTGTTCCCAGTTTAGGGGTCGCCACAGCAAATCATCTGTTTCCACCTAACTCTGGCCTCAGTATCCTCTACTCTTGCACCAATTACCTTCATGTCCTCCTTCAGCACACCCATATAACTCGTCTTTGGCCTTCCTCTCGCCCTCTTGCCTGGCAGCTCCATCTCCAACATCCTTCTACCAATATACTACTATCCCTTCTCTGCACATGTCCAAACCATCTCAATTTGGCTTCTCTGACTTTGTCTCCAAAACAACCAACCTGAGCTGTTCCTCTGATGTGCTCGTTCCTAATCTTGTCCATCCTTGTCACTCCTAAACTGAACCTCAACATCCTCATCTCTGCTACTTCCATCTCTGCCTCGTGTCTCTTCCTCACTGCTACAGTCTCTAACCCATACATCATAGCTGGTCTCACTACCGTTCTGTACACCTTTCCTTTGATTCTTGCTGACACTCTTCTGTCACACAACACCCCTGACACTTTTCTCCACCCACTCCAACCTGCCTGCACTCGCCTCTTCACCTCTTTTCCACACTCCCCGTCGCACTGGACTGTTGACCCCAAATACCTAAACTCCTCCACCTTCTTGACCTCCGCCCCCTGTAACCTCACTGTTCTACTTCCCTCCCTCTCGTTCAAACACATGTATTCTGTCTTACTACGACTGACTTTCATTCCTCTTCTTTCTAGAGCAGACCTCCAACTTTCCAGGTGTCCCTCCACCTGCTCTCTACTCTCACTACAGATTACAATGTCATCTGCAAACATCATTGTCCATGGAGATTCCTGTCTGACCTCATCTGTCAACCTGTCCATCACCATAGCAAACAAGAAGGGACTCAAAGCCGATCCTTGATGTAGCCTCACCTCCACCTTGAACTCCTCACTGTTGTCATACTCCTCTCATACATATCCTGAACTACTCTGACGTACTTCTCTGCCACTCCTGACATCCTCATACAGGACCATAGCTCCTCTCTCGGCACCCTGTCATACGCTTTCTCTAAGTCCACAAAGACGCAGTACAGCTCCTTCTGACCATCTCTGTACTTCTCCATTAGCATTCTCAGAGCAAAAATTGCATCAGTAGTGCTCTTCCTGGGCATGAAGCCATACTGCTGCTCGCAAATATCCACTTCCCTTCTTAGCCTAGCTTCCACTACTCTTTCCCAGAGTTTCATTGTGTGGCTCATCAACTTTATAAAAAATATAAAAAAAAACCCGGCCTTCAATGAAACTGGCAGCACGCTTTCTGATTAAGGTTTATGTGTTCTCCTTTTAGTTGAGAGGGTTTCTGAAAATTCTAAACTCTAATCACAATTATTTTGGTAAAAATTGAAATCAGTTTTCCTTAAACGATTATTTTTGTCTTTGGAAATATATAATTAAATAAAGTTTTATAATTATCTTTACATTAACAAACCATGATTTTCAGCCTTTTAAGTGAAAATAAATTTAGACCTTTTTATAAGTGTTTTGATTTTAAAAGGTGGATTAAGTAAGAATTGACATTTAAGGACAGCAATATTGTTTTATTATAAAGGAAGACTACGATTCTTTATTATAAAGGAAGACTACACTTGTTCCATATATACTTATATTCTCGCTTTGTTTGCTTCAAAAGATGCTAACATTAGCAGAAAGCTCAAGCCTGTCACCGCTTCAGTGTTACATTCACTCTCTCTGAGCGACGAAAACTAGTCACTTCATGATTAAAATCACGATTAAAATCACATTGATTTAAAAGTACATTTAGTGACTGAGATCAGCGTTGTGCCTTAAACTTCTGATTTTTCTTTTATTATTTTTACTTTTTCTTTTCTTCGTTTATCTAAGTCAGGAGGATTTGTGTGAACATGCACAAGGAAACATCTGGTGATGGCTGTTACTTAATGTTCTAGATGATAGAGAATTTTGCTGTGCTTAGTTTGTTTTCTTTCTGGAGTGATCCTCTCAGCTATTTATTCCACATTTCTGTGTTCGGTAACCTATCTTTGAACAACGAAAATTCTAGAAAATTCTACATCTAACTGGTGTCAAAGATGTAAAAATATAATAAATATAAGTGATAATCCTAGAATCAGGGCAGTCGCTCGAGTTGCCCTCCGGTTGAGAACTGTCTGCGGGAGTGCGATGTAATATAAGTAAATAATAAACAGAATAATCTTTTTTTTTTATTGATGATGGCTGAAATTGAATTAATTTAAAAAAAATTTTTGGTTACTGAAATTTGTTTAATTGCTTAACCCTTGTGACTCTAAATATGATTCCGAAGCAGGTATACAAGACGAACAATTCAAATAGAAAAAAAGTTCTGCCATGCAAAACAACAGCACATCTATGTGCATTACAATCTTCTAAAGTTATTTATGTAATAAATAGTGTTTGCAATCTTTATATATGAAAGTGAATCTATGGACCAAATTCCTCTTGGTATGAAATCTGAAATCAATTTCAATGCATGAAATGTTGTGAAGTGATTTACCTCTTCAGTCTTTAATATTGGCGGACTTTGAGAAGTGCTAATGGTGGAATCCTCATCTCTTCTCGGCTTCTTTTCTGAGCCTATCCTCTCTTCCCTCTCCTCTGTTCTTTTCCTCAGCTCATTCTCCAGCTCTGATATTTTTTTATTGAGAGAATCTTTATCTCTCTGGGTCTGGATTAAAATCTTGTCATTTTCTTCTCGGATCGTTCTTTCCTTCGAGCAGTTAGGACACTCCACAGCTGCTGAAAGACCTGGAAATGGTTCAGTAAAAGATGTGGAGAGGGGCTCTCGGAATCGTCGCTGTGCTGTTCCAGCTCTGACCCTCTCTCCAGTGTCATGGTGAACTTCTCCAGAAAGGCATCGGGTTTTCCTGTCTGTAAAGTGTGCTTAAATCTCTGATTTAGATGCTGACGGTTTTCATGGTGTCGTAAATCTGAAGTGACTTACCCCCGTCTGCTCCAATCTTCTCATCTCTGGGTCGAGATGACCGGATGTGATGTCTGGAAGGTTCAGATTGCCCTGGTTTCTCCAGGAGGGGGAGAAAAGTTCTGGGCTCCAGCCTTTCTGCAAAACTAGAGCCCACTTTAATTTCGGGGGGACTCGCTGTATTCAGAAACATCGGAAGCAAGCCTGTTTGGGACTGACACAATAGGTTTAAAACACAAAAAACATATTTTGTCACATTTTAATTATAATAAAAATTTACTCTGTCATTTTGTCATTGATTATAATAGTACGCTCACATTCTTCAAACTTCATCGGAGGTAGTCATGAAGGAAGAGCTATTTTTCTGCTTAAGTTGCAAACTCACCTTTCTGCCAAATGCGACGGGTGGTAAAATCTGCGGTCTGTTCTGATGGTTAGTGTCCTTCTTCACATTCAAACATGGATAAAGCTGGAATAATTAATGGATATCTCTTGAGTAAGTAGTTCTAAAATGTTCTTGAGTTACAGTTTTCAATATTTTATATACAAATGTGATATGCATAGTTAATGACAACGGTTCAAAAGAGTGTACATTTAAAAACTTTTTTGAAGCTTCAGGACTTGCGAGTAAATGTGCCTTAACATACAATATTCCCAGGTAGAGTAAGAATACCTTCTCAGCTGTGTAACATAACTGAGATGTGTATATAGGTTGTGGAGGGATAGCCATAGCTCTGGAGGCTAAATGAAGAGAGCTAAGGGCTTCCGATGTTGAACACGACTGTGGTGACACCGAGATCAATAAAGACGTCCTGCAGTTCCCTCCTAAACTAAACCAGAAAAATTTATGTCAAATTAAAATAAGAAGTGACACAAATCATCATTAGTTAATCCATAAATTAAACATCATCAATGAGGCTCCCTCTAAATGTAAGTCACTACCTAATAAAAAAAGAATAAAATAATATATGAACTAATTAATAAAACTAATGAATAATGAAATCATCAAGGAGAAAATTAAAACACAAAACCACAAATTTCAAAGTTTATGATTAGCTCATAATTATTAGGTAATGACTCTACTTTAGTAGGTACATCATCGTTGACTCATCATTATTTAGCTATTAATTACATTTCTACAAGAGTATTTTAATTTAGTTAATCTCAAATGATCAATTAATACATTCATTAACAATCGGACGCAAATCATGAATTAAAGAGATCATGTAAACTCGAGTTTTCAGATAATTTTGCATTTTAAAGAAATTTTTCTTCATCATAATAACCATGTCTCAAGTCATGATAGTGGGAGGAACAGTGCGGACACGACTCGTTTCACAGAGCACAATCATTTGAGGTGATTTTAAAAACATTGTTTAACATTAACTCTGCCTTTTGAAGGTTATTAATGTTGCAGTGATAGTCTAGATAAGTCAAATATTTATTATAAATTATTTAAAAGAGGAAAAATATAACACACTTAAGAAAGTAAGTGACATATTAATTCATATAACTAATATATGGGTTTAATGAGTTTGTGATTAATACAAAGCTGTATATTAACTCATTGATGTATAATTAATCAAGTTTTTATGCAGCGCTTTTTTAGCAGTTGCTTTCAAAGCAGCTTCACAAAGTCCTAGAATGGATCAGGTAGAATAAATTGAAATTCCCTCCATGAGGTCCCTGGGAGCCTTGCTGACTGACGCAGGTGCTATTTACCTCCCTGGCAAAAATAATCATACAAACTCAAGATCCATCGATGAACAGTTCGCTGGACAGTCCATGAAAAAAACAAACAAAAACAAAACAAAAAACAAACAAAGACATAACAGAAACTAACTAGCGGAAAACAATGTAACAGACAACAAACAGGTGATCAGCATCAGCTGCAGGATGAGTGATTAATGATGGGGAGAGGTTAGATAGGCACATTGTACCACTTTTTTTTCAACAGTTTGTATATTTATATAATTATATAAACTATAATAAACTTGTCATAACCTAAAGCTTAATTACATTCATATTGTTCCTACATCTCATTGAAAAGACTTTTTAATGAAAAGCATAGTTAGTGCTTACCAGTCTCTTAGTGCTCGGGTTAGTTTGGATTCTCTGTATGGAACATGCAGCGTCCCAGGAGAACCGAGTGCATAAATCACCTGAATGGAAATAACCATTTCATCATTTTCACCCATTTCCATTCTTTTATGTGAGTTATACTACTTACTTCTTACATGGAATTACTTTAGGTTTTTTTTTTCCTTTTAAAAAGACTATTTCCTCCTCAAAAAGTGATGTGAAATTATCTAACTTGTCCTACAAATCATTTCAAAGGTCTAATTTCTGGTGTTAAGTGCCAACATGTTGATATGTTATTATCCACTGGCTGCCAAATGGAACCCATCTTTAGACACGCTGACCTTTTATGCAAGAGCCTCAATCTGACCAGGACAGCAGTGATAAGGGAATTAGGGAATACTAGTAGTTTTTGCTGACATGTTTAAGATTACCAACATTTCTGAATACAGAGAGGGAGCGCTTCAGTTGCTTGGCGTCTTGGAGGTTTTCGCTTGCAGCAGTAAAAGCTCTCTTCATTTCAGGGATCAAAGGAATATGAGACTGACGAGGCTTCAGAAATAAAAGAAAAAAGCATCAGAAAAGTAAAACGTTGGTATTTCAACTTTTTTTTGTGTGAAAATATTAACTAATTTGCATTCTAGATTTTCCAGAGTTAGACATAGCAATATTTAACAATATCATACAATAAAACAAACCATTAAGCTATTTAAATTAACTCAATTTAAAAAATGTATTTATTCATCTAAGCAAGACACAGGAGGGAACAAATCTCTCTTCTTCAAATTTTAATTACTGGCATTCAACATTTCTATAGTCGTAATCCTCCAATTTGAAACTGAGGGATGTGAACATGCATAATGTTTAGTTACAATCACTAATTAATAATCTATTTTCTCATTCACATAATTCCTTTTAACAGATTCAAACGTATAACCATGTTAAAGCTACAACCAGAAAGCTGTAGTAAAATCACACAAATTTTAAAAAGACTTTTAACCAGGGATATAATATCTGTTATAGCAATATCCACTGCATCAAAAGTGATCTGAGATCACCTAATAACTTTAACAATTAGCAATAATAAAAAACTGTTCACACAGCTTCCTCTGATGAGGATCCCTGGTGTGAGCCCCATTTCGAGCCGAGGAAAGGTTCATGTACCTCACCTGCTCCTTTGGGTTGTTCATAATGTAAACCAGATCTACAGTATGTGAACCAACCTTGAATTTAAGAGTGAATAATGGATTTAGTCTTTTTTTATATGGTAAAAAAGTCACATCCAGGTTTTCATATAAGTTTGATTGAAGATTTCTCCAAATTTTGACAAATAATTGAAATTGAGGCATCCACTTGCATTTCAAAGCTAAATCTTATAATATGTAAATGTGCTCATTACATTAAAATCCCAGTACTGGTATTTTCATTTAATTTAAAAACTTACATTTCCAATGTTTTCCAGATGCACCTATAAAGAATAACATTGTTGTAAGAAATATTTATTTACCCACAGACAAAAAAAACTGGTCCAAAGTATGAAAAGAATGTGTATTTAATGAAGCATAAACATTAAATTTAAGTTCGGTTTAAATAAGTAAGCTTACCAGAGTGAGTTTGCTGGCTATCAAGACTCCCTCTATAGCAATAAAACACACAAACACACAGGAGGTGCTTAATCAGATTTAAACCAAAAGAACATAATTATACTCCAACACTGAACTTGCAACGCACCACTGCAGGGGGCACAGAGAGACCCTGTGGGAGGCTCTGGTATGTTCCTATCTCTCTATAATAACAATGAGACTCCAGCCAGGGGTTCCTAGAACTGACTAATGTTCAGGGGGTTGACTGAGGGAGTAACAGATCTACGAATTGACTCAAATACTCCTTAAAAAAGAAAAACAGTATTTTAGTGCAGAGATATTCTGCTATTTCTTAACATTTATAAGATCAGAAAACTAAGGAAGACCATTTTACAAACAAGACCAACATTACAATTTCAAAGTTTCAATGAGGAGATAGAAAGTTTTTTTTTATATGAGCTTCCTATGGCACTCTAGTGTGTAGACACTTTTCTAACAGAAAGAATAGGAAGTATAATTTAGAGTAGAATATGAGTGGTATAAATTAGGTTTGGATGTATTACTTCTACATCTGCTTTCATTATCATGTAAGCAATCAGTGTCATCTGTGTCTTCTCGTGATAACTTCACAAGTTATCAGGAGTTGTGCTGTCAAATACTGTTGGAAACATAAAGATTCTTGTCTGAAGTCGTGTAGGTTCTTATTCCCCACTGATGCTGCCTACACAGGTTTTAATTTCAGGTATACTGAGCTCTACTACTGCTTTTTTGCACACTTTATAATACTGAAGTATGGCATTTCAAACCAAAAGACTGTATATAGCAGGATATGCATAGTGAGCTTGACATCATCCATAGATTTTTTTCTTTAAACTGAGGCTCAGAGCGGATAGGGTCTGTGTATCTAATATGGATTTGTTAGGCATACATTGCACTCCCAAAAAGTCAAAAAGTTCCACACAATTAGATATACAAGATTTGTCTTAAAAACACAAGCAAAAGTCTAATAAACAAAATAATTTAACTTACACAATCTCATGAAGGACAAATTTCTTAATATTAAAAAAAAACTTTTAACATGGCTGTCAATGGGGATCTGCTCACTTCTGGTTTCAGTATTTAAGGATTTACAGTTCAGTCACTATGTATAGGTCGGTGCTTTTTTTTTACCCCCACCTAAATATTCAAGACTGAATGTTTTTATTTTTAACATAAATGTATATTGTATAAGTATAACGTTAAAGAGGTGAATGACAGGGTTTCTGCAGGTTTTATGAAGTCAAATTTAATTAAATATGGAATAATAATGGGCAATGTTAGCCAACATAAGACCTAATTGTAAAAAAGACCATTATACAATGTAAAGAAAGTAATGAGTAGATGGTCTTATGTAGGTTAATTTTATGGTTGACAAGTAAAAATGTTGTGGAAACTCATGCAGGGATCAGTTAATGCATGCCTACCATGCAACTGGATAGTAGTGTTGACAACTACAATGTTGAACACCACATGGGAACACACTGGAAAATCTCCTTTTGAGATACCTGGGTAAAGTTAGAAGATGTGAGGCATTTGAAAAGTGACAAGATCCCTCTGATTGAGATTCTTTAAAGATCTTTCTTACCTGCATACCTAAATGCAGAGCCATGGCGATGCACCTCCAGCAAGTGGTGTGCAGAAGTAACCTCTACCTCAGTCAATCCATCTAGGCACACTACATCTTCACACTCACGCAACCACACCACCTCACTCCCCTTCGGATCCTGAAAGCATCCCAACACAAGACCACTGAACAAGGAAGCCAACCTCTGTTTAATATGTGCACAATGTAAACAGCAGATCAAATATATTACTATAAAATACTTACCAAGAGGTCATAAATCTTCTCATTGAATACGTGGTAGAAAGACACTTTGACTCTACACTGAGGTGTCTCAGGAGCTATTTTATTCAAATTAAGGTGTGACCAAATATTTTTGAAAATGTATTCACAATTTTTCATTACAAAAAAAGTCTTGATGATTGGATACAGCTGAAGATGTCCTCAGCAGCATAGCTGATGATGCCTCTTTCATTTGCTGATCCACTGCATCCCTGCATGCTGCTAGTTTTTCCCCTGCCATAGACTACCACACAGCCATTATAACCTTGCATTAGATACTCCACAAGAGACTGCAAGAGAACAAAAACGTGTTAAACATTTACACACTACCAAAGAAGATTTTAAGCAGATTGAAACCTTTGTTGTTGACTCATAAATATCTTTCTGGGATGCGTCATCATTCAAGACAGAATCAAAATCTATCAGTTGAGGCTTGTGGTTCTACCAGAAAAGAAGTACAGTATTAAAAAGTAGTGTTTCAAGTCTGTGTTTATTTGCACTTTTTCCTTCATGTGTTTGCACACGAGAACAATACTCACTCTTCCTGTGTCTACACACACTCTGTTGAAGTGTGCCACTCGGATGGAGGCTCTGGGTTCATCTAGAGAAACCAAATGTTCAGATCTGTTCACTAAGGTATTGAAGAAATGTCAAATATTTTGCGTTAATAACATATCTCCAGATCAGAACCATTAAAAACACTTTACAATCTGTATATTATTACCTGTGTTAGAATGTGTGTTGACAGAGGAACATAAGCAAACGACAACCCTGAACCTCTTCTCAGCACTAGAAGTTTTAGCTTTCCTAGACATTTCTCTCAATAAAACTTCCATCTGGTTAGAACAGATTTACACATTATAATGCAGGTTTTTACAATATGTATTTGATACAAACTGGATTGTATAACACTGAAAGAAACAAACAGTGACTTAAGATATTAAGTATTTCTTCTTGCAATTTGTCTTTATTTTTTTTTTTCTCGCTAAAACGAAGAAATGAAACAACAGTCGTATAATAATGTAATATAACACAATGAACATCCAAGTTAATATGAAAGCAACACGCAGGAGCGCTACAAAAATGGCGCGAAATTATTGCAGCGTTAACGTTAAAAAATTTAGATCATTTTGATGAACATGAAATAATAAATAATACCAAAATAATATAAAACATATTAGAATTTAAACTTAAGTGCGAGTTGAAATTGAGTCAGAGTAACGCAAATGTCACCTACCTCAGTTGAAATTCAGCTTTGCTTTATTCTTAATTAAAGACCTTCGGAAGCTAATTGTCCACATTATTATTTGTAGTTAATCAATAATTGAAAAACTACTGTTTATAATGTCTGCTCAGCGCATTGTAAGCATCTGGATACTCGTAGATACTACTGGAATGTTTCGCTATCTGTTCAAAGTCATCTTCTGGCTCTGGTCAGGTCGCGCGCACGCATTGATTGGCGTTCACGCGCATCCCAGCGCGCTCTCGAGGATGTAAGATTTTAGAGTTCCGGTAGAACAACACTCTGCCTCCTACAGCACGTTACTTATTAAGTTATAGTTTTCTATATACTATAAACCGCTTGAGAACGTTACTTATTAAGTTATAGTTTTCTATATACTATAAACCGCTTGAGAACGTTACTTATTAAGTTATAGTTTTCTATATACTCTAAACCGCTTGAGAACGTTACTTATTAAGTTATAGTTTTCTATATACTATAAACCGCTTGAGAACGTTACTTATTAAGTTATAGTTTTCTATATACTATAAACCGCTTGAGAACGTTACTTATTAAGTTATAGTTTTCTATATACTCTAAACCGCTTGAGAACGTTACTTATTAAGTTATAGTTTTCTATATACTATAAACCGCTTGAGAACGTTACTTATTAAGTTATAGTTTTCTATATACTCTAAAACCGCTTGAGAACGTTACTTATTAAGTTATAGTTTTCTATATACTATAAACCGCTTGAGAACGTTACTTATTAAGTTATAGTTTTCTATATACTCTAAACCGCTTGAGAACGTTACTTATTAAGTTATAGTTTTCTATATACTATAAACCGCTTGAGAACGTTACTTATTAAGTTATAGTTTTCTATATACTATAAACCGCTTGAGAACGTTACTTATTAAGTTATAGTTTTCTATATACTCTAACACCGCTTGAGAACGTTACTTATTAAGTTATAGTTTTCTATATACTCTAAACCGCTTGAGAACGTTACTTATTAAGTTATAGTTTTCTATATACTATAAACCGCTTGAGAACGTTACTTATTAAGTTATAGTTTTCTATATACTATAAACCGCTTGAGAACGTTACTTATTAAGTTATAGTTTTCTATATACTCTAAACCGCTTGAGAACGTTACTTATTAAGTTATAGTTTTCTATATACTATAAACCGCTTGAGAACGTTACTTATTAAGTTATAGTTTTCTATATACTATAAACCGCTTGAGAACGTTACTTATTAAGTTATAGTTTTCTATATACTATAAACCGCTTGAGAACGTTACTTATTAAGTTATAGTTTTCTATATACTATAAACCGCTTGAGAACGTTACTTATTAAGTTATAGTTTTCTTTATACTATAAACCGCTTGAGAACGTTACTTATTAAGTTATATTTTCTTTATACTATAAACCGCTCGAGAACGTTACTTATTAAGTTATAGTTTTCTATATACTATAAACCCAGTGTTGTGAGTATTGCAAAAGTGAAAGGGGGTGATTAAAAAAGAATACCACAACTTTGAAAATCAGTATTTAATCAAAGAAACTTAATAGAACCTTAGGTGATTAATACTAAATCAATTTGAAGAGCTTCTTCAAATTGATGACTGAAAAAGCTTAGCTCTTTCTTTTCTTCTAGTAATCATCTTGTATACTACAGTAACTCATTACTTTTTAGAGCAAAGCAGCAGTGTAACCTAATACTCTTACTTTTCCTGTAATAAGTAACTTGTTACATGGTCAGTAATGCATCCGCTACAATGAAGTTTTTTTTTGGTAAATAATTATACAATTTTTGTTAAACAAACTTAATGTTGTACAAAATAAAGGGCTGCAATATTTCCTGTTCTACCTAAGGTCTGCAAAGATGCAAAGGAAAGAATATTGTCTTAAGAAATTGCCTTTTTAAAGCATTAACCCAAATAAAGCTGAAACAAATGTGATCATCAAGTGCAATATTGCTACTACTCCAGGGTGGTAAAGTGGCGCAATAGTGAAGTTCATTGTCCTGTAACCGGAGGATTTATTCTGCCATTGGCCTTGGGCAAGCCACTTCAGCCGCAGTGCCCTGCATGGATGTGTGTGACTGGTGGGGGGTGTTTGGGGGTGGGCAGGAGGCCGTGGGCATGAAATGGCAGCCACGTCCAGTCAGACTGCCGGCAGAATGTGGAGTGAATGACTAATTCTCTTAAAATGTATCTTTGAGCATCTGGAAAAGCGCTCTATGTTTATTATTATTATGCTATTTGAAGGCATAATTATTAATTAAGATGAAGCAGTCAATGGAAACAGTCAATGGAAAATGACAATGGAAGAGGAGAGGGAGAAAACAAAGAAACAACAAACAAAAAATTTATTTATTTTCCATCACCGATCATTAAATTGGTCTGAACTTCCTCCATTCAAAGAAAAAAAAACTCAATATAAGCACAATATGGATCGTGTCATTGCAATTTATAAATGGTCCTTTAAAACCAACAAATCAATATTTAATCTTGGACCAAATATTATTTTGAATGTCATTCATTTGAATACTTTATTTACTTAATTATTTTTCCTCAAATATGTTCTTGTCTACACCATATGCCATTGTTACATGAAACACGATTAGCATATAATGCAATTCTGTTGATTTGTTGGTCAAACTTAAAAGTAATATAAAGCTAAGTAATTTATTACATTTTAAAAGAGTGATATTGAAGTGCAAGATATTACCTTTAAATTACAGTAATCAGAAGTATGTAATATAAGTTTGCAAGTAACTTGTGCAATACTACCAATACAATCCTTTTTCCTTTAACTAACTTGCAAGGTTCCAGGAAAAAAATGTCCAACTATTATAATCTTCTATTATTTCTCAATCGATTTAACATATTGTTAAATACACAAAACATATTGTTAACATAGTGTTAATGAAATAAACAAGCAAACACACAAGTTAAAAC
This sequence comes from Danionella dracula, assembly GCA_900490495.1. Taxonomy (NCBI): domain Eukaryota; kingdom Metazoa; phylum Chordata; class Actinopteri; order Cypriniformes; family Danionidae; genus Danionella; species Danionella dracula. The sequence goes on from UELW01000223.1 coordinate 2,341,360, forward strand.
AAGCTTTAAATTCTACTGACACTTAATTTTACACTTTGACGACTTTGGTTTAATCAGGCATCGCTTTAGAAAAATGTAGTCTGTAAATGTTTAACCCTGCTAGACCCTTCATCACTGTTTCGTTGCCGAAGCGTTGGGTTGGAATGTTTGTGTATATGACTCCTTATGGCTGCTCTTTTCGACCCGAGTCAGTACAGTTGCTCCATTGTGTGCATTTTAAAGCTGCTTCCCATGAGGAGCTATTTAGGTGATAAATGTGGCATCTAGCATTTGATTCCACCCACTGATGAGCATAAAGGTACTAGAGTAGAAGAGGCACTGATCTCACAAATATATATACATATTTTTTTTGGTTTTTTGGCTACAACTAATTTATATCTTTTTATGTACTTATTAGATCAAATCAGTGTTAATTTTATTATTTAATAATGTGTTTGTTCACTGCACATGTGTGGTATATCAGAACAGAAGCACAGCGAGAATTCATAAATGAACCCTACAGTTTTTTTCTACCAAAGCTACAGACCTTCAGCTTTTGAACAAGCCTCAAAGGATGAGTTTGTTACAGTTTAAGTTAAATTGTGTAAATCTAGATCTCAACATCTTGAGTTTGACACACCTACAAAAACGTTCCTGTGGGACCTCAGCCAACCTTATTTTAATAGACAGACGGGGATCCTACGGGTCTCATAAGGTCAAATTTAAGACCTTTTAAGACTTTAAAACTTAAGACCTGTATCATAACATCAAAAACACATACAAAACTTTTTTTGCATAATAAAAAGTAAGCTTACAATGCATTGTTTGGAACCCTTAACACCATTTTTACGTTTTGGGGAATTTACAAAGTTTTTCTCAATCTAACCATGACTTATATTTTTGCACTTTTTCTTTGCGCTACATCAGCTCACTGAGGGATGCTTTAGGGCCGGCAGCTGTGCGTGATATATTTGTAAAAAAAATTTGTACTTTTACCTGTCCAATATAAAAGTTGTTATGAAGTTGATCTAACTGGTTTTCATCAACCCAAATCCACACAATCAACAAAAGAAGGAGACAAATTAGACAGAATTATAAAATTCTTCCAACTTTAATTGGTTTAAAAAGTTTGACAACAAATGCAATATATAGTAAAGAGAAAATTCACCACTGCTCACCAGAATCTCGATTGGTACATTCTTCTTCCTAATGACACGGTTAATGTTGTCATTTTCTTTAAATAAAACAAAGGTGTTTTATTTGGATAGAATTTAAAATGTAAAAAAAAAAAAAAAAAAAAATAGCAAAACATAAAAATTACATGTAAACGAATGTGCTCACTCTATGTAGTGTCCTGCAGCACTACAGCAACGTAAACAAGGTAATCAGAACAAACTTCAAAGCAGTCTCTGAGTGACTTAACACAAGCAGTTATAAAGGTTTAGCCTACAACAATGCATAAATATTTCAAAAAACTTCCTTTCGACTTCAGTTTAATGAAAGCTCACAAAAGGAGCAACCGTCCTCATTGAGGAAAACAAAACCTGATGTCGGCTAAGCGACAACACAACAAAACAGGACAAAACATCTGTGTGTTCCCAAGGTACTGAAGATGCTGTACACGGGCGCCGATATGAACATAAAGAGGCTGCTAATATTGTGCTGAAAACAGGAGCACAACACCAGCGGCACCAAGACTGTCCATCTCAGGCTTCTGCTTCACATTCTGCTGAGAGCTACTCAAGCCCCGCATCTCTCACTAAACACCCGCCAGTAAGCACCTCTGCTAACTCACAATCACAGACATTCCTCGACATTCTCATCATTTCCTACAAACATACCCTCAGCGTAAACACCCAACCGTCATCTGAAAAACAAAAACTGCACTCTGGTCTTATATATATATTTATATAATATCTACATAAAAAAATGTGAGCAAGGATAATAGATGAAAGGAAAATAAATGTGACTTCACGCGCAGTTTGGATTAGAGTGAACAAAGGAAAGCAGTTAATAACGGAAAGATAATATGTAAATGTCTGTACAAAACGAGTCCTTAGCAATTAGGGCCACTGGGTGACTGAACCGTTAACATATTGGCATTGATTTAGTCAAGTGCGGAAAATAGCTCCTTAAACAAAGGGCTTACATTATACATACACACCAACGAAAAACACACAGACGGCTCCAAAAAGAGCAGCAACGACAAGGCTTAAGTTGTGTGTTTAGTTTGTTCGAGGATTCTTGTAGCGCTTGTGTGGGTTTGGTTGCCTTTTCAGTCGCACATCTCCTCTGGTATCTCGTGAGGGTTCAAAATACCAGGCACAGACATCTGCAGCTTGTGCTTCTCCTCCTGAGCCTGACGAAGAGAGGCTTCCCGTTCCTCCAAGAACAGATCGGATGTGTCCTCACCTGCGAACTCCTACAGGTACAGAGATGCTGGTCAGTCTTCCAAGAGTCCATATCATCAACATCTATATCACTGATAGATCCTTTATTACAGCAGACTCTTTCTATAGACACGTTTGATTCATGTACATCCAACAAGAAAAATGGTAATTACTCAAAACAACATTTAAAGCTAAGTTTAAAGCTCATTGAAATGGTAGTACTAAACTTAAGTAAATTTGCATTCGTTGGTAATCAGATGTTTTTAGTTGCTCCGTCACAAGGATCATTTAGGCTATGTTCTGGCAGCAGCCCAAAATCTGATATTTCTATGGCCTACTTAACAGCCCCATTCCAACTTTTTAAAAATCCGACCAAGTTGCTTTCATATGTGGTCCTGAATCAAATCAGATTTTTTGCAATCCGAACTCTGACAGGACAGCTAGGTCAAATTTATCCAACTTTTATGCCATTGTATAGTGAACGATGTCACATTTCTGGATGAGGGCGAAGACAGAAAAAAAGCAGTCGGTGGATATCTCTTCTTTGTCTTCTTCTAGAAACGATTTGATTGAAATGATGTCGAATCAGATTGGAAATTAAATGGAATGAAGTCACAAAATCTGCATCAAATCGCATTCTCGTCCATGTTTACTTCGGTTTTGATCAAAGCCATTCCTGCGCATGCGCTCCTTCATACACAGGACGTATACAAGTCGGATGTTCTGTTTAATGTGAAAAATCTGAATGGAGCATTACCACCTCAGTCTGAACGTAGCCTAAAATCAAATAAAAATTAAAGAAGTATTATTATAATTTTGTTCGCAGCTTACCTTGATCTGTACTAGAAAATCCCTCAAGTGTTCTTTGAAAGCTGCAACGTCTTGGTTTAAACTGAACAAGCCAGTCACAAAGACTTTCACCTGGGCACTAAAAAAACATAAAATAACATCTGTTAAAAAAAATAGACAAAACATTTTCAATCATTAACGAAAAGATTTGCAGATATATTTTAATATTAATCATTATTATTTAATTGTATAGAAAAGCTTGATATAGTGGCAGAGATGTGTGAAACTATTCAAACTTATGAAAGCAAAATAAGATACAAACACAATTGCAAATCGAAAAACAAAATAACAATTAAAAAAAACTCGAACAAACAAAAAAAACTAATGAACAATTCAGAAAACACAACAACATTTTGGCTTAAACGAAGAGATATTGTACCATTTGAGATCAGACAAGTTGACCATAATTGAACAAGATTTCAGTCTGTCAAACTACTTGAAGTCTTATGTAAACTAACGTTAGGACTATTTTATTCAATAAACCTTTCAAAAGATTAAAAACAGAAATATTGAATATATGTATATACATATATGTATATATATATATATATATATATAAAATTTGTTAAATGGTTAGCGGTTTTTTGCCTGTATAGAATGGATCTACCTTTTAGTTGAGCACAATACAACGATAATTCAAAGTTCTGAAGTGCAGGAAAAGAATACATTCCATTTGAATAATATAACCCTATTTTTAGCGAAACCTATAGAAAACACTTTTTATGAACACTTTTCATCATTGAGAGAAATCTCATCCAATCAGCATCAAGATGTCATCGTGTTTTCTTCATTGTTCATTTGGTTTAGAACATGAAGCTTCAGCTCTGGGGAATACTTCAGAGTTGTGGAATACTCACTCTTGTAAGTGTGGGAAAGCTGATTTAAGCAAGTTGGCCACATACTCCTGGATGAACCCTTGATTGTTGACTGGATTGGAAGGGTTCAGAGCTGCACTAATCTTTCCCTGCTCAACCAGGTTAAACATGTAGACCAAAATAGAGGCATGCATGGTCAAACCTAAAAATGAAGAGGAAAGTTTTTTAGTTTAGAAGTTTACAAAGGCCATAACTGTTAGGAGAAGTCAAAAAGAACTTTGTGTAAAGTGTTCAGATATAAAAACATCAGAGTTGATTTTTCTTAAGAGAAATGTTAAATTTCAATAAATAAGTAGTGATGATGTTGTTCGTAAAAGAGAATATACTGTTTCTGTATTCCATACTTTACATTTCAACTTGAACACAAAACCAGCTACACCGAGAGATTCTTTGTTTCACAAAAACCTCTATATAGTCATCCTATTAAATCTCTGATGCATGAATTTTGAACACCAGGGTCAAAATTTTATTAGTCTGATAAGCAGATAAACCATAGAAATCATCACATTTAGGAGACATAGCCGTCCACTGCAGTAACCACTATGCATCAGAGGGTTAATAAAATGGTTAAGAATTGGTTTAAAAAGGAGTAAATCAGCTGTTCTGTATTAATGCATTGAGTTCTTTTGATTACTTTTAGTTTGCTCTTATTAACTCTTTTATTTACTTTTATTGAAGCAAAAGTATCCGTAGATAGTAATTAGAAACTAAAAAGTAGATTTTTTTTATCATGAAGTTAACGAACGAAAACCTTCAGAAGCACTTAATACTCAAGACTATATAACCTTCTTTCCGGACCACAAACAATTTGACCACTGAGGCATGATGAACACATTTAAATGGTTTTAGAGTGTTTTTGAACTTATTTTAATCTAGTTTAAAGTAATATAGACACTCCCGCCTGCATCCTTCATTTAAATGTGTAAGATAAGCACTAAAACCCCTGTAATGGCATGGTGATGTCAGGCTAAACATCTCCAAATTAAAAACAAGTGCTAAAAACAATCCTTAACAAGTGCTAAACCTGCTCCCATGGCTTCACTTGCTTCCTCCTTGGTTTACATGGAATTACATTAAAACGATTTTGTTCATTTGTTAAAGCTACATTTCTTTCTCACTGTATGCATGCACTCAGAACCCATGCAGATAAAGTGGATTGATCTATAGAATTGTTGCAGAAGTTTAATCTGGCTTTCTGCTCTGGTTTGTTTCTGGAGGCGTAGGTTTTTTTTTTTTAACTCAATATGTGTTGGAAGTTTTTGATTAAGCTCAATTTCAAACAAAGAATGAAGTGGATTTCAACATGGTTTAAAATTTGATTGGAATTTAGTTGGTCTGGAGATACTGGGTGTTACGTGTGCACCCTTCATCCACGGTTTACGAGAGAGTGTGTGCAAAACTGACCAGCTGTATGTGATGTGTCTGTGACGACAGAGAAAATGTGTTGCAGGATATCGCAGAAGTATGTTTGATAGAAGCTCTGGGCTGCTGCCTCTTCCTGAGCCACGCTCTGTAGCAGCGTGTAGAGAATCTGCAGGCCTGCAGGACAGTGCAGTTGAAGAGTTAAGATATATGATCCTAGTACATCAGATTTCTGAATCAATAACACATGCGTGTTCTCACCGGTGTCTGCCACATTTCTCATAGTGTGTTTAAAAGCCCATATAATGGAGTCCAACACAAGCTTAAACTGTGCTGGTGGGATGGCCAGGAATGCAGGGAAACAGTGAGAGTTCACTGCCTGAAGCAGATAGAAGAAATGTGTCCGGTGTTCTGGGTACTCTTCAAAGTCCTTTCAGAGAGTAAACAATAAAAGTTACGAATGCAATCAAAATGATTTACAAAAAAACAGATTAACAAATGCAGCTTACTTTGTTGATCATGTTTAATGTACACTCAAACACTGCATCGAAAATCTGTGGGATTTCTCCAGTTATGTGTCCTCCCAATTTGTTCACGATGGTTGCCATGGTGCTAAGGACTTCCGGTTCTCGTGCCGCCGGGACATTACGCTGGTAATCGATGAGTACAGCATCCAACAGCGGAGGAACAAAATTCTCCCCCACCTACAGAATGAACAATGAGCAGACAGGCTTAAAGGATCAGCGGATAAGTGAGTTACGTAAGGACAGTTCTAATCTAAACAGGTCCAGACTGACAGACCTGAAGCAGGTAAAACAGTATTAGCTGCACATACACAAACGCCAAAATAGATACAAACCCAACAGCTTGACCTGCACCTTCTTCTGAAGTTAAATTTTTAAAATTAGCTTCCCTTGGGATTTGTTATTTTATTTTAATTTAGGTAAAATAGATTTCGGCCCGTAACGATAATAAAAACCATATAATCAAACATAAACGATTAATGTGTTTGTTATTTACTATATGCCTGCGTGTGTGCAAGCAGGTCTCCTATCCTTTCAATTTACATTCCTGAAAGTAGACAGATGCATCTAGAATTCCTGTTGTTCAGTTATAAGTTTGCGAACACAACAATGTGTAATAAATAGCGGAGATGATCACTCCATAAAGGAAACCAACAAAGCCGATGCGCGGTGAAGCTCCCTCTAATCTAGAACAGACAGAAAGAGTTTGTGCTGAATGTTTCCTTGACGATGTTCACATGAATCCACACGAACATGTTCGTCAGTGAATGAAATGCTGTGGTGCAGTGACAGGCTAATACTGCTAGCCGCTAACATTATTGGCATCTTCAAAGAACCAAAGTTGTTCAGCATTTTAAAAAGCGCAATAAATATTTTGCCAAGAGAAAAAAAAACTACCATATGAAAGAAGAGTAACCTTCCTGTTTGTAATTAAAAACTATCTTCCGTTTATTAGTAATAATGTTAATAATAATAAATAAGTAATGTCTTAATTATGCAATCTATGTGTTGAAATTAAATCAAACTTAAAACTATAATTTAAAGATCTAAATAGTTTACCTGTCATGTTTTTTTAATGTTTTTTCATTCATCTTCATGTCGGCTTTATTCCCTTTCGGGGTCGCCACAGCGGAATGAACCGCCAACTCTCTGGCATATGTTTTACGCAGCGGATGCCCTTCCCTGCCACAACCCATCGCTGGGAAAATTTTTTTTTTTTTTTTTTTTTTTTAATGTGAAGACAATAATAAAGTGGATGATATATCACGTTAGATAAGTGATATATAAAACATAAATTAATTATAAAGATTAATATTTATAAAGATAATTGATCAGCTCTATTATACATCAGTGTTTTTTTAAACTGCTTGAAAGTGAGTAAAAGCACGGAGCTCACCATCTGCGGGTCGTTGGAGCGGCTAACCCACCCAGAGATGAGCTTCAGAGTCTCTCTCTTCACCGTCCGCATGCTTCTGATCAAGGGCTGTTTAGTTACCATCTCACCTATAAACAGACAGCACAAATCTACTGAAGAGATGTGAATAAAATATTCTGCTAAGTTTCTAGATGAACACTTAGGAAATTATTTTCTTCAGGTTTAGCGGCAATACTTTGACTAGCAGCTCAGAAAGCCCCAAAAGCCCTGCTGTTAACTCTGGCACTCTGTCTTCCTTTAGTGTAATATGAATGACTTCTTTTAATGTGAATATGTTACTCTGAGAACATCTTTATAGAAGCAAATACACACACAACATACATTTTAGAACTAGAGAGAAGCTATTTAGAAATGATCACCTGGGTTTAAAGAAAATGCTGAAAAGAGAGATATAATTCCAACAGCTAAACAGAAAAACTGTACCATTAGCCTGGATGGCAGCGGAAATGTTTTCACTGAGGCACTTGTACACATTGAGCATATCCAGATAGATTCGTCCCAGCTGAATAACAAAAGGATGTCCCACGGCTTTACACGCTCTGACATTGGTCTTCAGAATGCTCCCCAACTGCTTAACGGTCTCTGGATCCTTCAAGATATCCACATTCTAGAGAAGAAGAAAAAAAAATCAAAGTCAGAATAAAACAAGGCATCACACAATTACAACAATTGTGTGAAAATTTCACAGAGCTACAATCCAAGAGACTTGACATGGCTTCATTATGTTTTATATGTTTGTGAATAAGACCGGTTTAGACTTTATACCAGTTAGACTTTAGCTTCAGCGATTTCTGTTTATAGTCCTTTCTTCAGAATGTCAAAGTTTTTTTAACTGCGAGATTGCATTTCATTATTATGCGCAAACTTATGCTAAACTTTATGTCACGCCAAACTTTTATAATAATAATAACAACAATAACAATAATATGTTGTTGTTGTATTTATATAGTGCTTTTCCGGAGCTCAAGGACACTGTTCAAATCAAAGGAAACGTTATCTTACATTAATCACCAAACATAAAAAATCTCAGGATGGAACACAACATATTTTTCCACATTCCACATTTAGATGCTTTTTTTTATATGTATATAAATGTTAAAACAGTCATTTATTTTCATCAGTTATGATGTGATCTAGTTACTTGAATAAATTTCACAACCTTAAAATATATATCTCACCTTAGTGGCCTGCTGAATGATGCTGTCCCACACCTGGTTAGGCAACAACATGTACTTCTCAATCAGATGTTCCTGTACCGCCTGATCTGTCTGAGCTCCGATCATATAACCAACAGCTTCATAAAAAGTGTGCACCTAACAAAAAATAAAAAATTGACGTCCAAATTATGTTTAAAACTCTCTGCAGAACAAAATCACAGAAAGAAAGAGCTGATGGGTACCTGCTGGGGCTGCAGGTCACAGATGATGGTGTTGATGTTGTTGAGAATCTCATCAATGAAGGGCATCACCTCCCCCACCTGCACCTGCACAAAATGCCTTCTGCACTTCTGAGCAATCTTGATAAACGTGTCGCACGCCATATCCTGTACTCCATCGTGGGTTTCTGAGAAAGTGAGTTTAAAATGTCATTGGATCAAATTAAAACATTTGAAAGCTGGGATTTAATTAAAACATGATGAAAATCCCTTTGGTGCAAAGAGGGCTGCTGTTGAGCAAAATTTTGCTTCAACAAATGCAACACACCTGATTCTACTAAGTAGGCTTGTTTGAAACAGGGTTGGAACAATATGTACATAGAATTGCAGCCCACACTGTAAACATCTGCCCCCCTTGCTTTGTATTGTGTTGTCTATATTGTACTGGTGAAAACCTAGAAAACGTTGTGGTTTTCACCAGTAGAAAATACAATAATTACATGTTGACATATACCTGCTTCAAAGCATACAACACCTCCCCCTTTATACCATCAGAAAACAACAAGGATAAACACAAGTATGTGAGTAAAGGAAAAAGACAAATAGGCCAATGTTCATGGTGGAGGCATCGATGCATGCTAAGAAGGTAAGAATGTCTACTGAAGAGACAGCAGAGAAGGAGTGAGAGTTATGAAGCACGAGGGGGAAATTGGTAAGTATTAGGCCTGGAATGATTATTCAAATTTGTTGATTATTGTCGACAATGGCAATCATTTACAACAAATTTAGACTAATTGGTGTGCACAGCCTATATGGGTTAAGTCTCAGAGCTGTTAAAAAAAACAACAACTCACATTTCTGCATAACAGTTACAGAAAAGCTTCTCATCATATATCTCTATCCCTTGACAAAAACTTAGTAAAAAGTCCAGAGATGTCTTCTGTAAGCAAATGTTCTGCTGATTAACATATTTCAATATTTTGTTCATTTAAATATAAATATGTAATAAAAAAACAGGGGAGAGAGAGAGAATGTCCAAACACAATATAACGCATAATGATAGAACCCTCTTGCATTTTCAATATTGTAAATATAATATAAATGAACAGTTTTCACTGTACAATTCAACACTTATTCTCTATATTTCCAATTAGTTGATTTTTTTAATCTAAAAAACCCCGCAGACTAATCAACAATAGGAAAAAAATGTTAGTTGAAGCCCTAGTATATATATTTACATATTGGGATGTATAGAAAGAGGGATGCACTGATGATAAGAACTGTCAGTATGAATTCTTTTATGCTGTCTATTGAAATCATATCATTCTGCTTGTGCGCATGCAAGCAGAAGTCTAGCGCTTGATGTTTAAATGTATTACTATTATTTGACTGGGGACCCCACAACCCACTATGGAACAATTCCAAGTAACGTAGTGTTGCTTCAATTTGAATAATAAATTGTTTAAACATACTCCATCAAACTTGACTTTACTTAAAGATAACTCTTTTATGATGACATTGTGACTGATGACAAATTCCCAAGTCTATTTTAAGACTCATAGGGTTAGAGACTCACCGTGCATGAACTCAAATAACTTGTTGACTACAGTCTTCAGGAATTTCCAATGTGCACGCAAGAATCGAGGGTACTGGCCCACGATGTACATGATGTTGGAGGCGATGATGGCTTTGTTGTCCTTCCCTCGCTTCTGCTCGCACAGACCCAGCAGGTCCTGTTAAATACATGTTGAGAGTTAGGGTTCATTCATAAACTACAAGACACCGCACAAGTGAGTTTGAACCCACCTTAATGACCGTGACGAGGAACCTCTTCTCGTCCTCCTCGTGCATGGCTCCGCTAATAGAACCAATAGCCCAGCACAGGGTGTTCAGGTTCTTCCAGGACCATTCAGTACCATTGACCTGATTGTGAAGCTTTTCGGTCATAATACGCTCTGTGTCAGCGTAGTCCAGATGAGTTAGATAAACTATGGAGTGAAATTTAAAAACAACTTACAATGTTATTTTGTTTCCAAAAATTCTGCCTTTAAAAAAAACAAAAAAACTAAATGCTCACCAAGTGTCTCCCTCATGTTCTTGTAAAGGTTTATAGAGTCTGTATCCTTCATGAATTCTCTGACCACCTCACCCTGATCGTTCTCCACTACCAACACTTCCTCTGGCTTTGCCATACGGCTCACCATTAACAAACGCACCTGAAAAGTGGACACAGTAATTCTTATCTCTACAGTGAAAACAAAATCAACCAAAAACAAGTCTGTCAGCTAACCTTCGATAACACGGGCAGATAAAGCTGTCTACGGGGCGGTACATCAAAATGCTGGCTCCCTGAGAGGAGCGGCGAAGTGGACGTTGAGAAGGGACTCTCTCTGTAGAGTTCAGCCGCAAGGTGGTTCCAGTACTCCAAACAGATCTTGAAGATCTCCGTCTCCTCCACCTCAGACACCAGCAACATGTAATGTAGAGCCTACAGAGGAAAATAAAACACTCTACTTAAAACTTTGGCAAAGAGGCTAACCCTCCAGCACATGTAAAGTCTGCGTACCTCCATAAGAGTTTCTCTAAGGTTCAATCTCTTTTCTATCAGCTGCCCATGTTCTTTGAGGAATGTGCAAAGGAACAAGCTGAGGTTCTGGATGAAATTTTGCTCATCATCTTTACCATTTGCATATGCCAGTCGAATGTTGGTGTTCAGTGGCAGCATCTTCAACAGACAAAAAATAAAGAGAGGATTAGACTGGTCCAAGCTGAACAGCTCAACACTGAAGCAAAGAGGATGTTACCTGTTTGAGCTGCATCATGGTCAGTGTGAAAAGACTGACAAACTGCTCCTCGTACTGGCTGACGCTAACTCCTGCTATCTCCGTCAAGCACTTCAATGTCACGTTGCGAAACATTGGCACATTTAGAAACTAAAAAAAATATATATATATATATTATCACAAAGGCTAAAACTTGACACTATTTATAGCTTGCTGTTACTAGATCACTGCACATATCAGGGTTTCTGCAGTTTTTACAAAGTCAAATTTAAGACTTTTAAAGACCCTTTTAAGACCATTAAGAATCAAAGTCAAGACCTATATATAGCACAATTGGTTGATGGTTGTTGTTTCCTGGAGACCATTCAAAGCAGTCTAATGTTTCTCGCATTTTTTTATAAGAAGCTAGGGCTTGTAAGTCTAAAAACCAAAGTCTAGTCTTTTTATTTTAAGTCTGCTTAAAATCCATTGTTAGAAACAACCAAGCCTGATATTCAGTTTTTTCCACTCAAGTGTTGCTAAACCTGCACTTCCCCATAGCTAACAAGTTTCTGTGGGAATTTAACGATCTCAGAGCGACTGGGAACACTTAATGGCCAAATATATTGGGATGAGTGAAACAAATTACACATTTTAATAAGAACTGTGAAATAATATTTAAGAGTTAGAATAGCAAATTTAAGGCTTAAAAATTTTAAGACCCTGCAGAAACCCTGGATATGCTAAGAATAAGCAAACATGCTACCTTGTACACAAGAGTGCTGATGAGTTTAGTTTCAAAAATATAACCCAATGGAATCCAGTTGAGAAACCTCAGAAGTGTCTCTAAAGTAGCGTGCACCAGCGGGGCATTCTGAGAATTTTCCTAAGAATTGTGCAAAGAAACAGCTGGGATTTTGTACATGTGCTGGCATTAACTTCACAATTTTATACTGTAAGACTTAGGAAAAGAGAGACAAAAAATGCATACCATCACAAACTGGCAGAGCTGGAAGATCTGAGAGAACTCGTTGCACATACTGTGAAAGGAAACCAAAGCAGACCAAAGTTACCCCACTCATTATTTAACGTTCAAACATGAATTTTCTCTTTAGAAGGGGTCACACCTGTCCTTCAGGTGTTTTGCTTTTACTTGGGTCATCTGACCACTGGAGAAGTCAAACACCTCTTCACTGAGCAGCTTCAGGATGATCATGTTGTTCTGACAGAGGCTCTCGCTGGTGCGGCTCGCACCAACAATATCACTAATAAAAGTGGGCCAGTGTTTCGGCCATTCTTGCTTCAGGATCTTGACACAAATAAAAAGTAGCAATTAACATGACACATTTTTAGTTAAAACAGTAGTTAAGAGCTATTTTAACAAGCCTCACCTGCACTAATATCATGTTGAGCTTTCCTATGTATACCTTTTCTTTCTGAAAAAGGTAAAGTACACCATGTAACAAACAGTGAGTATAAGGAGATGGTAAACTGAAATCACATGCAGGTTCACTGACCTCCACATTGGCAGCATCTGATGATGTCTTTATAATGAGGCCTACAACATACTTTTTAATGCCTGAAATAAAGCAGATCAGTGGAGAGGCATCAGTGCACACCTAAACACCACAAAACCCCGGAGCTCTAAGAAACAGCACATCTCAAAGGGCTTGTTATTGTATGCACATCTGCTAATTAACAATGTGTCCATCTGCATCAGCAGATTCACAATTCGCTTCTTTTTCCACTTTTGAAGAAACAAGAGGCTGTCAAACATGAAGACGAGGTGATCGTCCCAATTTATGCCAAGTTTTTGAAGATCAACTCAGGAATGGCATTCATCGGACACAGAAAGAAAAGTTTTCTTCCAGAATCTAATGATCTTTTTAAATCCTTTAATATTAAAATGAACCTTTACATAGTAAAAAACCCTTTCTGCAAGAAGCTTCTAACCAAGATATTGATTTCATTCAAGTTAAATGCTGAAAGTCCCTCTTACCTTCACATTGGTTTCTTGGCAGAATCTTCCATCTTGTTTTAATAACCGTTTCCAGAATCTGCAGAGCATAGTACTGTAATGCCAGGAGAACAAAACAACAGTTATTGATCCACGCCTTAACCAGAGGTCTGCCAGAGATGTGCTCTTACTTAAAGAAAACAACATCGAATGTCTTTTATATTTTCAAAGTCTTTTTGATTTCAGATTGAAAAAAAAACATCATGCAGATTTGACTTCAGTGAGAAGTATTATGAATTAAAACAATGAACAGTTAAAATGAGAACAAAAAGCTAAACATTTTCTATCAAAACTCTTTCACATGTTTGTATGATATTCTGCTGACGTTTTGCTGTTTTGGTCACACCAGAAAGTGAGAATTTTAGTTCTCTGCCAGCTCACAAAAACAACGCTTGAAGTAACGCAACAAACTACCCAAGAACAAAAACAAATGACCTATAAATTGTAATGTATCCTTGAAAAAAATATGAATTTTCCCATTTCTAAACGTGGAACGGCAATCCCATATTCTGTCCAACATTGACAACAGTTCTTACTAATTACTGGTGTGAGTCACAGGAACAGCAAAACGAGCCGCAGGTTTGGATCTACAAACTGCCTAAGATGTTTTACATGCTTCTCTAAGAAGGGTTTTTGTGGTGAATTAATGTTGAAGTCAAAGGTATTCAAGTGTAAGTATTTCAACTGTAGGGATGAATAAAAGAAGAACAAAAGAAACACTAAAAGCAAAAAAGAGAGTGTTATTTATAAATATGATTAATTATAATCAGGGTTTCTACAGAATCCATATGGTCAAATGTAAGACTTAAGACAGATAAGAATCAAATTGAAGACCTATATCATAACATCAAGAACATATACAACACTTTTAAAATAAACAGAATGCTTAAAAAACATTGTTTGAAACCCTAATCATCACATTTAAGTTTTTGAGCATTTTTGAAGGATTTCTTAAACTCTGGCAACCCTATCCATGACTTTTAAAAAATGGAACATTTTCTCAAACGCTGAAAACACCAACAAGAAATGTATGCTTTTGAGCATTTATGAGCGTACATAACCGAGTGTTTTCTTAAACTGTGGCAAAATCAAACCATCACTTTTATGATTTTGAGTGTAAATAAGCTTTTCTATGAGCAGACTATGGCACCACTAAATATACCTTTGTTTTTGAGGATTTTTTTTTCTCAAACTCTGGCAAACCTAAACATGACTTAAGCTTTTCAGCATTTATGAACATTTTCTCAAACTATGGCAACAACGACAATCTTTTTAACATCTTTTCTTTTTTTGGTATTTTTTGGATAATTTTCTCAATCTCTGGCAATCCCAAGCAACAATAAAAACACAAATAAAATACTTTACATGAACATCAGAAAAATAAGACAAGTGACAAATTATTCAAGACCAGTGAATTTAAGTCTTTTTAACACCTAAAATTTGGGACTTTTTTAAATCCTGTGGAAACCCTGATAATATTTAAAGATAATAAATGTGAAGTAGTTTTTTTCATCTACATTTTTCTAGCAGATTAGACTAATAAAATATAAACATGGTAAAAATTCACAAAAACTCAAGCTCTAACATGACGTTTCATTGATTCATCAAGTGGAAAAAAGCAGGACTAGGATAGTAGATAAGAGATGTTTTAGTAAAAAGGAGACGCTGTTAATCCCTACAGTAGAAATAGCTACGATCACTCATGTTTGGAAAGAAAATGGGATAATCTTTCTCCCTATCTCCCTGTCATCTCTCAGCTCCATATGAGGCATGTGCAGTGTGAATGGAGGCACAGCAGAATTGAGAGTAAGGGAATGAAAAGGTAGACCTTGTGGAGGCCTGCCGCCAAAGCCTAGCTGTGTCAAGGTGCACAGGAAGACACACCCCTTTTCGTCCTATTACAAGCAATCAACATAATGGAACATTGTGATTAATATCAAATATAAACAATCTCAATTTATTGGTCTTTTTCTGCTTTTTCACTGACTAAAAAGTTGTTAATAAGTTAAGCACAAAGCCAACTGTTCAAAAGCACTTTAAAGCGCTGCATGTGTATTTTTCTTGATCAATTTAGACAAATTCAAAAATTTACCTGCTCTGTCATTTTTTCCTGTCTGTTCTTCTATAGCCCACTCTTTTTGGGCATTTGATTTTACAGATACTGTTGATAAATCAACTCAAACATTAGTAATGACCAGAGTGTTAAGAGCAATCTTAAATGGCAAGCAGACGGCAAACTGGGTCAACGTTACTTTGAGGAAGTCTGTTACCACACAGAGGAAGAACTTTCCTTCCGAACACAGTAGTAATATTAACTACAAAATACTATAAATACTACAAAGGTAAGTTTACTACAAAAAAGGTTGGTTCTTGGTGCAAACAGTTGCATCAACTCAAAACCATGTTACAGGGATTCATACAAAAAACACTTGAAATATATACCCTTTTACAGATCTTTTCCACCCTTGACAGAATATCCATATAAATAAACAGTATCTTTTAATGCTTTCTTGGACAAAACAGGGATGTGTGAATAGGTGAAGGAAATATGATCTCACAAGTGTATGAATTTGTTTCTGATTTGATGCTAAAAAACAAGTGCCAGTAGAACAAAACTAATTTTCTACTCGTTTTATTCCTGCATTATGTAAGAAACCAGACCTTCCTCAAAGTATAAAAGCACAACCCTCCAATATCAAGTTAGGGCTCAGCTTACTTTGGTGTTCATATTCTGAGAGAACTCTAGAATAGTGTCGACTCGTGTCCATGCATCTGGGTGCTCCTTCAAATGAGTCAGCACCTCCTGGGCCATTCTTTGCTACAACAGAGAAACATTTGTTTTGAATTATATAACAGAATCGAGCAACAGAACTGAACAAGTCTTAAGGACTTGTGTGACAGTACAATGTACAGTCTATTTTATGTAAAATAAAAACTACTGGTTAAAAATTGGGCCATAAAATATATATTTTATAGTGAGTGTATATGGTTTATAATAATGGAATGAACTGTGAATGTATAAGAGAAATTTATAACATGAAAATCATCTTTTGTTAGCGTCTTGCATCTTGAATATGGGACGTGTGAATGTGCTCAGGCACAGATTCATTCAAAACAAACTGAAACGTGAGGCCAATTAGAAGGAGCTACAATTTGGAATGATGTGCTATTTGTCTAATGCACCAGTCACACTATGAAAAGACTTCCTTGACTTGAGTGGGATGACACACGACGGTGCGAAAATGGAAGTTCCCGCCTATAGATGGAGATTATGGATTCTGCTCCGATGAATTTCAGCATTTAGAGCTCTGATTAGCTACTCTGACCGGCACTTAAGGGTGTCTTTGTTTAGAAACAACACTGACTTCAAATTTAACAAAAGTGTGAGCTTATATTTTAAAATTTCATTTGATTTATAAACCCCCAAAAAACCATATTTTACAAAAATAAAATCCCAACTTGCATCAGGTACATCTCAACAACATGGTCAAGCCATTCTTGGCCATTCCGAGCTGAATTAATTAAATTTTAAGAAAAATGACATCTAGAGACACAATAATACATAGTTTGCCAGATGTAGTTGTTTATAATATGTTTTATGCCTTGACTGAATATCACATGTCTGTGATGTCACCCAGAGGTTTCAGGTGAATATAAAAGAAGCTCGGAGTGGGCAAAGCCTGTATTCAAAGACTCATCCAGAGGGGCAGGACATGGCTGTAGTAAGGCACCTAATTGACTGATGGATTACATTTTAATACATCTTTTTAAGATTATTTTAAAACAATTCGCCCCCCTCTGAGTGTTCACGGAGGTCAAAACTAGCTATCTAAATAAAATAAAAACAAAAAACAAAAAAACAATGGAGCCAGGGGTAAAAAGTATGTTTTTTACAGCCTCAAGGGGCCCCTCGAGGATCTGCAGATCAACTTCAACCACTTCCTACTACGCATCGAGAAGGAAAGCAGGAGCTTGCCCTTTGGCTTTATGTTTTTCATATTTGTTCTTCAAAGCCTCTTTTTTATGTCTTTCTTGATAAATAATTAACATTTTGAGAAAGTCCTATTAGGACTCATTTTTTATTAGTTTAATCATGTGATCTTGTAATATATTTTTCCCACTGTCAAGTTTAATTGCCTTTGATTTTGATATTTATAGCTAAATATACTTCTAGAATATGCTCAGGGAAATTAAGTTTTAGTTGCTTTTAAAATTATCCTACCTGTGGCCCTACTCCATGGTACAGGCAATTGACTACATTATCCAGCAGGTTGATATCCAGTTTCTGGTTAAAGTCCAGCAGCTGTCTAGCTGCGTGGTCGGCTAACATGGTCATAACTGCTGGCATAGAGCTCTATGGGTGAGAGAGGAGACATCCAAAACAGACAAAATCATGTAAAATACAGACACAGGTGCAATAATTCGAAGAGCAAAGATTAAGCCACTCTATGGACCAAGGACCAAAAAAACAATACGTGGTCAACACACCAAAGGCTCAAAAGCGGTTAAAACCTTATTAAACCTGGAACAGTTTGGTTGTGCTTGCAATCTGAATATCCTGATTCAATAGAGAAACTTGACACTGAATGGCCTCGTTATCGCTCCAGTCTTTATTCTCTGAATGAACCACGTGTTTCGATGACGACACATTGTTTACTTTTTTAACACACAAGAGAAACGCTCGACTTTAAACCACGTGACTTCAATAATGATCAAACTTTGAAGGGCAAACGCGAAACTAAAAGCACAAGGTAACTTCATTTACATCAAGGAAAGCAGCTATTGCGTAACAGGAGGCGTTACGACCACGAGGGTACTGCGACGAAAAATCGCGCAAAAAAGTTTGCAAAAAAAAGGAAACGGTGATTTTAATGGACAACATACATACAGATCGTGGGTTTACCTTCCTTTTCCTTCTCTAACCTTATGTCACTGACAACAGTATTATCACACAGATCTGCTGAAATAACCAGAGGATCATGCACCTCGATATTTACCTTTAGAACAACCAACGACATTATGCATGCGCAACCCAAACGATGTTATCAAAAATTATAAGGAATGCATCTACGCAATAAGGTTTAAGGGTGATTTCTATTTGATGATTTTTTATTTCTCCTAATATCCTATACTGAGCAACCCCTCCCACAACCCCATTCATGCACCCTACACCTGGAAAGTTTACGACTTAACCCAGCAGTACAGTAATCCAGGCAGTATGTTGATCTCTGAATAAACATTACAGCTATGAAACTACGTCTGCACTTATAGATCAACGTTTCAGAATAAAACAAGCTGTTAATGTTGATAGACAGCACCCTGGCTTCTGATAGCAATCAATGCATTAGTGGTTATTTTGATGCAACGAGAGAATTGTTATAACAAAACCAAGTTAACGATGCATTATGGGTGACACGCTCAGAGTCATCTCACAGCCCACCCTCAACATCCCTCAGCAACCAGCAAAACCAGCCCATGTTGTCTCGACCTTAACCACTATAAGAGCAATTCCAAGGCATGTCCACTCACTCCCACAGCATCACCATTCGTCAAACCAACCCAATCACTCTAGCTACAAGTTTTCACTCATTTACCTACCTAAAGTCCAAGCCTTTGAGAGAAAGAAGGTGGGCTGGTCTGCCAGATTTGCTAAAATGAGTTTATTTCATCCGGTATCGTTGGCGCCTGGTTGTACACGCTTTCTTGAAAAAACGAATTATGCCGTTGAGTCGTTGGCTGGCTATGCTCTCTATTCCTCTGTGAAGACGGCACGAGGTTGCTAGATTTAATGACAACTAAGATAAGTCCGCATCAACAATCACAGCGCGTTCGGAATTTTCTCAGTCCGTCTCATTTTACAAATAAAGGTTAATCTTAATTGAGAAGTATAGTCTGTTCTGAAGTATATTTTGCACCAGGGCGGTATTAGAGACTGAGCCTGTGCCTCTTCTTCTTACAAGCAACAAACTCGTAACCGGTTGAAACCGGTTCAGACTGGCGTATTCCATCTCGGTTTAGTTTTCAGCCGATGGCGCCGCGAAAAATTTGGATAAACGTCACGCCCACGGGTGAATGCTATTGGTCGAGGCGTCGCTAAACTCTTCCTGGAACATGACCGATTGGACAATGAGTCTGTCAATCAACCTTCAACTAGTTCGGCGCTCACGCGACAGTTCCGCCCATACAGAGAAAAAGGAGGCAAACTGTGCCCAGAATGGATTCGTAATCACGTAAATATAACGGTTACTCGCGCTTTGGCAATTTAAAAAGTTGCGATGTTTGCGTAACGTGTAATATGATGCTGTATTATTTTTTTTAGTTCCGTGAGAGTATTTTACTTGTATCGAGATGGGTGTTCTAAACAGCGGATTATTTGTCGTTGGGAAACTCTATTTTTATTGTGGACTCAATGAGATCGAGGGCATGGAGTCCGTGAGGTGGATGGAGCGTGTACTCGAGTTGATTGTAAGCTGGTAATTTTCCACGAGCCACAAAGGGGAGTGGTTGGTTGCTGAGTTGGGTAAGATACGCTAAGCATGGCGTGGATCAGAGCTTGGGACGAGAAGCTTTTGACAGCCTCCTTAAATACACACGAACTGCAGATAAATTGTTTAGAATTGCATCGACTCACTCAAATTTTAAGTTTTAACTACCCTAATATTTTTATGTACGTCAACGCTTGCATGCTTTCCTTGCAGACCACGTGACGCAACGCCACTCAAACGTCAGTTGATGGAAAAATACTGGAGTTTGTGAGCTGAACTACTGTCGTGTTCGAACTAAACAATGAAGGACATTAATAATACATTGTATCCTTACAACTAAAGCAGAAATACAAGACATTTCAGATTGTGTATGATGTACGTGCTATCACGTACATACTAAAATCTTCAGAGATCGCCAACTTGACTGAAACTGGATTATTTAAACCAGTAAAATAAGTTAACAGAGATTGCACACATGCGCATAAAGGCTGAAAATAATAAAAGTGATTGGTTTCCACTGGTTGAGAATATACTCCCTAAATGTAAAAAGCACTGTTAGGGTCACCAGAGTTTGAGAAAACATTAGCAAATACTCAAAAACATTACATTGATGCGATTTCAAAGAATGTATTTGAAGCACTGTTTATTATGCAAAAAGTGATGGATGTGTTTTTGATACAGGTTTTAAATTAGACTTTCACGTGGGTTCTACAAACAGTTAAGCCTGTTTTCTGATATAACCCACTTTACATGGATTGGTCTTTCTGTTTTCTCTGTACTGTAGTAGATTGTATAAAGTATAAACAAGGTCAATATAAATATAAGTCAAGGTGGACTTGAGAATGGGGTGTGACGATCATACACTTAAAAATCCCCATGCCAGGGATTTTATTAACAGTGTGTTGTTTCATTAAAGTCATGCTATAGCTTGAGTTAAAACACCTACTGTGAGTTTTGTATTCCCTCAAACAACAACTATCAAGTGTACTGTTTTTTTTTTTTATCTCTGACTGAAGTGCATACAACCCAAGCAATGCCTGTGTTTGTTGTTTCAGCTGTTTTGAATTATTTTGAAGATTGCAAATAAACAGTTGAAACCTGAACACATAGTTGTGTTTATTTCACATCCCTGGATTTTTGCACACGCTGCACTGAAATCCATTTAAGTGTATTGGTGCAAAACAATAAAATTTGAGGGGATTTTATACTTCTATTTAAGTGTGTTATTAAACAACTCCGTCCAAGGGTCGGTGATCGGAGAGGGTCCCAGAGAAAAGAGTGAAAGGTTAGCCTGCTGAAGTGAGCATAGGAGGGGAAGAGGAGAGGCTACACGTGCATTGTTTGTAACACACACATGTGGGCTGCTCCTCTGCTCTGTTCAGGATTGGGCTGGTTTCAGCCCGTTCTGGCTGGCCCTACTAGTTTATTTGCCTAAATTGATGACATCTATTTCCTTCCATGTCACTCAAACTAGTTAGGCAGTTGCTTCACTTGTGTTCTATTTCCTAAACTTTTCAATGGTATGCATTTATTATGCCAGTTTATTTCTAAATCAACATTAATAAATGTGGCCAAATGTCAGTTTAAGTGTTAAATGTGTGGAAATTACATTTAATGCAAACATAAAATACATCTTATAAATACATACAGTATTTCTAAGAACTAAGAATAGGTCAAAATTTATTTGATCAATTATACTCATCCTGTGAAAAATTCTAATTTGTTTTGTAAATATTAATTAAACCTGCATTAGAGCCCTACTTGTAAAGCTGCATGGATGCCACTGGCAAAATGCATGATGCAAATACTTTTTATAATTTTTAATTTTGATTGGTTGATAAAATAATGTTAATGCATAATACGCTTCATAGTCCAGACAATGGTGTGCACTGGACACTAAAACACATTTCATTTGTTCCAGCTTGGTTTATTTTCAACAATGTGTTTCTAACGCTGAGCACTATATATAGCTCTGTCCTTCTTGAGAGAGGTGAACTTCATGACAGCAGCTCAGACAATGAGGGAAGTATTTTAAAGCCAAATCTGTTTAGGAAGTTAGAGCTTCAAACAGCTCCCCCTAGCGAACAACCTAATTACAACCACAACACAAGAAGTGACGCTCGCTCCGCACACGCTTTCATTCATGAGACCGATAACGTTACGTTTGTCATTCAGCTTATTAAAACAGAGTTCAAGCCTCATACTTACACTATTGACCCAAACTCGTGCCCTTCAGGAGAAATTCGACGAGTCTGTGGCAACAATGCTTCAATTCACAATAGACAAAAGAGCACGAAATGAGTACGTGACCTTTGACCTACTCCACAGAGCTGCTGTCTGTCAGCGTTAGCCTCATCAGCCGCAATAAAGTGATTTAAAATGCGGTGTCTGAAATACACCATTTTCTATGACAGTTTTCAATAGATTATATGTCTTAATAACAGTTTTAAATAATAGTTTATTACACTCACTGCTTTCTTTGTTGTTATCATGATCACGTAATTGTTGAGGTACACACTAGGTCTGCGTCTCAATCCGATGCTTAAACGGCACCCGGCAGTAGATACTCATTTTAAGTAGTAAATGTATATACTTTTTAGTATGCACAATCTGGGGCGCTTTAAACGTCATGTGACAAAAGTAGTTTTGACTGTCATGACGTATGCTAGCACTTGACTCCTTCCTTTTCATTCCTTCATTGAAAAATATTCTAACAATAAGACACTCTCTATAATGCTATTTATTTCTGTGCTTCTTCTATAAAAATGAGTCGTTTGGGGTCCGAGAGAAAACTCCTACCTCCCGAGCGCAGGGGGTTGTGGGTAATATCATACGGTTGCGCATCCATTGATCTACACTTCAGAATCTAACCAGAAAAAGTACACATCCGGGCCCCACTCAGATACTTTTTAAATGTATACTACAGTTTGGGACACCGTTATTTTTAATTCACACCCATAAAAGTGTGAATAGTGCGCCGATTGGGACGCATGTTGGCTTCTCTTGGAGTGAACGTTTTATTTATTGTTTTATAATATTGTAGTGTTTTAAAGGTTGCACCTATTTTTATTATTATATTTATATTACTGAATTTTAAATTAAACATAATTTTATATTTATTTTACTCAAATAATAATAAGAATAATAATAATGAAAACATTTTTATATGGATAAATCTTAAAAAGCAGTTTTAATTTAAAAATGTTAAATAAAAAATACTTCCTCCTTCAAAAAAATGCTCCTTCATTCGAGATCTTTTCAGGGTAAGACTGCCACAGCTCTTGGAAAGAGACAGATCTATGTTGCTTTGAATGCCAAGAAATGTGATAACCGGTTCAGATCTCTGAAGGGAGACTCAACACATGGTCATTTATGTTGTTATTTGGAAGGTGGCCCAGGACCATGTAACCCTACCTGCCCTTGCTCCATCAATCACCAGACAGAAGCAGAGCCACTTGAGGTCTGTTGGAAATCATCTCTAAGTTTTACATTCAAGGATTATTAGTGCAAGAGTAAATAATGTACATATTTATAAGGTCAAGTTCAAGACAATTAAACCAAAAATCCAAAAGCATTCTTTTAACAGACAAGCAGTACCCATTACAACCTTTTAATGTGTACTATTTGAAATACTTATTTGAACAAGGCTGTTGTAAGACATTTAGAGTTTTCTATTTATTTTTATTGATTCATTACTACGGATGGCAAGAACATTAATTCATTCATTCATCTTCATGTCAGCTTTCTTCCCTTTCGGGGAAATTAATCATCTGGTGCTGTTTGTCTCAACATTGGGAGAATAAGCTATTGATCAAGGTGGACCTTTATTTTGCCGTTTCAAATGTCAAAAAGGCCTATTATAAAACCCATGAATACATTCGTATCCTTGAAAAACGTTTCGCTTTACCTAACTTTACCTAATCCTCAGGAGACAAAAAAATAGTCAAACAAAAGTATTTTAAATGATTTATTCTATTGATTTTTTCTATACATCACTCCATCCCGCTGGCACATGTGGCACAGATGTTCTGGTCTCGGTGCATCATCACCTAGACCTCAAAGGCAATCGTCAAGAGCATTTTTAAACCCAGTGGCTGCTCTGTGTATTACAGACAGCCTAAAGTGCTAGGTCAGTTTCACAAGATAAGCTTCGTCTAGTCCCCCGAGTCTAGGCTAGAGCGTACTAGGAGCTCAACATCACATCCTGAGCTAAAGGTTGAGAGTACATGATGCTAACAATGGTACACAGGGACTTTGTGAAGTTGAGAGTTCTCAGCCAAAAGGTTGAAGTTAGTATCGGGTTTGATTAGTTTAGCTGATTACAGTCTGAAATGCATATTATGACAACAGCTCCACCAAAGTCTAGTTCTTCTCATAAGATTGCTACCCAAAGATGAAGTGCTCTTCCAGCAGCGTCAGGTCGGAATTAGAAGAAGCAAAGTAGCGAGAGCTATGCTTCCATCTGCCTCCTCAAACAACAGCAAGCTCTTTCAGTCCTCCTCTTCAGAAACTCATCTTCATCTTTCGGTTAAGTCGGTCTTGATGGCCCTGAGCGTGACTTTGCTCTAAAAAATTAAATTCACAGTTATAAATAGAGCAGAGACAAAAAGAATAGGGCAAATGGAGAACAAAAAAATGGAGAAAAAATCCTAAAATAAAGGCCCAAATTGGAAACTCAAACACAAAAAGAACGTTAACTGTATTTAAAAAAGATGCTTTCAATTTGCATAAACGTAGATTCAGAGAAACAGGGGAGTTGCTATATGTCTATCTTGACTCCCATCATTCATATACCTTTTTTATAATAAAAAAAAACATTTTACATGATTACACAACTATATGTTACTAAATATATTAAAGCATAGACCTACTTAGGAACTTTAGATTTTCTTTTTAATGTGCAATTTCTAAAAATTAAAATGTACTGTAGATATTAAACTGTCTTTTAAGACTGTGACAACTGCTCTACGAAGGTGAAACTTTAAAAAAATACAGGATTTATAACAAGCCTTTTGGACATAGAAAAAAAAGAAAACTTCAGTGAAATTGGATTAAAAATGAATATAGAATATCATGTGATGGTTTTAGGGCTTTTATCTTGAAGGATAGAACTCAATTATTTTAAACAGTTTGCTCAGATGTACTGAATATTCTTCTCTAAACTTTAGAATGTAATAAATACTCATTGAATAAGTCCAAATAAATGTAAAAATAGTTAATATGAATCACCTAACTCAACACTAAACAATGAGATAAATATTTAAATAGTGAATGTTGAAATCTAGTTTTAATTCCATTCATGTTATATAATATGAAAACGATTGTTCTGGTGAGAGACTGCAGATCTGAACAAGCGCAGGTCTGAGGGAGCAGCTGGGTCTCCAGGTCTGCAGGTACTTATCGTTGTTCTTGTGCGCTCCCACTAAATACAGAGAGAGGATTGTGCATGCGAGAGAGGTTCAAGTTTTACGTCCATAATCTGATACAAATTAGGTTTCAATATTTGCTGACAATTCTTAATAGTAACAACGTATATGTTGTATTTTGATACTTTTCAAAATCTGAAATTTTACTGGAGCACTACAGATTTATAATGGGGATGAACGATCATTTAAGATAAACTGAAAATGGCTCAACATAGTTTATTAGTGAACGAAAACAACACTCGTCCAACCCCCACATTTATCATCAGGAGTCCTAATCTGCTGGAGGTAAAGGCAATACCTTTGAGTCTTCTCAGAGCCGCTCTGTCTTGCGCTTGCCTGTGAGGAGGCCTTAAACTGAGCCTCTAATCTGGAATATAGACCCCCTGCAGCCTAGAATTACACAAAGTGCAAAATACTAGTAAAAATCATTGAACTACTGTTGTAAAATTGTAACTTGCACAAAAGACATCATCCTAAATGTTTGTAAGTGAAAAAAAAAAACCATTCTGCTTTTAAGGGATTTAATGAAAGAACATGGACTTAATTTGAGAAAAAAAGTCCAGCTTTAATATATATTCAATAATAATATCAATTTATAATTTTGAGCTATTCAATTAATCTAGAACACTGACTAATGAACAATAAGGTATAAAAAAGAACCGATGAAAAAAAACTGGACATCCATGTCCACGTTTCAAGACATTTCTGGTTTGGAAGACACAACATACAAAACTTACAAATGATCTTTACCTCTTTAGTGTCTTTAAACTTTGTCTGCTCCTGATCACCAAATCGCATTTTTGTCAGATTTGCTATAATCTCCTCCATTCTTCTCTGATCTAGAAGAGTTTGAACGCACAGAATTCAATCAAAGTCATTGCAAATGTACATGATTAGTTACATTATTGCTTCAGTGTTGGACGCAGATGAAAAAAAAAAGTATTTATAAGTTGATTTGTTATTACTTTATATCTTCTTTAAAATACAAAGTATTCAACAATAGATGATTTCTTCTCTAAAAAGTGGGTCAATGTTCAAAAAGTCAAACAATTCCTACCTTCTTCTCTCTGAGCATCCTGATTGTACCTCAAGGAGCGATTGCTATCCCACTTATTCCTCTGAAGGCTGACACTATAAAGAAATTAAATAATGACTTAAAATACAGTATTTAAAAGCAAAAAACATACTATCGAATATTGGCAATAGTGTTATAAAACAGAAACAGAACAACTTTTAAACACTCACGTGAAAGGTGTTGAATCCCGAGCAGGCACCTTTCATCAAACAAGACACCATGAATAAAAATAAATAAGAATAGTAAATGCATAAATGCAAAGCCTTCACCTTCTCTGCGGATTTCTCCTTGCGTTGAATACTTGGGGAGGATGCTTGTCTTTTCAAAGGTCTGCCAGGTTTTCTTGCTTTCTTTGCAGCTGTATACACAAAGCACCAGTTTATATTCAGTTAGAGACCTTAAAAAATTGTGTTGTTCCTTTTCTAAAAATCATATTGTAATTCACCTTGTTTTTTTGACGTGTCTTCCTCATCTCCGACCTCGTCCTCTGTGACCTCTGACCCTGTAGTGTACTCCTCATCTTCAGACAGCAGAGTCTGCTGCCGCTGTAAGAGAATGCAGGAACGCGTGAGATGATGGATGGTTTGTGATGGATTGGTACTGGTGTATTTAGTTCCATACTTCTTACCAGCTGAAGACTCCAGTTCTTTAATAATGAAAACTGCAACAGAAAGATATACGTGTGGTAAGCCATTTATGCTGTTAACAGTAAATATATACTTTTTAGATATATATCATTCACTTTCTAAGAAGCCTAATTGGAATTGTAGATATATCTAAATGTCTTCAAGACTAGTTAAAATACAGTTATCGCTCATCAATACAATTATTCCTATAATAAATATTCGTTTGGTTATTGTAAAAACGGCTCGCCATACTGTCAAAATGTATTTAATCAATCTTGGCTCCACAACATCTGGAACAGGACTAAACTGCTTAGATCATTCCCACCCCCAAAATGACAGCTTTGAACAAAAATTATAAAAAAAAAATCCAAAATGTTTGCATGAACTTATACTTAACATGTAAAATCCCATAATGTCAAAAAGTAATAATAGGTGACATTTAAAGTAATTATTTGGTGAGGGTTGCTAGTGTGTTTACTTGACTTGCACTACTAAACATGCTACTAAAGAACAACCTCAAAATATCAAATGTTTGTTCACTTGGAAAAACGAAAATCAGGAATGTGTCCGTGTTTATAATTGAGGTTTTCTAATCTATTAAATAAAATCATGCTGTAGCCCATACAGCTTATCATCAATCCTGAAAAGCGATAAACATGTGTCAGAATCTGCTAGAAACAGGAAATGGTGCTTGCATAGATCAACAGCAAGAGTTTGGACCAGGACCAGATCACAGGAGCACATCACACCAGTTCTGAACACCATGCACAGGCTGCCGTTCTGTTTTCACGTAGACTTTCATATCATGATGCTGACATTTAAAAAAAAACACACACAACTATTGTATTGCTTTA
Organism: Danionella dracula; assembly: GCA_900490495.1. Classification (NCBI taxonomy): domain Eukaryota; kingdom Metazoa; phylum Chordata; class Actinopteri; order Cypriniformes; family Danionidae; genus Danionella; species Danionella dracula. Next base: position 2,369,394 of record UELW01000223.1, read on the forward strand.
ACAGTTTATGACTTACTCTCTTAACTCTAAACTTTCTGTGGAAACATATTGCCACTTGAAAGTTCAGATACAAAAATGTAGAACAAATTAAAACTCAATTTTTAAAACATTTAAAATACCTTTTTACACAAATTCTTTATTATCTATTACGCATTTGCAAATCAGTACACATATTTGCAGATCGAGTCACGGATTTGCAAATATTATTGCTACAATAATGACCCCGCAATAAAGAAGTAAACAAAACCAACAACAAAGATATTTGTAGGATACTCATTTAAAAAAAAAACTTGTTGAAAAATATTGCTTATAAGAATGTTGTAATATTGTCGGAAATGTGAGTTGGTGGAAAAATATGTACTCTGAAATCTAAATCAATGAAGTGCACATACAGTGCATAAAACAAACATCCCAAACAAATATATCTATACTTACTGCTGTGGTTGCCTTTGGTCTTTGAGCAGTAAGCACCTCTGGCTCCAGCATGACATCACATCCTGGCAAACTTTCACTGCCTGTAGAAGGCTCCTCAGAGCTGTGGAAAAAAGTATTACAACAGTCAAAAAACAAAACCACAAATAATTCATTAGTAACCGTTTAATTATTTTCTAAAGGGAGCTCCTGGATTCTGACCTGCTGATGGCACACACAGCCTCTCTGTGAAGCAGCAGATCATTCAGGATTCTAGTCTGAGACGAGTTTACACTATACCCGCAGCAGTCACCACCATCTGCTACAATTACAATGTGGTCCCTTCGTTTACAGCCCTGCAACAAGACACAAACACATTGTGAGATGGGTTCGAACGTCACCCAGTACATTGTGGCATTGTCTAAAGCAGTAAAGCAAACCCTGGGGATGGAAGACGGATCAAACCGGAGGACTTTATGGTTGCAGCAGGGGTAAATACCAAACCCATGGCATCTATGATCAGAGCCGGTGCCAGGGTACACAATCACCTCTGGGTGGTACTTGCACTGCCCCAGATCTGTGCACAAGAATGCCTGCCACAGCCAACACAAATACACTAAACTCAAAGTTTGGAAGAACGGTTACAGTCTAGCTTGAAACATTTTTGAAAACAGGATATTAGTCATACGCTTCAAAGAAATATGTATATTGTCATGTTGTGGGGTTCACTCTGACTCTCTATAAACATATTCCTGTAGACGTTACAGACACATGGCAGTTTTTTTAAGCTTCTTAGTTCATTTCTCTTGGTTTAAATTGTTTTAAAACTTGGTATGATGTGCTGCCATGCTTCTCTTTGGAGTAGTGAAATTTATACAGAACATACAATGTCTTGCTGCCATTTGATTGGATGACAAACACCCAACTGAGGCTTTAATTGAAGTGAAACTCCTTAGAAGCTAAAAAATCCTGCCAGACATGTAACTCAAAGGGTTAAATTGTCATATTTTTTTGTTTAAATCCCCAGCTCACTCTGGTTTATGAAAATGTGCTCTTTATAGCACCTAACATTCAATTTTGAAAACTAGCTTTTTCTTCTTCTGAAAGATCAATCTAATAATAGTAGGAATCTGTTCAATGAGCTAAGTCCAGGTTCTCATGGGAGAAAGACCTGGGAAGAATTAACGTCAAAACATAGACAAGGAAATGGTGGATTTTAGTACCCTCGGCCTGCTTAGTAACTGCTAACGATCTAGTCCCTAACCTTGGTGTCATTTATGATATTGAGTTAACATTAAGTAACCAAATAGCGTGCATTTTATAACATATGTAAAGACTTATGAATGAAAGAAGATCTGCCGTATATCTCAGCTCCTAATGTTAATGTGCTTTTTTGGCATTTAACTCTTTACAAGTTATATGGTCAACTGTGTGTTTTATTGGATTGTATCTGTGTCTTTAACTTTTATAAACATTTATAAGCATTGTAGTTGTTTTATGTCTTTTACAGATGTTTTGTTTAGGGCCTGATTTGTACACCTATTGGATTATTGTATTTTTATTGTGAAAAAAAAAATCTAATAATGAAAATTTCAAATTTGTTTTGATGTTGACATCTATACAAGAAAAACCTTCACCATTACTCAGTAAGGGCTTTGTATAGTCTCTATTTTACAGTCAGCCATGAAAATTTCGACAGCTACACAAGACTGGTAGTCACATTTTTTAACCTGTTTGCAGCGTGAACAGTTCAGGAAGTTGATGGCACCCCAGATCCTCCAGTACACCAGATCCCATGACTTCAACTCTTCATAAAGTCCAGTCACAAACTCATGAACCTCCCAGACCTTGTCTCTACAGAAACACAACAATTGAATACACAGTCGGTCTTCATATGTTTGTGTGGAATCTAAGACTTAAATGCAAATGTAGTGTTTACGAGACTGAAAGACTTCTCGTATTACCTGGTGTGACAGAATACGATGTTTCCATGGTCATCAATGTTGATTTTCGTCGGAACACAAGGGATTTTTCTCTCGGTTTCTTTGGTTAAAAGTTTAAAGCAAAGTCCACATCTGAGGAACAAAAACATTACCCACTTTCCTCTTCCATTTCATTTCTAACCATCAATGTATTGCTACAGAATGCAGGAAAAATGTTAATATCTCACCTGAACAGAGTAGATGCATTACCAGGGGAGTCCTGATTCTGATATCCAGGATCAAATAACCTCTCGATTTTCTTCTGAAACAGTTTACTGGTGAACATTGAAAACAAAGCATGACTAACAATTCATATAAACACTTACAAATATATAAAAAAAAATAGCAAAACACATATCTTAACAGAACTGCAAAGTTGCTAAACCAAAATAAATATAATGATTGTTTTCCAACTGGAAGCCTGAGAGGAGTTTGTTTGTTCTGTCATGCTTGAATAGGTCTCTCCTCCAATAAAACATAATACAAGTGAACTGAAAACTTAATGTAACTGGTAATGTAACTGTTAATGTAACTGGGGGGTTGGTGGTTAATTCCTCACCAGGTCAATTCTGCCGTTGTGGCATTGGGCAAGTCACTTCACCCACGTTGCCCTGTATGGATGTGTGTGACTGGTGGACTGTGTTTGGTGGTGGTCAGGAGGCTAGTGGCCATAGGCGAAAAATGGCAGCCATGTTTTATCACACCAAAGTAGCTCATCACCACCAGTGTGTGAATGTGGAGTAAATGAATAATGCTCTTATAATTGCAAAGCGTCTTTGAGCTCTAGAAAATTGCTCTAAAATACCATTATTAATAAACTTATGTTAATGAGCCGGCACATTAGCTTTTGAGAGCTCTGATGGCCATCACATAGGTGTGTGGCTGTGAAGGCCCCGTCCACCTACCAGCACGTTTAATTTTGCAGGTAAAAGCTGAATTCAGCTGAACTTTTGTCTGAGCGCAATCCGAAATCTCACAATCTGTGTTCCCATTTAAATCAACAGAATTGCTGTTATAGTGTGACCAGGTGAGTTTAGTTCAGATTAGAGCTAAACAGGCAACACCTACAAAGTTTTGATACAACCTTGATGCAGTACACTTGATTCTGCTGATTAAGCTCTTCTTGGCTTGTTTGAAGATACTAGTGTGCTTCTTGAAACAGGGTTAGAACAAAAACCCTCCCGGAATTGACCCCTGGCATGAACCTGGGAACCTTACAGGATGTACCCCTCATTTTGTTAGTGATACACACCGCCAGATTTTTGTGAGCCAAACCCATAGACTATATATAACTCATAGGGAGGACATAGGCGTAACACAGATGTCTGATTGGTTCAAGGTTTAAATGTAATGCATTTTAAACAAAATAATAAAAAATTCACCCCCTCAGGTTGTTCATAAAGATAAAAACTAGCAATCTAAATAAAAAACAATACAGCATCAGGGGTGTGAACATATTTTTTTCAGCTCCAAAATTTTTACATGTGTGGAGTGAAGGAGAACCTGCTCACTTCTGACCCCACCCCCTGGCGGCTGGTCGAAGTATTACAGTTCTGTCACTTCCTATTGCTCAGGTGCAGGGAGAGCGGGTTACCCCTTGGCTGAAGGGTTTGAAGTAAAAAAGAAGGTAGCGTGTGACACTGCTGCTGCTAACGTTCCAGTCAGGCTTGGCTGTAAAATTAGAATATACTAACTAATAATATAACAGATATATGGTTATGTAAAAATATGATAAAGCGGTGTAACACAACATCTAAACCCAGTCTTTAGCATTTAAAATGTTTAATTATATAATATGTCAAAACAATTTTGTTTCATTCAGAATTTTGTGTAAATGTCAAATATTTACACAATCATAAACAAATATCCATCTTTTTGTTTGCCTCTGTGGCATTTTCTTTACCTGTTCTCACCTTTTGAATTTGTCTTTTTTGTCCTTGAGATCATCTGCTTCATTGTGGTTGAACAGGTCAGCGATGCGGCCAGCTAGAGTGTTATTGATGCAGTTCATATTGCATGGTGTTGCTATGATGGCACTCATATGTTTGTGACAATACTGGACACACTCCTCGACCTACATATCCACAGAACACATGCTGTAGCAAAACAACATCTAAAACAGCAGGAAAATTAAAGATATGCATGAATGAATTCTGATGGAATCAAGCAACATGCTTTCTGTAAACTGCTCAGGTAAGTTTGGCAACAACTGTAATAATCATGTGAGTTAAATACTGCAAAATCATATATTTTAAAGAATGCTTTGAGCAGTGCACAGAGTCATCTAGAAGCACAACATATACAATGAAACAGCTACCATGCTTTTTAACTAACACTCAAACAAAAGGGACCTTGGCTGAGAGAAACACCATCACCCCTCACTTACTAAAGTTTCCATCTTCAAGAACTCGGAGGAGATCAGGATTGAGATGACATTGCCGTGCTCTGCAACCAACCGACAACATCACAAACAGCGAAACGTCAAACTCACACCGTTTACAACCACATAACACACCAACTTACAAAAACCATTCAGCCCAGTCAGAAAACACAACAGCTCTGATGAATCTTGCTTACAGAAATCAATAAACACAACGATAACGGAACAACAGGAAGCGCTTCCATAGACAGTTACCCAGTTTTGGTTTCTCCACCTGTTTGCCGTGAATATCCTCACAGTTGTGGCTCTTGACATAGTTCATGAGCCAGTCGAAGATCTGGATGTCACAGTGAACAGAGATGTCCACCTCATCCCAGCGCTGTGGATCCACAGAGAGATACTCTTCAAAATAGCGCATCTCTTTCACTAGAAGGTTTCTCGGACACATAAAGTCCTGCTTCAGGTTTTTGGCCTCGTCACAAACATGGATTACCATGTTGGGGCTGTTTGAAGGAGCATTAACAAGATTTAAAGACAATATCAGAAGAAGATGAAAAGCTTGATGAGCATTAATCAGCCTCACCCTTTACTCTCTTCTGGTCTCTCAACCTTCTGTGTCGGATCTACAGACTCGCTCTCCACAGAGGCTCCTGTATGTTAGCACAGATATCGAAAATGTTCTGATTATTTGATCTCAATGTTTCAAGATATCTCAGATGAACAAACCCCTTAAAAGCTGTCTGAAATGTTTCTCCAAAATGTGCATTTTTCCTAATGTGTTATTTTTGATGCAAAAGAGGCACGGGAGCAAACTACAATTAGAGACAGGTGCCTTATCAAGTAAACTTTTCAGGCATTTATTGCATGTTTTAGTATTGTTCCCTCATCAAAAACATGCCTCAAGTCATAATCAGATTGTGTAATCCTATTTTCTTTTTCTGAGAGCTCAAAATGTCTGGAAGGCCATAGCCACACCCATTGGTCATAGCCCGTCCACTAACCAATCAAATTAACTGCTAATGCAGCTCATCTCAATGAAGAATGCATGCGCAGACTGACCCGGAAGTGTTAGAGTGGTAGAACCTCTTTGGACAAACAATGAAAAGAAACTGTGTTTTTGGATGCCCTTGGTGAAGTGTTTTTAGGCTTAACAAAAAGTTAATTCATCAGAAATGTGAGGATTTTCTGTGTGCCAACAAGAAAAACCCAGCAGGGGGCGTGACGAAAGCCTGTTATTCAGAGGAACAGAAGGTACATGGCGTGTTAAAGGAAAACCATTTGAGGTGATGCAAAGACAATGTTTATGATAGATACTGCCTTTTGAAGGTTATTTGGATGCAGTGATAGTCTAGAAAAGTAAAATAATTATTTTAAAAGAATAAAAAGGGTCATGATATCATGATATGGCGGCTTTAAAGGGTTTTTGGATTTATTCATCTATATATTAGTCAATGGGTGTCACTAAAATAGTTTACCAGAAATCAAACTTTTAAACATATTAATAATTGTATACATAATTTAAAAAAAATGAATATGTAAATTTAAATGATTAGAGGCCTAATCATAATCTATCAATTAACTTTTTTTTATTATCAAATCTCTATATTTATTCACCTGACATAGGGAGACAGTTGCTACGGTTGGTCTGTGGCGCCGCTGCATCAGTGGTCACATCCAGTAAATTGGATTTGATGTACGTGGACAACGTCTCTGGTGGAGATCTCCCTGCTCCTGTGAGAGCATTACACTGGTCATCAAGATGAGGGAAACTCCCAGTGGACTTCAGCTCCTCGAACCTCTGAGCACACTGCATAAGTAAAGAACAAGCTGAGAAAACAACTAGAACTTTTAATATTCCATATATTAACCATCAGGTTTGATGAATTTGAGTTTAATCGTGACTTAAAAGGACTAATTCATGACATTTATATTGGGTTTTTTTCTAGACATTCAAAGACTTTTGGATACTGGGAATTATTTGAATGTCAGACACCAGTAGGCAAATTTGGTCAGGATTACAGTCTCTTTTCACAGACACATCCTCTACTAAATTGTATGACCAAAGAGAGTTAGGACCTTCGTTTAACAGGTCGTTTAACTCCTTTACATCAGTGGTCCACAACCTTTTTAACTAACATGAGTATGTGTCTGAGATGAAACCAAACGAATCTGATAATTTTTCTAAATAAATATTGGTGTGTTTTTTAATAACTGGTTGTTCAAACTCAGATAATAAATATAATGTAAAAAAAAGTAACTATTTCTTGGTTGGTCCGGGGTCAATTAGTGCGTGTGTTTATTAAATATATTTTACTATAACCTTATGGTTACACAACAGGCAGACATTTTGGGTTGCTGGGATACAGGAAAACTGCTTTAAAAAGCAACTTGTTCTAAAACTAAAATCCCTGTTCTGGTTTATGAAAAAAAGTTATTGTTAATTAAGTTTATTAGTGTTTTTATTTTATTGGTATTTGAGTAATTAATGAATAAATAAGTCATAAAAAACAATGCCAGTCAATTTGCTACATTTGTTCATTCATGGTTTGTGGTTAAATCCAGCATGACCAGCTCTAACAGTATTTGACCTGTTTTAAGCTGCTTGTAAGCTTGTTTGAGATGGTGGAACATGTTCCAATACACAATTTGAACAAGTCTCCCTGTACTTTGCAATAACTCTGTTTTTTATATAACTGTGCGCCTCTTTCTTACCTCTTTAGGTGTGAAGCCGGGGACTAACTTGGCAACATTATCCCAGTTGATTGGCTGAGGCGATGCCCATAGTGAGCTCAAGACTATGTCCAGAACCAGCAGATTGTTGTCATATGGAAAGTTATTATTAACAGAACAGAGTCGATTCATGTCTGTGGAGAAAAAGTACTTATTATAAAATACTTTTATTCATTACATTAATTGCAGTCACAATGGCAATATTGCCATCTATCGGCTGTTGTTAATAAAGACAGCCTTCGATTTGAAATCTGATATCGTCAAAGCCAAAAAATTACACTAAAACCGTATGAGGGATAAAAAAAATATTTTTGATGTACTATTATGTTTATTTTAAGCTTTAAATCGGCGTTTCCCCCAAAATGGATATAATATCTCTCAGTCACCTCAAGAATAATGTTAAGTTGTCCTTTAAAATGCTAAGCTAGCACATATTTAACTCACCTCCTCCAGATGTGTCCGAGGTTTACAATCTTCAGTCATTCCAGCTGAGCAGCGCTGGAGGAGGAAATTAGCATCAAGAGATGCTGTGTGCCTCACTTTAATATCATCCGGGTAAACCGGGTAATATCACATACACACGACACATAAAGCAAATGATTAAAAGTAAAAAAATACATCCACTGCCTTAACCGGCATCACTACACCGTCCGTTTCTCATTGCTAAGATGCTATTAATGCGAGGTGTGCCATGATGATGCTGATGCTCTTGCTCGATGCTGTGTCCCCGGCTAAGCTCCTCCTCCCTCGGGTGTTTGCCTCCTCCGTATCTATCAGCGATTTGGTCGCGCTGACCCCTTCCTGGTCAGGAGACTTTATCTAAAACGACTGAAGTAACCGAAGGAGAAAGATTAGCTCTGCAACCTCAGCTCTGTGAGCTCCATTTCCGGTGCCGCAGTGCACCAGGTGCGCGCCGGCGTCCCTGTTGCTAAGCGACATCACTAACGTCTCAGTTAATTACATTTGTACCGCCAGCTAACAATCTAATTACATAAAGTACAGCGAACTCTGTAGCTAAAATATTCTAAAAGGTTATTAGACAGGCTAACGTTGGACGTTCAGTTTTAAACCTACTAAATAATATATTATGCCAAAACGGTGCTAGATAGAGATAAATATGTGCCTTTTATGTTTCGCAAAGCTTAAATTCTCAATAATATCCGTAAGCCATTGCACACTAATACCAACACCACAATTAACTTACTACTGTAGATAACAGAACATCCTCAAAAGCAAAATCTTATCAAACAAGTATTAAACAGACTGTTGTGTTTTATTAATCTTTTAATCTATTTATCTACAAATATATAATTTTAACATCATATACATGTAAATCTAAAACATACGCACCCTTAAAGATAATTTAAACTTAGATGTGACATGTTTTAACGAAACATTTTCTTCAACCTACATAATGACCCGTTGTTTTCACTTATGCAGGCAAACCGAAAAATACATGAACAAATTCTTGATTCAAATCAACTTAAAAAGTAATGTTAAATAACACTGCAGAAATCTTTTGTAAAACTCACATTGGAAAATGAAGAACAATTGCCCTGACTGAGTTACTTAAGAGCTTGTAAGATAATCAGATTACATCAAATCAGAGCACATCTAAACTAAATAATTTTCTCCCTCATTAATCTTTAAGATAAACTGACATCACAAGTAGTTTAATTGAATGAGTAAAGCTATAACAAGCTCTGACATTTGAAGCAGTCTAGCAAAAAGTGGGGAATTATGCAATATAAATAATATAGTAAAGAATAACAGCAGTTCAACTCCCTTATTCGGACTAACGTTATTATTGACACACTCCAAAGTTGAACACAATTTCTCACTTTTAGCAATCATTCATAAGTCCATTTTATCTGACTGTATTACCACAGCATCACTGTGGATGTGAGAGGCGGGCTGCAACTCCAGACCAAGGTCTTGTGTTTCCCCATAAACAGACTCTAGCAGCTGGTCTCGATCTGACAGGTTTGTGCCAGCCATACCAGAGTGAGGAAAAGAAGCTGTAGCAAGGGCAGTCTGAGGTGCTGGAAGGTTCTGTACAGGCTGCTGTACCTGTGCCAACCTTTCTAACTCTGCATGCTTTCTGCCTCTCCTTCGGCCCAACACTTTCACATAGTTGGCTGGGACGAGGCCGGTGGTCTGGCCATCAACACTGGCTAACAGCCAGCCACGAACCCTGGGCTGTTGTTCTGCAAAAAAGAAATCAAGTCTTGAAATCACCTCATAGAAAATTGCTAAATGTAAAAATTGTTTGTGCCAAATCACATAACCTCAACATTTCAGACATTTCCTGCAGGTTTTAGTATTCCCTCATCAAAAGCATGCCTCAAGTCATGTTCTGATTGGTTCATTAACGTTTGTGTAATCCTTTTTTCTTTTTCATGGAGCTCAAAATGTCTGGAAGGCCATAGTCACAATATTTGGCCATAGCACCTCACAGTAACCAATCAGATGAATTCATCATTTGAGGAACACTCAGTCAAAGTTTTAAATATAAAAAGTTTGTATATCAAGTTATTGTTTCTATTAAGACAGAGTTGATTCAGAGTTACTAAAACAAGTTCTTTTGAAAGCCAATATTTTAGCCCAGTGGTTCTCAAACTTTTTCCACTATGTACAACTTCAGAAAAAAATGTTGCCCTCCGAGTACCACCTTAATGAACAACATTTAAATACACAGTAGAGTGTGATATAAAACACAACAGTATAGCCACAGCGTATAGGCCCTCCTGTTCAGCTAGTTAAAAAAGGGCAATATTAGTGATAATAGAAATATTTATTGATTTTAGCAGCCTGAGCATTAAGAATGTAATGATTACAATTTGTAAAACCTAAGTTGTAAAATTTGTAAAAGCTAAATTTTTTCTTGATCATAGATCGACCCAGTACAAGCCAGCCATGTGCCTGCACTCTTTGTTCAAGTAGGTAACCGGTTCTAATGCTAACGGTAGTAACCAGTACCGAATTAATTTCGAATCCTCATTTCGGTGCTGTGTTTTGTCCCCCTGGTGTTCACTGTAACCAGCAGCACCATACTTACACTGAAAGAAACACTATCAGATGAGGTCAACATGTCAAAGCAAAACTTTCTATAGTGTGGCTATATTTTACAAGAAAGGATGCAGAAACGTCCTCGCCTGAATGAGGCAAGTAAGAGAACACTTAAAAATTTAATGAAGCCTTTGTCGACGCATGGAATAAAGCCCTTCGTGTTCTACCCTGCCTATGCCAAACCCGAATGATGGAGCTCCAAGCCCAGCAGGTTTGGAGGAGATGGTGGACGTCGTAAATGATGGTACTTTAAGTCAGCTGAATCACTTTACTACTGACGGCGAATCTTGCTAAGTCACTGAGTTGGCGAATTCCTCAACTTCTCAGCTAAAGTGTATGTTAATTATTTTCAAGTAGCAAAGCTTGTGTGAAAATGTGTTTAACAGGATGACTGCCAATGTCAAAGTTGTCTGTAAAATATTTGTGTTTTACCCTAAACACGCTGCTGTAAATGTGTTGTAATAAGCGATTTCTGGTTATATGCCTATTGTTTGAAGGAAGCGATCCAGTTTAGCCCATTACAAAGCTTTCAAATCAGTAATGTTGTCAGTAATGTTAGAAGAGTTGATTAGCATCTGAAAACATCCTCAACTCCTTCTGAGTCGTCTGCTGGAAAACAATCATTGAGGATTGAAAGTGCATTTTGTCAGCAAAAGAAAATATGGTCATCTTTCTTAACAAGAAAATTCAGTTCAAAGACAACATAAATGTGAATTTAATAAGTTCTGCTATCAATGTGTTGATTGCTGATCATTTTTGTCTGTTCTTGTATAATACAGTGTGAACAGGTAACATTTTCATAAAAACATCTGTGTGTGATTAAAAAAAATATTTGTGAGCCATTTAGAGACCAGAAATGTTTTGAAAGTATTTCATTGGTACCAGTATTGAATGAAACACTTTCCATATCCAACTCTATTTTTCTCATGTTCTTTTTACCTTTAGGTGCAAGATTAAGCATTTCTCCTGCCTGTAGTGATATCTCTTCCTCAGATGCTGCTGTGAAATCATACTCTGCTCGTGCAACCACATGGTCGTCTTCCCCACTTGCCCAGTTAGTGGCTGTAAAACAGATGACAGAAAGGAATTGTTTGTTCATTTAATATTTACTTCAATATACATTACAGTTAGTGTCTGAAAATAGTGATAACAAACAGTAAAACGTTAAATTCACTCACTATTTTCCTCAGGACCCTCAGCTGACCTCAGCAGTCTCCAGATCAAATATGGTCCTCCAAGTACGACAGCAAAAAATAAAAAGATGGGCCAGGATTTCACAGAATTCGCACCAGCTTCATCAATGCCTGCTCCTCTAGTTCCTGAACCAGACACCACAGACGTGACTGCACTCTCCGCCCATAAATCATCCACCTCTGAATCTTGGCGCAGTCCTAGTAGCCTCTGTAGCCGGATATAAAGATATCGAAGAGTCCTGACAAGTGCAAATGCGGACAGCACTTTAGTAAAATGTATGCGTAAGCGAGAGAAGTGATTGGCCACATCCAGAACAGCACGGAAGCTGTTGTAGACTGCAGAGAAAGTAGCATCCATCATCATGCTGACTGAAGAAAAGGCATGGACAATGCTCTCAATTGACTGAAATGCTCCTCGGCTGCTCTCCTCAGCCTGCTGGACAAATCGACTTGGTGGGATGTCATCCGTTAGGTTATAACGATTATAACCAAGACCACCTCCACCTCCATAGCCACTGTAGCTGTAGGGACTGTAGCCACCATAGATGGAGCTCCCATATGGGCTGTAGGTGGAGGAGAACGAGCTGTATGGGGGACGGTATGATTGTTGGACAGGTCTTGGAGGGATTGGTGGTGTTACGCGTGTTAGAACTGGAGGACCAGGGGCTGAAGGGCCAATGTGTGATGTGGAACTAAAATCAGCAGAGCTAAAAAAAAAAAAATTATAAATAAATAAATAAATAAAAGAGAGAGAGAGAGAGAGAGAGAGAGAGAGAGAGAGAGAGAGAGAGAGAGAGAGAGAGAGAGAGAGAGAGAGACAAAACAACAGGAGCTTGTTTAAAATACAAGAATGCAAATATAGGGATGAAAGCAATTATACATTGTATGCCACTTAAAGTTAAACACTCTTGAATATAAAATAATGTTTGTCTTTCGGTTCATTTAGCTTCAAATAATGTTAAAGTTGATTTTATTTTTTTAAGTAATCCATTTTACCAGCTCCCCAAAAAGTAAAATATTTGTTGAGCTAGAAAGGTAACGGAGCTGCAATGATGAGTAAAAATGAACTTTGACACTCACAGAAAGACTTAGCCAAACAGTATGTTTACGTAACTTATTTATATGCGACAAACGCCTCCAACAAAATTAGCAGAAGCAAAGTAGTTAAAATGACTATAATCACAGAAACTAATTCTGCAAAATCGCATGAATTCCAAAGTTAAATACCATAAAGTTTGAGTTTTTAGGTCGCGTTAGCTAACGCTACCTGTTAGGCTAACGTCCCACAGTGAATCACTAGCCATACTTAAACATAGACGAACAAACCGATAGGTTAGCGGTGCTGTTATGGTTCCGGGGATGCGTCTCTCCCATGGTTTTGGTGGAGGCTGAGCCATTATTTAATATTTTTAACAAAAGTCGAGCTCAATTGTCGTGCTGCGTTGAGCAACAACTGTCAAGTACAGAACTACACCATTCAACAGACAAAAGCAATCGATCGATCACGTCATTTGTACCTCATGCAAACTTGCAAAAAGAGGCTAAAGCAATCGACCTCCGAGAGGAATTAAAAAAGAAAAACATTGGTTTATACAGAGACACGAAAATGAGAATAAAAGATTGTCCATACACTTGTAAAGTTGTGAACGTATATTTAAAGGAAATAAAGGACAATTCATATTTTATTTAGATGTTTAATCGCTCTTTGTTTATATATATTTCTGCAGTAACGTGGCTGTCCACTAGTCAGAGCCAGAGTAGCGTTCATCTGGATGGGAATCGGTTCACTCATGGAGTGAGTGGAATCTAATTTTTATAAGGAGCGTCCTCTCTCTGATCAGCTCTCTTAAACCAGTGAAACTTGATTTTTATAGGCCAAAAAGGATTTGTGAGAGAGCATTGTGGTTGTGCCAGTGTTCTTTTAGTTTTGATATAATTTTATTTTAGAACGTCACGGTGGCGCAGTGGGTAGCACGGTCGTCTCACAGCAAGAAGGTCACTGGTTGCTCCACTGGTGTGGAGTTTGCATGTTCTCCCCGTGATCGCGTGGGTTTTCTCCGGGTGCTCCGGTTTCCCCACAAGTCCAAAGACATGTGATATAAGTGAATTGAGTAAGAACGTGTTATAGTGTTAAAGTGTGAATGTGTGTGTGAATGTTTCCCAGCGATGGGTTGCGGCTGGAAGGGCATCCGCTGCGTAAAACATATGCCAGAGAGTTGGCGGTTCATTCCGCTGTGGCGACCCCGAAAGGGAAGAAAGCCGACATGAAGATGAATGAATGAATAATTTTATTTTAATTATTATTATATTTTTGTGATCTCTTTAAAGCTCAGTAAAATTGAAATTGTTCACAGCTCAAGAAACTGTAAAACAATGGGTAGTAATGGAATGTGTATTTTTGAAAGAAAATATTGTTTGAATGCATGCCATTCTATGTTTAAAAAGGTAACATTTTAAGAAAAGAAGTTATAATTTAAGGAGATCTGTCTTATTTTCTCTTGCAAATTTAACATTGCAATTTAATACAAAAAGTAGTAATTTCAGTGTTTTTTGTAATAGGTTGGTTATCAGAAGTTACCTATAGTTCCTGATGATCTGCTCTAGTGTGAAGCAGAAGTTTTACCAGTTCATCTTTGTTCATGATGAGTGTTTAGAGATTATTTAAGGTTTATTTTCTTGGCCGTGCTTGAGTTCTCATCAGAACTGTAACATAAGAATGTTCTACATAGTAATGCTCTATAGATTTACATTAATGATTTTTTATGAGCGACATAAACTTGTATTTTGCAAAAATAAGAGTTTTTCTGAGTCAGTGGGTTCATCCCGAATAGGACATTGAGCGCAAATATTACAAAATGGTCTGTTTAGCTTAAACACGATTAAACACTGTTACGATTAAATTTAATGTATGGAGCAGTCATCTCCACTGCTATGAGATCAGTAACCTACAACTGAACAAAAGTGTTCTACATACATCGATCTGGTCTGCGTGGAAGTAATAAAAGTGAAAATCCCAGAATTAAAAATGTTTAAAAAGGGCTTGAATGGGATTTTGATGTGCTGTTCAAAAAGAGCCTATTATATGAATAGCATTAATTTAACTTCCAGAGTCAATATCAAATGTCAGACTTGAAAGGAACATTGAAGGAACTCTGCAGTTTGCTGTTGCAACTTGTTTTGATCATTCTATTAGGTTCAGTAGTTTGAGAGTGCAACTGGTCTAATCTGATTCTATAATCTAGTCTAAGATAGGATCTCGAGCGTGGTTATCAGAATGACTACAATGACGCGTTTCATGTTGTGCGCATGCGCACAATAACACGGCAGTAGCATCTCAAGGGTAGGGGAAACCGACGGGACACCGGTTTAGATGGGGATTAATCGTTTCAATCAAGCTAATGGCTTCTGGCTTAGTTTGCGTTGCAGTGCAGGGGCCTATTGATCTTGACATTAAGAGGAAGCTCTCTGGCTCAGCTTTTGGGTTTTCAAATTTAATTTATCTATTTAGTTTTAAAAGCCTTTTTTTTGGCAATGTACAATCTTAATGTTTAACCAAGAAGTAGTTATTTGAGGTTCATTTAGCCCATTGAAAGGCTTGAGACAGAATCTTTGCAGAAGTTACAGCGTTCAGTCAATCTCAACTTTTTTTAGACTTTAGCTTTTACATAACACCTTAAATTGGAACTTTCAAAAAGAAAATCATCTTGAAATATTATTCAGCACAGAAAACACATAACAATGAAGCTTTAAAATGTATTTTACAAAACAACTGCATTATACAAAAAAAATTCTAAGCAAGAGAAAGGTTTTGAATGAAAAAAAAAAAAAAAAAAACACAGGAAAAACAAAACTATTCACTTGCAACAACTGCCGAAAACCACTGAATCAAAGACAATTCCACAGTCCTTGAGTATTTGGAAGTTTCATTTTATCCAGGAAGGTATTATTATTATTTATTATATGAAGGTAAGTGCCCATCACAACCAAATAATTGGGTTGTAAATAAAATATTTTTCTTAAGCCAATATTACAAAAATGTTTTGTTCTTATACTTAATATATTTATTTTTCCATCTATGGAAAGAATTTTTTTAAAAATTAAAATAAAATAAATAAGACTAATAACCAGCATAAAAACCATGTCTAATAGGAGAGCTTGATTGGGATTTTACAACTGTCAAAGTTGCATTAAAGGATCATTTGAATCAAATTAAATTGGGGACATGATACCACAACATGGTGTCAGATTTAGGCCAATTCTGACTCAATCTGATTTTGAAAGTGATGTTTGATGTATCAAAACAAATCGCATTTAAACCACCTTATTGATAAGAGTTGCCTACTAAATCTTTATTTAGATCATGTAGCCAGAAAAAAAAATTATATTAAATCTTGTTAACTTGTCTAATAATTATATATGGTTCAAAGTATGTGAATGAACTGTTAATTTGAGCGTCGGTATCAAAGCTTCTGTCCCAACCCGGGGAATGCCGTGATGACGCAGAACTTCAACGCGATGACGTAAGTTTACGTACCACCAATCAGCGCCCGTTTCCGAAGCCTAGGAAAGGAGCAGATGATATGGCAGCTTTGTGAGCGACCAGGTGGAACTCGCTTTGTTCAATCAGGCTGACAGCGGAACATGGACACATTTTAACCCGCACTCCGCAGCGGGGGAAACGAAAATGATATACTTGATACTAATATCTGCCTTCTCCGGGGCTATCGTCACGCTCCTCCTGCAGCTGCTTCTGTTGTACCGGAGGAGCCCCGAGCCTGTGGCCAGAACTGTGCAGTATGTCAAAGTACTTCCTGATCCCGCACTGAAGGATTACTTCAGCAACCAGCACGCCGAACCAACACCGCAGCAACCAGACATCACATCACCCGCCAAACACCCGGAGGCCGCTTCCCTCAAGCAGCAAGAGCCCACCGGACCCAGCGGCAGCCCCAAACAGCAGCCGTCCTCGCCACCGCCTTCCCTGGGCGACCCTCATCACTCCAAAGCCGAGACATGCGACTTCCTCAACGCCATAATCCTGTTCCTCTTCCGCGAGCTTCGAGATACTCCGGTCGTGAGACACTGGATCACCAAAAAGATCAAGGTAGAGTTTGAGGAGCTCCTCCAGACCAAGACAGCCGGGCGCCTCCTGGAGGGGCTCAGTCTGAGGGACATCTCTCTGGGCAACTCGGTCCCCATCTTCAAAAGCGCCAGGCTCATGAAGCCCGTCGCCGTCAACGAGGACAACATGCCCGAGGAGCTCAACTTCGAGGTAGATTTGGAATATAATGGCGGCTTTCATCTGGCAATTGATGTGGATTTGATGTTCGGCAAATCGGCTTATCTGTTCGTCAAGATGACCCGGGTGATGGGGCGCCTGAAGCTCCAGTTCACCCGCATGCCTTTCACGCACTGGTCATTCTCCTTCCTGGAGGACCCGCTCATAGACTTTGAGGTGAAGTCTCAGTTTGAGGGTCGTCCTCTTTCTCAGCTCACCTCCATCATAGTGAACCAGCTCAAGAGGGTGATCAAGAAGAAGCACACCTTACCAAACTACAAAATAAGGTAATACTTTGCTTCATCACTTCTACTTTTGTCACTTGACTTGTTAAGTGAATTTTGATGATTGATATAAGTTTTTATAATCAGAAAATTAGGCTTTCCCTGGGATACTTGAGACCTCAGTGTTGAAATATCAAAACAATTATTGAAAGTTTCACTGACCAGCATTTACAAGTTACTTATTCAGAGAAAATTAAGGTATTGCAAAATGAATTGAGTAAAATAATTACTTGTAATTGTATGGCTTTTTAAAAATACTTTATATTGAAGGTTTGACCTCTCTAGACTATCACTGCACCCTTAATAACTTTCAAAAGTCAGTATTTATCTTATACAAGGTCTAAATCATCTTGAAAGTTCTTCAAATTAAACTCTGTACTTTCTTTCCCTCCCACTGTTGTGTCCACCACACCTGGGTTGTGCTTATTACCACACAGTAAATCCCCCCATTTCCAACTAATACATTCATCTTATGATAAACCAAAATACTGTGTGCCTGAAAAATAAAAAAAACACACTTTCTTTTCATTGTTGGTCCGACACTTTGTCAGTCCATCATTGAGAAGAGCTGCATTAGCGGTTCATCTGATTGGTTAGTGGGCAGTGCTATGCTATGGCCATCAAGCCATTTTAAACTCCTCGAAAAATAAAATAGGATTACATGAACATGTGTGAACCAATCTGAATAATACTCAAGGGGTGTTTTCAATAGGCAAGAAATGTATCAAAAGTAATGTTTACATAATGTCTCCTTTAACTACTATTAATATACTCGAGCGATCCAACAGCACCAGGAATCCAAAACAGTCAACCACTATGTTCCTTTTAAAATGACTTAAATCTGTGCTGTTCATTTCAATTAGTAACACTTTTAGATTTTATTAAAATCTACTTGAAATTCAGTATTTTAGTTGCATCCATCCATCCTATTGTCTACCTTCACACCATATTGTTTTTTATGAATTAAACAACCTCCGTCTATTGAGTCTTGACCCTCCCTGTACATTACATCTTGGAGTTCAGGACTGTGAATGACATCCAATATTTGGATATTATGTGGCTTCCACATGCCTCTTGATTACTGGATTTTGCATGCGTTGAGCAACTACAATCAGTTCTCCTTCCAAGCTCCTCAAGAGAGGCACTTAATGTCCAGTGTGAAGTATCCACTGTAAGCGAGGGTTTGTGAAGCATGTCATCTGCTGGTATTTGGTCGTTGTCTTTTTAACAGCTTTACAGTCCACTCAGCTGTATACTAGGACATTTTAGAGCTCCTTGTCCTTCCAGCTTTTTCATGATGATGAATTTTATTTTCAGTAGGATTTGGCATCATTCCACAAAGTCAAAACAGACTTAGTCATTGCCCGACTTACTTGATATTCTTTGAAAATCTATTGGGTATTGTTAAGAAGATGAGTGTTCCCGAAATTCAGATGACCTGAAGCCACTATCAAAGCAGTTGGGCTACCATAACACTCTTTCAACGACAAGGAGTTGTTTCCTTGTCATGCTGCCTTGATCCTGTAAATGGTGCAAAAGGAGAACCATCAAAGTACTTGTGACCAATAATACAGAAGTGAATTATATTAATAAATTAAAATTAAAATTATATAATTAAATGTCACTCCGGTTTCCCCACAAGTCCAAAGACATGTGATATAAGTGAATTGAGTAAGAACGATTGCCCATAGTGTTAAAGAGTGAATGTGTGTGTGAATGTTTCCCAGCGATGGGTTGCGGCTGGAAGGGCATCTGCTGCGTAAAACATGTGCCAGAGAGTTGGCGGTTCATTCCGCTGTTGCGACCCCTGAAAGGGAAGAAAGCCGACATGAAGATGAATGAATGAATAATTAAATGTCCCCCTAAACCAGGGGTCGGCAACCCAAAATGTTGAAAGAGCCATATTGGACCAAAAAAACAAATAGGTCCGGAGCCGCAAAAAATTAAAAACCTTGTATAAGCCTTATAATGAAGGCAACACATGCTTTATGTATCTATATTAGCCTACTATAAAAATGACTAAGTTTACTACGAATACATAATGAGCCTTCATGATTAAATGTTTATTTTCCCTGCAGTGAATCCGGTAGAGAACGACGCACCACGTGACTACTCTCTTGTACGATTACAATATTAATGAATTATGTTTCATTGCTTTGATGAAATTAGAGAAATGCAATAAAGAAATTGAATTTTTGATGTCATTTTTATTTTGAGAATTCACAAAAACAACATCAAAATGGAACGTGCACAACGTGCCCCTAACTGGGCAACAAGCAATGCGAAAAAACGCAGCATACATTTATAAAAATAAAACAGCAGCCTTTTGGAAAGAAGTATGTAAAATCACAGCCACTTTGTTACTAAACACGTGCATGCCTTCCCTGGAAATGTCTTTCCACGTTACTCATGTTATTAGACAACTTCCCAACACAGAGCAAACATTCAGGTGATCCTTCCGCATCGGCAATGAATGCAAATTATTTAGTCCAAGAACCGTTGAATCTTCTGTTCTCCTCAGTTATTTTTCTCTTTTTCTCTTTGGGATCCATGACCCACCACACAGCCGCTGGTTTGTTTACAGCAGCCACCTACCTGGCATCCCGCCCCCGCTGATAGAAACAGCATTGGAAAACGTTAAGAATGTTTGTCCTCCTATAGAAACCATATTAAACAAACATATTTACCTTTTTCCTTTTATTTTTTCATTTTTGAAAAAGCTCCAGGGAGCCACTAGGGCAGCGCTAAAGAGCCACATGCGGCTCCAGAGCCACGGGTTGCCGACCCCTGCCCTAAACCAAATGAGTAAAATGTGTGGTTAGTTTGTACTTTACAAAATTGTGGTAATTAGTTGCCAAGTGCAACTCTTCCAAACATTAAAAACAAAAACCCTGCTAAAGAGTGCAGACGAAGAGTTTTCCCAGTTATGTTGGGGATTGCTGATAACTGAACATTGTTGTGAAACACGAAGAAGCAGAAGTGGTGCAGCATGAGGATAAGATCAAGAGGTTTGCCTTGGTCATGTGAGATTTTCATTCATTTCTGTTTGCTTGAAACTATGGCAGATATCTCTCTATCATGCTAAATGTACTATTGCTCCATGGTGCTTAAGTAAGAAAAAAACTGTATAGTTAGTTATACTTTACTTTTAGCTTCTAAAAGTAAAAGGTCTGTGACTGACTGAGCCATTCAAGCAGGCCGTGGGATTGATTGCTCGCAGTATTCATCCACCTACACTTCACTGCTCTCTATTACTCAGCATTAGTTGGCAGAGCTCAAACGTTTGGTTGCCAATAATCATTGAGTTGTCTCAGCAAGTGTGTGTGGTTTCATTGGCTTCGTCAGCTGTCGTAGGTACTTTGGGTTAACTACTGTCCTTATAAATCAGCATGCAAACGCAAAGTGCTCTTATGTTTGCTCATCTTTCAAATTGGTTGACGTGGTTCATTACTGTGTATATCACAGACGCACACAGATATACCACGGAGAGTTACGGCTGTAGCTTCATCAGTTTTGATAGTATTTGAACTTTGACCCCTTTCAGTAGAGTTTTTCTAAGCCAATTAAATCACTGTGCTTTCTGATGAACTATTGATCATTGGTTTTCAATTCAATAGCATGATTAGTACTGAGCGTTTTTGGCTTACTCAGAAGCACTGTCTTTATCTTGTGTAAAATTTTTCCTTTTCACACGGAAGTCTTTTAAAAGCCGGCTTTTTCTATGTAGTTTGGAAAACACAGCACAGAGGCTCTAGTTCAGAGCCTGGTTGAAACTGGCTGGGAATACTGATTTGTAGATGTGTTGTTGGCTTCTCCAGAAGTGGTTATGGCTGTTTTTTTTTTGTAATGCGACAAAAAAATTTTTTGCGAATTACTGGCTTGCTTTCATTTGTTCTAATACTATGTGGACTCTCGATAAGATGTATTTCTGGGAATGAAAGAAACAATAAATATCTAAAAGGAAAACCTAAATTTTAAATGAAAGTCAAAACTTTCAAGCTGTTTAGAAAGAAAAGAGTGTACAAATGATAAAAATCCGTCCAAGGGTTTTATTTGATACACAACAAATGCTTTATAATGCTGAGAACAAGCCTCAGTGTGAAAATCACAGCGTGAGGCCCTGCCATTAATGACCATAAACTCCACCCCTCTGTGTCCGGGTTTTATAAACAATAGACCTCCATTTTTCTTGTGGATAGCCGTGGCTTTGAAAGTCTGTAATTTTTTGAGATATAAAGAGGTGCACAACTCTGCTCATTTACTCCCATCAAAGGAACCTTTAAGGACTCAACTTTTATTCATGGAGGAAATGCATCGGCAGGTCTACCAAAACGCATGTTTGTTTGCTTAAGCCATTTTACTCCAGACTGTTTTTGAATGAGGTTTATTACAAAGCAGTATTTGCAATGAAGTTGTGAATGTAAATTGCATCTATACTAACTCTATGTGAACCAACTCCCCATATCTCACAATAGTGATCCTAAAAATGTTGTAGAATGTTTTGACGGCAAAACTTTTCAAAGTCTTACGTGAGATCATTTGAGGATTCTGCTGCCCTGCTTACCGCGTGAAGAAAAGTGTATATTGTATATTTTTATAATAATAATGCCTTCAATTTATAGAGGGTTTTTCCATACGATCAAAGATGCTTTACAATGTTCAGAGCATTATTCCTTCACTCTACTAGCTGGTGATAAGCTACCTTAGTAGCCCTCAGCTGCCCTGAGGCAGTCTGACCTGACGTGATTGACATTCTACGCCTACAGCCTGATGACCACCACCAAACACACCCCATCAGTCACACACATCCATATGGGGCAATGCAGGTGAAGTGGCTTGCTGAATGGACCTGCTGTGGATCGAACCGCCAACCTTCCGGTTACAAGAACTGTACCGCTGTGCCACCTTTCTGTCCCAAAACAAACTCTTACTTTGTATTGTTGTTGTATCATTTGGTACAGCACCAAAAACAGCCTGTGGTTTTGTTCGTTGAGGTAAAATTGTGTTGTTTTACAAAACCATTCAGAAATATAAACTTGGATTGCTACAGAACATGCATATATACACCCTAAAGAACCAAACTTGGACTGCTTTCAAATAGTGAATATTTCCCAAATTGGACAAACAAGAAAAATTATCTCTCTTGCTCTAGGTGTAGCAGGGTGACATTGATGCAGTGCCTGCGTTTAAGTACAGCCAAGGACGCTTGGTGCAGAATTAAAGAGTTTTAGTCATCAAAAAACCATGTACACTCACACTGGCACAGCCCCTAGCAAACCCTCAGAGGCTAAGCGCTTTACATTTGCCAAGGGAAAGAAACGTCTTATTGATTCAAGACATGAAAGTACTAAATATTGGTATTGACACAAAGGTTGATCCACGAAAGAGATATTTAAAGAGGGGATTATACCATAGAAAATTCATGCAGTGGTCATGTTTTACAGCCTCAGAGTTTGAGCAAGTTTACTTTAGGGTTGAGATGAAAAGTACTTATTGTTTAGTTTGTCATGTGGGAGGTGATGACACTCTCTTCTGAACAAGTGTGAGTGGGAAACTTGTTTAAAGAGTACATAGGATGCCCTGGGACAAAACAAGAGGGCAGCAGTTGATGCATTTCATGTGACTGTGTCTGTGTGGGATGAAAATATCACAGATGGAGGAAATTTGAGAACAGAATTGTGTTTGCGTGTTTTAACTAAGTTGCTGAAGAGTTGGATGAGCATGGCTTTATTTTGAAATGCTTGTTTCTATTTTTAAAGGCCCTTACACATCTATGGGTCTTTAATTTTAAGTACAAGAGCGCTCACGTGACCTTACACACCAGAAAAAATGCAGTACATCGATATGCAATTTTTTAAGAAATGGATCGCCATCGAGTCCTTTTTTTTAAATGCAATGTTTCAATCTGCTGTGATTGGTTCCCTTCTTGAAGAGACTGTAATTGCATGACTTGCCACTTGATGTCGCTAACGAGACACAATGCTCATTTGAGATGAAAAGTGAGAAAAATACAAGATGTGCACTACGTCCATGTTTAAGTGATCGATTGCTCACAGACAAAATAACCTCTGAAACACACAGCTCACCTTTCTTGGTTTGTACGTTTTCAGGTTTCATTAAATGATGATTTACTTTTACAGTAAATGAGTGCTTTAAAAGCAACACAAAAGTGGTGTCTGCTGGCTTGTATGGTGACACTAAAGGGTCATAAAGTCTCCTGTTCATATTGGAGATTTGAAATAAAGATCTAAATACGTGCAAAGCCTAAATTTCTCAAACGCACAGCTCACCTTTCACATTTAGTATTTTCGTGATCCATTAACTGATGAATATCTAGACCTGTTTTAACTGTGTGAGGACAGTGAAGAGAATTTTCTCTACAAGTGAACTTGTGCAGTTTTTGTTATTTAGGAATTCTTAATATTAAAAATGAGGAAATCTTAATAGTAAAAAAAAACCTAAAAAAGTGTTTTTGTGTTTCCATTCATTTCTCCATCCTCTTGTGCTCCATCCAGCACTGAGGAGAGAAGCTCCCATCCTGAAGCTTCAGATAAAAAAGCACACATCACAGAAAATTAAGAAAATAACTAGAAATGGGAGCTGGGGAGCTTGAACTGCTGCTATAAATTGTTTGTTTGCCAGAAAACTAATAGTTTGGGGTTATATTTACAGAACTTACATCACGTCAAAAGTTAGGTGTTGATGTGCCACCGTGTTGCCCGGGTTGACTTGCAGTTCACCTGAGAACCCTCTAGTGTTCAGGAAAGGGTCTGTGAATGTTTTTGGAGAGAATTCATGCAGGCAGCTGATTGATGCAGCCGCTGCAAAGGTGTGTATGGTCCTTAATTCTTCCCAACAGTGTCTTATCTGGGTGAGGTCAGTTTTCTGCTCAGGCCAGTCAAGTTCACACCAGAATGTCTTCCATATCATTATTTTCCTTGTTTTGTACACCGGTGGACAGTACTATTGAAATGGTAGAGCCCATCTCCAAGTGGTTCCCACAAAGTCAGGATCATGGGATTGTCTAAATATGCTGAATAATAGTTTTTTCAGCTCTTGAAAAACAACCCACACCATAATACCCTCTCCACTAACTCTACGCTTGGCACAGTGCAGTCAGACAAGTATCTCTCTTCTGGCAAAGCCCAACCCCCAGACTCATCCTTCAATCTGTAGAATGTTGGTGACCATTTCGCTGTGTCTCAGCATTGGCCGACCTCGATCCACCAGTTTACATGGTATGGTTGATGTCATAAATAAAACATTTTCATTTTCTTATAATACAGCTGACAGTTGAATGTGCAATATTTAGGAGAGGTAGTTTGATGACTGAATTTATTGCAAAGGTAGCATCCTATCACAGTTCACACTGGAATTCGTTGACCTCCTGAAAGTATTCATTCACAAATAGCTGTACAAACAGTTGGCATGCCTTGCGCCTTGATTTTATTCTCCTGCGGCCATGGAAGTGATTAGAGAACCTGATTGGATGGATGGATGACTGACTGAATGCTTGTCACAATATAGTGTATCTATGCAGAGTTTGCGCATGTTTTTAAGTCTTTTTAATTTCACTTGTGCAGAAAATGTGTAAGTGACACTAGGTTAACCGAGGCTGACTCTTCTGCTGACTGCTTTCCTGTTTGTATGCTTAACGAAAACTGGAGTGAAGGTTTACAACAGTTTGAGGAAGTCAAGGTGTTAAAACCATTCGTTTTCATGATGTCGTAATGGGATAGTTGCTTTTTTCCCAATAGTGCAATGGATTTATATGAAACAATTGTCTGATTGTCTCAGTCTCACATTGTGTGTGGGCAATAAACATATATGTTTAAGTTGAGGTGGAGTAAACGATTTAGCATGAGCTCTCTTGAAGTGTTTAAATAACCCTCTAAAGACATTATGACGTCATCTCTGGTGCATCCTGGATATGCTCCATGTTAGAGATGGCCAAAACCCAAGAGTCAGAAATGTGTTTGTTGTTTGCATTGCATACTCCTCACAGGATGCTTAGCTGTTACTCGTTCGTTGATGTTTATTACTTGGCTAAGTCCTCAATTACTGCACCCTCAATTCTTAAGCTCCTCAATTATGGAAATTATGAATTATATATGGTGCTGCTGATGATAGGAGAATATGCATTTATTTGTGGAAAAGTGTGGTTTTGCAGTTTCATGGGTTTAATTCATACTGGTTACTCCAGTTACAGTCAGTTGATGTCACTTCTGTGTGTTTGTTCATTCGGCTGTTATTGAAAGGTAATTAATGACACATTCAGTTCTCAAATGGTTTTCCGCACAAACATTTGAGAACAACTTCTCTGCCTCCTTTAAATTTTCACCAAATATTTGAACCCTCAAATTGTCATTTGATTTGGAGCACTGATTTGTTAGGATTACATTTGTCTCTTGAATTATTAGAGTTGACATCTGATAGCATGATAGATGAGCCTATTAAAAGATATATTTGCCTTTGCTTTAAGCCTGGATCCCATGTCCAACGGCTTTATCTGGGCTGTTAAGTCTTGGGCAATCCAGTTCCAGTTGGTGGCATCTGTACAAAAGAGTCACTCATAGACCCCTATCAACGGTGTGCCCTTGAGCATTGCTCGGGACAAATTCTACTGACTGTGCAGATTTAATGGTCCATTTCCTCTGAGGCATTATAGAAACAGGCTCTCAGAAGAAGACGACAGTGTTCAGTCCATCCATCCGTGTGTGATGCTGATGGTGTTTGGCTTTTTAAAGGCCCTGTGCCACAGAAACTTGCCGTGTGTCCTTGTTTGAAGCTGTCAACATGCAGCTCTAAACACAGACATAAGAAACATTAGTCTAACGGTAAACAGATACTGTACCTTCATTCAAAGCAATGTTACCATTTTTTTTTGTTTAAAGAGATTTTCAGATGACTTTTTTACAGTTTACAGAATTACAACAAATAATTTCAGAAATGATTTAGTTGTGGTCTGATTTGCATGTTTTATTTTCAATAAGATTCATAAATTGCTACCAGAAGCGATTTATTTCAGTTGTTTCGTATTTTCTTTTTTCATTTGTTTCTTAATTAGTTTTAGTCTTGCAAGTGTGTGTCTAGTTGGAATCTTACATAGGCCTGCATTGATGAGCAATGCACAGTAAATTGAAAGAGCTCTGTAAGGTTTCCAACTGCAATAATTTCCATTTAGTTTGATTGGCTTATCTTTCTCAGTTTTTTTTGTTTGAGTGTTTGTAGTATAAATCAAGAAATATAGGCTTAATTATTGGATGCTCATTTACAGGCTTCATGAGTCTGGTTCACTAAAAGCAAAGTGAAAATTTTTGAGACCCACATGTTACCTAATTTGAAGGAACCAGTAGACCATATTTCTTAAATAAGTTGTTTCTTGAAACTTGATAGTTTTCCTGTGATCCTTTAGGTGTGTTATAAT
This sequence comes from Danionella dracula, assembly GCA_900490495.1. Lineage (NCBI taxonomy): Eukaryota > Metazoa > Chordata > Actinopteri > Cypriniformes > Danionidae > Danionella > Danionella dracula. Next base: position 2,396,148 of record UELW01000223.1, read on the forward strand.
GGTCACTGCAGTCTTTATATTTCAGGTTGATAAATGAGGAGGAACTATTCTACATATGTGAAAGAATAACAAGAGACACATTAAAAACAAGTTGTGATGTATTGATTTCTGAAATCAATCATTTTAAGTTTTGAAAAATTATATTTATCTGTAAATATATGCGCACCATGCACATTTAAACAGTTTTACCTCGTTAGAAGTTTAATTGTCATTATCATTATATAAGTAGAAAAAAGTTCACTGCTATCTATTGCTTATCATAATACATTCTAGGACCATTAAAATGTATTGCAACAGTCCTAATACTATAACGTTATTGTTTTGTTTTGAAAATATTCTAAACATCTCTTTAAATTTCAATATTAATATTACTTATAATTAATTTAATTTCAATAGGTCTGAAATATATCTTGATACACATTTTATATGAGTATACTAGCCCTTTTCATCATTCAGTAATTTAACATTTAAAATTTTTAATACGATCTTGTTAAAAACATGAACAATGATTGAAAGTTTTATCTTCTTTTCCTTACTGAGTCTCTGGAGTTCACTGCAGTCTTCCAAAAAACTCTGTCGCACTATTGTCGTCAATTGTTGTGCAATGTTCCCTGGAGATGACCTCCCTCGCTTCTCCATCTTTACAAGTTCTTCTTCTCCCAAAAGCATCTTATCGGACAATAAGTCATAAAACGTCTTTTAAATAGATTGAGCTGATTAATCACAGAAGAGCTCTTTGTGTTCACTTGCTGGTAAAGGGTTAAGGTGTACATTGGCAAACAAGACCAAAGTACGTTTGGGCCAAACCTTATCGTTACTGAATTCATGAATTATGCTTTTGAGGTTACAAAAAAGGATGGGTTTGTAACTGCTTTTATTTCATTACCTCTCTCAAACAGCTGGTCAAAAAACACTGCAAAGTTCTGGTTTCACAGACTTTAATGCTCACATCTGCAGCCACGTCCTCATTGCTAAACTCTTTGTTATGTAAGCGTGCGTGTTGGATGTTAATAACTGGGTCGAGATAAGTCCATGATTACTCCTCTTTTCACATGATATTAGATAATCAATGAAGGGATCAAACATAGGTTCTTAATATACAAATTTAAAGCATTTCAGATCTGCAAACATAATGTGTTATTAAACTTTATAATGATTAAATGTAGTGTTCATTTCTGTGCATTGATATTCTTCAAGGTAGGAATATTTTCTTTTGTTGGCTATGAGTTGAACAGTACTTTAAGCTGTTTAGAGGTAATGCCTAACATCTGTACGAAATCAAAAAAATGGCACAGTAATAAAATTTGTTTGTTACAGTGAAATCATCGCATTGCTTTTTTGCTGCTCCCCTTGTGCACTCATCATGCACGCTGTTAAGCTTTAGACACTTCTTTGCGTTTGGCAAAGTCATTCAAGTGTTTGTGTGTGTGTGTAAAAGCAAAGCCGATTTGGTTTGTCCGCAGTGACCTGGCTGTGGTGAATATGAGGTATTTAGAGATGTGATGGTAATATGAGAAGGTGGTAATCTGGCCAGCAGCTCATCCTCTGAAATACACAGGATGTGTGGGTTTGTAGGGTTTACGTAAAGTGTGAATTATTAATTTTACTCCTAACCTTTTAATATGACTTTTCTGACGATGTTTCAAAGTATTTATACTGATTTAAATCCCATTAAGCTGTGTTTTTTTTTTTTGCAGCATGACTTTTGTAGTTCATAACATGACTGACATCGCATCTCTTATTGAATATAACATGGAGGTAGTACGCATAACGTCACCCATGGGTTTCTGCAGAAAACAAACGAGGCGCTGAGTTTGGATAATTAACTATGACCAATGAGCAAAAACATGCTATTCAGTGGATTGGAAGTGACGAGAAACCTCAAGCATTGGTGAGTGACACGGATTTATGCAAAACTTGAAATAAAGGTGCAGTCTGTATATGTGGCCAAATTTGGGACAGCAACCAAATTTTTTTTTTAAAGTGCCGTAACCCCCTCTTCCTCAATCGGATGAGGAGTTTTCAGATTTCTGTGACTATAATCAATCATGTTAAGCATCAAGACATGGTTTCAGAATTACAAATAGTTTTGGTTATAATTAGGATTAATCCGAAAGACTTTGAACCTATGGTCAAAGAGAATACAGTTTTCGGGAGGTTAAATGCCTCTCAGACAGAACTTTAAACTGTTCATGGTATTCATGGTTCAGCACAATCTGCCAACCAGATAAATGTTTGTAAAATTGAACAACTCAATGGAGGAAATACATCACAAACTGTAAACAGTAACATATATTGTGTCTTACCCTAAATTACAAAATGCAAATTTTCTTTTAATACCAACACTTTCAGTTATATAAGTACTTGAACTCAACTTAATTTCAAATGTCTCTCAATGCTGTTTGACACCAGACACACAATATGTAAACAAGCTCAGAATGGCTAAAAGTTAACACATTTTTGTATGTGTTATGGTTGATTTAGGAGCCTCAGAATTATGAAAAGCATATTTAAAGTAAAGTCCTTTATTTACGAGGAATTATTCATAATATATTTTCTCTTTCTCTGGATTCCTACCTTGTGAAGTACCACCGGTAAGTTTAACCAGGATGAATGAATAGGGTTTAGACTCAATACAATACATTTAATTTCACATGTTATGCAGTACAATTTCCTAATATTCAATATGCACCCTCTATACACCCCAAACTGAGAATCATATTAACATCAGTAATTACGAGCGATATTCAACATTTAATGGAATGAGCACTTCTAAAACCCCTCTATCTGCTCTGTTTTCATTACAAGGTTTCTCACTCTTCCGCTTGATGTCTGTTTAAACAATTCTTCATACAGCTTAAGTGTTCTTCATTCCAGATCATTGAAGTTCATGCCCTTGAAGTCTAGATTTAGAACGCCATGTTTACTATGCTGTAGTGAGTCATGCATGTAAAGGATGCTGTAAAGAACGTAGTTGTGTCCATTTTTAAGAAACTTCCTTTATTGGAATTTTAACAAATCCATCCATCTATTTCATCTATCCATTAATCAAAATTAAAGACATTTGGTTTCACACAGTACAACTTTACATACTTCCAGGGTCCAGCATTACATGAGTTTAAATATTCTTAGAAGAAAGAAAACAATAACAATAAATGTGTATAATTTATAAACCTAATTGTGTACTTTTATTATCATGTGAATTACTTGAAATTAGGCATTTACAAAGAAAGAAAGAAAGAAGAGGGTCAGTCAGGTGCGAGACGAAGCTCTTCAACTTTTGTAAGAAAAGGAAACTCACTAATCCATCTATTAAACTTTGTCGTGTCAGACTTTTTTCAGTGAAGAAAAATGTGAGTGTCTGACCAGTAAGATGTGTCCAAGCAGGCATGTTTTAATAACTAAAATGTAGGTTTAAACGTTATCATTGTTTCATTGTATCATAGCATTGTATCATTAAAAAGATGAATAAATATATTTAATACAACTATAATGAATTTATTGGATTTTTTTCAGTCTATTGATTGACATTTACACAATGTGAAAGCTGTTATAGATGGCTAAGGTGCGTCCTGTGAGGTAAGTGTTGCATATTTCATGCGTCAGACTGGCTGTGTTCCTGTAACGGTGTTGCGAGTAAGTGATAGGGCTGTGCTCCATGCCCTGTGTGTGCTCTGAAACAAACTGAAGTCATGTCCTGCAATTAAGCAGCTGGGAAATAGAGAGGGAGGAAGGGGCGCCGATGCCAGTCTCGCGCCATGCCCAGATCCTGTTCCTGCTGCTATCTGGTGAGACATCTGAACAGGAAGTCAAATCAATGACCCGCCTCAATGAGTCACACTTTCTTCTGGAG